>FR990125.1:8678311-9303311 GCA_905404295.2 Ochlodes sylvanus | reverse complement strand
TAAGCCTAAATGTAAAAGCCTAATCTCTTTCGTGGTAAAAGATAACATATCCATAGCAAAGGAACAATGATAAATTGATGAAGTCATTATACGACAAGATACTTCCTTGTCGTAATTAACGTAGCTAAAGTGTTAAACAACAAAGACGACAGAAACTCATTACGTCCTTTCAGTAGTACGGTGACGGTAAACACCTTTCAACTATCTGTCGTTAAGCCCAAGTCAAACAAATTGCTCTACCTTTAATCTCGTTGGGGATAGTTTTTCTTCTGTAGGAGGATAATCCTTTAATAGGATTATTTATAAGTGTCACATTCATAATAATATAGAAACTCTGTAGGAATGTACCGATACATTCAACTATTACAAATATTATATATGATCTAAAAGTCTACGAGTGTAGATCCTGTGTTATTGGAACGAAGTTCCTTACGGCAGGCTTGGAGGGGATAGGTTTTGCTGCGGCGACCGAACTGAAAAATATGTGATAGTAAAACCGTAAGAAAAAATGCGTGGAATAAAAGCGTTAAATGAGACGTGCGCAGGCGCGACAGTCGCATACACAAGCGAGTAGTGTATAATACGTTTCTCTTTCTCCCTCTTTCTTTTCATTCGCCGTTGCCTTCATTAGCCGAAGGAACTTCGTTCCTACCTGGTGTCCCACGACACCACATCATTTTTTATTTTAGCACCTGATAAATGAACAAAGGTATACTTTAATAGCAAATGATAAC
Source organism: Ochlodes sylvanus (assembly GCA_905404295.2). NCBI lineage: Eukaryota > Metazoa > Arthropoda > Insecta > Lepidoptera > Hesperiidae > Ochlodes > Ochlodes sylvanus. The sequence continues at coordinate 9,302,577 of FR990125.1, read as the reverse complement.
TACTTCTCACGTATACCGTATAACCAAAGGCTTTGTCGCATAGAAAGCTAAGAAAAATGTAAATAGCCGACCATCGAGCAGACAAGCCATAAAGATGGTATGTGGACACCAGAAGCACCAAAGGCAAAACAGAATAAAGAAGAAAGAAATAAAATATTGACTCCTAAGCCTCCCGCCGAAATATGATGAGCTATTCAAATCTATCTATCAGAAAAACCGATTTAATAAAAGATAGCATTTGTAAAAATCGTTTGTTTTAATAATTACGGCGAAGACAGTTTAATTAGATAAAAACCATTATCAAAATTAATTGACATACTATATAAAAAGTTCTCAAAAAGGATTTATTTTATGTTCATATTCAAAACATTTTTTGCAGGCTGTACTTTCATTATTCGCGGGTTCCGCGCTCGGCGTCATCTGGGGCAGTCTGGCACAGTTCCTGCCCAACTCACGAGACACCTACGTCACTGAGCTGCGGGTTTTATTCGTGCTGGTCGCAGGACTTTTCGCTAACTTCTTCACGTCGCTGGTTGGCTGGGGAGGAACCGGTGCTACTTTTAATAATTTTACCGCTCGTTTCGTAAAAGAACGAATGAGACAGCTTGTTACATGAACGCTGCGGTGAAAGGAGATTGCCCAAGTGACTATGGAATTCAGTATCGCTATCAAATCTATTGTGCCTTAATGTAATTGAGCTTAAATTGTAGTATGATATTAGTACTTTTAATTACATATTAAAAAAATATTATAATTCTCAGCATTCAACAGCAATATGGTAATGAAGGACCACTAAAAATAAAACGTTCGAAATTGTTAACAAGCCGTTAAGTGCTAATTTACGTTTTTCTGAAATATTTCGCTATATTAGATAATAGTTGCAAATTGGAGAAAAGCGTTCCAGACCCTAAAGAGTGGATATCAAAGAATGAAAGCCAATTTAAGCCACTGAGCCTTACATATATTTTTATCCATTGAAGGTTAGTTAAGAAATGTAATTTTTATTTCGCTAGTAATGCAGCTATGTATATCGAACTAATTAAGTAGCTTTCATTTAGCGATGATCACTCAAATAGAGGAACCAGAGGATCTAGGAATTGAAAATACAAAAGTAAGTATTTAGCATTTTTATTCGTTTTCATAACAATATTCTTCAAATATAGAATCTAAAAACTGTGCCGGCGCTTGGATGTCGTGATCTCGTGATGCCGACGGCCAGCTCAGATACCAAGTGATGGTCATCACGTGTGCACAACACCCCACTGTACGATTGCCTACTAGGCAGCTACAATAATACCCTGAAATAGCATTCAGGGTATTTGCCGTATCTTCATTCCCGTTTATCAGGAGATAAGTGTAGTAAATCCGGCTGAAACTGTTTGTAGTGAAACAAAACACTCCATGCAAATGACATCTTCACGTGAAGTCTGTCAAAAAAACAATTATTTTAACACATTAATATGTTCAGAAACATATTGAAATTAAACACAGTGTTGTATAAAACCAGATAATTAACTGTAACTAACTGTAATATGATGTGGTATGTATGGCATAATGCTTCAAATATTAACATTAAAACATAGCACTAGCAGGTAATATAACTGAGGCATCATTGAAATAACCCTTTCCCTGACCTGTGCTTTACATGGGTGGATGGAGCATACCACTGTGTCAACTTTAGACAGAGAATCTGTTAAAACCAGCACCTTATCCCGCGAGAAGATAATAAATACGAGTATCACTGCATAAGATGCAATGTTTAAAGATCTCATAAACTGCATCATTATTACTTACCGGTGTAGGTGAAATCCAAGACGCTAGTGTATTGTAGATTTCATCATTAAGTTCTCTCAACGACTGCCAGCGTAAATATCGCAGTCGGAGGGAACAATTAATGCACCGACGAGTTGGATTTTCCATAATTACTCGCTATCACTACTTATTTAGTTTTTATTTGAAATAAACACGATAACTTAAAATGGAGTCTTTTATCTCGCGATTTCGTCAAATAGGTATTAACACAATAACTTAACTAATGGAGTCTCTGTCTCGCTATCACTTTGGCTTTCATTTAATGGAAATTGAAAGAATAAAACAAATTAAACACGAAATAATACTTATTGAATTCAAAATGAGTTCAAAAGTAACTGTCGGGGACGGGAACTTCACTTCAGACAATAATTATTTATTGTCATTTGTCAGGCAGGTTAGGATGTCAAACTGAGATTGATTTATCGAAGAATCGATTTCAGATCAACATGCTTACATGTTGATCTGAAATCGAACGACAGATCGATCTTGAAAAGTACATCGTTTGGATGAATTCTTTTAAATCGGACTGTTTTTAGAATCTAGCGACAAAAAGTTGTTGTAAGATTCATTCCATATGCGTGCCGAGAATTCTCGATGGTATTCGGCACCGTCGGCACACATCAGTCCGCTGAAAACTGCTATATTTATACCATATGGAAGCGCCACTTTTAGAGGTCATTTTTTAAACATGATCACCGTTATCCTTGTAATATGCAATCCTTAATTTATTTATTATTATCTAACTAAGAACATTAATTAATTATTGAATCCTATTATTAATTAATTAAAGCTATAATAGGTATTAATCGGGCAACACTGTTAAAAACGAAAATATTGAGTATTGTGAGTAGTAGGTTATCTGCAATAAATCGAAGATCGACATTAGTGAAATCGTATACAGACTAAACTTCAATAACCTATTTCTTGGTCATTTCATAGAATTTTTCATGTTCATTCAATAGATTTAAAAATGTTGTCAGTGGCTTAGTAGTTGTAAACTGTTAATTTTAATCCATTGCCTTAAATATAGTAATAACAGCACCATAAGAAGTCTCCATCAAAATGCTCCACTAAAAGTTATTGTAATCGATTTTATCATCGATTGCTTATTCATCATATTACATGAATAATCCAATTTCACCAAAACTTATCGATTCCTTGATTCACCACTAATCGTATTTTTGCAGTGGCAATTGGCAAAGATGGCGACAAAGTAAACGGTCAAAAGCAAGACAACGACTATTAATTTGGTCGGTTTTTATCCGGAGAATTTGTTATTTTGGAATAGTTACAAAAATTGTTTAAATTAATAATAGGAATAACTGATTTCATGAAGTAGTGACACAACTTAGATTTAGCGATACCGTCCGTGGGCAATCTCCTTTATCGTTCTTTTTAACGACTTATATTTCATTTTTAGACTAAGATGTTTTGTTGTAACAATTATAACGAGAGCTTTTTCATTCGTTTGTTCTCACGATATTCTCATTGTTTTATTAATTTACTGTACTTATCAAAAAGAATTTCAAAGAAGTGCGTTGTAATTTATAAGTCTTGACTACATTATCTTCTTATATATAAAATTCTCGTGTCACAATGTTAGTTACCACACTCCTCCGAAACGGCTCGACCGATTCTCATGAAATATTGTGTGCATATTGAGTAGGTCTGAGAATCGGCCAACATTTATTTTTCATACCCCTAATTGTTACCCTTAAGGGTTGTCCACCCCAGATTTTTTTTTTAAGTTTTTTGTAAAAAAAAATCATATTTTATTATGGTGTGGCATAAAAAAATACACATAATCCTAAATTTTCACTTCCCTACCCCCACCCCTCAAATTTAAATCGCGCTTAATAATAGTAATTTACAATCTATATGGCGGAACAACGTTCGTGGGGTCAGCTAGTTTTATATATTTTTTGGCCGTATTGCGGTTTAGAATACCGACCTCAACACCATGCTTGAAATGACACCACCATGACAATCTATGACGTCTATCTATGACGTCCTTTAAAAAAAATTCGCTTAAATGTTCACTTTAACGGTAACTGCATATACGAGGGATACTTTCATAGGATATGTTGATTGCAGGTTGTGTAGCAGTGTTAGCTTGCAACTCGACAGCAGCGAAGCACTGGGCGCTTAAAGGATGGAAATTGAACCAAAATCCCGCCGCCAAAGTTTACCGCATCCTGTGGTCAAGCCTGGAGCCCATCCTATTTGCATACACGGGAACTTTCTTTGTGGTTCGTATATCGCTCTTTTTAACTGCATTTCACTTCCGGAAACGTTGCGGAAATAGAGATATTTGCAGTGTTTTGTTGGACTATTTTTAGATCTATGTGATATAATATGACATTGTTGGACTATATGGGTCCAATATGAAGATTGTTTGTTAATTATGTTAGTAATTTTAGATTAATCTGAAATTATTTAAATAAGCAGTAGAATTAATTCTTGGAACAAAAGTCAATCGTCCCTTTATGTCACTTCTGATAGAGGTCTGTGGGCTCTGTACCACTTGATCTGTGGTCCGTGCCGCAGTCATACCGCGGGAACCCTAGGGCGGGATTATGAATCAGTCAGCTTTAATTTGTGATTGCTTAAATTGTAAACTTTTCTTTACCAATTTCAGATGGATCGCCCAACCTCCGATACAATGGTGATAGGACTTGGAATATTGTTTATATGTCTCACTGTAAGACTGTTCATCACCTTTCTAATGTGTTGGGATCTCACTCTAAAAGAGAAGATTTTTGTTTGCTGTTGTTGGATACCAAAATCTATAGTCGAGGTAAATATACGAGTATATAATAAGTATATATGTTTGGTAATTATCTAATTTTTTTTCCCTTACTACTTTCAAAATCTTGCATTGAATACATTTAATAAAATCCATAAACAGCTCCATTGATGACGAGGTACTTTCCACTGTTAACTTCCAGAACCTTATGTTTCTTTAGATTAATTTATACCATACTTAATACCATCAACAGTTTGAGCACCGGTTGCCGTTTCCGACCACATCAAAAACCGCGAGCGTCCCCGTTTAGACCGTATTACTACAATGTTAAAACCGCTGCTTACTTTAAAATCGTTGCTTTGGAGTTGACCGCTCTATTGAAGAAATTCTAAAATTATAAAAATACTAGCGACCCACCCTCGCTTCGCTTCGGGAAACTTATTCCTTGGGTTTGCAAAGATTTAGTTATATATTTTAGATAATTCACACTATATCTTTATAAATTATATCCTATGTGTTAGGCGTCATCCTAATTGGCAGCGATCGTACGATGGCGCGATGCGTTTTCGTCGTGCGATGGGTTCAAACATACAGACTTCATCAGAGTGTCCTATTTTAACCTCGCAAGTAATTGTATTGAAATACCCATCGCATCGCAAATGTGACCGCTAGTGGCAAAAATTCTTGAGCGCTTCCATGCTTCGGAGGGCACGTAAAGCCGTCGGTCCCGGTTGTTATCATTTGGTAGCAGTCGTTAAGCCATGTCGGATACTTTCGGACGGCTTAAAATTTCCGACACTTGGGTTGGCCACTAACCCCTCCTCCAATCCGCACTCGAGCAGCGTGGTGGAGTATGCTCTAGGCCTCCTCAGATATGAGGAGAGACCCGTGCTCAGTAGTGGGCCATTAATGGGTTGTAGCCACCCATCGCACGACGAGAACGCATCGCGCCATCGTACGATCGCTGCCAATTAGGACGACGCTTTATTCTAATGTGTATAGTAAAGTAAAGTAAAGTTTCATCAAAATCCATTCGGTAGTTTTTGCGTGAAAGAGTAACAAACATTCAGACATCCATACAAACTGTCGCATTTATAATATTATAAAGATTCTAGTTGTAGTTGTTCTACACAACCAAACGAACTAAGCAAAAATAAAAGACTTGAAGAACATGTTTAATACAACAACCAAAGGGAACATTTTTTAAAGATTATTGTACCCCTCGGCCCCAAAAGGAACTTCGTTCCAATACATAGTACACCATACTTGACCATAGTATAACCATCGTACTAGCCCTACTGTAGCCATACCAGTCGTTTTACATTGTTGAAGATTCATAGCCATACTGACGAACACTCGTTAAACTACTAATACGCAATCAAATTGCACTTGACGGAAATGGATCGCCTTAAGTAATTACTTTCCGTACATTTTAAGTGCAAAAATTTCAACAGTATCGGATCTAAAAATATCATTTTGCGACAAAGTATTACAGCTACACGTATACTCAAAATACATGACAAACAGCTAATATCCTTTAGTCTGAATTATGAATAAGTTAACGGGTAAATACCTATGTATATATTTATTACCAAGAGGAATACATACATTACAATTTTGAAAATCGCAAATCATAGCGCAACTCCATACTGATAAGCTGTCATGACTTAATTTCCCAGAAAAAGTGAGTGATTTGATCAAATCTCTCAACTGTTAGGGAAAAGATGATATCAGTCTGAAAACATTTGAAATCTCAACCTCCATAGCAATACAACACGAAAGTCAAATGTAAGGAACACGGGATAGCGTCAAAGAGGGTACATAACTAGCTCTGGTACCCGAACTTATCTGATTTAAGTATGACCCAAATTTTAACAGGTTTTGTGAATAGTAATTCATTATAAATATTATCAAATCTCTGTTTTCGTCATTTTCCTGTGACTTCTAAATGTGTCCAAAACCATTTGTAACTATAATTCAATAAAAAATAACTTTTTCCCAGGCAGTACTGGCTCCGATGGCAATAGGCACCCTGATGGTTCTTGGCAATCGGGACGAGGAGATGGTATACGCGGAACAATTACTGCAGCTCATTGTGCAAGCGATTCTGATCACTACGCCGATTGGGTTCCTGTTAACGAACAATTTAGGACCTATACTGCTGCAGAATAACTCCAAGGATTATAAACGTAAAATCACTTTAATAATAAGGACTCCTCTCTATTATTATCATCTTAACAAAGTATTTATAAAGGGGTTGGGTAATTATGTATGGACCCTTGGCGTAATATTTTTATATAGCGGCCACTGATTAATTTTTTTGATGTACGTAACATGAAAAAAAATTAATGTCGTAAGTAGTATCGAAGCTTTTAAATAGGTGTTTTCGCAACTCCAAGCCATAGGAAGCTCTATGTATTGACAAGAAACAGAGGAGTGCGCAGGAATTGCACGACTTAATTCCTCCAGCCCTATCGTATTATCGCACGTCCCGATGCACGACGCCGACGGGTATCCTTTCGTCGTTTACATCCCTTCGGTACGAACGACGCGCTTCGGTTCGTCATTTATTATGCGTACCGGAAAGAAGTGGAAAAAACTGCCAACGTCGGTGTACCCGTCAGATTATAATGTTGGTGTCTTACTAAATATGGTTAGAATCTGATAAGTTGAAGAACATGAGATAGAGCTTGTAGTTTCTTAGGAAAACTTTTAAGCGGAATATCTCGGCTCCGATACGATTTAGGCATATGACTCCAATAACAATAATGTTTTATTTTATATTTATCTTTCAAAATACATAACTTTCATGAGTGGCCGCCTAAATTCAAAACGAGACGCCAACTACCCAATGCCCTTCCGATAGATTTATTTAATGTCAGTAGAATATGCCATCGTCTGAGGGAGCTTGATGGAACAAATTATCCAAATTAAAGTTGACAAGGGCAGCGCTTCAACAACATAACTTTTTTTTTAATTTTACAGCAGAAGAACCAATGAAAAGGGAATCCATAGCAGATCGCCATTCGATCAATGAAGATATTCGAATATAAGTTTTACATAATTATAAGTTCTACTCTAATATTGTAATATTGTCGAAACTTATATAATTTTTTATATTAAATACTTAACCGCTATAGGTATGTATTCAAATGGTTAATATTGATTGAATTAAGTTTTGCTTTACACTAAGGCAAAAGTAAGCAGGTAAAGCATACCTAACCTTATGGCCACCTTATGGTAAGTGGTTACTGCTGACAGGGACATCAGTAAAACCAAAGGAGGCTGGTCGTCAGCTAGATAGGCTTTACTCACCGACCACACAGCCAATAGACTCCTAATAACAGGTGTTGGCTTCTGCCAACACATCTGGCTTATAGTACCGATATAAATTCGTGCCGTCTCATTCTTTCCCGTTTCTTAAATTAATCTATTTCTTTCCAACGTTTCGTGTGGCCTTGAATTAGCCAATCACAGCGTTGAATTAGCCAGTCACCCCGCTTTGTCTTACCTCATCTAGTTGCAGCTTGCATTCAATACGGAAAATCAAACATTAGGTGGTAGCTGTGTGGTCGTCAGCTAGATAGGCTTTACTCACCGACCACACAGCCAATAGACTCCTAATAACAGGTGTTGGCTTCTGCCAACACATCTGGCTTATAGTACCGATATAAATTCGTGCCGTCTCATTCTTTCCCGTTTCTTAAATTAATCTATTTCTTTCCAACGTTTCGTGTAGCCTTGAATTAGCCAATCACAGCGTTGAATTAGCCAGTCACCCCGCTTTGTCTTACCTCATCTAGTTGCAGCTTGCATTCAATACGGAAAATCAAACATTAGGTGGTAGCTGTGTGGTCGGTGGCTTTATATCTATAAAGCCTACCACGCCTGCTCCAAAGCGGGTCGCTGTATGGACGACGGGTTTAGGGAATACCTGCGATCTAACTTACAATATTATGTTCACTGCACGTACATTTTTAGCGCTAATTGAATTTGAAGCTACGGTTTACGATATCGAGCTACTCCGATGATACCGCGTTGCTCCAACACGGATTGGTGAAAGTATTAGTGATCATGCCGAACTTTGTCGTTATGCTGATTTAAGCACACTATTGAGTGTAATATAATGAAATGCTTTTATTCCCCAATGAAATCGAACACTATAGATACTATACAGTATAGATTATAGTGTTTCGAAATGTCTTCAAAGAAAAAAGGACTCATGTTCAGATAAAATGATTGTTTCGATATAAAATGATTATATTCATAATATTATAGTGATATATAGGTTAGCATAATATTTTTAAGGAACGAGTCTGTGATCTAATATCTGCTTATATCATAGTTATCAAATTATGCAAATTTTTAGGTAATAGGTTTATATTTATTCCAAGAATAATTATAGTACCTAATGGTTATTGATATCCACGCACACAGTGATTGATGACCTTTATTACAAATCAAATATTGTTGGTATGCAATTTTCATTGTGCGTATATTTCTTAGGTAAAATATACAAAAATAAGTTTAAGATTTAGTGCTTTTGTTTTATTTCAAAGTCTATTTCATCGTTGATTCATTTCATTAATTGACTTATCAATGATTTCATTGGACTACCTACTTTTGTTTTTGGAAGCGTTCTGATATTGCGACATCACATAAAAATCCCTAAGTAATTACATAATTATGTCATAAACATTTTCAGAAGCTTTCAAATTATTAAAACATGCCTTTCTATTGCCAATAATTCAATGATTTATTTAGATGATGCTCCGTGTAATGGCCTACCGACCAAGCTTTTTTCCTACTGACCGGACTCCACCAAAGCGGGGACGAAACGAGCGGAGCGTGGATGTGTTTTAAACAACCAATAGAATTTCGTTATTCACACATCTCGTCTCCACTCAAATTCAGTGGAGATGTACCTATATTGTTATTTTGTGAGCGGCGTGCAGTAATAGACGAGGGTAGTTGGTGGAATCCAGGCCTAAATGCTGCCTGTCCAATGAAGCGGAGCGAGGCTGCGGAGTGGAGAAACAGAAATTATTCACCAATAGGATTGCTTAAAAATCTCCACTCGGCTCCAGTGAACAGGGATTTGAAAGCCTATTGGTAAATATCTATTAGTCCGTTCCTCCGCTCCGCAGCCTCGCTCCGCTTCAGTGGACTGGCAGCCTTAACACGAATAGATGTCAGAGTCATCTACAGTACACACGTTGAACTTGAAATCTATCGAGACAAAAAATTACCTCTTATAAGCGCCATCTAATACAAGATTTGTGAATTAATTCCATCCGTGACATCGCGTACCTCACGGCTTAACTCGCCAGAGGGCGTAAATTACACTGTTGGCTTTTAATCATGTAATGTAGGTACTTACCTAGTTCTAGAATTATTTTGAGTACATATTGCATCTCCGCTCAAATTGTATGTCTTATCAAAACACCCACAAGCCGTGATACTATATTATGTTTGGTATCTTAGCTTTTTCCTTAACATTACATTGACACTGGTGCCCTCTACAAATAATTGTGAATGGTGCAATAAAATCGATTTTTTGAGCGATACAAGTATATTTCAACCAATAGATAATACTTTATGCGTGACTTGCGAACGTAGTAGTTTTCGTACTCGGCGCACTGAGATTTATAGGTACCTATCATGATTAAATAAGATAGGATTTACGTATACAACAAATGTGCTTTGTTACATCTGTAAATTACATGCATTACCGGTTTACAACACAATGCTTTACACTGTCTAGTGTGTAGATACTTTTCAGTTTTATTCTCTTTGAATTACCACGATCTCAAAATTTCCTTATATTATTATAAAACATTTACAAAAAAAGAATCGAAATTTTTTATAAACATGTTACCTAAGTAAAATAATTAGGTACAAGAAGAAACAGATTAAATGACCGCGATATAATTAATGTTGTTTTAATTACACTGATCCTGATGAACACTAAAATTATATGTAACACGAAAACATTGTGTTAAAACTTCATTTATTCTGTTATCAACTAATACAAAATAAGTCAATTGTTGCCGGGTAAATAGTTACTATGCGGTGATAGACATTTAAAATTCAGATTTTCAGTAATGAACATCTATTACTGTCAGAGGAATTCTTTAATTAACATGTGGCGACGTTAAATGTTAAAGTAGTTCGTGGCGAACGCGCGCCAGTCCGATCAGGCTCCGAGGCCCGCTTGCACATATGACAGACGCAAATTGCGTACATAGTGGATAACATCTTAAAGGCTGTTAAGTGTTAGTGCAAATCCTGAAACAAACAAGTGCACCGTGACCGGCAAACGTCACCTCCAGCTCAGCTCCGGTTCAAGGTTTCTACGTGATCACATCGAGGTGCTAACATAAAGGGCCTCCGCCGTCACGTACCACACAAAACGGTCGATTTCTTATTTTTTACAAACGATCCTTCCATCTTACCTTCGAAGTGAATATATCTTATCTACGATCAATAGCGCAGACCTACTTCCGTTGGTCTTTTTATCGAATTCAGTCACCTGAAATTGTCAACGCGAAATTACGAACTCACGCAGGTGCTAAAATGATCATATGATTCAAATTAGATAAAAATGAAGACTCGAGATTTTGGTGGCAATCATCACCGTAAAGGAAAGAAACCGGAGATTAAAGTGCCGAAACACGATAAAAGCGGAGTGAAGACTGAAGTGCGAAACGCTAAACGCACACCGCCGTCTAGAGACCCTCGATCGAAGCGATCCGGCGTGGAGGCGGTGAAGCTGCACTTGCAAGCCACCGGAGGCACCGGAAGGAGCTCCCGATCTGCAACAGCGGTAATGCTTTGTCCAATTACCTTACTTTCGAATCCTAGATACATTAATATCACAATACAAGAGCGTGCGATAAAAACACGTGCTTCTGGTACCGTGTCGCAGGATTTAATCAATCAATTTTCCTACGAATGCAATTAATTAACTATATCTACATTCAACAGCTACATTATAAATTTTAAGTTCTTTGTGAAGATTTCATAACACAAGGCAATTGGTATTAGAATACAAAATAGAAATATATTTTTTTCAATTTTGTCGCATACCAATTAGGTATGTTTATATTTGAAATAAATAAACATAATTATTTACTAGCGATTTTGCGAGCTGGAGTGATTATATTTAAGATACGCAATGACTCTACATCACGTAAAATGTTAAGACGATAGAACCGTATTATGAGTTACGGATTAATTAAGTAATTATGGAAATTTGTTATAATTAATAGTGTCAAATCATGCAATATAACTTTACACATTTAGGTACTACATAAGCCGTTAAAATCTTGCTTTAGCGTTTCCAGAGTCAGGTTATCATTTAACTTTGTGATCATATCGAGACATTCACTAACACTTATAGGAGTAGTAATGACGCGGTTGTTCTTGAGATAACACGAAAAACACAACACGAATCCCCATATAGGGAAATTAAAATGAAGAAATTCATAAACATTTTGAATGTATTACGACTGCACGGGTCAAAAAACGTCACAAGTAGTATGTGTACTAATAAAGTTATTCGACAGAGCAACAAACTACCTTCAATCGACCATGACGAGTCACATGATGTGTTCCCAGTTACGAAGACCGTGACAAATAAATATTATCAGCCGGTAGGTTAACCTTAGAAATAAAACAAATTAATAAGGAAAAAATACTACACAAATACATTTCAGAAATAGATATCTCTGAAACGTTTATTTAAAATTAACATTTTGTTTTACGTACAGTACATTTATTTGTCAAAATTTGTGTGCGACAATAAAAACGGACGGGTAGCTAAAATAAGATTCTTGACAATTATATGCTCCAAAAATTTATCGATGCTACTCGCACTTGACCATATTTTTTCGATACTAAATTAACATATATCACGTCACTATTTTAATGTGTCAAAGGGGCCTATAATTTCGTGCCGCTACTATATTGTCATTCTGAAAACTTTCCAGCCAGACTTTTCCAGACATTTGTCCATTACTTTATTGCAATAGAAAATTAAAATAGTTTTACATGACTATTGACAATCAGTAAAAAACATTAACAACAGCAACGAGACTCGATCTGTACACATATGACAATTTAATTAGTGTAGTTAGTGTAAAATGAGTTGCGTATAAATACCGGGCAATTAGCGACATAATAATGAACTAACCATATTTATTATGTTTTACTGAACATTTATCTAACAATTACGTTTAACAATTTACGATGATAATAGTAGTAACGGCTATGTACATTATAATTAAAACAATAGGAACATATAATTTAGGCGGTATTGTAAATGTTCAGCTCAAAAAAATTTTTTCATTGGAATTTTTATCTGTTAACTCATCGCGCGGAAAACATAAAAAGTATAATAATTATAAACATTTACCCAACTTAGGTGCATGTGCAAGCTCAATGAAGCTTCCACTGTATCTCTAAATCATTAAGACCGCGCATCATCCCCATCATCATCATTACAACCCATAAATATCGCACCGCTTATGTCTTCTCTGATAGTATTAATAAAATTCATAATATTTTTACTTTAACGAAGCATGTTTTCCAACCTAATCACGTGCCCGAAGATCAAACATCCAGGCATTCTATATTATCATTACTTAATACCCAAAATCAGCAAGTTCTTATGCTCCATTGTGTAGGGTACATTGCAGGAAGTCCCGTCTGTTATCAATAGACGTCCCGTCGGTTTAAGCCACATCTGAAACATTCTAACGTCATTAAACTTCGGACCCTCTGGTTGACGCCTAATGTGTTGAGGCAAGGTGATTAAATACTCTATATCTACCTACTACCTATCGGGACACTAGTAAATATTATCATTAAATATCTTAGAACCCGTAGGAACAAATAAATAATAACACACTCGTATCTCCGCACTTTGATTCCCTGTGGAGCGGTTGGCGTGGACAACACAAGACATTACTAGCAACCACGACTTGAGAAAAATATTTATCTGTGACGTAAATATCTGGCTCGGCTGGACTACGAAATCGTTAATTAGTAGTTTAAAACGGCCTTCCTTTGTAGGACTTGCGATCAAATTCAGCACGTAAGTCTGATCATTTTTATTTCGGAGTTTCTTATTAATTTTATCATTCAACTATTTCAGTAAAGGAATTCATTACAATAATGTTCTTAAAGATGTTTGGAAGCCGTCTCACGTAATGTTTTATACCTTATGCCTGAATGACCAATGACAATCACCATGCAGGTGACGAGCCAGCTCATTTCTGAGTTTGTAGTGATCCAGGGCACGACGAACTGCACTGATGCACCGAACGAAGGTTCCTGGTTTCTACTGCTAGTCCAGGCAGATCGTTATATGACAGACAAATTTTGAGGTCTCATCTTTTTTATCATTCGTGCCTATATGTATAGTCTTTGCCATGCCAGGTATAACATACTAACAAACATAATTATTGTGAGAATATTTCCTAATGTAGTGACCTGAATTAGTATTACGAGTCCCAGGGTTATGTCTTGTTCCTGACCTATGTTGATAGCCAGTGATATTTTATAATTACCAGTGAAATTGTAGTAAATATCACGGCTAGTGTAACTAATTTTTTGCCGGTGATGGAATAATATAAATAAATTATCTACACCCGGATTATATTATGTAAATAGCACTAAATATCTACAAGATGATCTGCACAGTGCACAGCTCGTTGACTACAAATGCAAACGGTTCTATTGAATTATGGATAATGAACTACGCAGGACTAGGTTATCTAATCTAGGAATTTCAAAAGAACTACGCCACGGTAAAGTTATATGTGTTGTGTGTAAAGATATCGTATAAGTCCTCTATATCCCACCTTTTTCGTTTTCATAGCTTTTAAATTTTAAAGAGATTAAAACTATTTTTTAATAATTTTATGTCCACTTGTGATGTGGGGCAAATAGAAGATTAAATTTTTATAATTATATATTATTTGTACTTAGTAGTATAAAATATTCGGTTGATTTATCTTGAGGCTGGATCTTTATACCGTAATATTATATTATAACACATATTATACAAATAGCGAATTTAAAACATCGGACTATAAAAATACGTAATCTTGTTGTTAAGCAAGTTTCTACAAATGAGAATTTTCATCTTAGTGCTGTAAAAGAAAAATAAACGTGATGCTGTAATTGGTCTTTCCGTGCACCTAAGGGTGTCAGTGATACAACCAGATGACCCATCTAATAGTTTGTCGGCTTAATTATAGATATAAAAAATGTATCGTGAATGTACTCCCTCCCTGCTCTATTTCTTATACGAGTACAACAAAACATGACATTTCACTTCCGTGGTTTTGCAACCCATGTTCATGTTCATAAACTTGAAGAAGTATTGAAGTTTTCAATATGTTTATTAAGTTACGATAAAAATAAACACAAAAGATTTATTTCTGACAACCGGAAACGGCGTAGTCTATAAAAATGTATGATAGATATTCTAATAAATTTCGAATTGTGTGTATATTCTTTATTTCAACCTTTATGTATGTACGACGCAGATAAATTATACAGGTTTAATATCAATAAATTATCCATTGCACCGCTCGGTTACTGTATTATGACTCAGCGAGCGCTACACTGCAATACCGGCGTATTCGTCACGTCTTATAATAATGTTAATTTATTTTTGAAGTAAAGTGTCTAGCACATCCCCTCACACTTTGATATTAAGAGGTTTTATGAGTGAAATTTTATGAGGAATTATACGATCATGAGATTCATAAAATGTTCCTGGATATAGGTAATATTATTATAGTAATTGACAATGCTCGTTTATTATTGTTATTTCGTATTAATAGTAATCCAGATTTTGTTCTTCATTGTTACTTGCCAGTATGTACTTTTTGCACGTAACACGCCCCTGGTGTTGCTAATATCATGGATGATCACTATCGTTTTCGATTTCGATCACTACATTCCGCAATAAACCGTATAGTAATTGCTAGTATTACCTTTTCGTGAAGCCGCTCTTGCTTGAGTAAGCCGCCAAACGGTACGTACGAGAGCCAGTACACACCATGGTCGACAACGCATCGATTAGTTTATTATTAGATTCATTTAGTTTTAACGATGTCCATGAGCGACGGAGGCAAACGATGCCGGATAGAAATTGGATTTTGTCTCTACTCCAAGGATTGGACACCTGAGTATTTGATATTAATTTCAGCTTGATTCCTCCACGTGTTCCTGACAAAAAGGGTCTTATCAGACAGACAGAAAACAAAGTGATCCCATAATAGGTTCCGTTTTTTCTTTTGAGGCACAGAGCCCAAAAAACTATCGATTTGACGACATGATTTCCTCAAGCCAGGCCTGATTTCTTCTATTCCGCATAGCTTGAAACGCTTTGGAAAACGCTGATGTAATTAAAGTCTTTGTTTTTAATATTTGGTAGCAGTCGTTAAACCATGTCGGATGCCTTCGAGCGACATAAAGATCCTGACACTTGGGGTGGCCAACAACCCGTTCACCAATCCTCACTGTAGCAGCGTTGTGGAAGTCCGGTATGACTATAACCGGAAGTCAGTAGTGGGCCCTTTATGCGATGAAGCCAATGTAATGTACCATTCGGAATTACCTACAATTTGGCCAGCATTGATGTCGACAAAATACCATGTCCGCATCGCTTTTTTTAGATTTCATTATATTCATGCATACATATTATGTACTTACGTGTAGTTTTGTATCCGCGGACGGTCGGTGCCTACGTGAGACACTTTAATGTCTATTGTTATTAGGTACACGGATACCATCCTCGGTTGTACAGTTTTTTACATTCCAGGGTAATCCCCACAGTATGCACAGCAACTAATTACTAAAATTTTATTAATTAATGGGATATGGTATCTACCATTGAGACCAGCTTTACTTTTCACCATTCACGAGACGTCTTGTAACATTCAAGTGTGGGTTGATTATCAGAAGCAAATAAAGACGGATTACCGGTTGTTTATAAAACCATCTGTTCATGTACTTAAACATTGAGGCTTAAACTACTACTTTCTGGAGTCACCCGTTAGTTGGTAATTGGTCACACCACGTATACACGAGTATATGGATATCTAAGATATAAGAAGGAAGCGACGGATCCGTTTCATGAAGGACTCTACGTCACAACACCGTGGGAATTTCTAATTCGAAAATTGATTCAAATATGTGTCATGCATGCATGCATGCTTCTAACTTTAAAAAGATACTAAATGGTAGTAGAGCCTAGGCTCTACTAGCAACCTTATGTTTCG
The DNA here is from genome assembly GCA_905404295.2 of Ochlodes sylvanus. Lineage (NCBI taxonomy): Eukaryota > Metazoa > Arthropoda > Insecta > Lepidoptera > Hesperiidae > Ochlodes > Ochlodes sylvanus. The sequence goes on along the minus strand of FR990125.1, from coordinate 9,285,720 downwards.
GTTATCCTGCAATTCGTAAAAAACAGGGCGACTGATGCTTACAAATCACAATCAAGTTAAATTTTATTCATATTTGAGTCTACCTACGAGTACGTAGTTCAAGATACCAATCCAAATTATGAAGATACAATCTTGCAGACAACGAGAACATTTTTTTTGCTTTTTTGGGAAACACAGTGATCTAAAAAATAAAAAAGAATTGTATCTATACTCCATTTACAAGATTCCGTATATATTGTGCCTTAGATAATATTTTAGTATAAAAAATTCTTGCATGCTATATTCAAGGAATTTCATCAAACGATTCCGCCTGTCGTACTCGTATTCATTGCATACGCACATCGTAATGTCTTGCTTGGTTGAAGTCAAAGAGTTCTTGCTGTCGTATAAAATGTAAAATTCCACTAGAAGTATATTATGAAACCGAAACTAAAAATAAAACAAAGTACGCTAAACTTTTATGTTCTGAGGGAACGATGATAAAATATTATGATGGATCTTAATTGATCACGATTTTGCGACAAACACAGAAGACATAAGTAGTTGAAATAATGGCAGCGCTATGTAAATGAATACATTCATACAATACCACCAAGAAGCCGTTTATTGTTTACACGTAACATGTATAAAAACCAGGTAAAGCCTATGAAATGGTGCAGTTGCGCTAAAGTAGCTTGAAAGATTTCGACGTGCTTATAACCATTGTATGTTAATCAGATCTCAGAATAGTTAATATTTCCATGATACCAAGTGCAAAACAGTGAGACAGAATAAATTTCCGTATTTTTCTCAAATCAAAGCGACTTCATGCATTTTGCTAAACAAGTGAAATTTTTTTTTAATAATTTAAAATTATCAGTGACTTATTCAAGTAGCCTCAAAAAATTTGAGGTACGTTTAATAGGTTATTGTGAAGTGCTCCATCTCTGCGTAGTCACTAGATTATAGCTACAGTTCGCGCAACTGCCCGTCTTACGCGCTGCGCCTCTTCCCTTATCTCAGCCTACTTAAGAAGCGAATATCTCCGATATCTGGCGAATCGAAGAAACGCATTAAACACTTTGACTGGATTCGGCTTTGTTCCAATATTTACTGTATCACAATTAGCCGAGTTGTTATATTCTTAACCCCTACTCGCTGATTACACGCTGGCTACAATAAAGTTTATTCGAGGTATGTATCCAAGCCATTATTTATTTTATTTTTAAATATGTAAATAAAAATAAATAACACAGTCAGTAATCATTTAATTTTAACATCTCTTTCTTTAAAGCTACAACGGGAGCTAATTTAATATGCAATTAAAATATTAAAACAGAAAGAAAATAAATACCATATAAACAGAAAAATACCAGCAAATAAATAAATAATATATTTATAAATACCTAGGTATAACAAATACAACATAATAAAAAACTTCAAAAAATAATTAATAATTTAATATCGCATTATTATTTACAGGTATTAAGTTCATTAGTGAGTAACTTTACGTTAGAATAGGTGATCTCTATTACATATTGCCATTCAAATGTTGTAACAATAAATGTTCAACAACTGCAATGCATTAATTAAAAATATGAGCTTTTGTTTCCTTTATTATTCAGAATATAGAGAAATAATTTAGGCATTCAAGTTAGGTTCGGGTAATTATTTATTTCACAAACAAAATACGAAACTAAATAATGCCACTCTCATAAATATTGCTTGCATCAAATTTATTTCATATTTATTATATAGCTCTCCAAACTACTGTCATATGCACTTTCCCGCACAGAAGGCTCTAGTTCGAATACTGCAATTAACTTATTATTACATTAATAATAAAAAAAAATAAGACAAAAACTATAATTTTAATAATCATTATACTTAAACAACTCGGTGGAAATGATCTTAATTCAAAACGATGGTAAAAGCATATAAAAATTAATGGAAAGTACTTTCTTATACTAATCATAGATTTTTAGGTAGGTACCTAACTGCTCGTATTTGGAACTTCGAATTTTGTACAAGTAAAAGTTTTTGAAGCGCTCATAGCCCGGCGGCTTGCGTGAAGCGCTCATAGCCCGGCGGCTTGCGTCGATCTCAAGTGATCGACAAAGTTAAGCAACAGCGGGCGCGGTCGGTAGTTGGATGGGTGACCGCTAGTGGCAAAAATTTCTTGAGCGCTTCCGTGCTTCGGAGGGCACGTAAAGCCGTCGGTCCCGGTTGTTATCATTTGGTAGCAGTCGTTAAGCCATGTCGGATACCTTCGGGCGGCTTAAAATAGTTAAAATTTCCGACACTTGGGTTGGCCACTAACCCCTCCACCAATCCGCACTGGAGCAGCGTGGTGGAGTATGCTCTAGGCCTCCTCAGGTACGAGGAGAGACCCGTGCTCAGTAGTGGGCCATTAATGGGTTGTAGCCAAAAGTTTTTTTCCAAAGTATCATTATTAAAATTTTGTTAGCCCCAATGCAATTTATAGTAATTATCAAAACCAAACCTTTGTCACCCCTTGTGACGGTAGGTAAGTAGGATCGGATCACCAAGCAACTGAGCTAAAGGAGCATACACGCAAAAAATCTTAATAGTAAAATCTATGTGTTTGCTCACAAGGAACCACTCTAAGTTTATATGTAGGTACATCAGAAAATTTATTCGGAACATTCATCTTATCCTGTAAACATATTCCCGCCAACACCAAATCTTTGAATCTTATCTTATCGTAATCAAACCCATATTGATTGATGGCACGCTCCATCGAGCTCTTTAATCATAATTCGAATTAATATTAAATTTAATCGGGAATTATACGCAACAGATTTAACTATAAAAACCTAACAAATATTGTTTTTATGTCATAAATAATAAAAGACCACAATGAACTTATCGCTTTTCACACCTATATACTTTACTGTACCTACATTACTCTGAAATCCTAATAAAAAACAAGAAAGCATTATAAATTGTCTGGTATAAATGTCACACCCTTCTATCTCATTATCATAATGATTTTGAGTAATGTTAAAACATCAACAGATCAACACGCTAATAAAATTGGATATTATTACAGAACAATTGTGATTTTCTTATATAGATCCTAGTTTAAAGAGTCGTATTCATATTGGTAAATATTGCAGTTAATATCATGATAAATTAATCATGATTCATGATTGTCTATCTATTTGTGACCATAAAATTATCTTTATATACGCAAGAATAACCAAAAAGAATCGAATATTAAATGCCTCAAATTATTCTGAACCTGTATACGAATAATTTTTAAGTACATTATTAATATGGAAACATTTTGTAATAATAATGTGAAGCAAACGCAGCCTGTACACGTGACGGTAATTGGTCATCAAAATCGATGGGCATCTTAACAGTTAGAGACGCGTTGCCAGTCATGACGTAAGCTATACATAATTATGTATGTACATATATAGGTAGGTATGTACGACACAATTGTCATTTTTTTATAGAATTAAGGTAGCTAACGAATATGCAGCACCACCTTCCGCTGCCGGCCATGACAACTGCGACCGACTTATAACGAGACTTAAAAGGGGACTGGGATAGTTAGTCCGGTTAGTTTGTTAGTATGAGGACTGGGACAGGGACTGTTAGTTATTGTTAGTAATAGTCCAGTTAGTAATTGTTAATAAGAGTCTCGTTATAGTTCGGTCACAGATGTGTTGCTACCCTTGAGGACTGAGATGGTCGCCTCTAAAAAAGTGTAGTCATGAATGCTATACTCATATTGGTATTTTCCGTTTTTTTTTAAGTGAAAACTTCTAGGTGTGAATTTCACACATAATTATATTTTTTGTGCTACCTGGTCTTTTTGAAGAATATTTATTTTAGTCCCATCTAAGAAAACAGATTACAGTGTATTTTACCGCTAGATGGATAGAATTTGAAATAGTAACTAGATGTCAATAGAAACTTAGCAACTGTTAAATAAAATATGGTAAGATTTTTCGCCATACACAATATATAATTTTGAAACGTATAACAAGCAAATAATTGTATTAAAAGTAATTGCGTACATAGTATAAAACAAAGTCGCTTTCTCTGTCCCTCTGTATGCTTAGATCGTTAAAACTACGCAACGGATTTTGATGGAGTTTTTTTAATAGATAGAATGATTCAAGAGGAAAGTTTATATGTATAATATATTAAAGTTTTTCGCAAACAATTTTGGACTTGGGTACTAAGGGACAGGTTTTCCGAAGCGAAGCGAGGGCGGGTTTACTAGTCTATTATATAAAAATGAATCGCAGATTTTGTTGGTAAGCACAAATCTCGAGAACTGCTTAACCGATTTCGCTAAGTTTTTTTTATAATATTCCTTAAAGTACAAGGACGGTTGTTACGGAGAGAAAATTAAAAAAAACCTGAAAAAGTCTAAAAACAACACTTTTCTATATTCCCATACAAAAGATTCATAATAATACTTAAAAGTCAATTTGAACTTTAATACCACACCATAAAGTTTAAGTGTAAGTGGAGGGGTCTGGGAAGGTGTCCCGAATAGCAGAATAAGTATTAAAAAAAAATTAAAGTATCGACTGTTACGCGGTACGAAATTCGCCGGGTCAGCTAGTTAATTATCACTGTAAATAATTATGTTGCCGTCATTGCTTTGCCGCTCACGTTTTATTTCATAAATCGTTTTATGCAGCTACTCTTATCGAATAAACAATCTAAAAAATATCAAATATACAAAAATCTATAACCGTAACTTAAAACCGGTACTTATTTCCTTTGATATCAAAGATAAATATTATATTATTATCCCATTGTTTCTTTTGAAACTAATTCTATTTAATTAACTTTTTGCTACTCATAATTTTCAATGCCAAATGAAATAAAAACAATGATGTGATAAATGATGAGTGTCAAATACCGTCATAAGATTATTTTCTTACAAAACTGTAAGTAAACTGTAGTGTAGGATAAGATAAAACAATAATCTACTAACATTTTACGTTATAAGTACTTACTATATGAACTGGAATTTTTAGTCTGTTTGAGTGATTGATTGTTGTTTCGTTTGTCATTCAATGGTTGGTTTTGTAAAACTTGGATAACATGTATCAAATGACATATCTTTTGTATTTTAACTTTTTTTAAATATTTAAATAGATCTGACTTGTCATTTCTAGATACGAGTAACCAACCTACGAGTCCTAACCATATTACTACATTACTTCATCTTTACTCTCAGAGCTAGTATATATATTATGTAATATTTTTTTGTTGACTATTGCATTTTATAACATTTTCTGCCAATACCTACCTACTAATCAAGAAAAAGTACTTCAGTTATTCATGAAACTATATCATCATCATCACGACCCATAACTGTCACTCTACTGGGCACGGGTCTCCTCTCACAATGTGTGGGGCACAGGCCACCTTTGAGATGGAGAACTCTCAGGTGTGCAGGTTTTCGTTTTTCTTTTCCGAAGCAAGTGACAATTAAATTCTAATACCCACATAATTTTTGAAAATTAAAGATGCGGGATTTGAACCCGGGTCCTCGGTTTGGAAGACCAACGTCCAACCACTCGGCTATAATAACTATAATAACTGGTACTTACTCGTATAATTTTATTATATTGATACGTGGAGAAGAAACCATAGTAGATACCCTATTTTAAACAGATTGCGCTCAAGGACGAGCGCGAAATTTAGAATAATTGCAGTTTCTATGTACGAGTAGTAGAAGTGCTACAGTTTATGCGTAATATCTGCTACAAAAACATTTATGAAATAAAATAAAACTTTCATTGTTTACGCTCATAGTTTAAATGTAAGGTAAGTATAATAATATTTTGTCAAAGTTGTATGGTTGAATATCGATCGCAGAGCATTAAAACATAGTCGTAAAAATAAATTTGTTCAAAAATAAAACATGACCATCGATTTATCAATAGATGAGCTCGACCACTATGCATGCTGTAGTAGCCTATACTATAATTAAGACAACATAAAATTTTAAGTTTAAGATAAAAAGATGTAGCTGTACCTAATCACAATGTAAGTTTTGTTGGTTACCCAAATACTAAAAATCAAATAAAATAAATTACAATATCACACTAGGAGTAACTTATAATACAAAAAATCAAATTCATGAAAAGTTTTACGTAGATCAATTTATTATTTGGTTAGTACGAAAATTTGTATTAATTTATTTGCAGCCTTGTTGTAATTTGTATTTCTATAATAAATTTTCTCTGTTTTACAACGGTCCTTCACTTACGATCACAAAACGTAGAGGAATATCAGATTATACTATCCTTGTATAAATTATTAGCTTCTCAATAATGTTGCCTTGTGTTGTGTCCGTATCACGCAACGAATACAGTACGTAACGATTAAAGAATATTAATTACTAAGGAAAACCAAACGGTTGCTTATAGAATGTAGATCAATTTATGGCAGAAATTAACACATAATGACAAATGATTCATTGATGGGACAAAACGCCATAATTTATTATTGAATATCTAGATAATAGTTATTTCCACTACTTTTCTTCAGTTTTAAATTATATTGATGGATTTTTTGATCTCTTAAAAACAATTGGTTTACAAAACAATAGTTCATCCAAATTGTTATCAAAGATATTCATAATTGTCTCTCTCATGGAAGACTGTGGTCTCTCTCCTCGATAATATTGAAATAAGGTTAAGTAATTGTTTTCCACAAATTAACTTAACTGACATATTTAATGTAGGTCTAAAATATATTCATTTCAGAAATAAACACTTTTACTCCCCGATTAACAAGTGTAAGTGCGTCTAAGGATGAACTAAGTACGTTGATCCTTGGATGAGCAAGTTATCGTGACCGTCCTAAATTAATTAACGGATGCTTGTGAAGCGCCATCACACACATTTTTATTTAGTAATATTTACTAGTCAATTATAGGAAAATTGGCACCGAATGTCATGCGGCAACCAATGGCCACACACTATTAGTGAGTGTCGTTGCGTACGTGTATCATCTTCGCGTATGGGTGCACGACACTTGCATGGTTCGCCCTCCGTCCTAACTCCTATTCACAATTAGTTTCCTTACGACTTTCAACGCTACGTTCCGTTCTGTTTTGTGTTGTGCCTGTGATTTACGATTAGGAGTAAAATGGTTCGTATTTATAAATACTTCTTATATACTAAGTAATAAAATTAAAGTTAAACTTAAGAAAAATAATTCTGAATTCAGAGCGTGCTCGTGAAATTTTTGACAAACAAAATTTAAGGGCAACTACACACTATACGTCTCAGTAGCTTTAGGATCATTGAGCTATTGCTATCATAACTGTACTTAGCTTATACCGCCACATTGTCATTATCAAACATTAAATTACAGATATTGGTTTAGCAATATATGTAGTATATCATAATTATGAGTATGTATATTTTACTGTCGTACTTCTTATTTAATGCTAAATTAATTTTATGTATGTAGGTACCTATATCATATTTATATCAAACATATTAATTTCAATTTATATTTAATTAGCATTATTTGTCGAAACAAGCACCGGTTTTATTAGGTACCACCGTCCCTTAAAAGTTCACTAACTTGCCGACATTTTGTCCTATTCATATCAGTTGTTTACATCACTAGTTTCCAGACCATCTTACATACAATGCTTTTACTTTTCTTTTTGTACAACTTCGTTATACTTTTTTAATATTATTACCATTACATTATGTAATTAAGAATACATACGACTTATTGTATGAAACTTTGTTTTAGTAAACAATAATCATCCAGCTAATTGTGCAGTAAAGTTGTGTATCGTAAAAATTAAAAAGTCTTTGCGGTCTTTAAGGTATTAATTCATTACTTGGGTGTCAGCAAAAGCAATTATAGTAATTGTACGATAACAGATGACAATTGCGTGCGCGAGATCGTGACCGCGCCTTAGTAACCTAAACATTAACAGACTGAACATCATTCTGTTTATATGGGAATGTCTGCAAAGAATTATCATCACACATCACATGGACATGACGAGTACCATATTAACGTCACAGTTTGCTAATAATTTTTTAACGGATATACTCGTGATTTTTGTGGTAAATAGATTTTTTTCTTCTAAAGACTTTACACATATTTTTAAAGTGAAAAGTTCTTTAGCGCGTTGTGCACTTTTTGGGATGGGTAAAAAACTGAGACTGGGATGGGTTAAACTCGCGTCAGGACACGTGTCCGTAAAATTCGTAAGACGTCAGTCAGTCAGTGACATTCGAATGTTATTTAAAATGCCATGGCAACGTAAAGCTAGGGTTGAATAAATGTACACTAGGTATTTTTATAAATCTAGGTTTGCTCTACCAGGGAATAGAAAATTTTGTAAAATTACTGTTCCTAATTAAGAAAACGTAGGTATATATCCCAGTAAGGTATAGTTAATGAGAATTGCTGTTATGTTTTAAAATGCATTTTCAAAATTAAAATAGCGGGCATAGAATAATTACACTATAGAAACGAAGTCCGCGCGGCCGTTTTGAAGCACCTTAATTGGAGTCTGAAATGACTCGAAAACACCGGGCAGCTCATGTCAACGCACGCCAAACGTGTCTCGCGAAAAAAAGAATTATGACGATATGTCCAGTTCAATTGTGTCACAAAATATCTAAAAAGCTATTTATGTATTATTGCTAAAAACATATGATTATCCGCAGCCGAATCATTCCCCGCTTTCGGGAAAGTTTCGGTTTAGTGCTTCACTTTAGACAGAGCGCTTGCATGAAGACTGTCTTTCTATAGTGTTATTATTCTAAGATAGCGGGCTTTGTTTTAGTCGAAAACTAACAACCAATTAAAATGTAACTTTCTAAGTTGTTAGTAGGTAGAAGGACAACTGATTTACTCCTGTTTATAAAATAAATAAATGTTCAAATTTTCGCTGGCAACCCCGGAGTGAAACCCGTTGTGTATTTTTAATGATATTCATAAACTATCTTTTCAGAGAATTTTCATTATTTTACTGAGTATTGCCGCTTTAGGTAAATCGCTAAGTAAGTTTCACCTCAAGGATCTAAGATACAATTTTTCGTAGAGTCGAATTAGTCAATCATTGAGTGTGTTAATGAAAATTTTGGACAATAATAAGGATGAAACGAATAAAGGATTGTATACAAAGAATGTAAAATAGCGCTTGTCGTAATACGTGCAAAAAAAGAAAATACGAATATGTGTCTTCAAGCGTAAGTTTTTTATTCGAAGTTACAAATAGGTTACATTTTCTGTAGCTAACAAGATAACATTTTACATATTTTTTAAGTACAATGTACGATAAATGGCGTTACATTGGCATTTGTGTTACAATTTCATATCGACAGCTAGAGATTTTATCTTATCATCATGTCCTACGGCTGAGGGGTCATCTTGACACTTTAAAAATGATAAAATATAATATTAACATACTTATTATTATTAGTAGAGTAAAAGTTCTGGAGATATACATATTTTTCACTACTTCAGTGAATGATAAGATAATGAATTAGTTTGATAGTAAATAAGACGCCATTTTCGCTAAAAATCAATTCAAAAGAAAAAAGAAATTTCAAAATAAAAAATATTGTCTCTTTTTCTCGATACATATTGACGAGTCGATCGAAATCTTTCTGATCAAGATGAAGCAACTAAATAGGGTCTTCGTATGAAGTAAAATATTTGACATCTGATAGCCTACGTTTTAACACCAACAAGCGATATTAAACTTCGAAGTTTCAAGTTTGGAGAGTTATAAACTCTTGAATAACTCCTTGTTAATATTAACAATATGAAAATTCACCGCCGCAGCGTTGTTGAAATTAAAAACCGGCCAAAGCCAGAATAAATTCTTGCAATTGCTAATATATGAACCCAAAGAATATTCTAACTGTAATTTTAATAGCAATCCAAAATTTTTTTAGCGTTCAAGTCTGAGATTTTTCTATTGTTTTTCTTTAATCTACCAACGGTAGAAACTATGATAATTTTTGTATTATTTATTATTTTTAGTTTTTATTTTTTATTATATTTATTTTAGGTATAGGAATGCACCCGGTTTAATACATTTTTTTATTTATGTCATGGAATTTGTAATGTTATACTTTTTTAAGGGGCATTTTAATGAAATGACAATTCTTCAATATTATATTCAATAAATACATATGTCTGCAAAAAATATTAGATAATTGAAATCGTTTATCTCGTTAATATGAATGCATTGATAAAGGAAAAGGTATCGATATTTTTAATAGTCAGTTTCCGCTTAGTTATCGATACTCTTGCAGTAATGACAATAGGAAGCATAAATCCATCAGACAATGCAAATTTATACCGTTGCAATATTCCACCGGGATCAAACTGACCTCAATTTGCATTTAAGTCATTTCTATCATTGTTTCACTTTTTATAAAAGTTATGTTATAAAAATGCTTAATTAATAGAATTGTGAATTTAAAACACCGTTGAAGTGTGAGTCGGGCTCGTGCACGTATGGTTCCGTATCACCGAGCGATATTAACTCTAATTACCTAATTGGCTAGTAACAAGACAAAAAATGACAAATGTAAAGAAAAGAATACCATGCTGCCTTTGACCACATTATATATCATTTTTTAAGGTTTTTTATGGGGTCCCCTTTGGGAACAAACATTTTTACTTTTAATAAAATATATTTGAATATTTATAGGATTTTATTCATACATATATAATTTTTTTAGCATGTAAAGAAATATACGGTGTGCATTATTTTAGTAAAAATTTGATCACAAGCGTAAGTTAGATATTACATTACTTTTAAAATCTGCATGACATGTGTTTATTTATAGGTGTCGTATTTGCTACAAATATTTAGTGTAAAGTATTTAATATTCCACATAAATATCTTTTGCAGGCGCTTTGTTAACTCTTTAATTTTTCACTCTTTATTTGAAATAATGCTATTGTTTGTTTTGTTACCATAGATTTCTTTCATTATGCGACTCATATTGTATGTCATATATTTGTTGTAACAAAAAAACTACTTTAGTTATTTAATATGGCTATTACTTAAATTTAAGACTATTTGTAAAGAAATGAAGCCATCAAGCAACTTTGACGAAAAATATGCTGGCCGCATTGTAAAACGCGATGTCTTTGTAAATGACTTATTTAATATTTGTATAACATATACATTGCTTGGTTTCGGGAAATAGTATCTGTACATCATTAACAGTGCTCACCCGGGCCCACTAAGTGACTACGATTTTGATACAGACCTACAGCATTAACTGATAATTTACATTAGGTAACCTACAATCGTTAATTACGAGTAATTACTAATTAGTAATGTACTTAGTAGTACTACAGTAATAAGTAAATAACCAGTAATACGTCTAAACTCTGAGGTAGGTAGTGATATAAATCTTATCCTGCAACTTACTTAGCCCCTGAAAACTTCAACAGACTCGATTGCTCCATTCAGCCTTTAGTCCATTTTATACCTTTTATACCTACACGTATCATATAGAACATAATCTTTACTGTAATGTTTCTTTGTTATATTCCAGTGTATATCTACATATATGTATATATAGATAGAGTTGTTGTACAATACTTGTAGATATAAATTCTGTAACATTTAATCGTGTTAAAATTTTGTCATTAAAGGTATTATTTGTTTTAATTCCTTTGGGTGTTGGGGTAATTCCATGTCCATCGAAGCTTTGATTTAATTACATTTTTAAAAGTAGTTATTTTGTTTATTAATAACAAAAAATCAAGTAAACAAATATTAGAATCAATATGCAATACATATTTAATAATAAATGCATATGCAAGAAAAATTAACATAATAATATAATCAATGAAATAAATATAAAATAAAATATGTTATATTACACTATAAAATCAAAACTGCTGTAGGGATATCGTTATGGAATGAAATCAGAACAGATACCATGCCATGTTTATAGGATTACCGTAAAAAGCTTTCTGAGAGAGTCAATGGTGACCACAAACGATCAAGGAGCACGAGTGCTCATTTGTCGAGTGTTAAGTAAAACAATGTAGGTATAATAGAAACTAAATTTTTAAATATATTTTAAAACTACATAATATATGTTTATCCAATCACATCTTACACAAAAATATTTTTTCTAAAATTCTATTGCTAAAAAAGAAATCTAATTTACAAAAAATATTGTAAAAATTACTACAGATGGATCATTGATAAGCACAACCAATCTATCGTATTTAAATTTCGTAATCATAACAAAGCAGCATTGAATGAGCAATCCAATTAATGTTGTTGAGGGCGATAAGCGTTACGCGACGGAGTGGCGACATCGACATGCCGAGTCAAGAACAAATGAGTATGATTATGATTGGGAACTCGTGGTCCGCTCCTCGTGAGAGATCATGTGATTGTGATGAGACCACTTAAGCAAATAAACACTCAACTGCTATCCGCAAAACACAAAAGTCAATAGTCGAATGTTTACAAACTCAATTTCAAATTTTATTGACGCAAGAAATCTGCACAAATGTTTACTCCTTGACTTATTGAATTACATGTATAAATTTTCATGTAGCCGTAGTCGTGGTGATATTGTTTATTCAAAAACTTATATATATTACAAATACATGAGTAGCTTCACATGAAGATCCGACGTAAACCTGCTATTGGGGAAAAAGTAATAGGCAATCGGTACAATAGCCCACACGAAATTAAATATGCGATAAAAGTAGCTAAAAATTGTTTTGTGACCAAATCGTTCTTCCTTATTTTCAATTTTAGCATCAATAACAAAATAATATGTTCTTTGTTTCTTAAAGCTACATTTGAAAAGAAAATAAGGTTTATATGTAATTATCTAATAATAAAAATAAATAACTAATGTATAGACGTAGCATACCTATTAAAGTATTTTTTTTTAATGTAGACATTAAATAAAAAAGAGCCTTCTAGGGTCTGTTGGCTCTTAACGTTTGTCTATAGAAAAAAAATTGTCTATTTACTATTTTACTTTTACTATTTCGTCATCTGCTAGATGAAAAATATTGAAATTAGATCCGATCAAAAACATCTAAATCGCATAATGCAGTTCAACTGCTGAATGTTATAACATCTCAATTTTAATAAGTATACCTATATGGAAGCATATTATTCAAGTAAAGAGTAATTAAACTAAAGTAGTCCATGCCACTCCATGTGGCGTGGCAAGGACTACTATAAGAAAGACTAGTGACCATCCCATGGCGAAGAAATGCCTTCTTTATTTGCCTCACATTGTTGATCCCTACCGGCACCCATTCTCGTAAAAAGAAGATACCCATTCTAGATCATATAGTTGCTGCACCACAGATTTCAACAAGTATTCGCTGCAATGGTTCTGGATAATTAAGCATGCTGTAAGCTGAATTTTCAATCCCTAATTAAGTTTTTACGATCATTGACTTATACATGGCTTTATAACCTAACAATTAGGTACAGTAGGCTGACGAATTATGCCACGATGAATACATACGTAATAAAATAATATGTAAACATTAACACGTATATTACTTTTATGAAAACTTTTAGCTAGTTACTACTTATGTATACTACTCAAAAAATTAATTGATGCGACTCGCACTAGATAAATGACATTATAAGTAATGTAGGTATGTATATAATATCATTGCTCTAGATAATATTTTATTCATACTATTTTAACATATCTTTAATGTCAATAGAGCCTTCGTTTCATGCCGCTACTAAGTATATAGTAATAAAATTACTCATTAGCATGCTTTTTAGTAGCGTGTTTATCAGTACCTCTAACGTAAACAATTTATGACTTGTTTTCACATTTGTTTCCGATAGTTTTAAGTGGATAGTAAGTGAAGGTAAAACAGTATTTAGGCAGTTATTAAACGCTGCCAACATTTGTATTCATTTACAACTGTTTACATTTATTCAACGTTTACGTACATATATCAAACCAAAGTGACGAGTCAATCGATATAATCATTCCCAATACAAAACCGACTTTCCATAATTGAAAAGGATTAAATATAAGTAACTAGCGACCCGAATAGGATGAGTTTTAATAAATGAAGTCATGCATAATTCCAGGTCCGGAAGACGAGTATCCGAATGACAGCGATAAAAGAATATCCATTCGACCTGAGCGATCTACAGAATCAAGAAATCCATACGAACGAGACACGAAATTCAACCATGCAGTCCGATCAGCCGGTAACTGATAGCTACGTCGCACCCACTGCAGCTCCCCCAAGAGTGCCTACTCCCGACGGGAAGAGAAAAGTCTCCATCATGGCAGATGAGAACAGCAAAGATCGGGAGAATCTACCTTCTGAAAGGTAAGGTTATCATTCACAGCCTCCATCAAAATATACTATCATAGATCTTTGAGAACTCTAACTACTTATATCATGTATCTTAAATTAGGTATCTAAATTTTGCTCCTTTAGTAAATCAGAAAAAGGAGCTAAGGCGTTTTTGAATCGCCTTTAAAGCCCATGATAAAATTTACGATTCATCATGGATTCATCGGAGGACACTTAAAATGATATTGCATTGTATGTTCTGCTGATTTGTCAACAGAAAGTTGTTTATTATTTTCATGAACAAGATTCACCCTTATAAAAAACTTTGCACAAATTTACTATTAACGAAAACATATAATTTATCAACAACCTAAGTATAGATTGCAGAAAAATCCCCATATTGCCGTGATTACTCAAATGATACGAGCAATTATTAGTTCTGCATAAGTATTTGTATATTAATTCAATAATATCTTAATGGATCTCATCACAGAATTGTTTTATGATTTTAATTGAGACTTGTGATAGGTACTAAATGTATCACTCATCGTGCACTCATCAGACCCGCCGAATTCTGACATGTGACTGCTGTAATAGACAGAGTGGTATAGCTATAGTTAGATATATTAGATATTATCGCTAGTGGAAATAAATCTTGGACGCTTGTTACGACACGGCACGACGGACGGTCCCTGTTGTTCTCATTGGATATCAGTCGTCCATGTCGGAGGCCCCTAGCTGGCATAGTTCCGACACTTGGTTTAGCAACTTGAGTATTCCACATATAGTACCTACCTGAGTACTTGCCATAGGCTCTAAGCCTCCTCAATCAGTATAGACCAGTGCCTTGCAGTGGGCTACAATTAGGCTAAACTCAAGCTAAAGGGACCCTGAAACTTAAGTTTAAATTTTTATTGATCTTGAAGTGACCATAGTGGTCAAGTCCATTTCAAGTTCATCAATATTCCGTCAATCGAAACAATGAAATCGAATCAACTAAGACATTTCATGGTCTGAGGATAAAATACTAACCAAATACATCGCTAGCTCTCAATATGTATCGAGGAAGTAGATACTCAATGTTGTCAATCGGCCATGATATTTGGGATCTCATTTTGAGTATAAAACAAAACAGATTTTAAAATAGATATGTTAAATGCACAAATATAAAATGTTAGGTATACATTATATCAGCTCTAACCATATAGGGTCTATATATATTTCTAGAAACAAGAAATACCTTAACTCACTTTCCGTAGTTATAAATTCGCAAATCCAGGAGAATTTTGGTATACCACCAAAAGTGTATTAGAAAACAGCATCTCACCATTAGGACAATAGGAAAGAGTAACAACAACAAATATGGACAAGTTCAAGTTTACAAGGACAAAATAAACATAAAATACCGATCTCATGTTTTGAATGTATAAATATTCTTTATATCCCATTTATGTATATGCCATACATTTATGTAAGTATGTAGCAGTGATAGCCGTGTGGTTGAACGTTGGACTCCCGAACCGGGGCGTCCGGGTTCAAACCCCGCACGCACCTCTACTTTTCAAAAATTATGGGCGTATTATAATTTAATTATCACTTACTTAGGTGAAGGAAAACATCGTGCGGAAAGGTTTCCGCATACAAATACGTTCTCAAAGGTGTGTGAAGTCCACCAATCCGTACTTGGCCAGCGTAGTGGACTATGGCTTATACCCCTTACATAGTGAGAGGAGACCCGTGCCCAGCAGTGGGACAGTTATGGGTTGTGATGATGATGTAGGTATGTAGGTGATATGCTACAGACATCGTTACGCTGACATTTCTACCTGCAACCAAGCATTGCCACACCTACATACACTGCAAATTTAAATAACATTTGTAATAAAAAATATTAATATTTCTCATTATTTTGTGAAATAATGTTTTATCTGAAACTATTTTATTATGACGGTTGGCGACACGATAGATACAAAACGCAGCTTAGCAACTTCTGTAAAAATACTAATTTTGCGTCAATGTTGAAAAAAATTATAACTGTTTGCTCTCTAGGTACAAAACCTACTTTTTCAAATCTAGTAAATTGATTGGAAAAAACAAATAAACAATTTTAATAAATTGTCACCAAGTGTAATTAAAATCTCAATCTTGTTTAATTTAAAAAAATGTTACATTTACAGGCTACAAGTAGATGGTTGAAAAGACAACAAAAAGATGAGAGGGCAATGGGTCGTGACCATTGCTAGTCAAGAAGGAAGTGGCAAAGCCGCTTCCTAACTGGCTATCTCGTAAATTAACTAAAACGCAACTATTTTTAGGGGGTTATCTTTTATTTTTTTAAGGAAGATGATCTTACCAGAAAAGTTAAAAGATTACGTTAAAAGATTATTACTTACGCAAATACCGCTGGATGGTTCAAAGCTCAAGGATCCAGCAATTAATAAAGGGAACTGAAGACATTGCCTAATTTAATAATCAGCGAAATATTACGTATATTTTTTATTCATTATAAATTACTACTCGTTGTTGCTTGTTCACGGGGAAAGTTATACTCGTAAATGAAATAAACAATGTAAATAACAAAATAACATACCTATCTACTATTTACTTGGTCGGTTACTACATAGAATTGATTTAGGGACTGATATGCCACAGAACAGAATTGCGCTGGTAGTTAAATTTATTCTTTACGTTTTAGCTGTAAAGTTCGTAATTTAATGTTGACAATATTGTGCACATATAACAATGTTTTCAATACAATTAACAAATACAATTGAAAACAGTAACTATTCTAAAAACAAAACAGTCAAAGGTCTACATAGGTCTTCTAAATAGTAAATAGAATTTGTCCTAGTAGATACAACAATATCAAAACCTATCTGTTAAACTTAGTGCTTTTAATTAACTTAAATTTCACCAGTGACCAAAGACACGCCATCAAATTTTTATAATTTTCAAATTACACTGCGACAATGATAATATCTTCCGATGTATGCGAAACGATTCACCGTTCACTCCCGTCTCCATCTGAAATGCAATGAGCAAACTGTCCGTAATGCTTCATTAAATACGTTCCCTTTCACTTAACTCGACAGACAAAGATTCATCATACCTTACAGATCACGTGAATCTACTCAGTGAAAGGCATAACGAGTAAAACCAAATAATTAAGACCTATTTCTGTTTAGTATTTCTGTTTGACTTCCCGCTTGCAGCGCCGAAGTACTGGTGCCGCGAGGGTCAAAATATTTGGACGCTGCATACTTGTAAAAACAAACGACATGACTCACCCAAACAAGGCTGTCGTAATGTATAAATCAGTCACGTGCTTTAGGCACCAATTACGTTATACGTACAATTCCACCACTCCTTTTTAATTTCTTACACTTCAAAGGAGCGCATGTAAACAACATTCGCTTGATTTTTATTTTTATTTAAACTACTTAATTTATAATTATAGAAAAACAATGTTTGGACAGCATTAGTAAATGTAGACTAGTATATTAGCAGGAAAAAAGTTTTCAAAAAAAAAATGAAAGGAAATGTTCAAAATTGTTATAATTATAAACTAAATTCTAAATCAAATAATATTACTTAATTAACAATGGTTTCAATTCCATCATACATTTATTTAGTGATCAATACGCCTGCAATGAACGTAATGCAATGTTTTCTAACGCATCCAAGACTTGTTGCTACGAGTATTAATCGTATGACATTGTCTTTTTTATATTATTTAATTTTGGTAGTAAGACTTTTACCAAGAATTGTGGAGGATGGCAGCTCCCGAAGCATGATCACCTCTGGAAGATTAGAATTTTAGGATAATGAGATTATACCCCGTAGTTTTACTTATACATATCTGGTTGTACAATGCATTCCTGGTTGGAACAATAAACATTTTCAACATATACCTACCTACGTATAATAATTATTTTTATCTCGAGTCAATATATTTTACAAAAAATAATATAGGTACTTACAAAACTTGCCAACAATCGTTAGAAGTTGAACAAAATGTGCCAAACATAAATGCACTAGTAAACATAATTTTGTTACTAACTTCCGACAGCGAGAATCAGAATTGTTTATACTTACCTAATTATAAATAAAGATACGAGTACATAAAATTCTTAGTTACAGTACGATATACTTGTGTATATTTGAAAATCGACTTCAAATTAATTTAGAACCTGGAGTACAAAGGCGAGTTCTTGTTTTCATATAAATGTTCTGATGATGATAATATATCTTTGTCCATGGCCTAGTATATTGGAATGCCACAACTAATAGTTATTGGTATCTATGTTTTACGTTAAAATTACTGTAATATTTTTATTTTCTTTGATTACCTTTTCTTAAACGAGTAGGTAGGTTTTCACAATATTATCGTAGTGCGACTTCCTCGACGAACCGCAATCCAATCCTGTTAAAAATTTGTATATCGACAATACACTGCCTATATTGTCGTTATACATATTATTCGCCCACTTTGTGGAGCGTAAAGTGGAGTTCCTTTATTGCTTAATAATAAAACAATAATGTAAAATGTTTTTCACAATTTACATTATTGTTTGTTGAACAAAATCTCGAAAATGAGAATATTGCAATAAAAACTTTTAAGTTTAAACATACTGGAAAAGAATAAGATAAATAATTACTTTTTAAATATTAAGCAAAATCACTTTGGCCAGCTTTTTACAGAACTCTCACACAGAAGCTTTGCGAAGCATTAGGGTTCCACCAAATTTTGAATTTGGCTGGGATAATTCCAATTCAAATATCTGTTTACTTCTAAGTTCCTGTTTAGCGGTAATTTTTGATACATTCACAATGTCACTTACTAGCTTGACTACAAGGCTTTATTTTCAACAAAATGTAAATAATAGGTACTAACAGAACAACCACAATGACATTGTTCTCCGATCCAATTTGTTATGACCATTCGACATGGATAAATGCTGCTATGTAACCATGCTCAGTATAACGTAACCAACTCAAACTTCTATTGAATGTGTGTCTATTAATTTTGAAAAGCCATATTGTATGTAGATCTATTAATACAATGTCTATACATAATACAAGTATAGTACAAAGTAGGTGTTTATGAAACAACTAGATCTTTCTATTATATGAGCAGGTGTCTATCCACACAGATCTGGATTATTGGCACAAAGGGTTCCGTCCATCCTTGTCCAGTCGACCTTCTCTGTTCGTAGTGTACAGTGCTGAATAACCGACCAGGCAATGGTGCCAGGGAGTCTGTTACCGTGTATAACCCTGATGAAACTCAAGCATACTTCTATGATTTTATAAGACTTTACACCACAAGTTGTTTATGTTATACTTAATAATATAGATATGAACCGCTAAAACTGACGTGTCAAGTATACCAATCAATGCCCCCCCCCCCCTTCCTCCCCATAAGGCAGAACTAATTTTAGATGTGGAGGGAGTAATGTTAATTTTAAATAAAATTAAACCGGTTATTTGGTCGTTTAGTTCATAACGACACCTGCATCGAGTCGGCAAGAAAACAGTTAAGTAGTAAACATAAGCGGTAGGGTGAAAAACTATAGACACGATGTGTAAATTATTAATTACGATTAATCCACTAAAAATAATGTTGAGTTGTGTAGGCACAGAGATAGCGAATATTTAGTATTAATTAATAGACTTTAGTATTATTTAATAGACTCTTTTAACACTTGAACTTTTCGTAATTTTATGCCATAACAAAGTTCAACTTATTCTTGGTACACTATCCATTTAGCCGAGACAACAATAAGCCCTCGATTTTTCTTAAATCGTTCGAAAACAATGAGTCGTTACTTGCGGAAGAAACAGTGTGCGGAAAATGCGGATTGTGCGGTTGTGTGCGGATACTGTCACTAAGTTGTTTGCTTAAAATGTTTGTAAAAGTGTTGTAAACACAGCCTCGTCCGCGCTCAATGGTTCGCTGCAGCGTTCCGCACGCAGTTGCTGATCCGGCCTCGAGCTTAGCATGCGCTCTTATGGCTAAGGGCTCAATAGTGCAGTGGAACGATTTTTCTGTACGGCCAATGACCGAACAGCCGGCCGGCGAAACTAAACGCACCGAGGCAGTCACGTGTCCGGGGTGAGACGCGGCGGGCGGAATAACTCGCATCGCAGCCGAGCCTTTTCTATAAGATGCCCACTCGCTGCGGCATAGGTGTGAGCCGTGCTGAACAGAGCGGCATGCTCCTGCGCATGCTGTCCGATCCTCTCCTGCACTAGCATCGAAGTTTTCACAATAGATTCCCAAGTGCCATGTAGGATGTCTCACAGCAGCCTCAGCTGTCATTACGACAGCTACCTACAGTCCGATTCTTCCCTTGAGACAGACGCACTCAACAAACACTGGTAAGTCTACAATAAGCATTATTATTACACAATAGGTGCGTTATTCAAACAAACATTCATTAAAATTCCTGACAGGTATCGGTAGATACAGTCAAATCTGCATTTGGCTACTTGGTTCAATCTTGACTGTAAAAAAATGTGTGCAGCAAATTTAATATATTCTATTTATTTATAGAAACCATATAAATATTATTTTCGAAAGCACAAAATAATGACTTTCTTTACAAACTGCTAGGTTACCCTCTGTAATTATGCTCCTATAAGCTCGTTTCCGGAGCCTTCAGCTTGTACATGAAATTTTTCTTCTATTTGCAAAGTTACCCAATATGTAACTGATATTAAAAAATATTATTAAATTATGCAGGTAGGTAAGGTAAGATGATTGTAGTTTGTAAGTGTACTACATTACAATGCATATTATAATTATAATCAAATTTCATTAGTAATTAAGTCGGCCATCATTGTGTCTTGTGACTCGTGTGACATGCGAATAGTTTAGTAGCCCGAATGGCCACAGGTTTCGTATGACAATAAAAATATACGGAATAATGATTCACGCCACCACATCAGTCATGGTATTACATTGTAATACCCCATTCAATCCATTCAAAACTCCTTAATCATTGACCCACTCTTTACGCGTATTTTTCCATCGATAAAGCCTTTAGCCACGCACTTACCTTGCGTTACAAATTACTCAATATCACTCGCAAATTATAATCGTACTTGACATTGTAAACTACTGTATTTATAATACGTAGCATTAAAATAAGTAATTTCTAGAAAGGAAATATTGATTTTGCATGTCGTAGATAAGAAAACACGCTCTCAAATTACGTACTATTGTTTGTTTTCCCTAGTTGTATATTTCCATTAATTTCCATTATTTGCAATTAATACATAAAAGTATAATTTAGAAGCGGATCCGACAAACGTTGTCCTGTCTTAACTATATATTGCACTATATATTGCAAGACTTTCAGTTTATTTACATGCTCTTTCATTCAAAATCATTATAAAATTTAATCTAGTAGTTAAGTATTGTTGAATTTTCTAATTTTCTTATCTTTAGTCTTTCATATTCTGCTTCTCCTGACAATTACAAACACAACAAAAAAAGAATTAGCGAAATTAAAGATAAAAAAAAATTTCAAATAACTACACGTTCTAAATAAAATACAGTGTTAATCGTTCTATGAACGCCACATTTTGAAAAACCATTCCCTTATCTCCTTCCGAGACTTCCGAGACTCCTCCTTTCCGAGTTGATGAACAAAATATGTATTATGTTAGAACAGAATGTGTTATTATTTCTAACCAAAACGTCAAATACTAATGGCTTCAAATTTTCATTCCTATTTAACCCTTGGAGGGTTAATTTTTCTAAAACGTTAAAACTCGTATTTCCTCTCTTCCAACTAAAAGCTAAATTCACAATGCTAACCTACTTCAAAATCGGCGTACTTTCAAACAACCACTCAACTCCTATTTTACCCCCTTGGGGTAAAATATCAACAGACCATTCTTTAGTAAGAATAGACCTTAAATTAATGTAGTTTAATGGAATGAAATGTAGTGATAGCGTTTGAAAGCAACTTAACATGTTGAATTTACAATTGGGAAATATTATTGCATGAAGCTTCTACATTGATTGTTGCGTTTGAGGTAGGCCGAAAAAAACTAAAGATTTGACTATAATTTTTTTTTTTAATTCAGTGTTTTTAAACGTATATCAGCAGTGATAGCCGAGTGGTTAAATGTTAGACTCCCGAACCGGGGGGCCCGGTTTCAAACCCCAGCACGCACCTCTAATTTTAAAAAAATATGGGCGTATTAGAATTAAATTATCACTTGCTTCGGTGAAGGAAAACATCCTGAGGAAACCTGCACACCTGAGAGTTCCCCATAATATTCTCAAAGGTATGTGAAGTCCGACAATCCGCACTTGGCCAGCGTGGTGGACTATAGCCTGTACCCCTCACATTGTGAGAGAAGACTCGTGCCCAGCAGTGGGACAGTTATAGGTTGTGATGATGATGATGATGAAACGTATGTCTCTGTTATTAGGGTGCTATATTTTATTACATTCACATCAATAGGTATAATTTATATAACCTCATGCGTAATGTTAGTTTTAAAATAGACTCAAAAAATCTATCTTAGATCATGGAAATAAATTACATCTTACAGTCGTGCAGTAGTTATCTTAACAGCGCCATGTATGAATTTATTTATTGAAACTAATATACTTAATAAATATTATAATGTATTATGTATTATAACATTTTAACACTAATATAATATATAGGTGTTGATTTATAATAATAATAATTAATTATTAAGTAGTCGTTATTTAGGGGTCATTCAAGTATTACGCGCACGTATTTATGTATTATGTTACTATTGTTTTGTTTCTCCCGTAAGTTGATTTTAAATAGCTGTAGGTACCTAACCTAATTTAAATCAGCATAAATAACTGTCATAACACCATCGAAATCCAATAAATACACGGCCACTATGCTCAATGAATTGTACACAAAAAACGAATTTAATGAACCGTCACACGACATTGTATTGGGCTGCTGTTTTCCTTCCGATAGTCTAATGACTTTCATTCTTCCTTCATTGAATGGCCAATATCCATATAATTTATACTTAGGTTAAACAGAATTGAATAAACGAAAATAAAGCAAGTCTTAACTCCATATAGCTACTGTATTAGTGTTATGTTATAAATTTAAATATTAATTCGTCATGGGACAAATAGATAACTTGACTTAAAACAAAAGTCATTAAAGTCTGCTAAATGTTACCCCTAACTATCATACCTACCTGTGAGTTATTGATGTGGTACTTATCTCCTATTATTAATGGTTTTTCTGACATCTCCCACTAAAAATTTGTACAGACGTAAATCAGTTACGGTTTTATTAAAAGATTTACAGAAATCCTTGAGATTTTTCTTTGCTACTTCAAAGTGATGTGGAACTAAACCTTACGAATCATCACACAATTCTGTTTGTCTTTTTATGGGGTTGATTCACGTTAAAATACGGCAATATGCTGTCCTGTTGGAATTTGAATTTTATTGGCTATCATCATCATCATCATCTTCCTGCCCATTTCCCAAATGAAGAATGCAGAATGGTCTTCTCTTCCATTCTTCCCAATCGGCCGTCACTTCTACACTGACTCCCTTATCTTTCATATCTTTTCTTTGACTGTCCTCGTCCCCTTCGTCCATTCACATTCATCTCAATAACTCTTCTTGATACATGCGATTCCTCTCGCCTGATCACATGCCTATATCACGATAATCGGCTCCCTTTCAACTTTTCTGTAATTTGTGCTACTTTCAAAATTCCTATGAGTAGGTATATTAATACTCATTTCTAAAAGATTTATTTATTGCAATTCTCATTTCTATGAATTATATAAATACATTTATTTAAGGCAGATCAAAATTTTATGGGCGCCAGTGGGAGAGTGGTGTTTGTTATCTTCATTTCATTAAAAAAGTAGCATTTAAACCACGTCCACGTAGGAAATCAACAAACAGATGGTATGACTAAATAAAAGCGGTACCTAACTGAAATGCCTATCACTGAATGCATCCGAAATGCCGAAGACGGTCTTATTTGAGACACCTAAGGAGCAACTTCATATAGGGTTACCAGAACAGACACGAACTTCAGCAATTGTGACACGACTGAGAAAAGAAGATTGAGAAACTCCCCCGTCCATCGATACAAGTGTAAAAGCAAAGATAAAAAATATCCTTGTGTAATGCAGTTTCTCTAAACCGTCTTCTCATCTAAGGCCTCTTTTAATAGTTGAAACATGTCACATGCAAGTAAAAGCTCACTTTTAACGAACCTTATCAAAACCGTTTAAAACATTCCATACATTTTATATAATAGCCACATAAAGGTTATCTACAATGTGTAATTGTGTAGATATTATATACCTGTAGTTATTAACAAGCGCTTTAATAAACCTTCGAGATCACTTGCTTTATGCTTTTATGGTCAAGTCTATGTAACCTCGCTAAGCGCAGGTTCCCAGTAAATAGAAAATATTTAATTACTTACCCTTGAAAGTGCAATATATTCAATTTATGAATAAAAGCAAACACTTCAGTTTCAGATACAAGATAAGTAAAATAATGTATGAAAATCTTTCAAAAAGGTATCTTGAAATTTTCGATCATGAGGTGATTAATTTAGCATTATTAGCACTTACTGAATCCGTCCCTGAGTTGCTGTGCGAATAAAGCAGACACATCCTTGATAACTAATAACTTAATTCAAATAACATATAACTACAGGAAAATAGTTTTTTATGTAAATAGTTGTAAAACGAAAAGACGAACTACCAGACAGAAAGTGGTCAATTGCCCAATACACCACCACCCAGTTACACCAAACGTGTCACCGACGCGTTACTGGCCAATAAAGAAGTTAGGGACCCGCATTATATCAATTAACTAAATAGACAATTTAAAAAACATCAAAGCAAGCAAATGCAAGTGTACATGTTTGAAAAAGTTTTTAATGTATATTTACATTATTTACTTGTTTCCAGGAATGGCAGAGTATCAGCACAGGCAGAAGGGCCGTCGCGCCGTAAAAGCAATTTACATAATGCCATGGCGGCAGAAATGGATACATCGTGGGGTATGTGAATGGAATCTTTGTAATCAGGTACTCATTTCTAAGAATAATGTACTCTCACTTTGGAATTTGAGATTTGGCCTAGTTCCGTTAAAGTTTACCTACATGGAGAAGAAAACTAAGTAAAAGAGATGATACACACAATCTTATATCTTATTATTACTACCTCGGGAAGTAATAGTAATAAATTTACCAGTTTACGGCAAAAGCAGACACGAGACATCGGCATATATTCAAACTGCCAAATTGTTATTGCACTTTGAAGGAGAACAATTTAAAATAATATTGTCTAGTGGCATTTGTATGAGAAAACGACAGATGTTATGTTATAAGTTTTCTGAAGGTTTCTGTTCGTTACTGTCGACAATTATATCGATTGTAAGCAAGTGATAGCAGTCTTATAGCAGTTGCTGTGCCATTCGACGCTCGTGACTATTGTCGTATGTTTCCAGACCGACCAGCGCACATCGAAGGCAGATACAAGAAGTATTCCACCACCTCATCAGTCCATTCCAAAAGAGCGTTATCACATCACAGCGAACACATCGAGGGGTAAGTTTCAAAAAATTATGGAAAAATACTTAGACTTTTAACAAATTGGTCGGATAATTTAAATATTAATAAAAATTAATTTAGTAAAATATTGAGATCAGATTATTATATATAGTTACAAATAAACCATTTTTGTCTACTGCCTACATAGTTCATCAAAATGGACAAAAAGCATTGATGTTCTTAATGTTAATTTTGTAGTATGGATTTATATGTAAACAGTCGAAAAACGAGCATACGAGCTATATGATTATTAGGGACCAAAAAACGTGAGAATCACAAGACTTCACCGATACTGTGCTGTTCAATATCGATACCCTACGAAGGGCAGTCAATATAATTGTATTACCTATACGTTACCCCAATAAATGAATATTAAGTTTTCGATAAGAAAATGTTCGATAAAAAGAACATTCCTTTTAAGGAATTATTATTAGTTGTTATTTTAAAATATGATCTTCCCAAGGAGTCTTTTGCAAAAACGAATATTAATTTAAAATATGATCTTTCCAAGGAGTCTTTTGCAAAAACGAATATTAATATTAAAGATCATATTTTTAAATAACAACTAAAATAAATAAATTTTTTTTTTATTTTTTGCTTTTTGATTGCATACATAACCTATTCTTACTTATCATCTCATGATAATATGATTATAATGAATTACCTGCTTTTTATTATTGGACTTAATTTTATTATCTTAATATTTTTTCTGTGATGCTAGTACATTATGATAATATGTTTTAAACAACAGTAAAACATAGAACTATTTTTTGTTCGTGATTAAATCGTAGTTCCATTTGTTACACGTGGATATGCTTATTATACCATCAATTAAATTCTTGGTTTTTGCTGTATTAATTAGACGGATGACAACTCTATATCTATACATAATTAAAATAAAAATGTAACTGGTCGTTGCTTGTACATGGAAGTCAATAATATAACAAAAACTATTATGAGGGGCCTCTATTAACGAAATAGAAACAAAAACAATGATTGTTAGGATTTTTATCTCTTTGTCAGTGTCTTTGTACGCGCTAATCTCTAAAACGGCTATAATCAATAATCTATTAAGGTAAGCTTCACTTAAAATTTTATAAGGTGTTGGTTTTATTTTAATCAGGTCACAGTTAAATAAGTTATGTCAGTTTATAGAATCACGTTAAACAATTTTCGAAAGGACAGGATTCCCGAAGCGAAGCGAGGTCGCGTTTACTAGTAACAATAATGAAATTACAGAATTTCAAGTAATTATTTTTTCCCTTGCTTTCTATTTTCAGATCGTGGTGGTTCGCGTGTTGCCAAAAGTGTCATCAGACAGAATCCGGGATACCTACGTGGGAGCCTCCTCACTGGCAGAAGATATGCCCTTACCCCTTATGTCCATCATATCGCCAGTTTGCTCAAACCTTATCTATATTTGTAATTGGTACGTGTTGATATCTACACCTAGTACAATTGTAACACATACTCATATCTACATTTATACTTACATTATATAGAGAAAAGATTTAACTCTTTGTTTGCATTGAATAAGCTCCGAAACTAGTGGATCGATTTAATGAAATATATAAAGTATATAACCCTGATGAAAATAGGCGATACAATATTCTCAAAAACGTTAGTGATCTGTATGAAAACTTCAATAGTGTAACCCAAAGTGTGAAAAAAAATACAAAAAAATTACAATAAAATCACAAAAAAGTCCTTATATTGCCTACGCGGAAATTATTCACAATAGAATAAAGTGTTGTACTACAGATTTATAGAGGACATCAATATCTACAATAAAGTCCGCGAACATACAGGCATACCTATGTCTGTCTTTCAAGGATAGCTTACTATACTCATTTTACAATGCTGTAATTGGAAAGCTGTTTAGAGGGATACACTATTAATCGTTATCGACTTAAAAACCTATATTATTCACCTTTGCTTACATTTTGACATACTTATCCATTACAAACCCATAATGTGGACAAACTGAGCGCACGCACATTAAATTACTTCACTAAAGGCCATTAACCCCAGCCGCTAGGCCCCGCCGTAACGCAAACAGCTGTTAACCATACATTCCGAGTATTTTTAGATAATTTTGATTGCCATTTTTTAAACAAGTTATCGTGTAGAATTTAGACTTTATATTTTTAATGATTACTTATGACCATTTTCTTTCATGTCCTCGAGTATGTCAAGTGAATCAAAAATCACCCAGTTTAGTTTACTTACGAATGTGAACTATTTCATTTACAGGTGTGCTAATGTGGGTAATCGTATGGATCGTTATGGGGGAGACTGCAGCCCCGGGAGGTCAGCTCTTCACATTGGCCGTTCTCACGCTCGCCGCGCACTTTGGTGGCTGGCTCATTCTGAAGATAACAACACTACCGCAACTCATAGGCATGCTTATAGTTGGCATCATTATGAAGAACATTGGTTTCGTCAATTTTGGACCGGAGTATCAGCACGTCTGCTCGTATATAAGGTTTGAACTCTTTAAATTATGTTTTAATCTTCATATTTCTTGTGCTTTCATGGTCCTGATTGTCATCATCGGAAACGTTTTCTACGTTACTTTGTAATTCTTAGAATACCTATTTAGAGTTAATAACTTAATGTTTATTTACACACTCAGTCATGGCTTCCAATTGAAAGCTTACAATGATAATAATAATAATAAAATTTGTTACCCAAGCATAGAAGTAAAATTAGAGAGGATAATATAAACTTCGATCTAGATCCAGCTTCATTACTATTAATAAATTCAGTTAATTTTACAATTTTACTTCTTGTCTAACATTGCATATTTGTAACGTTTCAGAAAAATAGCTCTAACCATAATTTTAACCCGGGCTGGCCTGGATCTTGACCCTGTAGCTATGAAGAAGATTTTCTTCACCGTAATAAAATTGGCGCTCGTGCCGTGGTCCTTCGAATGCATTCTATGTGCCGTCATGGTGAACCTGCTACTTGGACTGCCTTGGGACTGGGGTATGTATGTCGAAATCATTATACAAATAAATAATATTCTGACCTTGCACTCTTTAAAAAAATCCTTTAATAGTATCCAGATTAATCATCTAAGACAAACACTAACGTCTGTACACACGTTAATGGAAACTGAGAAATTACGTACGTACTACGTACTGATCCAAGATTTTAAAGAAAGACAACTTTTATAAACAAACTCAAGCTAATTTACCTACTTACTGTATTCTTTGAAACTACCTACCTACATATTTAAATCTTTCGCCCTTGAACGCATTTGTAGAACATAGTTACGAGTGTAAACGGAACATACCGGTGCTATCGTAACTTTATAAAATATACTAGTTGTCCAACTCGGCTTCGCTTGAGTTGCACAACGATCTTTCTTAGTGGCACCGTATCGCTGATCGCAATCATAATTATTTTTGTTCAGTGAAAGTTTTACTTTCTGATTAATATTGATATTAATTTTAACCCTCAGTGTATTTTTTCAGCGTTCCTCTTGGGTTCTCTGTTCGCGGCAGTTTCCCCCGCCGTGGTCGTGCCGTGCCTCTTTCGTCTCCGGGGCAAGGGGTACGGCGTGTCGAAGGGTATTCCCACACTAGTGCTTGCGGTGTCTGGTATTGACGATGCCGCCAGTGTCGCCGTCTTCGGCATCATCACTTCAATCATGTTCTCGAGTGCCTCTCTTACTATGAATTTAATTCAGGTAAAGACATTATTGTTTCTCATACTTATCTTAAAAAAGTAAAATTGACTGTGAATTAAATAATAAATAATATTTTAAAATCGAAGCAAGTTCTTAAAATCGAATGGTGGCTAACCGGGCAGGTAGCTACTTACTTCGATTGAGATCCTATTAGTTTACAAAACAAAATTCAGTTGTTCTATAATTCTATTTAATTTATCAATAAATGAACATTTTTGGTTATTAAAAACGATTTTATATTTATATATTATAACGAATTAATAATATTAAATTAAAAATTATTATTAATTAAAAAATTAATTAACATAAATTTTGTTTTCCTCAGGGTCCTTTAAGTGTGGTGGTTGGGATCGCATTCGGCGTAGTATGTGGGTACTTAGTGAAATTCGTCCCAGAGCGCAACGACGCATTTTTAGTTCCATTGAGGGTACTTCTTTTACTTACTGGAGGCCTTGTGTGCATCCTTGGCTCAGAGGAAATTGGATGGGGCGGTGGAGGTAAGTAATAATTAACTCTTAAATTTTGCAGCATATTTTTAAAACAAATTGTAAGTTTTGGAACGAGGTTCCGTATCACGGCTTACAGTACCTAGCGTCTAATTGGTAAAAAAACGTCTATTGTCTATGGAAATGGGGACGTTACAGAATCACTATTGTATCAATGTCACAGAATGAATCTAGTCAGGGGCAATCAACGAGCAGAAAAAGCATAAGGCTTTATTATTCGGCGCTTCCGTGCCTCGGAGAGCACGTAAGGCCGTCAGTCCCAGCTCCCAGCCATGTCGAATGCCTGCAGGCGGCATAAAATTCCGACACTTGGGTTGGCCACTAACCCCTCTACCAATCCGCACTGGACCAGCGTGGTGGAATATGTCAGTAGTGGGCCATTTACGGGTTGAAGCCAATCTGTAGATAAATGGTTTGTATGTTATAAGTATATGTCTAGTAAAATTGTTGTAAAATATATTTTTTTATTTGTTCGCTAGGTCCGTTAGCAGTAATTGCTTTTGCCTTTGTGGCCTGTAAGAACTGGTCCGAGCAAGGCTGGGAGATAGAAGATAACCCGGTAGCGACAGCATTCGAAATATTCTGGATGTTCTTCGAACCCATGCTGTTCGGTATTACAGGTGCCCAAGTCGTGGTGAGTACCCATATTAGAAATTACAACGTTGCGTGGGTACTACATTTAATTAACACCTAATTAACATCACCTAGTACTCGTAAAAATCTTAAAAAGTACAAGTACATGTCTACAACATAACTTTAAAATTTATCGCCATCGGCCATTGCAGGGTTGAGGCTCTCTCGAAATGTGAAGATTACAGGCCGTAGTCCACTTCGCTGGTTAATACAGATTACTAACGTTCACACACACACCCTTAAGAACGATATGAAGAAGTCCCAGATGTAAAGTTAGCTCACAATGTTTATCTTCATTGAAGCAAGTAACTTTAAAAATAAAGGTGCGAGCAGACTTCGAAGTGAAACCACCCTGTTCAGAGGACCAGGTTCAAACAGGCTGTTACAAAATACCAATCATTAGATTGCAGATTTACCACCATACCTGATGCTGGTCAGCTGCGGTATCATCATGACCTGCATCATACTGCGCGCTGCCGTCACCAGCGCCGTGGCCGTGCGCAGCAATCTCAACATGAAGGAGAAAATATTCGTTGGGCTCGCCTGGATGGCTAAAGCTACAGTACAGGTATATAAGACACTTATGTACATCGAAAAATATATTTTTTATGTATGTACGTACTTTCCTACATCTTTTTTAATCTTTCCGGTATTTAGGTACGTTATATTTACAAGTAGATCTACATTATGTTTGGTCCATATTAAAAATCCAAATGTAAGGACGTCAAATCTGTACAATGCCTATTTTACAAGCTTTTATTTATAGTCTAAGATCCCATAGCAGGATTACTGCGCTCATCTGTTTTTTGGTAAAATCCAAAATTTTATGCATATTTATAATTAGGAGAATATATATATATCGGCGCATTATATTATATCGTCAGGTAAAAACGCAAAATAATAGGTAGACGCAAATAAAAACACATCTACCCTCAAACCAGTGAGACACCTGCACTCGTACCATAGCCGGAGTTCGCTATAAAAACACGCGCAAGCCGCTCACAGATTCAGAAGCGAGTCAGACGTTGGACCGAACACTGCTCCTGTGTTGGTGATCAACACTCTGAATCTCTGTTCAAGGAACTGCAAATATTCGGAAAGTATTTTGGTTTATGTTATTTATTATGGATGAATTATTTTAAATAATATGATTAAATTGGATTAAATAATTAAATAATATGATTTTAAAAATTAATTACATACTTAAAAATCAAACATTGTTTATACGAATTATTTTAGTTTCTGCTAGTACTTTTTAATTAAATATTTTGTCATTCTTTTTATAATGAGTCTTATCAGTTACACTTTTGAAGTTGAATTAATGTGATCTTAAAAATATAATTATTGCTTATTATTTCAATCTGTTTATTCTTTTATAAGTTTTATTTATTGTTCAATCGAACTAATTAATACGATGCTTGCCAGTTTAATGAATAAATGTATTTGACGTTATAAAATGAGTTTATTTAACCTACTTGATATTCATCTCTTTTATCAGAAGCCGGGACGACGCTATACCACGCCATGAGTGACAATAACACAAACGGACAAGGAACCTCATCCTCAACACCACCAAGTATTAATATGTTTATGAATACTCTGAGGGATACAATGACTGAAATGTTGTCTCAAATTGCTAGTGAAAACCGGACGACTATTAGCGACCTCTTCCAAATGGTAAAACCATCAGAACCCGCTGTACGTATCTCGGATGTTTACTTTCCTTCTTACGATCCGGATAATGGAATGGATGTAAGGGAATGGGTGGAACTAATTTCTAAAACTCAAAGTGAAATAAACTCAAGGATCATGAAGTAAGGTTAAAGGTTGCTGGTGTTCTACAAGGAAGAGCTAAATTATGGGCTGACGAATGTTTATTAAGGACTACTACTTGGGACGAAATGAAGCTTGACATGTTGCAAACTTTTGAACCGGAGTCTAGATATTTTTCAGAAATCTTGAAGTTTCGGAATTATTCTGTTGATGCTGCTGCCAGTGTCCCAGAATACATTTCAAATGTGTGGAGAATGTTTAAACGCATTGTTAAGCCTAACCCCACGGAACAAGACGCGGTTGAATTTGTAATAGGAAGTATTACTGACGAGCGACTCCGAACGGAATTATTAAACAGTAAGTCACAAACAGTTCCAGAACTGATCGCTGTAGCCAAAACAATGAGGAAACGAAAACCGTTGCCTCCAGCAAGAGATATAGTGCCATCTAAGAAGCCTCGAACTGAATTTGTGAAAAAGGTAAGAATCCTATTTGTAATCATCTTACAGTGACCATCGGTAATAAGTCCATACAAGGCATATTTGACAGCGGAGCCGACTGCTCTTTAATAAAGCAATCTGTTGGAGAGACAGTACCTGGAATACGCACAAATACGGTGACACATTTGAAGGGTATTGGACCGGTGCCAATTATATCGGTAATGAAAATTTTAGCTACATGCTCCATCAATAACATAAATATTGAAATACTTTTACACGTCGTATTGGATCACGAAATACCTACTGATATAATTATTGGAAAAGATTTATTAAGCGTTCCAGGACTTGAAGTACACATAACGGAAAACAAAACCACCATAACACATAGTGCCTTAGCACCGACCCCAAAGTTGGTAAATCATGTGAGTACAGACATTATAAATACAGATATCATTGAAAATCAGCAAATTGAGAGACTCCACACGTTACTTAGTAAGTACCAAAATTCATTCGTTGAAGGCGTTTCTGGAACACGAATTACGACAGGTGAGTTAACAATAAAGCTGAAGAATCCAGACAAGGTTGTGGAGCGACGGCCTTATCGCTTAGCTCCTCTAGAACGAGAAAAGGTACAGACAATTATTAATGACTTATTGCAGAAGAACATTATCAGAGAAAGTAATTCTCCATTTGCAAGTCCCATAATTTTAGTGAAGAAAAAGAACGGAGAAGATAGACTTTGTGTTGACTATAGAGAACTTAACGCAAACACTGTCAGAGACCACTACCCGCTGCCTTTAATTGGAGATCAGTTAGATAAATTGGCTGAAGCTAAGTACTTTACCTGCTTGGATATGGCGGCGGGCTTTCATCAGATTCCAATCTCTCCAAGTTCAATTGAAAAAACGGCTTTTATAACACCGGATGGCCAATATGAGTATCTCACAATGCCTTTTGGCTTGACCAACGCGCCTTCTGTTTATCAAAGAGCTATAAACAAGGCTTTGGGAAACCTTCGCGGTGATGCAGCTCTAGTCTATATGGATGACGTCCTTATCCCGAGTAAAAACTTTGAAGAAGGTTTGAATAATCTCGAGAAGGTTCTTAATGCTTTAATTGACGCAGGATTTTCGTTCAACATTAAGAAATGCTCATTTATGAAAACTTCTATTGAGTATCTAGGTTATGTGGTAAGTGAAGGAAAAATAAGACCAAGCTCCACAAAAATAGACGCACTAGCTAAAACTGTTCCGCCTCGGAATGTCAAACAATTGAGACAATTCAACGGGTTGGCCGGTTACTTCAGACGGTTTATACCAAACTTTTCAACGGAAATGGCACCTCTTTATGAATTAACAAAAAATGGCGTAAAATGGGATTGGTTGGAGAAACATGAGGCAGTAAGAAACAAAATTATAAATTATTTAACATCTTTTCCATTGTTAACCATATTTCAGGAAGGGTTACCTATTGAACTACACACCGACGCTAGTGCGGTTGGTCTTGGAGCAGTTCTAATACAGATCAGAGATGGACGGCAACATGTGATTGGTTACTTTAGTATGAGAACAACAAAAGCAGAGTCTAACTACCATTCTTATGAATTAGAAACCTTGGCGATTGTAAGAGCTGTAAAGTATTTCCGTCATTATCTCTACGGACGAAAATTCACCATAGTTACGGATTGCAATGCGGTAAAAGCCTCTCGTTATAAGCAAGAACTGTTACCAAGAATTCATAGGTGGTGGGCGTTTTTACAAAACTTCAACTTTGAAGTTGAATATCGCCGAGGAGAACGATTGAAGCATGCTGACTTCTTTAGCAGGAACCCGACAGGACTGGTGATGAATATTACCCAAAATCAAGACTGGCTGATAATGGAACAACTTCGTGATCCAGAAATGAGTAAGATCATCAGGAATTTACACAATGACCAAGAGTTGAGTAAACAGTACACCTTGAAAGATAATGTTCTATGCTATAAGGCAGAGGTCGATGACAAGATACAGTTACTCAAGGTTGTCCCACGTTCATATCAATGGAGTCTCATCAACAGCTACCACGAATCCTTAAAACATATGGGATGGGAAAAAACACTTGCTAAAATTAAGGAACATTTTTGGTTTCCCAGAATGAGCACAATCATCAGATACTTCGTGGATCACTGTGTTATCTGCAAAACATTGAAAAGCGCGTCAGGGGCGGTCCAAAGTCAATTACATCCAATCGATAAAGTTCCGGAGCCATTCCACACAGTACATATTGACATATCAGGAAAACTAAGTGGATCAGCATCACAAAAAGAGTATGTATTCGTTGCCATTGACGCGTATACGAAATTTGTTATATTAAAGCATGCTAAAAGTAAAACGCAAGAAAGTGCCCTAAAACATTTGCAAGACATTGTATGTTTGTTTGGCGCTCCGAAGAGGATAATCGTAGACGGGGATGGTGCTTTTGTATCTCATTACAAATCCTATTGTGAAACGTATGGCATCGAATTGCATCAGTGTGCTGGTTACATCGGTAGAGCAAATGGACAAGTGGAAAGAGTTATGAGGATACTAAAGAGTGGCTTAACTGTGATCAATAACTTAGAGAAAACCCATTGGGCAAAATCTTTACACAACCTTCAACTGGCAATCAATTGTACATTTTCTAAAACCACAGGAAAAACACCCATCGAATTGCTTACAGGCAAGAAAGGCTCTGTGCCGCCAGAATTAATTTCAATAATTGATGATATTAACGAAAGAGTAGATCCAGTGTCAATGCGCGAATCTATAAGAGACAGGATGGTCGAAGCCGCTGAAAAAGATAAAATACGATTTGACAAGGGTAAGGCAAAAGTTAAACGCTTTGATAAAGGTGAATATGTACTAATTAAGGAACCACCGCGGCTTGGTACAAAACTCAGTCAGAAATATGATGGACCTTACGAAATCAAGAAAATCTTACCTCATGACAGATGAAGTTCGAAGAATAAATGGCCGAGGAAGATCACGAAAAGTGTGCCATGAAAACTTAAAGAGCGCACCTAAATTTGGAGTTCAAAGCGAAATCGCCGTATCGGCAATGAATAATGATGTCAATACAAATGAGGAACTAACACTTTCAAATAATAATGCGAGTGATGAATTTGACAACAGTCAACAGTGCGATCGTACATGATAAGAGCTGGAAGTTTAACGTTGGTAATTTGATTTTCTTGTAACAATATCACTCAAATGTGTCACGTGTAAGTATTGCGATATTATGCTGGGGAAACTAAAATCTCCACTTCTGTTTTTCGTGTATTGTGTAACGAGTTGGCTAATATGGACGCCGAGGTCCTGAAGCCTACGCCAAAATTAGCGCTGAGGCTATGAGGCTACTAAATTCACCATCATTCTTATGTGTGTTTTACGTGTGATATGGCTAATATGGACGCTGAGGTCCTGAGGCCTATGCCATAACTAGCGTTGAGGCTATGAGGCAATTCACAAAGTATTAATGAGTCTTTCTTTTTGTCATTGTCTTATTTATTGTTTTTGACAGATAAAAGTGAGTAGGCGCAGGGACGCGCCACTCATCAGAATGGCCGTATCGGCGCATTATATTATATCGTCAGGTAAAAACGCAAAATAATAGGTAGACGCAAATAAAAACACATCTACCCTCAAACCAGTGAGACACCTGCACTCGTACCATAGCCGGAGTTCGCTATAAAAACACGCGCAAGCCGCTCACAGATTCAGAAGCGAGTCAGACGTTGGACCGAACACTGCTCCTGTGTTGGTGATCAACACTCTGAATCTCTGTTCAAGGAACTGCAAATATTCGGAAAGTATTTTGGTTTATGTTATTTATTATGGATGAATTATTTTAAATAATATGATTAAATTGGATTAAATAATTAAATAATATGATTTTAAAAATTAATTACATACTTAAAAATCAAACATTGTTTATACGAATTATTTTAGTTTCTGCTAGTACTTTTTAATTAAATATTTTGTCATTCTTTTTATAATGAGTCTTATCAGTTACACTCTTGAAGTTGATGATCTTAAAAATATAATTATTGCTTATTATTTCAATCTGTTTATTCTTTTATAAGTTTTATTTATTGTTCAATCGAACTAATTAATACGATGCTTGCCAGTTTAATGAATAAATGTATTTGACGTTATAAAATGAGTTTATTTAACCTACTTGATATTCATCTCTTTTATATATAGGGTTGCCAATCAAAATTTGGCCGCTAGTATTTTTAATTAAATTATTTTTAATTTATTTTTGGGAAAAAATTTCGTTCACTTGTTTTTTAAATAAAACCTTGTCTATATCACGGCAATTTATATAAAGAGTCTAAAAAATCACGGTTGCCATTGCGCATCTGGCCGCAACCTCTTGGCAACCAGGTGTAAACAGGTACGATTTCGATACATTTATACGTTCATAACGTACATCTATTAATTATACATCAAATTAAAGTTAATTTTTTTCTATTTATTATCATATATGGTTGCCAAATAAAATCCGGCCGCAAATAAGGGTTGCGGGCTGTTAAAGATGATAAATATTTAAGGTAGAGTGACGAAGAAAGCGATTGTAAGCTGTGCGAATTGCGCATGCGTCGAAAGTTAGTGTTCATAAAAACAAAAAATTGTAGGTAGTAGAGCCTAGGATCTACTACCTATGTAAAATAATTAATTTTAATTGTTTTGCATAGGTAGTAGAGCTTAGAGTTGGCCCGGGGTAGTACTACCGCCCGCCACGGTACTTAGTACCATTTCTACCGTGTAATAATTGTTTTAACAGCAATTGTGTTCCGGATAGAAAGGTGTGGAGCCGGCTACACTTTTTAGAGGCGACCATCTCAGTCCTCAAGGGTAGCAACACATCTGTGACCAAATTATAACGAGACTCTTACTAACATTTACTAACTGGACTATTACTAACAATAACTAACAGGACTAATATTCAATAACAGTCCCTGTCCCAGTCCTCATACTTTCAAACTAACCAACTAATGTTCTAACACCGTCACCTGACCGGACTAACTATCTCAGCCCCCATTTGAGTCTTGTTCTAAGTCGGTCCCAGTAGTCATGGGCGGCAAGCGGAAGGTGGTGCTGTATGCTCGTTTGCTACCTTTTTAAATAAATAAATAACGCTACACACTCATAGCCCCACACTAAGATTCCCTGTGTCGTGGGTGCCATGGACAACACACAAGACAAGAACACACCCACACCCAGACCAAGAACGGAAATTTAAATTCATCATTCAAATTTCCGCCTCGCTGGGAATCGAACCCAGGACACTCGGAACGGCGATCCGGCGTGTTAACCGTTGCGCTATCCGGGTCATCGACCTTAATTCCATAAAAATAAATTATCTGTCTGGGAAATTAATACATTAGGAATTAGTAGATGGTACTACGTTACTACGTTTTTCCATAAAAATAAACATTAATAACTTTTTTTAATTCATTATTTTTATTTCTAATATCTATTTCTAAAATTCATGTGTTAAATGCAATAGTTTATTTTTATATAAAAAAAACAAAACAACCTCAAAGTTACCGCTGTCATTTACATTGTATAAAAACTATAACCTATAATTATTATTCTTACTCGTAAGTTCGATTGAAATTTTACTTACGGTTTGTATTTTGCAAAAATCTTCAAATTCTTTTTTATCTTTTTGCTTTAGAACTACAATTTTTTGTTTTTATGAACACTAACTTTCGACGCATGTGCAATTCGCACAGCTTACAATCGCTTTCTTCGTCACTCTACCTTAAATATTTATCATCTTTAACAGCCCGCAACCCTTATTTGCGGCCGGATTTTATTTGGCAACCATATATAATAATAAATAGAAAAAAATTAGCTTTATTTTGATGTATAATTAATAGATGTACGTTATGAACGTATAAATGTGTCGAAATCGTACCTGTTTACACCTGGTTGCCAAGAGGTTGCGGCCAGGTGCGCAAAGGCAACCGTGATTTTTTAGACTCTATAAATAAATTTCCGTGATATAGATAAGGTTTTATTTAAAAAACAAGTGAACGAAATTTTTTCCCAAAAATAAATTAAAAATAATTTAATTAAAAATACTAGCGGCCAAATTTTGATAGGCAACCATACATATATATATTCTCCTAGTAATAAATATGTATAAAATTTTGGATTGAACCAAAAAACAGATGAGCGCAATAAACATGCTGCCGGATCTGGTACTATTAGTTTCATCAGTGCGATGTTAATCATCAAATCTTGCAAATTAAATTTTTAAGTAGGGTGACTTTCCAAAAAAATATTTTTGATGATACTTGGAATTTTGTTTTTTTTTACTATCTGGGATATTTCATATAATATATTATAAGCTTATGAATAAATGTGCACTATTTGTCGATATAAGGAATAATTTTACAAAGTGAAGTGACGGTGGATTGCTGATATTGAAATAAATATTTCCTTCATTAACTTAGGTGTCGAATAATAATACTATGGACCATTTGTTACCGCTTATAACAAATTTCGAAGGATTACTTAAAGGTGGTTAAATATATTTGGTAATTGATAAAAACTTCCATTTTTATAATGTTTTCTTTTACCAATAATAAGTAAGTACATATATTTATTTCAGGCTGCTTTAGCGCCAGTAGCGCTTGACGAAGTCCGTAAAATGATCACCAACGAAGATCCCAAAACGGAACTAATACAGTACGCAGAGGTCGTAATCACCATCTGCATAATGTCGATCGTCATCACTGCGCCGCTCGGAGCCATCGTCATCACCATCACCGGACCACGACTCCTCTCCAAGACTACTAAACCACCAGTTCTTGAAGGTAAGACCAGAAATTATTTTGAATTATAAAGCAACTGAAAGGATGATTCAATCTCCAATACCTACATACCTTCTTGAAAAAAATTAGTTGGCATTTGGCGGACCTCTATTATTTTCCATTATGAACATTTCTTTACATATTGTATTCAGTGGTGCTTTTGAACACTTTTTTATTTTGAAATCGATTAAGTTGTATTTTAATGACAAGCGTGAAACGTTCATTATTTATTTCTGATTAATGTTTTTAAATAATTACAATTATTCGCAATTCTATGTGGTTCTCAACCAAGCCACCGCTTTCATACGCTTTCTTTAATTCCATAGTACCGATGCAACGAGTTCCTATCAAATTCGTTTAGATTTACGATTCGATTTTATTCGATCTTGATAGTACGA
This sequence comes from Ochlodes sylvanus, assembly GCA_905404295.2. NCBI lineage: Eukaryota > Metazoa > Arthropoda > Insecta > Lepidoptera > Hesperiidae > Ochlodes > Ochlodes sylvanus. The sequence continues at coordinate 9,245,510 of FR990125.1, read as the reverse complement.
GTCGTAAGTGGATGCCATCTAAATAACAAATACAATAAAACACCCTCCACAATAACAAACTATTTATTTCAACAAATTGTTCATGTATAAAAAATATTAAATCATGTTCTACTTTTACAATCGATGATTACACATACGAAAATTGATTTGGTCCATTTTTACGGGGGTCGTAATTGGGTCCGCTGTTGGGTGGCGGATAGAAAAAGTTATTGTGCTCTGAAGGAGCATTATACTGGTTAGGGGGCAAGTTGGCTTTACCTGAATACGGATTGTTAGGGACGTTACCAAAATATTGAGAATTCGGTGTATAACCATTTGTTTGATTGTAGGGTCTATATTGTGGGTTTTTCCAGTCACTGTTATAGGGATTGTTTGCAGGATAAGGATTTGTGTTATTATGAGCCTGAGGATAGTTGTTTAAAAAACTCTGACCTTGACCTTGCGATCCTTGCATTCCAGAATTATAAGGGCTGCTATTGTTATAAAAAGGTCGCTGTGATCCGGGTCCTGTTGTTCCTTGAGCCGATCCGTTTATATTATACGAAGGATATGCAGGTTGCGGTTTATACGGCGAAGGACTTGTAAAATTATTAGAAGACCACCGACTGTTATTATAAGCATTGTTATTATTAAATGGAGGCATTGAATTAGGATGATTTAAAGGGCTAGGTGATGGAGGGTAGCTATGGTGCATTGGTTTGTTAGTTGGACCAGGATATAATGGTCTATTCGGTTGTTGCGGATAACTGGGATTTGTTCCATTAAAATGTGCTCCAGGATAAAATGATCTACTAGTTGAAGTGGGAAAGGCAGGATACTTAGTATTATTTATTGCCCCTGGGTAAAACGATGTACCGGTCGGTTGAGGATAACCAGAAGTCGTATGGTTGTTTGTTGCTGGTGAAAATGGCCTGCTAGGTGAATAAGGATAGCTAGAATTAGTACCGTAATTTGATGTTCCTGGGTGCATTGGTCTACTAGTTGTTTGCTGGTATACAAAGTTTGTACGATTGTTTACTGCTCCTGGATAAAAAGGTCTACCGCCAGGCTGTGAAGGGTAAGAATTGCCGCTGTTATTATAGCTGGCAGTAGGATGGTTATATTGGTACGTACCATTAAACGCGCCTGGTTTAGAGTTATACTGGTATGGATTAGAGCCAGGTAATGTAAAGTTGGAGTTGCTTGGGTAAGGATAATTTGTGTAGCGAGTTGGGGACGTTGTATTCAATCCACTGTTAGGCAATTGTCTGTTTGAGTTAGTAACATTGTTATAATTATATGATCCATAATAATTTCCATATGATCCCGCCGTTGGCAATGTAGGATAAAGAGTTGAATATCCAGCGTTGCTTTGGCGTGGCACTCTCTTTTGATTAGACGGCTGATTGTTTTGTTCAACTTCTCTGTTATTGTTCCAGCTTTTCACTATCCAATTTCCGAAGAGATCTTTTCCATTATCATTATCTTCCTCTGTTTCCTCCAGGGAATTTTTTGTTACAAATTTAACTTGTTCTTCAAATACGTTAGACACATCTAACGCAAAAGGATCAACACTGTTTAATATTTGTGTTTCAAATTTTCCATCACTGAACACATTGGTAACTTTTACGTAACCTTCTGTGTAACATAAACATGATATCACAAAAATATAATAAACTCCTACGCATTGTACCGTGTTACACGAAAACATTGCGAAGACTAGAAACATATAACGTAGTTTTGTTTAAAATAATGTTAATCTAATGCACTTTGACCTGTTATCGGCAATTGTATACCAAGTATTTAATCAATATGCTACGTGAAGCTGATAGTAGGTATTATATTTTAAATTCAACTGTAACCCAAATAATTTACTATTGCCTGTACCTAATTAGTATCACAGTAGTAAGACAACATAACTTTTTTTTGTGTTAAAAATTTTACAAATAGCTTACTTATTACACTTTGGTAAATCCCAAAACTGTCAAATTGTAAATGTATTCAGAAATATTTTCCATTTTCTGTAGAACTCTTCTTTTTTAATAGTGTTGTGAAGGGAAAACGTTCAACCACTGAAGCAGCAATAAGAAGTAAATTCAGGCCACACTAATTAATAACATTCATTGTTGTTTTAGGTTGGCGGCGTTCGCACCGGCCCTCCATTCGCGACATCTCCATCATCGATGAGGAAGAGATTGCCGAGAAGGACGCGGAAGCCGATCTGGCGGCCACTGACAGCACTCGCATTACCCCCATCACTCCTATCACCCCCGACACTCCCGCCACACCTATCACACATTCCTCCCCAGCTCCTATCACCGTACAACCTAATCAACGCTCTTGATGATGTCCATGTCTATAGTTTTATACCGTCCAATATAACATACCTATTGCGATATAATTAACAAGTAAACCCGCCCTCGCTTCGCTTTGGGAAAATTTTCCGTAAGTAGGTACATTCGGAAATTGTTAGGCGCGATTCTTAAAACTGACATAACTTTTTTATTTATGAACCGATTGAAATAAAACAAACATTTAATGTTAAGTAGAGCTTACCACAATATACTCGTATTAGTGAAATCCGCACCCAAATCAGATAAGCCGTTTTAGAGATTAGTGCGTACAAAACCAGAGACACAGATAAACAGATAAAATTCTAAAAAACATTGTTGTGATTATTGAAAATTCACCCCCTAAGGAGGTAAAACGAGGGTGCAAAGTTAGTATGAAACTTAACCGTTTTTATTAGTTATTCGAATGAAATTCAGTATGAAGGTTTTTCATTGAGTCATGAAACACGTATAAAATATTTTTTCGGAAATAATCCCATAAGGGGGTAAATGGGAGTTTGCAATATTAGTATGAAAGTTCTCTGATTTTATCAACTTTTATATATTTAGGGATTATTTGCGGGCGAAGCCGCAGGGGATTGCTAGTCTCGGATAAAACTGCAGCCTTATATGCGGTTGGTCAAAGATTTGTCGCTAGTCTAATTAATGTAACATTATGTTGGCGATAACGATATTTGAATAGTTCAACATTTTTAGAGGTGTTATAAAATTAAATGGTAAATTCATGACTTACGTCACATCGTTATCGTTAACAAAATATACATTATCTAAATTCCTTGACCATAATATGTCGCCTCATTTGTAAAATATCGCTCAATGTACCGCTCGTTTTTCTCAAACACGGAATTGCCTGAAACATCTTATTTACGGTGGAATTGGTAGTGGATTTCATTCATATACTCGTAGTATGCCTGTAATCATTTAAGGCAGTACACCTACTGAACGTTAAAATGTGTTTAAATGCATCAACGCCAAAAAAGTGAAATTGTTCCCAAGTGTGCAAATTGTTCAGAACAATTAGGTGAAGTCCACATGAGTTCATTTATATATATTTTTAATATCATCACATTCAAATTACTGTGTACTTAATCATATAAATATTATAAGGTTACCTTCGTATTCAAAATAAATAACTCTTAAAATATTTTTTTGTTGAATGAGAATATTTCACGATGTATAAAAAACCTACTTAGTATTAGAATTATTGTGATAAATGCGGATATTAACATGTTATAATGTAAGTGTATTAAATTTAGTCGCCTCGCCTGTCAAATTAATTTTAACTTAAGTTTTACGATGCCAGTCTGGAAAACTAAAGTTTAAGTGTAGCGTATTTATTTGAATTGTTATATTGATTTTATTTAACTGTATCATTAGCTACGTATAAGATTATCGTGCCTTAATTTAGGTTCCGTACCCAAAGGGTTAAAACGGAACTATTATTGTTTTATTTGATAACTCAATATTTATAAATAGTATTATTAGTAACAGTATTTTAATTTACAGTAAGTATATCAAAGTTTTAGTTGTGACTCATTGCTATAGATAATTAGTTTAATATCAATATGAAAAAACAAAAGTTGCTACAAAACCGAATTGCACATTATAAAATGCACTGTTTGTTCCCAAAAGCACCATTTTTGTACCGTACCGTTAATAGTAGATAATTTTATTAAGTTCTTATATGCACTAAGTTATCTAATAAAAATTAGTAAAGTGTATAGTTGTGTTGTTATGTAGATTAAAAACCCACTGCAGTATTATGGTGCAATCGTTGCAGATATCTAGGGACCATTTAATTAATTATTTGTTAATTATTTAATAATAATGTGTACGTTATGTTGTACTAAATTTGGTAAATTATGAATATTATGACAAGGGTTTAAAACAATAAAAAAATATTGAAGTCCTGTAATAGACGACTGTTGTTTTATTTTGCATAAATAGTTGTAGATACCTTACGAAGTCACTTCTTCTTTTTACTTCCTATTCTTCTTTTTTCTTAGACTCGAAAGGGAAATTGAATAAAAAAAATTCATTGCTTTACATGATTAGGTACATGGCAAGGTATTTTTGGACCGTAACCGGTTCCAACCATCCTTGAATCCAGGCCAACAGCTCCTCCTTATGACGCACCCGTGCCTGGTGACCAGGCTGATCGACCTAGCTACTAACTTGACGAAGCCATGGCGTTAGGTCTCTGCGTTTGGCTAGAAGTTCGTTGAACTCTGTACCACCCATTTTAATTCCAACGGTACCTGCAACACTCATAGATGTATGTCCTATCATGGAAGTAAGGAGCATAAAAAATATTAGCCAAATCGAATTTCACGTTATCACTTCAAGTACAGCTGAGTGCGGTTATCTTGTAGTACCTATCAAGTTATCGTGTCACGAGATATACCTAGGTACCTATTTGATAGAATCTAAATTCAGTCGTCAGAACCACACTAATTGTGTTGTTTTGTAAAATTAAAATGTTTTGTAAAATTAAGGTTTTGGTATAAACTAAAGCTTCCTATTGGCTTTATTATCAGTCTACGTATTATTATCACCTATTTTAAGTAGATAGTTACTGTGTTTAATCTAAAAGTTATTCATATTCTTACCCATTTGCTAGAGACTAACTATCGTTACTCTCACATGCTAAAGACCGATAAAAGCAAAGTTAAACACGACCAATTTTGGAAGCACGTAGATATCTAATCCTTAAGGCGCGTCCCCGAGCGTAATTACCGTGGTAATACTAAACTAATACCTACCAACTTGATAACAATGGATTTCTGCAAGTCCAACGCTAAGCGCCTGATACAATGAACATGGTCTCTAGTTTGTATAATCACGACTCCATTGTCAACAATCGAACAAATCTGTAGGCACCATAACCTCGTCCAATCGTTTTGTGGCTGTTAATATGTTACAAAAAACGTTTTTATAATCATTGGCGACTAAGAAGCAGATATTTTTTTACGGTATATGGACACCGCCGCCCAATGACATCAAGACTACCGAAGGGATCGCCGCCAAGGTGCCGGCTGATACTACAATCGAAACACGTGGAAAAGGAAGGAGCAGAGAAAGTCACTTTGGGCTAATGGTTTGATGGTTAAATAGAAATATTTAATTGTTCTATATACTGACGAAAATGTCAAGTCAGAAGATAATAAAACGACTAATCATTCTTCTTATTTATTCATGGTCCATTATAAATCAAAGACATTAAGTATGCAAAAGCGTAATATTTACTTATACCTAACTTAAGCTACTGTTTATATCTATTACGCACTTATTGAAGGTGTTTAACTTAATCTATGACTAGATGGTACGTAAACAGGGTTCAGAATTAGGTATACCTATCGCTACACAATCGTGCTCGCTTACAGATTATGCTCAAGCTAACACATTTAACAGATTAAAAATTAATAATGTGTCCAAAGGACATGGATTTGTAGGACGTAAACCTTGAACATTTAATTTTAAACTTGTTTTGGATTGTTGGAAGAAATCCTCAGCTGCGTGCGGTCGTCCGAGCTGATGGTTCTCGACAGGAATGTAGAGGAGGTGCGCCCTGACGACGACGTACCATTCTTCTGGGTGTCTGGTTTCTGCAACCCTGTGTAGGTATTAGTAAGAGTTAATAATGTCAGTCAATCGATAATGGCGGCAGCGAATTCGGTGACATGCAACAACGACGTAGTGCTCAGGTGGTGTAATTAAAAAAACTGTTACTAAACAATATTCACTTTTAAATACAGTGCAATACTTTAACCGACTGATCTTCTCTGCTACATTGCATTTTAGTAACTTTGTTTTTTATTTATCTAAAATCCTTATCACATGTTTTTATGTTTGGACTTGCTGAGCGGTATTGCACTAGATTTAATGAAATATAAAAACAACATAGATAGGTAGATGACAAGTAGGTAGGTACCTACAATACAGTAGTGTTGCAACGAATGTTATTGTGGTGAAAAAGTGACTAATGTCAATATGATGTGGGGGAATTATAGTCGTGCGATATTGTGACACATAAATTACTGATTTCATAATGAATGTAATATTACTATAAAATTTTACTCTAGTAGATCACGTAATGTTACATCAATTATAGCAAGAATCAAGAGGAATACATAAAAATCAGAGCTGACTAAAGATAAAAGCTTGACGGAAAACACTTCTAACTTAAGTAGTGATAATAAGTTAAAAAGCCCTGGGTTAATAAACATCAAACTTGAACAGAAAGTAACGCTTAGAAATACTAGTATGTACTTGGGTCTATCGGCGTCGATGTAAGACCTGAAAAAAGATTATTATTTACTACGTGTACACTTTATAATAGACAAAGATAAGTCAAACATTTTGGTTCCACTACATAAAACTTTCGATCATTCAATCTGTACCTATCTACTTATATCAAAGTTCCATCAACAGTATAAAGCAATGTCAATACAGCTTAAAACAACTTGTTTTGACGACTTTAAGTTTAATTTTTTCATATATTTTTAAACAATATTTATGTAATTCCTTTATCTCATATTATCTCATCATAAAGTTGAATAAAGTGTGCTTTTAATTATAATCATAGAGTTACGTTAGCAGCCGACAAAAGAACAACTGGCTACTGGATGGTAAGTACGAGTATTAAGTAACCGCCAAACAAAGCATATTTAATACCAAAGACGTGCACAACCAAAATAGAAACTCAGTTGTTATAAAATTGAATAGGTAGGTAAAGTAATAGGTAGGTAAACTCATACTTATGATATAAACTAAACATTTCCAGTAAATTCTGTCTTATCGAAATTATCGTGACAAATCAAACACTCCTACTAGCAATGTCACAATCATTAAATTAGTAGTACGCATAAAAATCAAACCAGGATAGATCAGCTGCTCACACGTACCTCCTTCTACATACATTCACCAAAAGAAAAAATGTTTTATAAATGATTTACATGTAAAAAAAGTTGTTACAAAATAGTCCTTACCTAATCGTTTCTTGATAAGGAAATAGACCTTCGGCTTGACTACCAGGATAAGAAATATCAACACGCCTTGCAACTCGTTGATAAGGTCAACGATGCTCCACAGCCACAGAGGTTCTTCCACGATGGTGGAGAGCAGTTCCGATACCCAGCCGGCGCCCATCACTATCCACAGTTTGCCCGTCAGTATATATCTGTGGATTGTAATGCATAATGAACATAATGGGTATTAAACTGTAAGCTTCACACTACAGAGCCCAGCGACCTCCAAGGAGGTTACACCATAGCCTTGGTCGTTGTGCAGCAGAGTGCACCGCGCTGCTCGTGAGTAGAAGAAATTTACTTGGAATTAAGTTAAAAAAATCCCTTCAAACCCCAAATACTTGTTGAACTATTAACTCCTCTCAATATGATCCATATTGATGACTCGATAATAGCGATCAATAATGCCTCGTTGGGGGACAAGTTATGATTTGTGATGATATCAAAGCATATTATATGGCAGACGTCGTTCCACTACCAGTTGATGCATATAGAACGTTGCCCTTTAACGACATATTCCGTATAGTTACTTACATGAATTATTTATCAGTCACATTACATATTCATAGAAAAAACCATTCTTATGAGAAATGAAGATTTTATTAAACCTGAACAGATTGCTGCTCCACATACTCAAATGTAGATAACTCACCGCCAAGTTTTTGTTTATTTTTACCAGCACATTGAACGCGTGTAACACTAAGCAGTGCTACAGAAAATTGAGAGTATCAACTGAGATTAGCTCACTCACAAACGCGTAACCTATTCTATTAAAAGCATTCATCATACCTACCCGAAAAACTACTATTACTACACACATAAAAATATTAATTCTACCTATATCTGTAGTAGACCTGCATACTTTCTTTCTCTCTTCTACTCACTTCTACTTCTCTCTTCTCTCTTCTCTTCTACTCTCTTTTCTACTCACTTTTTGCTTCTTGAATTGTAAATCTCCTAAAAAGTTTATTGATATCACAAATAATAAAAATAGTCCATTCCACAAAAATAATGTCAAAGATATCTGAACTGAGAGTCAGACTATTAGTACCTACGCTAAGATATCGATTCTCGTAAAAGTGTTGCTGTGGTCTAGGGACTCTTTTTTACAAAGAAAAATTGGTTTGGAGCAAGCCATATATCTCTTTGATCTTTCAGGGATCCTGCTGTCTCCACAACAGAACTGTTGTATGTACTGTGAGGTAACCATTTCGGAGTGTAATAAACACACACTCCTCGCGGATTCCTCGTATCAGGTGCACGAAACGCCTATGTTATCAAAAACATCCAAAACCCGAGATCAAAATATGTATTACACACATGAAACATTGATGTTATAATCATGGGGAAAATCCATGGCCTACCTACTACGTATGCCAAGTGTAAATTGACAAACTTTGGAGAACTCAATGTAGTAGTACACGATCCGGTATAAGAAATATATACCCTCATCTGATCTGATGATCTCATCGTGAAGGTATATGCTATATACCTTATGTGTATTATACCGGATCTTGGACTATAAACTCTGGTGTGGAAAATGGCGGAATAAAAATCCAACTTTATGTAAGAGCGACGTTCAAAGCAAGAGCGAAAGTAATAATGAAAGGGCAGATCAGCAGCGGGCTTCTTCCATATTAATATAGATAAAATGGTAATAAATACGAACTTAGCCCTATCAATGCGGAATCTACGTTTAGCTCGATCCCCAACCGAGCCAGCCTGCAGCCGATGTACCTCCGACTTGACCTGGGCGCAGTGGCGAGCCGTCAGCAGCCACAGGACAAAGTTCGTACATGTGAATATACCCATCGGGAACACAAACAATATGTAGTGCGGCCAATCCGATGCTGTATTTTGTTCTGAAATTTAAAACAAATTACAGATATGACTCATTCAAACGTCATTTAGGTTAACGCATTGTAGTGGTACAATATTAATCAATAAGTCAGATGAACGATCAAAATCTTGTTTAACGACCGATTATACCGTAGATTCGATGAATTCGTCTACGCCTACGCATTGTAAGATTCACCGGGATGTGTGTTAATGGCGTAGGACGCAGATAAATGGAATTTCAAGGGAGATAATATTAATATACGCGTACGTGAGAAAACGTAAAAACAAAGTTTACGTATACGGTCCTTTTTTTAAAATGAGTTAAAAAATATTGCATATACCTAAGCAAAATTTATTTCCGTAGAAATACTTAAATACTATTAATAAATGGATTTGCTTCTTTCTGCTTCTTACTATCTTACTACTAATAAATAAATTATATAATAACGAACCCGCCCTCGCTTCGCCTCGGGAAACTTATTCCTTGCGTTTTCAAAGATTTATTAACTATAGCTATCCCAGCGAACTTCATAAGGCTCTATAATTAATAAACATCGACAGCAGCGCCATCTACCATCGACGGCAGCGCCACCTACCGGGTCCAATTTGTGAATTATAAATGCGAAAGTAATTCTGTCTACCTGCTACCTGCTACGTTTAATCCGCTGAACTGATTTTAGTTTGAGCCTAGGAACACGTTACGAAATTTTAATGCTTTTTTGACGTTTTGCGATTCCCACGCGGGCGAAACCGCGAGTAAAACTAGTTATGTGCTATTGGTATAATTTTACTTACTGGATCCAAACCAACAAGCCCCGTTGCCAATATTAGCATCTAGATGAGCATTTACGGGATACCGGTCGAGAAGATACGTGGTCACAGTCAATAATACGGCGATGGTCCAAGCGAACATTGAATACCATAAAAATCTCCGCCTGTCTGAAGAAGATCTACGAAGTGGTTGTACATTTCGAACGCTCCTGAAAAGAAAAGTCGGTTATAATGGTATAATGGTATTAACAATAATAATGTTGGTAGATGTACGATTCGATTATAAATAGTGAATTAAACCTGTTGTGAAAAGTACTGATATCATTGAAAAACAAATATCAAGTGATGCTTCTTCAGAACAAGGATAATTCTCTTGTGCTGACGTACGATTCTGCAACTATTTAGTATCTCTGTGTCCTATGCAGTTAATATAATTAGTTTAACGCAAATAGTAGTTTATTAGTAATAATTCAGTACCAGAGCTATTAAAGGCACGGGTCACTCCAGAATAGCTTCGTACACTATGATCCCCTAGTTAAAAATCCCTTGACAACCGCGTATGTCATTGCTCGACAAGGTTTCACGTAGTTAATTAAAATGCCAACAAATTCAGGGTATCTACAAAATCTTTACCTTCATTATACTTAATAGAGTGACGATGTCTTAGTGAGGTGGTATCGGTATTTATTATCATATTAGTTATTGTCTTGGCGTTTGTTTCCGGCAATCTTAGAAACACCTTATCTGATTTGGATACGGTTTAACATATTTTCTACAACAACAATAATAATGTAGGGAACGTGATTAATAATAATCAGTATAGTGAGAAGGCAGCAACATAATGAAGTGTAAATTATCACATGGAAATACATGAAACTTATACGAGTATACCAGCACTCATTATATTGGTGATGGGAAATAAACGATTTATTATTATGGTGTTGACGTAAATTGGTTGTCTAGTTATGTTAAATAAATATATGTAAAGCTATCTTATCAATGAGGTTACCACCATGTAAATATTAATGGAACGCCGTAATCTGTTTACCCAATAATGCGAGTTAAATGATTGAAGTAGATTGCGTGTTTTTCGAGCTATGAGAAACATGAAGTTTATTCCTTTTAATTTTTTTTCAGAACAAATCTGTATCTAAGCTGATTTTGAAACTAATTTAATTAACTAATTTAAATTTTAATAGTTTCAGTCGCTTTCCTAGATGACGTACAAAGTCCCATAATTATAAACACAAGTAAAAACCATTTTTCTCTCAACTACCACTGACACAATATGAACACTAACGCCACCGGAATGTGTTGTAGGCCGACTCATGGGAACATTTTTTAAATATAAATTTCGCTCGTTTTTTGACACTGTTATTTAATATTATTTTATGCAAATAAACATGAACTAAATAAAAAACGAAATCATGGCAAATATTGGGGCAGTAAAGATTCAGAAAAAACATTTCAACCTCAAATACATATAGAGCAAGAGCCCAGAGCGATATGACATAACTTATTTTTGCATGGATGAAACCTTAATTTCTCTGTAGCTTCCATGTTCTTTGAATACCCTGCGTGCTTTTGGAAGCTCACCTGGTGACACCTGGGCAGGTACCAGGTAAGAAAGGCAGGTAAAAATAAGAGCTACTTCAGTTATTTTCACATGGCTGATTTTCATATATGTTTTGTAGAATATTATTCTTAAATAGTATACATAAGTGTCAGACACTTTCCATGGGCCAAACTTTTGTCAGGCGCTTTAAAGTTCGTGGTGAGTGAAGCCTGATGGTAGGGTTCTTTACATGGCTTCTAATGATAGCTTTTTCAAATTCAACAGTGAAATGTAACATTATTTTGCACGCAATATCAGAAAACGAATTAAAGAGTGGGTTTACTGTTATTTACTAGGGCGATAATGCGTTAATCATGCTTCTATTACATTGTAACTACCCGTTAGCCAGCAAACCGTTTAACGGCAGGTATTAAATTAGCCGCAATATTCAATTAATGCTAACACAGTCAAACCCAACCAATAGCACACTACTGACATCCGTGACCCGAGAACAAACATTTATCTGTCACATAAATATTTGCCCGTCCGAGAATCGAACCCGGGACCCTTGCTTCGCTGACAGGGCCACTACTACTACTTATACTCCGAGGTTGTCAAAATAATGTAATGAAAGAATAATCTTTTCGTTAAATAATAATTACAGCAACACCATTTACAATATTACAGTTATGTAGTTTTATAAACAGCAAAGACGCTAGTAATATAATGCAGATGTGCAACCTCAGCCTTGTTTAAACAGAAGTTCAAACGTTAAAAACATAATTATCGGCAGTACCGGAGCCGCCACACTTGTGTTTGTTTATGTTACTCTTGTTAACTTTATGATAAATTTGCGAACATCGCGCATATGTTCAATTGTTTGGGCGGTAATTTAAAGGCGATTACGGGAGGTCATGTTACTATGTAGATAGATTCAAATATCTACACCAAGAATATATATTGTTGTCTGAAAACTCTGTCTAATAAATTAAATGGCTGAGCATGTGGCACCATGTGTGTTACCAGCTTGCCAATTATGAATCATAAGACATATCAGTTTCAGATTTGTATAAAACTGATTTGTCTAATAAGAGTTTTCTGAGGATCTACATCGGGACCTACAGATAAACCTCGTCAAAAACGTAATTAGGAAGTACGCAGAAGACAACTTTAGTGTACCGTAGCAGTTTAAGTGAACATTAAATTACTTTTTATTATTCGATAAGGCTAGATCATAATATTTATAAAGTATTTGTGAAAGCTTTATATAAATACATAAAAAAAGATTTGAATGAACATTATTTCGCGATATAAAATTCATAGACTTATTATTTACTTTATATAAATAGCCAATAAGTCATAAGCCACCTGGCAGCGCCGCCTATAAAAATCTGTAGCACCAACATTATAACCAAAAAAAATCACGATTGATTTCAGTAGGAGGAAACTGCTCTCTGCTGGCATGGCAAACCAACGTGTTATGTGGTACAAAGCTTAGCGACCTCGAAGTAGGGTTGCCAGATACTCACCTACGAGACTTCTATAAAACTTTACTTGATTCATTTTTGAACGGGAAAATATAAGTGTACCTAAGTACTTTTCACATACTTATTAAGTAAAAGTAGTTGTAAGTGTATTATACGAGGGCGACACTGAAAGTTTTTAGAACTGGCCACTTTTAAAGAATATAATAAAAAAATAAGTTTCAATTTTGAAAATAGAACTCTTTGTTAATAATAATGAGTACTAATTTTATTCATTTGTCATTTGTTTTTTGATTTGGCGGCAAATTGAAATGTGTCTGTGTCACGCCAGTATGAATTTAACGCGAGAAAATTTTCGTACTATGATTTTTTATGACTTTCGGTGTCATTTAAGTCAACAACAATGTTATGACAGACTTCGATTGGCCTTTCACGATGAAGCCCCGTCTCGGGCTACTGTTTATAACTGGTTTAATGAGTTTAAACGTGGTCGCACCAATCTCAACGATGCTCTGCGTGAAGGACGGCCTTCTACGGCGACGACTGAAGATAACAGCAGTGTTGTTCGGTGTATGATAGAGACTGATCCAAGAGTAACCTATCAGCAGATTCGGACAAGCTTAGGCATCGGTATGAGTCAAGTGCACAAAATCCTCCACAAACATTTAGCCGTTAGGAAGCTTTGTGCCCGGTCGATACCTCATTATTTGACCGAGGCCCAAAAACTCCGTCGTGTTGATTGGTGCCGTGAAATGATACAAAGATTTAACGGAGGTGACTCAAAAGCTGTATTCGACATACTTATGGGTGACGAAAGCTGGATTTATTGCTATGATCCGGAAACCAAAAGACAATCTGCTCAGTGGGTGTTTCCTTCCGAGGAGTTGCCAACTAAATTGAAGAGAGGTCGAAGTGTAGGAAAAAAGATGGTGGCCTCATTCTTCGGAAGGACCGGTCATTATGCGACAATTGTGTTAGAAGATCAAAAGTCAGTTACTGCAGAGTGGTATACTAACAAATGTTTTCCACTTGTCTTGGAAAAAGTTCGAGAGAAACGACCTCGCAGTAGGATCCTCCTTCACCACGACAACGCCTCCTCGCACACCGCCGGGCGAACGATCGACTATTTGGCGTCGTCAGACGTGGAATTGCTGGGTCACCCGCCATATAGCCCCGACCTCGCACCTTGCGATTTTTATTTATTCCCGAAAATAAAAGAAAAACTTCGAGGAAAACATTTTATGGACGCCAAGGAAGCAGTGGCTGCGTTCCAGAAGGCCATCGAAGAGACCCCTAAGGACGAGTGGGCAAAGTGCTTTTCTCGGTGGTTCTATCGAATGCAGCGATGTATTGATATGAATGGAAACTATTTTGAAAAGATATAATAAAAATAATAACTTGCTAGTTTGCTCAGTTTTTGATTTTCTAAGAACTTTCAGTGTCACCCTCGTATATACACTACAATATACACTATAATATTATTAAAGCAAAAAAATTGAGCCCCTCTTTATTCTGCTTATACTTTCTTATTAATAAAGAAAACTTTGGTAAAACTGGTTCAAAATTCCTGAATTTACCAGGCGCCATAGCTTCGTCCGTTGTTTAACAGTTTGCAACATGAGTATGGTAAATTGGATTTATGTAAAAGATGAATGAGATTTACACCCCCATAAAAATTATAAGTACAATTAGCTGGCGATGGTTAAGACCACATAGTTTGGAAAATTCGATGACTATTTTTTTAGTCTTTATAAAATAATTTTCAAACACGACTTTCAAATTAATTGGACGAATAACTTAGCAGAAAATAAACGTAGGTACACTGAAATCAAGAGCGCAAAAGTAATTATAGAAGGGCCGAAGATTAGTCAATTAGGATGATTACGCCTAACGCTCTACGATCAAAAGCTTATTAATAGAAAGCTATTTTATATAAAGTACCTACTAAACATATGAAAATAAATTTTGAATATCTGGCAATTCTGTTGATAGTTATTAGTGTTTCTGGTCGAAACATATGAAAATAAATTTTGAATATCTGGCGATTCTGTTGATAGTTATTATTGTTTCTGGACTTTGCTTAAAACTTTATTCAAACTCTACAAGAAACTAATTCCTTGGTTCCTCGTATATTTCTTTTACAAATGGATGGGAAAAGTGCTGGTCAAATCGTTTTCCGTTTTGAAATGTAACAAACAATATAGTTTAAATAAATAATAGAAATATTATAACCGGCCCGTATTAAATTATCTTCATAATCCTACATTACCTAAGAAGCGAGAAGTTTCGTGGTCGATACCCGGCCAAGGCAAACTAAGTATGTGGCAAATTTATGTGATAAGTAAATATTTTGTTATCGGGTCATGGGAGTCAGTGATGTGTTATTTGTGTTGTCCATGCCACCCGCTGCACAGAGTATACTAGTCCGGGGGTATGTGTGTGTAAGTGTTTATTTATTTATTATCCTGCTCCGCAACTTATACCATTATGTGCAGGTTTAATTTAATTTCTGAATTGATACATACTATAATTGAAAAAAGCTTAATTAAAAATCTGAAACCATTGATTACCATAAAGTTGGTCGCGGGCGCGCCTGAGCCGATAAGTAGGTACATAAAAACATACATAGATACAGAAATAAATACAATCATGAGGCAAAAACCAATTCATTTCACGCATTTACATACAGGTATTTCAACATTATCAGTGTTGGCAGTTCAAGGTATTGGTTATTTGACTGCGCTGAGTACATATTTAATAGGTAAACTATTAGGTACGTACTATACTTATGTAAAAGTTTTGCCTTTGTCAAGTTGGAATGTGACAATCATTTTACCTACTTCTGTCGATAGGTCTTTAGGTCTTCATTACCAATGAAAAATATTAGTTTTGTGTGGAAGTGGTTCATATTGGTTGCGATTTTAAAACAATATTTGACAGATTTTAGAAAAATATCTCATAAAATATCTCATAATACATAATTCAGTTTGCTTAATTCTTTGTAAATATCTCTATTTTCTATGAAAATCACCATCAAAGTTTAAATGAACAAAAAAGCCGCCAAAACGCTAATACGCCATTTTAAGCTGGTCATGACGTCACCTGCTTATATAAACAAACTAAGTCAACAAACTCTGTCAATGCTGTCATTGCGTATAGTATTGATGTTCTGTGGTCATTGCCGTCAAACCGTACAATACTTCATTGACCATAAGCAGGTGACTTCATTCAACCAAACCGCGTGTTTTCAATAACGTGATCAAACATCGTATTTTCATTATAGTCAAATACCCTATTGCGACATATGAATTGACGCAAGACTTGTAGCTACTACGAGGGGCGGGAAAGGAGTGATATCGTTTAAAATATTGCGGTTGCCGATTGCAGAAACCAGGAACTCACAATAGATCTTTTAAACATCAGCCAATACCAAAGGCATCATAGATACGTTTCCGGCCGCGAAAGAAAGAAAAAGAAGAAAGCGTCTAGCGGCTCAAGCAAGAGGGTAGTAACTAGTCAGCCGGGCAAGCAAGCAAGCAGGGGAGATCTTATGACGTCTCATACGACACCCTGGTCTACTGGAAGGGGATTAGGGTGAGTTTCCTAGGCCACCGAAATACGACCAACAAATCGATACAATTTTGTCAGTTCAGTTGCTAAATTGGTAAGTGCTAAAGTGGTAATTTATACCTGATTGTGGGCAATCGAAAACGATTTTCGATCCCCGAGATTCGCTAATAGAGGTGTTTTGCTACATTTGCGCGGTTTCTTGAAATAAAAGAAAAAACGTCAATGTTATATTTTTGTTGCCATTGGCCGAAACCAGAGACTCGTGTGCCCTACCTTAACATGAGTAACAGGTGGATAAGGATGAGGTAGTATTGATTACGGCAAGAGTGCACTCTTGTGATTTTATAACTAAGTATCTATTATGAATTCTACTCATGCCCACGCTCTGATTCGTCCACGATAACTCTTGACAAGTTTACTGATACGAAAATGAATTAGCGTTCATAATAGAAAAACAATCTGTACGGTATGATTTCTGGCAACCAAAATGATGTACTATAAGTACGCACTTAGGTACAGCGTTTATCAACGGTATGTATACAAGCGATCATGCCTATAAATAAACCAAACTATTAACACTTAGGCACTGTCGCTTATTAATTTTAACCTATCTCGTATCTTACCTACCTTATATGTAAACATTAGGTATTATAAATACATCACACAGATTATATACCTAATATTATACTCTTTATTACACCTTCAATATCCATTAAAAACTTACTTATTTCTATACATTTATCGGTTTCTAGAAACTACATAAGCGTGTTTTACGAAAATTCCCAATTGACATGATGACATGTTATAATTACGCCCTTGCGCGCTTTACACCTAATAGTAAACGTGAATTTTATATTATACAATCTCGTCAGTTCCATTAATTAAAATGTTATTTTTTCTTTCTATTCGTTTCAACTTAATGAACTAATAGTAGGTATCTAACAATAAATGAAGTAGTAGCCATAATGATTACTAAGTTTCAATGAAATGGTCAACGCCCAAAAGTCTGTGCTGTCACCTAATCGACCCATTCCAACCTTGGGCATGTTAAAAAGTACCATGAGAGTTTACTGGTGATAAAATTACTTGTGTGATTCTGGGCTTCCGGAGTGCACATTTTTGTCGTCGCTAAGCCACGTCTTCAAGCAGTATCAGAACAGCCGATACTTAGCCAGTAACGCCACATGCACATTTACTCCTTTACCACTCCACGATGGCGCAGCGTGGGGGAGGAAGCTCTAAAACACGCGTGATGAATCGTAATAAAAACGACAAAATGATAAAAAAATGTTTTTGATAAATCGTCGCCAATAATAAATTTTGCTCAAATTTAGCAAAAAAAAATGTCTTGTATCACTATACCACTGTTAGGTTTATTTTATCTAATAATATCAATAGCTCCGATGACGGTTAAGCGGTTAACTAGCTGAATTCTTTTTCACATGCTCGATCGTTTTAAAAATCCCAGTCAAACGATAGATTGTGACGCTCTCAAGAATAGTACAGCTACATACATGGCTTGCCGTTAATTCTCTGGCAATTACAAGGTTGTTCCCATCAAAAGAACCTGTACGGTGTAGTGAGGTCTCAATTCCAGGTACCAATGCCAGCCAGTGCCCGTCCCGCGGCCGTCCCAGTTTGATAGTTGCTGGGTGACGAGTTATCTGAATTTCGCCAGAAAGAATTATTTTGCCAGAGAAAATATGTTTTCTAATCAGAGCCACTCTGATATATCAATCAATGCACAAAGATATAAAGCTATATATCAAACACGATTATGAGAGTCCAATGATATAATCAAACAACGAGCATCAATTCGGTAATCGGTCGATCAAGTTCCAAGCACTTTTAGGCGCCGCCGGTCGTTACAAAGCGGGGGGCGACTGGACCAAATAGATTACCACGAATCCTCCACACCCTAAACTTTTATGACCAACAATCGATGGGCATTTATATTGGATTCGATTGCTAACATAGTAACCTTCACTGAATAAAAGTGACCCAAAACACTACAGCCAAACACAGCGCTTTACTCTGTGTAATCAGTGGCGTAGCGTGGTCTAATATAGGCGTGGGCAAAGTCGCATCGGCGAGGCCCCATTGCTTTAGTTCCCAAGATCTACCCAATAAATCTTTCTTACGAACTTTCTTTCAAAGTATGTCTTTGAACCATAATACAAGATAATTATGGTTTAAATAAATTTTAACAACAATGTCTAGGAAATTAAAAAAAAAACCATTTTGGGGAGGGTTTCCCTTCAGGGTGGCCCTGGAGGGGAAGCCCCCCCGCCAAAAGTATAGAGCTGCAACTCTAGAAGAATAGCTGGGTTAGGTTAGGTATTTTTACGCGAAAAAAGGAACTTTCCAAATGGAACTTATTCATTCAAGTATAGGTATAGAATACACCATCATTTTTTTTAAATTTTTATATTTTTGTATAGTATTAAACTCAAAAAAAAAATTTTTTGTACCGTACTCATTTAAGAGGCGGCGCGTAGGTACCTACCAGTCGTTGCGGTCGCAGGGAGCCCTATTTTTAGAGTTAAATTTAAATCATGAATAGGTACCTATATCCAATACATAGTTTCCTCATCTTTAAGTACCCGCACACGAATTGGCGGGAAAACTACCAAACCCGTTTAATTAAACGAGTTTCGTATTGGCGGGAAAAGTATTGGCGGCAAACTACCAAACCCGTTTAGTTACCTCGCTGGCTCTGCTCTCCTGGTATTTTATCTCGTGCACAATGAAGTCGCCTTAAAAACGGAAAAGTACGAAACAAAGTACCAGGCGAGCAGAGCCGGCAAGGTAACTAACTAAACGGGTTTCGTATTGGCGGGAAAAGTATTGGCGGGAAAACTACCAAACCCGTTTAGCTAAACGGGTTTCGTATTGGCGGGAAAACTACCAAACCCGTATAACTAAACGAGTTTCGTATTGGCGGGAAAAGTATTGGCGGGAAAACTACCAAACCCGTTTAGTTAGACGGGTTTCGTATTGGCGGGAAAACTACCAAACCCGTTTAGTTACCTCGCTGGCTCTGCAACCCGTATAAGGGTTAGAAACAAACATGTTGCACAGGGGTTCCTTTTATAACGTCCTTTTATAGCACTAAGAAAGGATTTTTGAAAATTCACCCCCTCAGAGGGTAAAACGGGGGTGCAAAGTTAGTATGAAACTTTGCTTGTTTTTATAATTACAATACTTGTCGACGTCATCACTTTTTTTTGTATGTACATTGTACACCGATTACGCAGATATTTATGATCCGATTTACGTGATTCTTCTTTTCCATCAAAATTTAACAGTTTGGCTTAGTAGTTTTCATTTTATGAACATGTTTTTTCAGTAAATTGTTGTAATCAAGAGCAGGTTTTTTTTTTACTTTTTTATTTGAGCTTTTAACAATGCAGTTCAAGAGTTTTTATGAATATTCATTGACTGGCCGTGGATTCTGAGTTTTTGCCATTTTTATGTCTCTAAGACGGGTTCCATACGCCACATCGAATTCCATTCGAAGTTCATGACATCGAACACGTTACATCGATAGTTTATTATATCGAACTATCATCACATCGAATGTTTATTACATCGATTGGTCATGACATCGAAAGCTTTTAAAATCGAATGTTCATTGAATCGAATTTATAACATCAAAGCCTTATCACATCGATAGGTCGTGACATCGACAGCTTTAGAACATATAGAACAGACATCTTTTTTTTGATATATTAAATGAAAGAAAAAAATCATTTTTACACTAACGTTTAATGTTATTCATACATACATACATGTACATACATACATATATACATGTACTTACATACATACATGTACATACATACATGTACATACATACATATACATACATACATGTATGTATGAATAACATTAAACGTTAGTGTAAAAATGATTTTTTTCTTTCATTTAATGTATCAAAAAAAAATATGTCTGTTCTATATGTTCTAAAGCTGTCGATGTCACGACCTATCGATGTAATAAGGCTTCGATGTTATAAATTCGATTCAATGAACATTCGATTTTAAAAGCTTTCGATGTCATGACCAATCGAAGTAATAAACATTCGATGTGATGATAGTTCGATATAATAAACTATCGAACTATCGATGTAACGTGTTCGATGTCATGAACTTCGATGTAATGGAATTCGATGTGGCGTATGGAACCCCACTAAGACACTCCACTACATGTACAATGGAAGATAATATGAAAAAACTATTACTGGCCTTTTTTATCGCAGTAAAACCCAAAACAATGACTTTTAAAAATTTTGTCTGTCTGTTTATCTGTTTGTCTTGTGGTTTTGTAGCGGTAATCTCCGAACCATCTATCTGATTTGGGTGTGGTTTTCACTAATATATTGCGGTAAGCTTCACTTAACATTTAGTGATTGTTTTATTTCAATCGGTTCATAAATAAAAAAGTAATGTCAGTTTAAAGTTTCACGCCTAAAAATTTCCGAATATCGGTACTAAGAGACATGTTTCCCGAAACGGAGCGAGAGCAGATAACAACAACATTTAAGCAACAGCGGGCGCGGTCGGTAGTTGAATGGGTGACCGCTAGTGGCAAAATTTCTTAAGCGCTTCCGTGCTTCGGAGGGCACGTAAAGCCGTCGGTCTCGGAATGGCCGTGGCTGGCCTCGCGTCCGCGAGGCCTCGCGAGGCCCCTTCAGGTGCGAGGCCGTGGGCGTGGGCCCACTTCGCCCACGCCTAGCTACGCTACTGTGTGTAATGTTTAGAAGTTTGAGACATTTTGTCTTTCTGATGAGATTGTTTTTTGTATCGGCATAAATTTCTGTAGAATTTGTTATAAGTAGGTAAGTACAATAGATTGTAATGAATTGAACTTAGTTTCATTATTGACCTATTAAAAGTTGGTCTCAATTGGGTTGACTATATCCGTGTTGATATTTCCGGGAACTGAATATAAGCGTAGCATTCGTAAGCGTCAGAGCGTCACTGGCTTTTGTCCTTCTTTCCAAAGCTCAAGGTGAAATATTACGAAAACAAGGACGACCGGTTGTTTGCGCGAACCAGTGTATTTTATTCAATTACTTTTTTGGTTTGGACTTGGACATGAGCCGCTCGTGATAGCAAAATACCACTCAAGCCTCAAGGACAATGTTCGTTAATCCGTCCTGGTACAATTTGTTTCAAACATAACTAGCAAAATATAGAAAGTTAAACGATCAGTACGTTCGCGTCAGTGCGAATTACTGATATAATCAAGATGTGATAATATTATGTTATACAATTGATGAATGAAAGATGTTTTCTAAGCTCGAACATTGAAAATTTACCGTTAAATAGCACATTACCTACACGTAAATAGGGAACTGATTGTTTATTTTCACGTTCTTTATGAAATATGGGAATTTTTACTATAAGTAGGCATTATTTATGGATAATACTACTAACAGAAGGCTAATTTTAACATTATGTTAATGTAAACCATGTTCGGCGAAGTACAAGTAAAGCATGTTCGTACTTCACAAAACATTCCGTTAAAAAGGAAGGAACAGGTGCTTCCACGTTCTAAATATTAAATAAATAATTTAAAACACTAGAGGTGATGATGTGTGATGCTGATGACACACGAGAGTCGGGCCGTTATATTTTTCCACTACTTTTAATATTGCTTCACTGTATGTTTATAAATTATGCTTTAGTTTAAAAAAATAAAGAATTATTTTATTACAAATATAATGTTACGTAATTATAGTTGTACGGTAAAGCTTAGTAACAAACAAAAAAATAAGAGTTTTAATTAACTTCTGGGCTAATTTCTCGTCCACTAACATGGATGAGCCGTAAAGTAATGGGTCGGCCACGAAACAAGCCCCACTAGAGGCGTTTTTTCGTTACGACGTAACGACATGTAAGTAATATCAATGCCAATTCGGAAACAAATAATGTCGCTATAACTTGCAGCTTGCAGCGCAAGCTTGTGGTTCTATAAGTTGGGGTACATACATGTATCAGAACCCTCAACGCTGTCGCTAGCATTGCGATTCCTGGTTTTCGGGTAAGTGCTAGTCATCGTGTCAACCTCAACCACGAACATAGTTAACAAAACCTTGAATGTAGGAAACGACAAAATCAGTACACCTGTCCAAGACTAAATTCTTCGCCTCTGATCAAGGAGATCAAAACATCCGTTCATTTTCTGGTACCTTAAGTAGCAAGTTAAATGATATAACTAACAATAACAAATAATCATTCAAATCCTTTCAGTTTCATTCTATACTGTCTTTCTCTTAGCATAACCTCATTATGATGAAAAACTTCATGCAGTTTATTGTGTGTACATAGTATAAACCCAAAATATCTATTTTCATTACAGTCATATCAACTTTAAACAATAATTAAATTTTGGAATTCTTTAATATTGTCTTTAAAAATAGTTTTAGGGAGACGGCCTGCAGAGTTCTGTTATATTCCTTATCTACCTCTGTCAATAAGTTTATGTGTACAAAAAGGCAAATATGTTTAAATTCGCTTCAAATAAGGTTATACACGCACACTCTTTCCCCTCGCAAACTTTAATCAGAATCTGTTGGTTCATTCAACAATTACCTCACTGTCGATGTACATAATGTAAGATTCTAGAATACCTACCTGCAGATTGTCCAAACTGTATCCGACTTCCGCCGTCTATCAAAATATCCCTACCAAATTCCAATATCTAATTTGTAATTTCACATGATACAAAAATCTTCGGAGATTTTTACAGAACTGTACCGAATTTACTAAGAAACTAGACCGACAACGTAAATGTAAACATTGAAACCGACGAGATACGAAGCAATTTCTAAAAACTGATGATCAAACAACTAAACGTCTTGCGTGGTCTTGCCGTGGATAAGCGTGTAACTTCTATATTCCTACTCGCTTCGGATTTGTTTGGTGATACATTATTATAAACACCATTTTTTCTTTATCGATTAAAACGCTTTTCAACTCCTTTTTAACACGAATAATATCAATTAATTCAATTATGTAAATTCAAGTAACAGTGTCTCCAATGTGTGTTTCCAAATCAAATAACAATGATTCCATAAATTCATGAATAATGCATATATAATATACTAGCGACCCGGAAACTTATTCCTTTGGTTTATATATTTTGGATAATTCACATTATATCTTTATAAATTATATCCTATGTTATTCTGATGTGTACCTAAGCTATATTATTGTAAAGTTTCATCAAAATCCATTTGGTAGTTTTTGCGTGAAAGAGTAACAAACAGACATTCATACGTCCATATTAGTAGGATAAGTTATATATTTTGGATAATTCACACTATATCTTTATAATTAATAGCCTTTGTGTTATTCTGATGTGTAAGCTATAATATTGTAAAGTTTCAGCAAAATCCATTCGGTAGTTTTTGCGTGAAAGAGCCACAAACATTCATACATCCATACAAACTTTCGCATTTATAATATTAATAGGATGTAGCTATGTAGGTATATTATTACACTTCGCCATTCGCTTGTACTCTTCAACTTGGGGATTATGGAAGAAATTATCGATACATTATAGCAGGTAATAAAACAACAAACATAATAAAGAAATTAGTAGGTGCCTGTTTACGTAGCGCACGCCGCGCCGGGGGTGTTCCCCTCGGTTATAAAAATACATGACAAGCATGTTACATAAGTGGGACAAATGAAATTCGGTAAGAATGAGATTGGGGTAGCTACAATAACACTGACATTATCATGACTATTTACGGTAAGTAGGTAATAAGATATAAAGTGTTTATTATAATTTTTTCTGACTCGTGGATACTTAATTACATGTCTGGTCTCTAAGTTATAAGATTTATTTACAAAACCTATAAAATGTTCAACAGACTCTCAATAAAATGTTTCATTTTTTATGTTGAATATAAGTCCCAAAAGTGGAAAAGGTATTTTATTTATTTACGAGTTACAGATTTTATATGATGCGCAATGCCTTAAATGGCAACTTAAACAAATCTGTACGTTATATCACTCTAAATATGTATCAACTAAGATGTGTGTACGTTAGTCTTACCCAAATGTCCACCATATGTCGAAGCACATGACGTTCAACCACGCAAACGCAGCCATGAAGCCAAAGTAGACCGCGTATCCTGCGCAAACAATACATAATGAGATCATTAATCAAATTTTATGAAATATGAGAACGTGGCGGAATATCCATGATTCACGGATACCGATGTACTTAGGCTGTTTTTAATTTTTTCATATTTCATAATTATTGATTTAATTTTACTCGGAGTTTCTCAGGTTACATCAACACTTTCTATTACTAACCGACTGCTAAAAGTAGGAGGTTATCATTTATCAATTCGATTGATATATTAACCGAATTCTAAACGGAGGAGGTTCTCAATTCAATTGATATATTAACCGAATTCTAAACGGAGGAGGTTCTCAATTCGATTGGTATTTTTTTTTGTATGTACACCGATTACGCAGAGATTAATGATCCGATTTACATGATTCTTCTTAAGTTTTATGCTAAATAGTTGCCATTTAGTCCCATGAAAATTTAACACAGTTTGGCCCAGTTGTTTTAGTTTTATGAACATCGTTTTCACATTTTTCGGATACAGAATTTCCATACATTCTTGACCGACAGTGCGTCATTGATAGCGTTGTGTTACTGGCGTCCATGGTCGGCGATCATGATGACCACTTACACCAACTGCCCCGTTTGTTCGTTTGTCGATATTTACATAAAAAGGGTACCCTGCGTTATTCTTGGTTGTAAAGGTTTGGTATCATTATACTACTCGTCATCATTAATGTTTTTTTATTTTTTCTTTAGATTACAGAAATCAAATAATCAATAAATGTCCATTTAATTGATAAAAATACATAATCAAGTTTAATAAAAACTATTACAACTACTCTGTCTTCCGTGAGTTAATATGCTCAAATAATTTACAATATGGGTAATCCCATCTTGGATATTTTTAGTCTCTTGATTTATGGCTATTCATTCTAAGAAGTTGACTATGATCAAAAATTATTTTAATATGGGGAAGTACTTGCATCTCACCAAACTAGTAGAAAAACAAAACATTTATTTTGCAATGACGGAGCTTTATTAAGCGATAATTTGCGCTCAGTAATCTTGCGTCATTGACATTGTCACTACTATACGGAGATCAGGTTTTTAAGTTTCACACAACCATTTCATGTTCATTGTGAGTTATTTATTTTACCAAATTTATTTTACTTCACACCATAACTAAGCGTTATTTACACTACCTACTTAAATGTATTATGCATAACATAGTGCGTCCGCTTAACAACCATCTTAAAAAACTGGCGATGACTTAAGGTCACATTCCACGTTCTTTGCAAGCGATAAATAATACTTTAGATAATAATGTCAGATATACTAGCAAAATCTTAACATGGTTGTGAATTATCATGTAATAGGTATAGTCTGAAATTTATCATAATGGTTCCTTATTTTTAAACATGAGGGAAATTGAGATATGAGAGGCTACATCCTTAAAACCGAATCTCCAAAACGAATCTCCAATGAAAGTTGTTGGGTTCCGGAACAGGCAGTCGGTTAAATAGCTGGCCCACTGCTATGACCATGATCAGAAACGCATCGGAGACACTCGTGATGTTGCAGATGTGTATAGACCCAACTATGCGCTGAATGTTCTGGTACCAGGTACCACTGAGGTTTGCCACTGAGGTGTCCGCTTGGTTAGTACGAATCTATTCCTCCTCTAATGAGAATATGAATAGCTAAATACGAGTTAGTAAAGCATCATGACTTTAATAATATGGGAAAGAACTATCACGTACGTAGGATGTCCTCATTGTCTTTTTTTTACTGAAGCAAATAATAAAATTATAACAACATAAACCTTTATGAACCAGTTTCGTCCGGACGTAGCATGATCGGATTCTGAGTCTAATTCAGTCAAATTATTCAGAAGTTCCACGAATCTTCAGAATATTCAGATTCACAATCAGTCCATAATATAACAAGATATTGCTACTTACCAAGCAAGCTGCACTGCAAGACGTCTTCTACAAGGCTGTATTGCACTCTCGCCAGGCAGCAGTAAGCTACCAGCATCATACTGACATGACAAATCAAGTTGCGCCCATGAAGATTTCGCAGCTCCGGTATCGACACATAGACCGCCAGCGTCAGGGCCAAGCACACGCAAGATATGCTGATTAACTGTTATCAACACACAAATGTTATAGGTGTAAATGGTATCTATATTATGTTAATATTAGTTGCATATATTCGTATGCAAAACATTTTGACTGCCTATTTTCTTAATTGCAGCCGTATCAGCTTTTCCAAAAGTTCTTAGTATTGATCGAAGATTACCTCTTAGTTTATTTCGTTATGATCTCAGTCATGAGACAGATGACTGCTTAAACTTAAAATTGTTAGGTAAGTACTAAGTAGGTACTTTAAAATTATAATTGTTTTTAGTTTTTATATCGGTCATACACTATAATACGTATTCATGAATATTACGACCTTTCTCCTTTTTCTCCCTTTACGTAATGCGTCCACAACATAAACAGGGCCCCCTAACAGTTTATGTTCAGCTATGGTAATAGACATAAAAAATAAATAACTTACCACAAAAGATATTCGGAAGTTTTTTGTTGCTTTTTCTTGAACAAAGCAAACTACTGCACTTCGAATGATATCCTCGGAAGGGCAAGTGCGACGATCAAACACTTCAAGACAGTACGAGTTGGTGGCACCAGAATGTAAATCCAAAAGGCCATCTGAATTCAGTACAAAATGATCTAATGGTACCGATTTGTCGAGTACAAATCTTCCATGCTCACATAGTAAGCCACCACGGAAGCCCATCGTATCTGAAAATAAGTACCTAATGTGAGTAAAATTTCTTCATGTGTAACAAATTAAATAATGATGTACCTATGTCTGTGAAGGAACCTACATCAGGTTTTTAATCCATACATATTATAAATCCAAACATACATAATTATTATAAAATTCGAAAGTAGGTAACTCTGTCTATCTAAGGTAGCCTTTTCACGCTTTATCCGCTGAACCGCTTTTAACGAAGTTTCGTATGGAGATAGATTAATACCCTGGAAATACAGTTTCTTATCCCGAAAATATGTTACCTTGATATCTCACGAGAAAATACCATTAAAATTATGATTCTGGACTACAATGCAGGCGAAGCCGTAGGCAAAAAATAATTACTTGTAATTTGGGTGTGTGTAGTAGCGTGACGACAAAGTTGTGGCAATGATAGATTGTGTGAATTGAATATTAGTCGTTGTAAAAGCAACATACGGTGGGACTCATAAGGAATTAATGATGAAAAAGTCCGTCATTGATCATGGAGTACAAAATGATATAGATACTCAGTATGGTTTGGATTTTTAGTATGTAAATTAAATTTGGGATGATATTTTTGGGGTGCAAGGGACTCTATCCGTGTTGAGAATAAGCCAACCTCCCTAACTCCTGGTGCCCTTGTGAAGAATAACGGTCGAATTGCCGCCAGCGCGGGCAAACGGCGCGACTATGTAACGATCCAAGAGACGCAAAGCTCGTGGCTCGCGCGCTTACCAACCGCACTGGCGGTAAGCGTGACCGTAAAACCAGCCTTAGGGACTGCAATTACATATTTTGTACTACCTACCTACCTACTTACATATTACAATTTAAAATAATAACATTATACATGACATACATCTTATTCCACAGATAAACAGACAAAAATCTAAAAATCATAGTTTAAAGACACCCAGTAAAAGTATTTCTCATATTATTATATATTCTATGTACAGAAAGCGATCAGTTACAGCACGGTAATAGAATGTTACCGTGGTTAGAGATTTATTATATTATGTACCTATGTATAGATTAGGTATATAGATAAGCTACTCAAACACAATTTGTGGCATAAAATATCCTAATTTATGCTCCATACCAATGTATCCTCTCTGACTTTCATTAAAATACGCGTAGCAAACGCTTTTAGCAAATTAATGAAACAAAAGTTAATTAAGTAATCCGAGTAAGATATCGTATCGCGACTGATGTCAAAAGTCCATAATTGTAAGATTCGATTAACTAAAACAATAGAAATAGTAACATTTATAGGTAGGTAGTATATGCATACTGTAATATTCAAAATGAAAATACATAGGTATATTAAAAAAATACTTAAGATTCAAGCTTGTTGTGCGTAATCATCGATACACTCAGAGCAGTGTGGTTTATAATATTTCCTTAATTTAATGCTTACACATATCATAATAAAATAAAGAATTAAATGTTACTACTTACCATTAGAACATGAAAGAAATAATTAAATAAAAATTCATTGAAAGTAATATGTGCCTTCTTGGCTGGGGCGTTCCAGTGCCTCTACACTACATTTACGGTTTTTCTTTATAGAACTATGGAGTTTTCGTTGCTTACCTAGGAACTAAGTAATTAATGTCTCCCTCGTCATTTTCTAAATCGGTTGTGAGAATCGGTATTTGTATTAAAGTATTCTCGATTCTTGTGTAAAACTATAAAAGCTAATATGTTATTAATATCTCAGCCTGTTGCATATTATTTTAAATATTTTATTTGTTCCAAATGTTAACTTAAGTTAAATCTATTGTCTTTTAATAATCATACCTGGGTATGTACTTGTCTTTTAATATCAATATATTCAACGGTCTATTTATTTTCATTATTATGTAAGTATGCAGTCATAGTTATGAGCCACTAATTAGTGGGTTATTATAATGGCAAAAAAGCCGGTATTCTGATACGTGCTTGTGTGAGTCAAAAGCAGTTCGGCACAACCTCGTCCATTGTTCAGCAGAGTGTATCGCTAGTAAAAGAATTATCACCTAATTTGTTGTTGTTGTTGTTTTGTTTATCACCTAATGGTAAGTGATCATTGCTGCCTATCTATACGCATCAGTAACGTCAAAAGCATCGACGACGCATTTTCGAGGAAATAGCTAGCGGAAGTTCCTCTGGCTCTGCGCTTAGGTATACCTCTGGTAAAGCTCAAGTGGTTTGAACCCCATACACAGTAAAAACTAGATTTTTAATTCATTTATAATTTTACTTACCAAATTTATTGTCCACTTGGATGGAATTACCCATAAAATGGGAGGCGTTAAAAAAGTTTTCTTCATCAACATAAGGAACACAATCACTAGCTAAACCTTGACATCGACGAGGTAGAAAGTGGTGTCCTGGGGGACAACATTTTCTAACACAGAATGCACCGTAGGTTGCACAATTTCGGGAACAAACTTGAGCGATCACTTCGTCACTATTGTAGTCTTTTTCTATACACCAATCTCCTTGCGTCAAACGATTTTTCTGTTGGTCGTTTTTGTTAACAATAGTCAAAATATTTCCTTCCAAAATAAACGAATAGTCGCGTTCGTGTAAATCTATAGCATATTCTTCAAGTTTACATGCAAGACGGGACTCAACTTCGTATATATAATTGTCCTGTACGTTTAATTTGTATATTAACGATTTATCGTCGAATGTTTCATCAGAATTTCTACACATATGGTAATTCATATCATAACTTTGCCCTTTTGGACAACATTTGCGTAAATGATCTATATTTAATTTAGAACTATAATTATTTTCAGTCTCAGTGTCGTTACATATTATCGTAACTGTTTTAGGAATGTTTTGTTTTAAAGTGCCGTTGACAACTTCCGCGACTAGTCTATCATAACACTTATTTTCCCGTATTAATAAGTCAAACTCTACAGGAGAATGTTGTAACATTTGTAAATTATCACAATTCGTCGGAAAACTATGTCGAACTTCGACACGTTCTCCTATAAGGAGAGGCGTTACGGATAAATTGTAACGATTTTCAGCAGAATCACTGTTTATGCACTCATATATTTCACTGTACTTCGTATCAAAGTTTGAAACTTTAACCAGCGCCTGGTCTTTCGGGCAGCACTTTCGGAAGATCATCGCGGAGCCGTCACTAAAGTTATAGTCACTAAGATTGCCCGCTGTCGCCGCTGCACTGATGGATGCACAAAGTAAAATAGTGAACAACATGATGTCGTTAATGCTTGGTGCCGCCACTAATATTTTGGGTTTATCCACAACAGTTGGTGAACGTCAATCGTCGCGGTTGCATTGTTTACACGCCGGACTGAGTGTAGGGCGTGCGGTGTATCGCGGCGACGGCGGCTGAGTAACGCCGGCCCCGAATCGGCCGAAGCTTCTCTGAATTCTCTGATCCCCGCCGGAGGCTGCTGCGCCCTTGAAACTGTTGACGTGACTTCCTGAACCCGCCCTATAACACTATCAATACGCTCACAAGTTCACACAATAGCTTAAAAACTTTGGGTATATTTTTTCATTTTATACACTTTGTATGCACAATAACTCGCTTTGATTTGCGATCAATCCCCGTTGACTTGTAAATACCTAATACTCAAAGGTACATCTTTGTCACACTATCTGGTTTGATAGTATGACAAAGATGACGCTTAGACTCCTTATCAAATGCTGATAACGATTGATTGATTTCTTGGAAGAAAAAATTGTTTTTCATGGTATGCATCACGCCAGACCTAAATATGTACATAAACAAAAATATTGTTGCATATAATACGATACGAGTATGTCCGATGTAAATATTTAAAGGAAAAGTGAAGTGGAAAGTCTAAAAAACTAAAAAACACGCTTTTGTAATAAATCGAAATAAAAAATAAATATATTAGGTATTATTAAAGTAGAAAAAGCGTGGGGCGCTTTTCGCTTTTTCTTTTTTTTGACTGCGAATAAACATTTTTCTTTCTTTCTTACCATCGGTCAATCTAATCGCTGAAATAGAGTCAAAATCGAGTTCAAAGAAGTTAGTTATTCCTTGATTTTTTCTTTCTAATCGTTGTAATCGGTCCTTGATAAGTACCTATGCCAAATTTCGAGTTAATCCGACGTTTTGAAAGGGGTCAAAACCATGTTCAATACAAACAAGTATATACGTATGAAGCTAATAAAAGCGTATTAAAAATACATAAATAAATTATTCAAATTGGGTTGTAAGAGGCTATATCCTCCATTCTGTATAAGCCAACTTCCACTTTGCACCTTGTGGGATATTATAAATTTACCTATTTTAAAATCGACACATTTCTTTTAAAATCGACTGCGATGTGTTTTTTGTGTTTCAGCAGCAGTCTCGGAGATTCAGGAACTTCACTTACAGGATACTTTTTGACCGACAAAACACTGCTGGTGCAATTGGTGTTACTGATTTCCAAGGGCGGCGATGACCAATTACAGTCAGGTAGCTCATGTGCTTGATTGTCCGCTATTTAAATTAAAAAGACAAGTCTGACTTAAATATCATCAAATAGGTACCCAAAATATAAATATTTACAAGTCGTGGAAATATTTACATGTTGTGGAAGTTAACGGAAATTGAAATGAATTGAAAATAGCAAGAGAAACAAATTACAGACATTAAGGCTGAGATGTATAGACGATACTTAGCCTTAGCTCAGACTTTACTTACGAAAAACTTGACTTTGCAAAGAGTGAGATTTGGTATTTATAGACATGTCACGCTTTGCTCAGCTCGTACTCAGCCAAGTCAAAGATCGCTTTATAAATACGAACACTGTCTTAAGTCAGAGTAAAATCCGAGCTAAGTCTAAGAATCGTCTATACATCTCAGCCTAAGTACCTACATATTATCTAAATTAATTTTTTTATACTTATAACAAACTGTTTATATTACTCCAAATAATAAGTTTGATCATTTTGCAAATGTCATCCAACTTCTGCATATAGTTGAAATTGCCATTTATCAGGTCGTAAGTTTATAAGTTGGTAATAAAAAAACAACCTTTTATTGAAAATCTGATTTATTAATTTAAAATTTACATGTATAAATGAAGTATAAAAACAATTAAGTATATACGAATCATCTAGTTACATTTTAATGACTGGTATATTGGCACGTAAAATTCAACTTACTTAATAATTGTTATTTTGTGTTAGAGATACTGTAGAGATTACTATGTTTAAGTCAACAGACTTGATTGTCGTATTTTTCAAGGGAAATACTTATCTGGTAATCTACTCCTAACTAGCTTGCCTTGGGAAGAGAGAAGAGTGGCTATTATAATTAATACAAATCCACAGCATATTCAACGCACCCAAGGAGTACGATATATATATATCCCAAATACGTACTCGTATTCTGTTACGTTACTTTCTTAGTGACAATATCTTTTTTTACTGTTTTTAATAAACAAGATGCTTTTATTTTTTTCATGTGTCAGGTACAGGTTTTTGTTCTCCTAGTCTCCTATAGTCCTGTAATCGGTTCCTCTATTTGTCCCTAAATAACACAAATCACGCAATTGTGCTAATGCCAAAAAAGTAACTTTATTATACTGTTCTAATGCAATTAGCAGCCTATTGCA
Organism: Ochlodes sylvanus; assembly: GCA_905404295.2. Classification (NCBI taxonomy): domain Eukaryota; kingdom Metazoa; phylum Arthropoda; class Insecta; order Lepidoptera; family Hesperiidae; genus Ochlodes; species Ochlodes sylvanus. The sequence continues at coordinate 9,212,438 of FR990125.1, read as the reverse complement.
TAATCGAGGAGGAAGGTAGGTACTCTACCACGTTGCTACAGTGCGAATTAGTAGCCCATTAGGGTTAGTGACCATTAGTAAGCTAAGTGAAAGATTACTTCAAACGTCGCTTAACAACTATCTTACAATGGTCAGGAACGACCGTTAACGTGCCCTCCAAAGCACGCCACGATTTTAACACGATGACGCTTACAAACAATTCTACGGCAACAACCGATCAGCCTGTGTTTTGCTTACGATCAAGACCAACATACATTGCGATTAAAACTGTTGCCATAAAGTTTGGTGACATTGGTGTTGTTGTTGGGAATTTGTTCGGCGGTGGTTACACTAGAATTAACATTACAGTACCTACAATATATTTTGTTACTTAAACGTGTATCTATCACAATATAAAATATACTCATGGCTACAACTTATACTATACAAAAAGGCACATTGATTAAATTGTTGTTAATTAAAAACACTTTTGGGTTACTTTTTCTCCAAATAGAACATTGTAAACAATACACATTAAAAATATCTTAACTACTTAAAAATCTAATTTTTGTGACATATTTTAAAACTTACAACTATTAATATCAGTTCCATATCTTTTGAACAGTTGGCACTCGGCCTAAATCTCAAAGACTAGTTTAAATTATTATTTTCAAAGAAACATGATAATATTTTTGTATCTGTACTTAATGGCAGCCGCAACTCTTGACAACCATGTTCTTATACTTGCGGAGTATCACGTTGGAGTCATCTGTATAATACAACACCGATATCGGGGATAACTTGATTGGGGCACAAGAAGGTTTTGGAACCTGAAATCAATTAATACATGGAGTATATTGTAACGTACTTTTCAAAAATTTTGCAGGTAAGTGTATTCTTTATGTATCTTAAGAGTAGTATTGTATATTTATGTTTTAGTTATAGTTATTTTACATGAAATAATTGTTTGATTGTATTAAAATATTCTTACATACCTGAGTAGGGTTTAAAAGATGAACTAAAGTCTGTACAATGGCATGGTTAGTGGCGTTCTTGTGCGCATTGAGAGGGAAGTTGCATTCTCCGCTGCAGTAGAATGCGCCGTACCCGTCGGGAGCTATGATCCAGTCCTGTAAGGAAAGAAACTCCATAATTTGTAAAGTCAAGAAGGTCTTGTTGCTTTCTATTATATCACTACAGGTACAGACATGGCAATAATCAAAGTTCAATATGGAAACATCTGGCTGTTTTCATAAATATTGTAAAAGAAAAAATGGAATTAGTTCACGTTATTACCTGCCATTCAAGATCCTTGAAGCTCACGTATAGTGTTTGTATTTCACAGCTTCTCGATGTCCAATGTGATGTGTCTGAAAGATATATAATAGTTTGCAACAATGTATTTTGACGTCACTGCGTACATTTCTATTCGACATAACATAAAATTCGGCCACGGAACTCCTCTCTCTGCAATGAGCTCGACGAAGAGTAATGAATTGGAATCTTTTTTATTGACAAAATTACTATGTCAGTCCGTAACGTAACCAAACTCGAATAAAACTAACCATCTTTAATCACAAATATGCAGTAAACTACATCTGAAACATCTTATATATAAAAATACAGGGTTGAATTATGCTAATTGATACCCCAATTTTCCAATTGTCCAATTGTGAATCTAAACCATTCTCGAATCCCCCGAATACACACAAAAAATTTCATCCAAATCACTCCAGCCGTTTAGGTGTTCGATAGTCCTCCATCGAACTAGAATAGATCATCACATGATGAAAATGTGTCATGAAAAAATCTCAAGATGTAAAGCATATTTTACCTGTAAGAGGATTTCTTAAATAATTTTCAGAGTAGCCGTGACTTCGCCACCTCCTCGCTTCACGTTTCCTACGTGCTCCAGAATCACCACTTCCAAGTTTTGGCCCGTTCTTGAAGAACGCTACCAAGAATGGTTGCTTTCCTTCAGCCGTCAAGCCTCGAGCTTCTTCCAAACCAATCTCCTCCGGTTTTACGTGTCGCTCTAAGAAAACAGCACAAGTTAATAAACGTGGTATTGACACGGAGGTCAGTCAACAATATTTTGAGTATTTCCGGAACACATTTCACGTCTGGTCACAATCCCTGACCTTATAATATGAATAAATTCTCCTTACTCACTTATCTCGAAAATGACTAACCTATGAAGATGACATCTGGTATTTTATAACTATACTAGAAATCCCGTCCTCGCTTCGCTTGGGTAAACCTGGCTTTTAGTACCCTCACTCCAAAATTGTTAGACGTAACGTAACCCGCGCACGAATTTATTTTCACGCGCGTTAGTTGTAATTTCGCGATAACTCCTAAGATATTAATTTAAATTATATTATATGCCAAGGCTTATCATAATGTGCCTGAAATACTAAGGTGACAATCATATTTAAGTCCATACTCCATAAGGACTAATACGTACTGTATCCCTCTAAATAACTTTCCAATTCACCTTTAAGAGGGTGAAATAAAGGATGAAAGTTTATTTAAAAATCAGTTAAAAGTACATCCGCGCCGGCCAGCAGGCGGGCAACTCAACACGGGCTAGTAATTACCTGGTTGTGAATGAGGGTGCATGGTGATGAAGAACCCCTGGTTGTCGGCCGGCGTGCTCAGCCACGTGGCCAGAGCGCCGGTCACATTCAGCTCCAACCAACCCTCGGCACCAGCGCTCGTATTCACCGCAGCCACGCGTTCCATTTGTAAACCACTGCAATTACGTTTAAAAATAAATTTATCTACGGTGTTTGAATAATATGGATACCTACTTACACCTACTCATATCATTTTAATGAAGAAGTACCCTGTAACATTCACAGTATAATTATGTTTTATAGCGGTAACTTACAGTGAAAAATATTAACAAGGACAATAAATAAATTAAATTAAATAGCTTATAAAATTAAATAGCTTTTTTAGAACTATAATAAAAGAATTATTATAGTTCTAAAAAAGCTTTTGACTTTGATTAAAAAGTTGAATCTACGATTAAAGAACATGCTTTCGAGATTTGGGATGTAAAGGTTCAACGACTAGGGAATTTGAACATCAATACCTATCTGAATAACAATAACCGATTATAGCTATTTATAATATAAAATTGTTCTGTGATTCGAGAACCTGATAGATAATATATTATGTACAAAATTATATACTGAACATGAAGTAAATAAACACGGGTCGCACCAATAAAAATGTTTGGAAATTTTATCTGTAGGAAGTTACGTTTAATTAAAGTCTATGCCATTTCCTGTATTATCTGTGCCTTTTAGGTAATAAACTCTTCTTGGCGATACGTAGATCAACTGATGTTTCAGTTCACTCTATGCTTATGCGTGTGGAGCTTAGAATAATAACACTATAGAAAAACAGTCTTCATACAAGCGCTCTGTCTAAAGTGAAGCACTAAACCGAAACTTTCCCGAAAGCGGGGAATGATTCGGCTGCATCATGTATTTAGCAATAATACATAAATAGCTTTTCAGATATTTTGTGACACAATTTAACTGGACAAATCGTCATAATGAGAGTGCAGAATCTAAAATTTTTATATCACATTTTATCTTTATTGAAAAAATGACTTTCTATCTATTAAAAAAGACGCGCAAATTCTGAATGACTATCTGCTCTGCACCTAAGCACGTATGATACTATTACCGTGACTTTATGTATAATTTTAACGCGGGTCTGTCATAAAATGCTTGCATTAGATATATCCATAGGATTGAGCCTACCTAGTAATATGGTAAATAACAAAATAGTAGTTGGGCTAGTGTGTGTGTGTATGTGTGTGTAACTGTGATTTATTTTGCGAGACTTTTAATTCCCACACAGGATACCTACTTTCCTTCAGATCTTAGAACTTATTGTTGGCATATAAAACACATACCTATTAAGTAGCTGCTTTTAATCAGGCGGTCTTCCAATGTGTCTGGGCCTGGGCTTAGTATTAAAACCGGTTCACTATTGATTAAATTTACTTATGAATACGGTAATTCCTTGGGAATGCAAATTTTAATGAACAAATAAAGGATATGACTGTTGTTATCTACGTCATTATATGTATTAATAAAAATAATATCGTAGGTTCGATATTAACAAAATTTCAAAAATAAGGAAATATGAAATTCGTATACGTTTTCGTGATTTTCGTATACGAGTGAAATTAAAAAATCGAGCCCCAGAACTTCTTCGTCGGATTACTCGTTACTTACCCTAAATTATCGACGCTCAGGACACGATGGGCAACCACAGTGTAGAGGCTGGTCGGGTCTTCCGAATGCGTGGCTGCCTGGTGCAAACGTAACTCTGCGCCCAGGAGTGCGGAGGCGTCCCCAGGCGCACCCGCCACCTCGAACCACACATGCCTACCATGCCCATGGCGCAACGCTCCCAAATGATGCTCTGGAAAATTACCAATACTTATGTGCAAAAGTAACCTTTTTGAAAGGATAAGGATATCGATCGTTATAATACAATTTAATATGTCCAACTGCAAAGACATCTGTACCCTAAGTTAAAACTCGTAGTTACCCAACAGGCAATAAACGTATGAGGACGTTCTTGATTCACCCGATGATGATATTTTTGTCTACGTCATAAAGAGTAAGGCCGACTTTGCTGTCTGTAGACGGTGGTGGTAGTGTTGGACAGAATTGAGATGCTGATGTTGCACATGTCAACGTTATTTGTGATAGGGCTGTGACCCGGCTGGCTAGCTAACCACCCTCTCGCTTGAGTCAGCCGCCAAACGACCTGTCCTCTTCCGGCTGGGGGCTTGGCTTGAGAGCCAGTTCTTAATCCTCATCCTAGAGTGCCTTCGGGATTAAACTGGATGGCACATAGTCCAGTGACCTCAGAAAAGAGGGACCGAGCGCCGTAACCTCGTCCGTTTTTCAGTAGGGTGCACCACGAGCACGGGAGAGACTCGGACTCAAAGATGGTCGGTGCCCCTGGCATCTCAATTATTTTATTATTATTTATGAACAGGAAAAGGAGAATATAAACTTTTTAAAGTTACCTACTGCTACACACCACACCTCAATTTTATGTATAAGTATATAAATTACGTCATAGATTAACATACGCACAAGTTTCCAGCATATTAGGTATAAATAACAGCATTGTACACGTGCAAGTGTTAAGTTACACCCTGCTTGGCTAACGACTTAAATGTGATGGACACCTGTTGTTGACATAATAATAGAATAATAATCTCACAGTTATACCAGTTATATAAAATGATCAAGTTACATACTTTTAAATTCTGCAGTTGTATGTTAAATCTTGGAACGAATTAAAAAGGAATAAACACCGAAGTATGTAGATATCTTATAGTTACAGTTCGCACGTCTTGTCATACGCAAGTAGACTGCATTTACCTAATTATATTGATGTGTCAATTGCTTACTTCCTTCTTAAGTAGGTACCTACGTATGTTTTTTATATAAAACTAGCTGTCCCGGCGAACTTCGTACCGCCCTATTAAATAAATGTTGCGGTAACTTATTAGCTAAAACATTATCACAAACGAAAACAAAACACTGTCACGAAAAAAACAGTAGGTACTTATCTCTAGTAATTCTGTTGCTATGGACAATCAAATTTCTTTTCTTTAACTTTTCAAATGTTTTAATATTTATTATTCTATTCCGCACGAAGACAAATCCTAAAACAAAATGCCTGTTTCCTTCCGATGGTTCTTAGCTATGTTTGGTTAATATCGGTCGGTGCAAAATATTGCACAAAGATTCTAAGTGACGGTAATGAGCACTAAGAGATTTTTGGAAATTGAAGGTGTAAAAATAAGGGACGAAAGTATGAAAGTAAAGTATGAGAAATCGATATTTAGAGATGTTATCCTAGTCGTAATTATATTTATGTCAATTGTAAATCATCCTTGATCTTTTCCATTTGTATCTATTAAATTATTTCAATAACATCAATCAATACTAATAATTACTTATAATGTCATTGACTAATAATAAATCTGTAGCTGGTCGTTGTCTGTACATAGAATATACATACATACATATACATACGTAGATATATGAGGGGGGGTCTTTATTAACTATATAGGTAAATATATTTTATTACTTAATTTACCGGTAATCTTTATTAACGCAAAACCAAAACAAGAGCCCAAAACAATGTTTTTTAGATTTTTTGTCTATTCGTCTGTGACTTCCGAAACGACTTCTTTAATATACCTATTGACCTAAGCTTTACTTACCATTTAGTGTTTGTTTTATTTCAATCGGTTGAGAAATAAAAACAATTGTACACTTAAAGAATCACGCCTAACAATTTCCGAATTTGCGTATGTTTCCCGAAGCGAAGCGAGGGCGGGAGTCGGCGGGACCACTAGTAGGTAATAAATAATTTGTTAAAAACGCAATGACTCACGACTACCTGAGGTTTTTGTAGACTAATGTGAAGTCCAATAGCATTGTTTTAGTATCTTCCTGCTAGCTCCTCTTTTGTATATTCAAATATTTTTGTAGTGTACTTAGTTCTGTACGTTGCGTACCTACATAATTATACCCCATTCTGTTCGTTGGCTTTGCATTTCTTTTTTTCTGTGATATTACTATATATCAATTTTAATTTTTTCTTTGTTTATACTGTAAGAGACTTCACTTTACAAACTGACAAAATTTACTGACAAAATTTACAATTAATTTCAATAAAATAAGTAAATTATAAAAAACTTAAAAAACCTTAAAAATTACGAAACTGAAATATTTAAATAAATACTCAAACGTGCCCCGCATTATAAAATGAAGAACATAATCTATTTTAACTTCTACAAGCTGATAACTTGTAAATAACATTATTCCGGGAACGTAAAGATTATGTACCAGAAATAGAATTTGCATTTATAAACATTCACATTTATAAACGTGCACGTACGGGAAATAAGGTAATGCTAATAATAGTGACCGGAGGATAAGGTAGATAAGCTCTAAAATACTAAAGTGAGAAATAAAACTAAAAAGTAAATAGAAGGTCCACACTTACTTTTACTCTGAAAAGTCATGATGAGATCGCTTTCATCTATAGCTTGTTGTTCTTCTCCACTGAGTGCCATCTCCGAACTCCGAGTGGGACGAGCTTGTTCATGTTCCTCCGCTAGCTGCTTATAAACATCCAGCAAAAAACTTGGTGCGGAACGATCTAAGGGTGGTGCCCGAGATCTCCGAGGCCTTTCGCCGAGTCCTAACAATTCTAATATTTCATGTTCGACCACTTGTCGTTCGTGTCGCGTCATGGAATGATGTATCACAGTTTGATCCACTCCATTGTCGATGTACAATCCAGAAAGCGCTGCCTCTGTTATTATAGTAAACAAGAGCATAAAACTCGCGCAATGCCACGCCGTCTCCGGGCCAGCCATGTTCGCCGTACCCTAACGAACGCTACCTGTGTACGCTGTCGAAGCGTCCAATCAACTAACGAGTTAAAGTATTATGAGTCTGCCTGCCGGCTACAGAAACACGCGACGGGGCTAGCCGCAGCCACTGAACCTGCCCACTCAAGGTGGCCCACCGCGACCGGCCGCAGTCCGCACTCGCCACGGCTCCCCGCTCCTCCTCTGCCCTCTCCTCGCTTCGTATTAAGTGCTCTTCGTTTAATTGTAAACATAGCGCCACCGTCGCAATAAGCGCATACACATTACACATACGCGAGCGTCAAGCTGACTGTATCTGTCAGAAAATGTCAGAAACGTACAATTAGCATACCTTGTCTCCTCCGCATAGTTTGCGTCTATAAAACCGAAGAAGTTAAGTAAATGAGAAGTTACGTATATTTAACGAAATCTAAGTAATCTCTTTCTCTTTACCTTCAACTTTACACTAAATTCTGCCTACGTAGGCACGGAGTCCTCAGTACTCCTCAGGGGTGTCGAAATCATTGTAAACTTTGGCGATTTAAAAGCGTTTGATTGAGACGATTTCTTTAGTTTACAATTTAGAAGTTGCGTGTTGCTCATAGGTATAAATACGAACGGAAATGAAGAACCAGAAGGTTTCACAATTTACTCATTACAAATTTATAGAGAACCCGAAGATAACCTATTTATAGTTCAGATATTATAATGTGCTATAATGTAGGAAAAACCTGATACATTCAACAATTCCAAGTAAACATATTGACAATTTTTATTTACTAGTATTTACTTATCGTGGTAGTTTACCTAACACTTATAAGGCACCTACCATTGTATCTCTGTGAAAGTCAACAACATTCATAATATTATTATTATATCATTTAAATGTTCTAGGTACTATAGCACACCTGAGAAACAATTTACTAAAAAATTTTAGTTAAATGCCTACAAGCCGAAATAGTTTCTTGCCTTAGAATAATGACATATAGAATGAAAGTCTTCATACAAGCGCTCTGTCTAAAGTGAAGCACTAATTTTCTTTTTTCTTTTTTTTTATACTTGTGTAACGGTTGCCAGAGGAAGTGCAGTTTCCCGAAAGTGGGGAATAATTCGGCCGCTGATAACAATTTCTTTTTAGTATTAATACATAAATAGCTATGTGTGGTAAAGTATGGGTATGGTTATGTAATTGTTATTATACGAGAATGTTTATTTATATGAAACGAATAAAAGAAAACATCAACACGTAAAAAAATTTACAATTTATTTTTAAATATTGTATACAATTATTTATTTACTTTGTGACTAAAGTAAACCAATCTCTATAATACAGTAACCTGTCTACCTTAGTACCTTAGTAATCTATCTACCTAATAGTTTACTTATCTACTTTGTGCTAATAGTAAACCTATTTGTATCTGTCTAACTAGTGAGGAAACGGCAAAATATTTCTATCATAAAGGTCCCTAAGAAAACTTAACAATTGAATATAGACACCTTTAAACTGTATTTGTTTCCTGAACAGTTGTCTCTTTGATAATGCTGTTTTGCGCATATTGTCTTTTTTAGACTCGTAAAAAAGACGAATGCGCAAATATCTTTCAATAATGAGATTTGACAAATTGTTAACATGATGTTTCACGTTTACATGTTTCTCTGCACAAGGGAAAACAACAAGCTTTTCCATAATTATCAAAGCAAGTTTTGTCTCTGATGTTTTATCTAAATAATTATTTGTCTCCGCCATATACTTCCGCAAATAATTTTCAGCTATACCGCAGATTAAGTAAACAGCTTCTGATACATAAATTAAGCCGCCGTTATCCCTTAAGGTAACCAATTTGTGAAACCACAATTTTTCTTTTGTGAGCATGCTATCGATACAAAAATTACACTTAATTTTTTTCATTAGTATCTTACAACATTACCAACAATGTAGCCTACGACATAATTTTTGAAGTTTGGATCATCAGTCGATGCTATTAGAGAAGCTATGTTTATATCAGATGCATGACTTTCTGATTCTTGGTACGACTGTTCTTCGTCATCGTCAAAACGTTCAGAAAAAGTGGTTTTATTAATACAATCTATTGCAGAAGAACAATTCAGAACAGAAATATCTTCTAATGGCACACAGTTGCCTGTTACACCTGCTTGTAGTTCCATGTGGCATAATAGTTTTCTGTATGCACCTTTAAACTGAAGGGCATTAGGATTATCATTATGCCCTCCGTTCATTCTTATCATACCGAAGAACAGTTCCAAATGATCTTGGCTCATACGATACGTAGAAATATAGACCATTTCTTTTGTATCCTCAACAAGAGTTTTATACAAGTGTTTTAGGCTTTCTATGCATATTAACATTCCTTTAAAACCTGTATTACTTTGAACACTTAAGATTGACTCAAAACTTTTAAGTTTTATTTTTATGGCGGCGTCATTTTCATGATACATTCGCTTCCTAGTAGGTTTTATATTTAAATTTAAGATATATTTTTTAGCTTTTTCAAGTAGATCATATATATTTACTTTATTATCTTGTGATATTGGCCGACAAAATCCGTATTTTGATAATTTTCTGGAATTAAATATATCAAAAAGATTATTAAAAAGCAAAATGAAATATTCTATGCTCGCAGATTTTTAAAATCGTCCAGTTTTAGGGTTTCGCGGCAAAATTTTACACTAATAGATACACTTCTGCTAAGAAGTTGCATGGCCAGTTTAACTTTCATAATTGTATTTCTAGATTCTAAATGTCTTCGTGTTAGCTTGTTCGCAATGTTCAGTCCTTCTTTATCCTGCAACTCGTTTAAAAGAACCAATTAGTTCCAATCCACTACATTTTTTTGTTCATCAAGGAATTGGGTTTTATCTTCCCAATGATTGCGGATAAGCTTGATCATGTGGCATGGATCTAGAAATACCGCCACTTCGTGATCTGATGAAGGATGCTTAAAGGTGGTTTTCATATTTTTTGGATTTTTAACGCTACAACCTAACAATTCCATTGCTGAAATATTGGTAGGATGACCATCAAAGGTCAGAGACACAACTTTAACTCCAGCATCATGACATTTAGTGAGACATATGTTTATTAATTTTTTTTTATGTTTTCCCTCTAAGCTGTGAATTAGGAAATATCCCAAAGGGATTTTCCAACGTTCATTTAGGAAAACAAGCATAAAAACATATGCCTGAGTGGCTTTAATACCACTAGATGTGCCTATACCAACATCTACATTTCCCAGACCTCCTTTGATATTTTGTGGTCTTATGGCCATTTCATCGGCCATAAGTCCACATATAACGTTTTGTCCGAACTTTGGGACTTTGATTTCAAAGTTTAAAGGCTTCGTCTGTAAAACCAGGTGATCCATCGATGCCGCAATACCACATAGACAATGTTCTTGGGTGTGGAAAACACGTATTAAAAGTATTACGAACGTATGTATATGCTCGAGGACTATGATAGTGCAAGGTAAGACAAAATTGTCTGTACTCAGGAGTGTATTTTGGCATAGGACGCTTTTTGTTTTTAATAAAAAAAAAATACCATGTTATTGAACAAAGAGGCTGCTAAACATTTTCGGACAGTAAATTAGATACATCATTACTAATGAATCTCTTTTTTCTTAGTTCACCTAAAATTCCTTTAAGGGATTTATTTCTCTTTTGGAGACGCCGTGTCTTTTGTTTTAAAGTTCTTATAATTTTCCTATGTTTGAGATTAACTAATAAGCTTTTGTTTAGCTTTTTTCGAAGGAGGACCTCGCGAGGAGTGTCGAATATATAATGTAATTCGTCGTCTGATGGGCGCCTAAAATTCCCACGTGACGTACTCTGTAAAATGAAAATTCAAGCAGTTAAGTATGTTTGCTACATAGACAGTTGTCTAAATTTAAATATTGTTTAATATTAACAACGACACAACTCCACTCACTGATAGCCCATGAGAAGGTAAAACCTCATCCACGTTGAAATTATCTTCAAATTGATCATCTGTGCTTGTGCACGAAATATGTAAATTCTGAAACAAGTAATTGTATAATCATTTGCTTTATTTATTTTCATCACATCTTGTCACAAAATCTAATAATAATAATAATAATAAATAATGACCGGCTCCACTTACATCTAGGACCCGTGAAACTTTAAGTTTAGAGATACATAAAAATAAATATTGGACAACATCACATACGTTGCTCTTATTCTAAGATAAGTAGCTATATCACTTGTGTTATAGAAATCAGAAACGACGACGGTACCACAACACCCCGACCCGAGACAATATAGAAAAGTTCGTTTTCTACATTGACCCGACCGGGGTTCGAACCCAGAACCGCAGAGATGGCGACACCATAATTATATAGTTCGGCGTGCACGCCTCTCGGCTACGGAGGTCGTCGAATAATACACATTAGTTTTAGTTTAAATGCTTTAAAAATGGGTACGGGTACGTATGTACCCGCGTGAGAAGTTATAGTTCTTTGGCATCATTAAAAAAAATAAGTGGTGTCGTGGGATCTTTGGCATCATTAAAAAAATAAGTGGTGTCACCAGATAGGAACGAAGTACTTTATTATAAAAATATTAATTTCAAGTTCTATTCGAGGTATAAAAAAAATAATTATTCGGGTATACATTTTGGCATCATTAAAAAAGACAAAAATCTATTGTAGCCGCCATCTTGGATTTCCATTTTGACACCATTTCCATTTTCCGTGACGAAAAAGTTGATAATTATGCGCTGTCGCCATATTGGATTTCTAAATCTTACGTTATGGGACATTTTTTGCCGGCTAGGGTACCCCTCCGCAACGCCCGATAAAGAATACTTCCAAAAATAGCTTTTAATTGCATACAAATAACATAGCATGAAAACAGGAACTTAGTATATTTTAATCACAGCATTGAGTAAAAAAGTTTTGTCCCAATGTTAAATATACTCTGTGAAAAAACAAAAAACAATGGGCTTTGTTGATTCACTACTCTATGGACCATAATATATCTGTGAACTATTGTATCTGTGAAAACAACAATAACATCAAGATGAAAATGAAATTGACAATAGGCATTATATAATATTAATAATAATAACTAATAATAATAATGAAAATTAATTATTTAATATTTATTTAATATTTTCAATATTATTATATAATGAATAATTATACTTCAATAATTATACCTTAACAGGAACAGCATTTCGACGCAATCTACACGATCCACCCTGTGTTATGTACTTATCTTCACTATTAAAATGGCTGGAACATATTCGTGTATATTTGGTTGGCTTCCAATATATTTCTCCACGACTAAGCCTTATATTTTTGACCCACTTGTCAGCAATAACAGGGTCAATAGGAATCCTTTGAACAACAACACGCAATACTTCTAAGTTGTAATTTTAACAAGTGTGGAAATAAAGTTCGTTTATACTGCTCAACTTTAAGTAACACAATTTCAGCCATAATTATGTTATCGTTAAATCACACAAACACCTACATTAGATAACGTAAATTATCAGTAGCAACTGTTTTAAAATTAATCAGTTGAGGCATTAGTCACTTAAAAGGGGAAAATTTATTTTCACAATTGGGCAATACTGAGTATTGAAACAAAACGTTTCTATTTAAACCTAATTAAATACAAGACACTATGAAATATTGAAAGCTTACCTGTGATAAGTGATATTATTACACTTCTTTTGATTATAAGACGTGTTGTGACACAATTTAACCGCACAAATCGTCATAATTATTTTTTTTCCACGAGACGCGTTTACGCGCACTGTCAATGATATCACTACGGAGCTGGCCAGCATTTGGTGACATTTACTACTCACATTTAAAGTTGTCAAAGTAGCCGCGCGCACTTCGTTTCTATATTATGTCATTATTCTAAGTTTCTTGCCTTGCCTAAAAACCGAAAAACTTGCATTGTGGTTTTATAAAACCACACAATGTAATTTTTATAATCAGGAACAGTAATTTTACAGAATTTTCTATCCCCTGGTAGATGACTGCATTAAGTAGTTAGCAGTTGGCATATCTATTGCACATCTCATAGGAAATCAATACATAATTAATTTTGCTACTGAACGCTAGAAGTCATGAATCTTAATGTTTCTTAGAAATAAGAAACATTTTCGTGTAAACAAATAAACGTCCTAAAGAACACCTTTATCAGTAACAAGTAAAAGAAAATAGATTAAGTAAGTAGTAAATTTTATTGTACGCCACACACAACCGACGTTACCGAGCGACAGATAATTATGCAGTATATGCACTGAGGCCAAGTTTTAAATTTTCTGATACTTGTATAGTACTGCCGACGGTTCTAGACCGCTCTGAAGTTAGTCTTTCGGATATAGTGCGCAGGTTTTGTACTATAGAGAGAGATAGCGACACGAACACTAAGCGTGTGACTGAAACAAACAATGCTCAAAGTGACACCCCGCGCGTCGTGCCACCATTTCGACCCTAAAATTAACTTCTGCGCAGCGATCCGAACAAAGTTCAGGGCGGCCAAGAACCGCCGGCCGTACTATAGTCGTTGGGTTACACCCACTTGCCATTTCCACCTGTGTCTGTTTTCCGTGACTAGTTTTTTACTTTATCTGTTGTCCTATGAACAGCTTAACCGATCAAGATGCGGTTTACTTATATATATAAAATAAACTTGAAGTAAAATTTAAGTCTTTATTTTATATTCAACAGTTTGCAAATAAAAATATTAATGTCAGTTTAAAATACTTACGCCAGGACAATTCAGTTAGCATGCCATGTATTGTTAAGTAAAACAACAAAATTCAGCAAAAGGCCCAAAATACTTATATTTTAAAATTGCTTATTGCGACTTAATAAAATTAAAATTATATTATTACTTTACATATTTTTCCATAAACTTCTTATGAAATTCTGATCTTAATGAATCGTTAATGAATGTATTAGGTTTCTTTTCTGGTTCTGAACGTGCACAGTTTTTGAAGACAACATCATCATCCCACCTTCTCTTGACCTGTAAATTCATAAACATATTTTAGGCATATCAAATAAACAACTTTTAAAGTATTTTTCTGCAACAGCTTATGCCAAAAGTAGCATACATATATTGTGGCTCGGATGAACCCTAAGATTTTATTAACTACCAAAGCAGATAAATATTATATTTGTATTAATGGACATCATTTTGTGTGCTGACAATGGTAGATATTTTTAGTTTCTAAAACAGGTACTAAAGGGTTTCTAACAAGTAACATAAAAAAAAAATTAAGTAGCAATTCATGACAACTATTTTTATCCGTTAACACGGTCCCTGCGGAGCACGTATACGTCGTTTTTCTTTCCATAGAAAATTACGATCGCCGCAGTGCACGTGTTAAGTTTATATATTGAAAAAGTTATAAAAAATAGTTGAAATTACCTTAAGATCATTTTTCTGCCCTGCTGCGGAATAGTTGAGCAATGGATTTCCAGACAAAATGTTCTCCATTCTGATCCTTTCCTCCTCCTGCTTTCTTTCCGCATCCTATAAATAGTAATTAAATCAGTAAAGTCTAAATGTGTCTGACAAAAGTGCTTTCGCGGTAAAGCAAGGGTAGCTGGACTGCGGAGCACTCCGGGTTCAAATCTGCAAAGTATTGGTGCGTGTTGTGTCTAGTAAGTATGTGTATGATAAACATAATTATAATACATATACATATACACAAGTGTAAGTGTGTGACATTAATAAACTACATATATGTACAATTAAAACCGTTTAAGGTGACATTGTTTAGAACAACATATTACCGGTTATATGACACTGCTTATTACGACATACTTCAGTAAATGACTACATATAACTAATATTTTCAAAGAATTAGATCTCTTAGAACGACCAGCTAAGCTGTATTGTAAACAATTTGAATAGATATACACATCTAGCACAGTATAAAGGTCAATACTTACACAATACACATTCAATAATACCTCTTCATAAAAAAATAGGACTTTGTATCTCGGAAACATCATTGTTTGTTACGACTATCGGTTTTTACCACTTAATAGTCCCTTCGATGAGTTTTAACAGATTTTGATGATTTTGTCTGTATATGTATGTATCTATATATTAATATCCTTAATAGTCACTCAAATGTCTCTTTGTGTTTCTACTGTTTACTCAAATGTTTAGCTGGTAGAAAATGCAACTCGCATTAAGCTTGCCATTTGTATCTTAATATTTATTTGTGGTCAATAAAACTTATATAAATAAATATGTGGGAATGTGGGACAAAGGTGACCACAAATAATTATCTAACATGTTAAATCAATCAGAATTAAAAGGTTTTAAATCTAAGATTACAATAGGACCTTACTTTTTTTGCTTGATCAATAGCTCGCTCCTTCTTTATTTTGTTCAATTCTGCAAGCAAGGCAGCAGTATCGTCGTCAGAGTCATCCGAGTCTGATGAATCTCCCTCAAGTGGGTCATCTGCATCCAAGCTAGCTGCTGGGACCTGATCTATTTTGAGTCTTTTAGCAGGTGGTTCGTTTTGTCTTCTCGCATTAGAACCTTTGGTGTCTTTTTCCTTCTCATCAAGTTCTTTACGGAAATCTCTGGATCTTAACTCTTCTGTGGTACCCTGGCCTTGTTCTCTATAAATTCAGATTGAAATTATGAGAATGACATTTAAAATCAAATTTTAAGATGTAACTAATATTTTTACAAAAGAAACAGTTGTTTACTAACCGATATTTAAGTTTTGTATGTCCTGGTAAATCTCTACTGGAATATTGACGAGATATTGCACTCAAATCTTTTTCTCCTCGACCCTGACCGCCTCTAGCAGGATCAAAAGTAGGTCTTGCTGCTGTAGTCATGGTTTAACAACAGTATCTTACTATTTTGCTGTATACCGTTTATCACTAACAACTTATACGAAACTTAGTTTGTGCAATTCTATCCTTTAGTGTGGAGAGGCAGACTAGACTGGGCGGGAGTCTGGGTCTGGGAGTCCTGGTAGATCAAATCAAGATCACACAATAGGTAGGTATTTTAACTACACTTTACTTACACTATACAGCATAGAATAAACACTTATATCTATACAGTCAGTCACAGTCAGTTGAGTCAGTTCACAGGACACAGATTATATAAAAAATAGACCTATAGATTAATAGAGATCATGCAAATTGCATGCAAAACACCCACGGAATACAGAAAGAAGTGGAAGTGCGAAGTAGGCGTGGCACACGGACTAAGGTTGCGCGGAGCTCCGCGTAATTGCCGGACAACACAATGTCAACTTTATTTCTTACAGTTTTAAGTATATAAAATAAGTTGTTACCAAAAATTTTGACATCTAGCGGTGGAAAGAAAATTTTTACAACTGTTATGTTCTTAATTGATAAAGGTAACAAGACACCCAAATATGGCAAGGAAAAATGAAAATTAAGATAAATCGTTATGGTGCATTTTCAACTATAATGAGCCGGTTTGATAGACTATTTGAAGTTGACAAGTACCAACCAATAAAAATGTAAGTTTCTTAATGTGAATAATATGATTAGGGATTTACTTGTGTTTATTTTGCTACCGTGGTTTTCTTATTAATCAACACTTGTACCATTTCCACTTCTTTCTGTATTCCGTGAAAACACCAGAGACCAGACTAGAACGTACAACAGACTACATAAGCAAATGATTGGCGCACACTTATCACCTCAGAAACAATTTCGTGCGGCATAGAACTGGCTCAAGCCGTAATGACGTGAAGTGACGATATTATAATACATCAACATCAGCTTATTCCGAGGCATGGCATGACATAAAAATATTATTTAGTGGCTAAAGCTGGCCGTATACGCTAAGTTATGTTAAAACATATTTGTTAGATTCGAATAAAATCGAAGAGTAGAAATCGATATCGATGCAATACACCAAAATCGCGGTATTTACCTACAGCTAGTAAATTGAATACTTCCCAACTCTATAGATTGCCAGTGTCTAATTGACTTTACGAATGTTACAATGACGTTCCCAGTCGGCCATATTGGTAAATCATTTAGTAAAATTACTACTTTCGACTTCACTAGAAAAATGGTCTCTACCTACTTAGTGTATTGTACTACTTAGTCTGTGGCTTTTATTTTATTTACATGGTACAATATTGTATGTGTATCTGTACAAGTTATTAAAGTAATCTGTATTGTTACGCATTTATTGTCTGTGGCAGTGGCTCTACGTATACATGGGCGTTATCAGGTATTTTTGGCAACGGTTATCTAACCGCTATTTGGTTTCAATACCGGTATTGGTAACCGTTACTGAATATCGATATTAGCGATTGCGACTATCGCGAGATGTTTCATGAGAGCAAAAAAAAAAACAATGACCAACTTTAACATCCTAACATCCTGTACTGTTTGACCACGGGGAGAGCATAAAAACACCAACTGCTGCATCCAATACTGTTTTTACCAGTGACAGCAAAACTGTTTTACAGCGGGGAGAGCAAAAAACACACAATTGAGCATTGTACTTGTATTCCCATACATTTTAGGACTAAATCACCAAACTCTTATTTAGAAGCTATTTATTGTAATATTTTAATATTTTTTCAACAAACCGTGAATGCTCAAGTCTCTAAAACGACCGATACACCATAGACAACTATCATTTTTTGAACGAATTGAAATTATAACACCTGTCGATTTTTAGACCGACGGGCGTTCACTTCAGTTAAAAAAAACCTGTCATGTCAACTTGTCATTGTCAAGTTCAAGTTGTCAACTATCAAATGTGAAGTGTGACGGTTGTCAGCGTTATTTTGCTACGAATATTCAACAATCTAAAAATATAGGAATAGTAAGAATTAAACAAGAAAATGTAAGCATGCCAAAAAAATAGAAGCATGAGCTTTTTTCAAATGAGAGTTCAAATTCCCGGTCCATGCTTTATATGACAAGATTTTCTTGCAATATTTACAGATAGCGAGAATATTGTCTTTTTTATCGAAATGAGTCCACACAATACCCTTTCTGCCAGACATATTTTTTTAACTTATAAAAACGTAAAATATTAAAGATTTGCACAACACTTAAAACTATTAAAACTAATTTTGTTATATTTACATTTATTTACACTTTACATAAACTACTCGGCATTCCAAAGTCTAATCAGTCTAATTAACTCTAAAAAAACAGAAAATCTGGCTTTTATTACACACCGCGCAAACAAAACAAACTTTCTTTCTAATGAGTTTAAGTTCATTTGAACTTTATTTGAATTTGAACGATACCTGCGCGCGCAATTTTCACAAATTACCAAGACTACATTACATATCGTAAATATCGCAAACTCCGTAAAGTAATCAGGACCTTATTTCTATTCAAGCAGAGTTTAACTAAATAACTATGATAACCTTTCATAAGTCAAACTAAAATGAACGGTTTTTGTCGCTACCGCTGGGCACTGTCCCCATTATACTTTGATCTATCAAAGCTTATTACAGTTAAGCCTTAGCATGATAGAAATAAGGTTGTCTTTGGTTTATATCTATCATCGTGACATGTTGCTGGTTTTGGTTAGTAGCCAGCCGCTCGCTAGCTAATATTCGCCCCTTCTCTGTTTTGCACGTCAGGAATCACTTAGAAAGAGAGAGAAGGCATAGTTATTTTGGTGATTATTGTTCGTTCGGTTAGTCGGTTAGTTCATTAGTTCGGTTACTAGTAGCGCTAGCGAAACGAGCATCGTGATTATCTGATATTGTGAAATATTGTGATATTGTCAAATGTCAGTTGGCAACTTGGATTGGAAGTTGTTAGTTAGTACCTACCTTAATATCTGATAGCCGCTGCTAGCTAAATCAATATCGATACGGTACGTTAGAGGCATGTCAACGGTTTTCAGTTACGTTTCGCTATAGCGGACACATGTTTAGCCGCTCTAGTCTGTGGTTCCAAAAATGGAATCAAATCAATTTCATTTTATTTTATTTCTCATGCATTCATTTGTACATTTAATTTCCTTGGATTTTGTAAGGTGCTGAAAAGATATTGATTTTTAAAAACCATAAATATATTGCCAAAATAATATCAGGTAATCTATTGTTCAATTATTTTTAATAGAACTATATCATGTCATGTGGGTTTTTTGATGAAATTTTTACTCATTTCCCTAGCACAGCGAGCGAAGCGACATTACGCCATTTTGTTTTATTGAATTTCCTGGCATCCGTCGTGTGCGTGCCTCCGAAAGTTCATTTTAACTAGATTGTATTTTTTGTTGGTCAAAGATTTCAATTGAGTATTTAAATTCAGTGCTCCACATCCACAAATTAGATGATTAATAACGTATTCAGTGACTTGAAGATTGATCTGTTCTGATTACAGGATGGCTGAAGATTTCGATGTAGAGGCTATGCTGGAAGCTCCTTACAACAAATCTGTAAGTACTTATTCTTCGCAAACGTTATCTTAATTATAGTTACCTAGGGTAGGATTGTTAAGTAGTCAGAATAGTTATAAATATATTGTTGTTCAATTTTTGCAGATGCATTATTGCTTCTGTATAATTGCGGGGCTTGTAATTATGTAGAAATTGGGACATTGCGTGTTTTTACATTTTAATTAACATTGAATCTATTGGAATTAAATTCCCCAAGTAAATAAAAACAACAATCTACGAACTCTTCACTTTTCTGCTAATATCTATAAGATATCTAAAACAAGTCAAATTTGACTTTAATCAAATTTTTATCAAACTGGCTGTAATTTTTTATTTATCATCTATGTATTGATTATGATGAAATTTAAGTTCTTAACCAAAATCCTATCTATGTAACATGTAATTACCATCTTTTGTACATAATCCAAGGAAATATTCTAATTCATCCTATCTTATGATGATTAACAACAGTAGAAAGCTATTTATCCATGTTTAGTTGTTACATGACAAGTTCAAAGGTGGCTACACTCTGATAAACCTTTTAATGTTTCATCCAAATTACAAAAAGCGACTATACATTGAATTGTATTATGGCGACAACATTAATCTGCTGCAAGCTTTATACTGTTACATATTTCAATAATAGTTTTTCTACTTCTTTGGCATAATTTAATTTGGTATCGCATGCTCTTCAATCGAAAGATATGATATAATAAGAGTATATCACTGTAAAGGGGTATTTTTTAGTGTTTTACTACATTCTTTAACTTTAATATAAACAAATTCTTAGATTTTAGTATTAAAAAATATTCAGCAAAAGAATAAAAGGAAAACCTTTTTTATAACAAAAAAAAATTATAAGTGCCGCTGACTGACCGGCACTTAATCAGCGCTAAAAGTGAAAAAAGGGAAAAAAGATGTTCAAAATGCACCAAAATTGAAGCAACAGATAAATACCGCAATTCCAAATCACTTGGTCAGCCAAATACTTCTTATACCAAGAACAATATAGGATTTGTGTGTGTGAGTCTTTGGATGATGTATAAAATAATCGAAATCTTACCTACAAGTCAAAACACAACCCATCTGCTGTTGTACTCAAACAATTTTTACAGCGGTATCTCATATTTTCAATAACAATATATTTAATGACACTGTATATCACCATTTTGTGATGGTGTAATAGTAATTTCAAATGTATTAAATATAAAACATTGCGATAGTTTGTTCTGATATGTCAATGCGATATTTTTATGGGACTGCGGTAGATCAAGCATATGGTATGGCCAAAATATTGCATTAAATGTCTATATATCGTATGGATCTCTATCTATATTTCATCTTTTTATGTAGGTACATTATTTAAGTACAGTATTTAGTTATTTATTACGATATATCACATTGTATCGGCAATCCCTAATTCTGGCAAACATTTTAAAACATCCTATTGTAGCATTGGTGCTGAGAATTAGCAGGCTTGATCAAATTTAGCCACCTTTGTCAAGTATTATTTGCATTAACTTGTCATATTTACTTGGATAAGGGTTTTCTGCTGTATTCTGTCAATATTGCAGTCATTTAATAGGAAACTTCAATACAAATATCTAAATGTTATATATTTTTGATTTGTAGGAAAACTATTCAAAGATGTATCTGAATCAATAATATTATATACAAACCTTTAACAAGAAATCTTTTTCATTATCTACATCTTTGAATAGTTTTATGGTTGAAATTTTAGAACAAAATTACATTTGAGAATCATTTCTTGTATTTATAGAACTTTGTGGTAATAGTCCAGCATACTTCACCGACCTGAACAACAAGAGGTATCCACCACTATACTTAATATTTTTAATTTTCTAAATTTTAATTCTTTATAGAAACTAAAGTGATTAATAAAATCAAAAATGAAATATCATAGTCAGTGTTTGTAAAGGATGATGCGCTGATGGGTGGTAATCTTTTGCAGAAGTATCCGTGTGTGATGTTAGTGCTGTGTACATCCTTAGTCAGTGATTTAATGAAGGGTAAGTGTAGTCCAGGGAAACGAGATCAGCAACGGCAAGTCGGATAACACAGTCGACACAGTAACTGAAATGTCATCAGTAGTCTAGGAAAAATAATAATCCTACATTTGTGTAATCTCATCAACAAATATTTCTCTTTCTCTTATCATTGGTGAGATGACCCAAATGCTTGCCATACAGTTAATACAATTAAACTAATGCATTTTTATTTATTCACTCGACGTGTTGCTGTGGCGCTGCTTCTACCTTGTGCTTTGTGTGACAGGATAACACTTCCTCTTCAAAGCATCGTTCGGACAAGTATCCTGATAAGCACAGGGACAAGGACAGAGAAAGCAGTCGGAGGTATATTACAATCATTTTTTATTTATATGTATATTCTATTCAATTTCGTTAATTAGCCTAACCTGTTAGAAATTATTATAGTTATTAACTCTAAAATATAATTTACAGAAGAAGCAAATCAAGGGATAAAAGAAGATCACGTGACAGGGAAAATCGTCGATCAAAGGATAGGGATGATAAAAGAGGTAGGGAACGTGACAGAGATAGGGAACAACGCCGAGACAGAGACAAGGATCGCAGTCACAAAGATAAAGATCGCGAGCATGAACGAGATCGGGATAGAGAAAAGATACGTAGCAAAGACAAAGAGAGGGAGCGGAGTCCGGTAAGAGATCGAAGCCGCGACAAACACGCCGCCACTAAAAAGGAGAAAAGCCCAGAAAAAGAAAAAGAACCTAGAAAAGAGTACAGATCTAAATCAAGAGGGATTGAGCCAAAATTAGAAGATTTACCTCCAGAGGAACGGGACTTGCGCACAGTTTTTTGTATGCAATTATCACAAAGGATTAGGGCTAAAGATTTAGAAGAATTTTTCTCTTCTGTGGGTAAAGTTAGAGATGTCAGACTAATTACCTGTAATAAAACTAGGCGTTTTAAGGGAATAGCTTATATAGAATTTAAAGATGCTGAGTCAGTACCCTTGGTTAGTATTTTTCTTAAACATTGTTTGTGGATTATTTTGTAATATACAATATTGCTAATTTGTTTCTTGTATTACAGGCATTAGGATTGACAGGACAAAAGCTGCTTGGTGTTCCAATAATAGTTCAGCACACACAAGCAGAAAAAAATAGAGTTGGAAACACATTACCCAATCTTGCGCCAAAGACCAGTAATGGTCCAACAAGATTATATGTTGGTTCTTTACATTTTAATATAACTGAAGACATGTTACGGGGAATCTTTGAACCATTTGGAAAAATTGATCATATACAACTTATGACGGACCCAGAGTCTGGTAAGAGTAAAGGTTATGGTTTCCTCACAGTAAGTATAAATTCTTATCATAATTATTATGATTTAAATTTTACACATATTATTAAGAGAACCGCTCTACAAAAAAGTAGAACCTGTAAGAAAATTGACTTTTTACAGTTTCATCATGCAGCTGATGCAAAAAAAGCAATGGAACAATTAAATGGATTTGAATTAGCTGGAAGACCAATGAAAGTGGGAAATGTCACTGAACGCACAGATGGTGGTGCCAGTACTCGATTTGATGCAGATGAGCTGGACAGGGCCGGAGTTGATCTGGGAGCTACAGGTCGCTTACAACTTATGTTTAAACTTGCTGAAGGCACTGGATTACAAGTAAGTAAAAATCACTTTAGATTCGAAAGGATCATGAAATGTTTCAATTTAAAAGCTTGATTTTGCATTTGTTTCTAAGTCTTAGTTAGAAACAAATGTTTCTCTGCTGTTATACTCCAAAAGCCAATAAACTTCTTGAAAGATGATTACATTCTTGATAAAATTTTATACGTAACCATTAAACCATGAAGCCATAATAATACTGTAGAACAATAAGTCATCAGTCTTGACAGTAAATTTTTTGTCAAGTTTTCAAATTGGTTTATTAATAATAATGATTTATATATTAATAAAGATAATATTTTACAACTAGCGACCCGTCCTCGCTTCGCTTCGGGAAACTTATTCCTTCGATTTGCAAAGATTTAGTTATATATTTTGGATAATTCACACTATATCTTTATAAATTATATCCTATGTGTTATTCTGATGTGTAAGCTATATTATTTTAAAGTTTCATCAAAATTCATTCAGTAGTTTTTGCGTGAAAGAGCCACAAACATTCATACATCCATACAAACTTTCGCATTTATAATATTAATAGGATATTAGTAAGATCAGATATACTAATGTGCAATTTTTTTTCTGTTTTTGTAATTGTGTGTGTAATAATGCAATAAATTCTATTACAGATTCCCCCGGCGGCAGCTTCTGTATTAATGGGTTCTGGATCAACTTTGATTACACCTCAACCCCAGGTGGCACCACCGATAGCAACACAATGTTTCATGCTAAATAACATGTTCGATCCAGCTATGTAAGTATATTCACAAATATAAACTTAACTGATCCATCAGGGTCTTACACCCGCACGGACGCTCTTAGTAAATGGAAGGAACAATATAGTTATTGGGCTTTTTACTTTGGTACCTACACCTTTGTTGCCCTCATAGCAGTGTCAGAAATGCAGTTTAAATTTAATTTCTGAGCGATGAAGGCTCTGGTATCAGAAACCTTAATTGGCTTGTGGTTGATCACTTACCATCAAGTGGCTTCATTATAAGATTGCCGGCTGTTTAACAAAAAAAAGGTTTATTATGTAAAATTGGTATTTCGTTTGAGGTTGGTAACAAATGACTTTTCAATAGATCATGCATGTCATATAAGTCTTGTTTTCTATATAATTTCAATAAAAGGTAATTTGGCTTCAACTTCGATATGGCTAAACGACTGCTACCAAATCGTAAAAACCGGGAGTGACGGCTTTATGTGCCCTCCGAAGTACAAAAGCGCCAAGAAATTTGCCACTAGCGGTCACCCATCTAAGTGCCGACCGTGTCCGCTGTTGCTTAACTTTGGCGATCACTTTAGATCGACGCACTCCGCCGGGCTATGAGCGCTTCCCAAAGAACAGTTTGTGTGTATGTGATACCATTTTTGTTTTTTTTTTTTTTTTCAGAGAAACCAATCCAAGCTGGGATATTGAAATTAGAGACGATGTTATAAGCGAATGTAACAAACACGGTGGAGTTTTACATGTGTATGTTGATAAAGCGTCACCACAAGGCAATGTATATTGTAAGTGCCCAACGATAGCTACCGCTGTAGCGTCTGTGAACTCGTTACATGGAAGATGGTTCGCCGGGCGAGTAATCACAGCGGCATATGTCCCTCTTGTCAACTACCATTCCTTGTTCCCCGATGCAATGACAGCCCTTTCATTGCTGCTGCCAACACGGCAGAGATGAGAAATATATTGGATAAAAATGCATTTACTGACAATGGATATGCTCTATGCACTTTAGTGTTAAAAATTTGGGTGAACTGTTAATCTAGAATGTCTAGTGATTTTCTTAAGGCAATAAAGTAATGCTAATTAATTTATATTCGTTTCTTATAAATAATAAAACCCTTATAGGAAAAAGCCTGAATGCTGAATGAGGGATACTATGCACTTCGCGAAAAGAAATATTTTGTCATGAGAACATTAAATATGACCGAAAAATATGCGATTACGATAATAATCGTATTTATTATTAACGAACGAAAATATCAATAATTATATACATACTTATAATTTATCACTTAATATTAAGCGGATATATTGATAATTATTTATAGATTAAGTACTATTAATACTTCTCTTTGATGAAATAAAAATAGTAATGTAATGTTTCACACAGAAAAATTATTTTAAATGCTTCATTACTAGTTCATCGTTCTTCATTAATAGTATGTACATGTCTTATTGCCATGCCTAATTTATTGATTATAGATTATAGGTGATTAAAAACAAATGTATATAATACTTATTTTATTTTTCGAAAGTAGCTTATGCTTAGATTGCTTTTATCCAGTTAATTTCTAAAGTTGCAGGTCCTTTCTGTTTAATGGGTAGGTAAACTCCACCATACATTTGAATGCCTATACTAGTAATTTGAGATATATCCAGGGTTTCGTTGTTGTTTATTCTCTTTCCTCGGTAGTATGCTTTAAACTCTGAAAATGGCAGAGCACGAACTGCGAATTCATTTTTGGGCCCCTGAAAAATAAAGATTGAGTACGTATAGGTGAATATTTACTTCAATGAATTATTATTGAAAGAAAATTAGTAAATCGTAACGGTGGAAGTTTATAACAGCAAGGAGCAGGATCAGCAAGAAGTGTGAGATGAGGTGTGGTGAAGTTAGGTGAGATATGATGAGAACGCGAGGTGGCCATCATAGAAGACCAGACAGACAGACAGGCCAGAAAATAGACTGATGATTCATAAGCACAAAGGAAGGGATGTTATGAATAATATGGTCATTGAATAAAATAGTTTGGAAGACGCTGCACGTCTTTTTTATTTTACGTTATAAATAAAATGCTTACCAGAAAATACTGTTCGAAAGAAAAGTTGGGTTCGTCATTTAATCCCTTGTGCCTTAAAACTATTTTATATCCATTGTATTGTCCTTGTCCTCTGCAGCTAATTTGTAATCCTGTGTATCCCGTTAAGTCATAAGAGCGGAGTGCGCGTATTCCAGCAAATCCAGCACCATTAAGCTGAGGATTCAACAGCACGAAAAATATAGCTCTTCTATATTCTGTATTTTGATGTAAAACAATAACTGCCTTAGACATTCCTACGCTGCGCACTGTGTCAGACTGTTCTTGCCAATCTTGCACATCATCATTGTTTGTAAAATCAAACAAAAAGCGTCCATCCGGCGCAGATTCGTTACTGTTGGAAATAAACAGAAAAAACTTAGTTTCGACGGTACTCTCGCATGGTTAACTTTTTACCTGCCTAGATAGCTACCTATCACCGTAAATGACTATCGGGTCTCATTTTGGCCTAAGATTTACATGGATTTATATAAATCAGAATTTATTGTGCAGCGTAACAAAATTTAAATAGCAATAGCCCTAGGCTTGAGGCATCTGGCCGGGTCCTAGCCTAGGGCCTAGGGAATCATAGATAACGGATAAGTACTGTACATACGTGTAAAATCGATTTGTTCTATTCTACCTAAAACTTAGAAGATATTTTTTTATGTATGTATCCTGAGCAGATGGGCAAAAATGTAATCATGATTATAATTACAGCTTGGCAAAAAAATAGTGGAATAAATGAGGTCGCCTCTATCTTATCGTTGGCAACCCGAAATACTACACCTCAACACCGTTTGATACTTGTAATTTTTACCATTAGATATTAGGATGTAGTACCTAATAGTTACTTGAGATTATTCATTTTTATTATTTATGATTAATTAAAAGCCTTATTGCCGAAATCAGATAGAGGCACATTATTCATTAATGTGAAAATCTGTTGTCTCTGCCTACCCCTCAGCGAAACGTGACTTGTGAGGTATGTAAATATTACAATATTTAAATAATGTGAAATTTGCCGCGCGACGTGCATTTAAGTTCAGCCGGATATGGAAGAGCTTACGAAGAATGCTGAGGAGCCTGACGACGGTGAAGAGAAGGAGGAATAGAAACAAGGAAAAATTCAATACACGGTGAGGTTGTAAGGAAAAATAATTAAATGGAAAATCCAACAACACGTTTTACTTCAGTTTTTAATGAATTTTTGTATTTCAATACATAATTTTTCACAATATAAAAGAAAAAAACTTTTTGTCTAATCACACAAATCGAAATCATTAGGATATTTCTTTGGGCGACCTTTACGACGTTTCCCAGGTATAGAAAAAATACCATTATTTGTCTCACCCTCCTCAATTATTTTTCTTACAGTGATGATAGATTTACCTGAAATAAGAAATTACAACGGCATTTAAGTAATTTCATGTATAAAGTATAGGAATCTCTTCAAGTATCAATTTTTAGTATCTTGTTGCTCAATCAAATTTTGGTAAACAAAACTAAAAGTCACATAAATATCTAGCTATCAACAAAATTAGGCATTAAAAATCAATATAAGGAATTAAAATAACACTTATAAGTTGATAAATACCTGTCATATCAGCAGTTCTTTTGCAAACATTGTCTATCTTAGACAAAATTTGTCCCCCTTTAGATTCAGCCAGACGTCGCACGAAAACTAGATATATCAAATGCTCTACCACTATTACGAATAGTTTTATTCATTTTAAACAGCTAATTTATGCCACGATCGTTGAGAATGTTAAAAAATCTATGAAAATAACTTGCATTAGCGCATTGTTGACACATAAACAGATGTGGAAGGGCGAAGTAGGCGTGGCACACGGACTAAGGTTGCGCGGAGCTCCGCGTAATTGCCGGACAACACAATGTCAACTTTATTTCTTACAGTTTTAAGTATATAAAATTTGTTGTTACGTAAAATTTTGACATCTAGCGGTGGAAAGAAAATCTTTATTACTGTTATGTTCTTAATTGATAAAGGTAACAAGACACCAAATATGGCAAGGAAAAATAAAAATTAAGATAAATCGTTAAGGTGCATTTTCAACTATAATGAGCCGGTTTGATAGACTATTTGAAGTTGACAAGTACCAACCAATAAAAGTTTCTTAGTGTGAATAATACGATTAGGGATTTACTTGTGTTTATTTTGCTACCGTGGTTTTCTTATTAATCAACACTTGTACCATTTCCACTTCTTTCCGTATTCCGTGGTAATAGGCATAGAATAACTTTCTTTGTGAACCAGGTAAGAGGTAACGAGGTAAGTAGTAATTGACAACTTTGACAAGTACCTTAGTATTGCCAGTTTGCCACATGTATAAATTTTTAGTTCCTGCTGTCACCGCGTCATACTCTTTTTTGCCAAGCTGTACATTTGGAGGCCCGGAAATGCCCCCGCGGGCGCCATTCGAGAAAAGGTAGTAAGTGCGTTCTGGGCGGAGGCATTTCCGTGCCTCTATGTGTAATCCTTATCCGCAAACATGATTCTATTTTGCTCAACTCTGATCCTGAAGAAGAATCCTTTAATGACCTTTATACTAACGGAGCAGATTTATTAATAAATTAACTAAATTTACAGATTAGTGTAGGTACTTAGTAAATTTTAAGATATACTTATTATTAAAAAATCACGGTACTTTTGAATAATGAGGAGGTAACAATATTGTTATCTTTAATAATGTAAGAAAATTTCATTTTAGACCTCTTAGCCTCCATAAACGCTTACATACTTACAGCTGGTTATTGAGCACAAAGAATAAGACGACCTTTGGCATTCTTGACTTCACGACACGATACTAAATGGACTAAATCATTTAATATGTAATGTAATTAAAAATATATCTAGTTATAGGATTTCAATTAATTACTTACCAATTTTGACAAGTAACACTTGAAAAAAGTAACCGAGCAATAATTAAACTCACGACTACGCTCTGAGAAGCCATAATTAGCTAATTTCAATGAGTTCAATACCTATAATTGGTGTAGTACACAGACGTTATTGTCAAGCCAAACCGCACCAGTCACTATCAGCAGTACCTATCTATAATGTAAACAAAGAAGCTTGGTGGAGGGCTCATATGAAACATTTGACTCTCGTTATCTTTTTTATTTATTATGTTATTGACTTCAATTGCTGGAATCAGTGTTACGCATATTTTAAACTAGTATCAACCAGAACCTATGTATTAGGACTATTAGGTACACTACTTCAGATCAGTTTTACCTACTAATTTTATAAACAAAGAACACGGGAAACGTATGCATGTAATGTGACGAGTCTGTATTTTTGCATATTACAAGTAGGTGCCTACTTAGAATATGTACCTACGCACGACTCGTACGTAACTACCTAGGTAATTATTTACGAAGAAATTACTTAGTAGATTCCTATAACATGAATCCTGTTTTGTAGTAAACCTTTATAATGGTAATTACATAGGTATATTGTAACTGCAGGAAGGTAAGTATGGCTCATAAAGGAAGAATATTTCCACTTGTTATGACATGATCTTAGTATCTACCGAAATTATAATTTGGTGTGACTTAAGTATAGTCTAGTTCACAAACTCAAAAACGTGTAAAATAGAAATAAAGCTCCTAAAAATACGAGCAATAGGTACCTTATTGGATTCGGCATGATGTCTAGAAATATGTATTCGAAAGACTGTTCAGCACGAAAAAAATGCAAAAGTTAAACACAAGAAAAAATAAAAAATAAAAAACAATAGGTTCGTTTCGAATAAGCTCTTAGGGTTCTTAGTGATTTGAACTATGTATTAATAGATACAAATTATCTTGGTTAAATACTATTTTATTCTTAAGCCACATCTTTTCGTTTCATCCAAGAGCGCGGTAAGAGAGCTGTCAAAACTCTCGCTAGTGTTCGGGTCACCTCGGCGCGACCATAGTGTTGCCAATATCCCTTGTTCCGATATTTCATCTAACAGTTCGGCCATCAGACAAACCTTCGGTCCCCGAAGGACACATACAACACCAACACTTTTGAATTTCCACTTTTATATAATGCTCCTCAATGGCTAGGGTTTTCGCATACCCGGACTTTTTTGATACCCGGGTAGCGGGTATTTTTTTCTTAAATACCCGGGTAGACCCGGGTACCCGGGTATTTTCAATTTTAAATAAAACTTCACATAATTTATGAGTTTCACTCATTTGTGTATAATATTTTCAAGAAAAAAAAAAACAAAAATAAATGCCTTCTCCATAAACTCATATATTTTGCCTACGTATTTTCAACTCTTTGTAGGAATACTCTTAAAAATTGTCCATGCAAAATCACACAACACAACAAACTGACCAAAATAAACCTTTTATAAAGATACCCACTTCTAAAAAAATCACAAACAAAGTAGCTTAAGTTACTCCATTATGACATCAGCTATCTGCCAGTGAAAGTCCCGTTAAAATCGATCCAGTGGTTCCAGAGATTAGCTCAAACAAACAGACAGACAAACAAAAATTGTAAAAAATGTTATTTTGGTATATGCACCGTGTATACAATAATATGCATTCAGTAAAAAGCGGTTATTTTAATATTACAAACAGACACTCCAATGTTATTTATTTTTATAGATTTTATTTATTTTGACGACCCGGATGGCGCAATGGTTAACACGCCGGATCGCCGTTCTTCTGGTCCTGCGTTCGATTCCCAGCGAGGCGGAAATTTGAATGATGAATTTAAATTTCCGTTCCTGGTCTGGGTGTGGGTGTTCTTGTCTTGTGTGTTGTCCATGGCACCCACGAAACAGGGAATCCTGGTGTGGGGCTATGAGTGTGTACCGTTATTTATTTATTTATCGTTATATGTTTAAAGACGAAGGCATCTATCTACTTCGAATAAAATAACACTTAAATCTTATTAAATATGACACAGAAATGAGATCTCGAATTTAGGAGGGGGTATAAAGGAAAATAGGCAATCTTAGATTCAATTTTTACAGTAGTAGATCAAGTTTCTAGAACCTGAATAAAAATATAGTAATACTACATTATACTATCGAGGAATTAAACTGAGCAAAAAGATAAAAGAAGAAACTTTATTCGATAAAAAACCACAAAGTTATGTCGTTAAGTTATTTAGGAATACCTTATCAAAAGAAAATGCATTTGTCGCTTATTGCATTCCTATTCCGTGCAATAAGCTTATCGTCTTTCTCAAGTCGCTCAAAGTTTTTGGTTATTTTTGTTTCATCTACTAGTCACGATTGTCCGCGTGAAACGCGGGTGAAATTTGATTTTTGCTAGCTTTATGCCCCCTCTTAAGTACTTTTGCCGTTATTTTATTACGGAAATAGCTGAAATATAGAATAATTTTATTGATACCCGGGTACCCGGGTCTTAACTCATATATTACCCGGGTCCGAATACTCTTGAATACCCGGGTATACCCGACCCGGGTACCCGGGCCCGAAAACCCTATCAATGGCAGACATGCTCCTTAACTTTAACCTTTGATAACAACTATATATCAGTCTCCTCACACATCATAAGTGCTCAGGCTGCACTGAAATAAACAAGCCCCACATGGAAGATCTCAACAAATGAATGGATGAAATATTCATCCATCGGCCGTCGTATAATTTCCAATTGTTCATAATATCTTTATGCTGTAAAAATAAAGTGTAATTACTTCAAATATGGCATCAATTGTTCGTGATATCTTTATGGTAATCATGGAATACACCCCGTAAGGTAACTGTAAGCATATTCCCCAAGTATGAATATGCACTCCATGCAGTAACTGTGATTATGCGCCCCATTCGGCAACTGTGAATCATCACCCCATTCGGCATTCACAGATACGGCCCCGCAACGGCAATTGTGAATATTCGCCCCACAAGGCATTCACAATACGGCCCCACAACGGCAATTGTGAATATGCGCCCCACACGGCATTCACAATACGGCCCCACAACGGCAATTGTGAATATTCGCCCCACACGGCATTCACAATACGGCCCCCCAACGGCAATTGTGAATATTCGCCCCACACGGCATTCACAATACGGCCCCACAACGGCAATTGTGAATATGCGCCCCACACGGCATTCACAATACGGCCCCACAACGGCAATTGTGAATATGCGCCCCACACGGCATTCACAATACGGCCCCACAACGGCAATTGTGAATATTCGCCCCACACGGCATTCACAATACGGCCCCACAACGGCAATTGTGAATATGCGCCCCACACGGCATTCACAATACGGCCCCTCAACGGCAATTGAAGTCGGAAGCTGCTTAACCAACTTTCATAGGCCCCTTAAGGCACGAAATCTTGTACATAATTACATTATTCGTACTTTGTGTACATAATGCTTCATATTTAGTTTATTTATTCAACTCAATCGACTATGATGTCTTTGCCCTTATCATCATTCAATTGCATATTGTCAACGTATTTTGATAAAATTTTTAACCCTTTCGTCCGGCAGATGCTACTCAATATCAGCTTGTCATGTCATGTCATGCCAAAAGCATGAAACAATCCTGCGAATTGTTTCACTAACTGACCATTTCCCATCCAGGTCTAGTAACCCTTCTTTCCAATACTAATTAATTGACAGCAATCTGCCTTGACAATTAATACAGCTGTGTAAACTGAACTATGTATTTCACCCACCCCGCGTGGTCACAATCCACAATATAATAATCAAAATTGACTTTAAGTAATTGTTGAAACAAGTACTACACATTCCCATATCACATTTAATAACTGCTTAATAACTCAATCTTTATCACTGAGAAAGATGCCACTATGGCTTACTCTTTTCATCGGGTAACCAAACACTTGGTAAGAGCTGATACTTTGTGAACCCATCTATAACATTGCTTTTGCAAAAAGGTCCTTAACCATCCCCAGTGTGGAATGATTTATCTGGGCACATACATACCTTGGCATTTTTTTCTTTTTTAAACTTTGACATGCAGTGGTTTTATAGCTCTTAAGCACTTTTCAATTCCCACATAACCACAATGACGTCAACTCAGAACATCAAGTCACAGAAAGTTCATCCTGCAACCAAACTCCTTAAACTCTGTAATACACACAATTCAAAATTATAATATTTGATTTTAGTCACGGTAAAAGTTAAGTTTCAGAATTATCAAAATCTCCATCTCATATGAACAACCAGTAATCTTAAACTTTGAGCTATTATCAACTCAGTATTTACACCTCTCTAAGCTATTATTTAACCATTATTCAAACACAATATGTCACAGTTCACCTTAGAACAGAAATGACTGAAAGTCATTTAACTCAGATTAAAACAAACCTTTAGTCAACAACCTCACCACTTTGCTGAGTGCTTACTAAACATAATCTCTATCAAGCTATAAGATCAGTGCCTTATGCAAGCACAATCACAAGGGACTACTTCCCAAACACTAATTGTGTTGACCATCACTAGGTCCAACTGCCTCATTTCCCTTATACTTGACGAGCATACCCTCCGCAGCTACGCCCGACAGTTTACAAAAATCGGTTTATCCCCCTTTTTTTTTTATCCCATTAGTGGGGGAATTTCCAAAAATCCTCTCCCAGCGCCACCCCACACCCCCCAAGGAACACACCCGCCAAACTTCAGCTTGTTGCGTCCAGCAGCCTCGGCCGCGCGCCGTCCGCCAGTCACTCAGTATCGGAAGAGTTTCATTTAAATAGATTGTCCCATCAAAATTCAACCATAACAACTTAAACTTCAGGCACTTCCATCATCAACAGCACGGCTAACAAAGCCTTCATCAAGCCAACCGAGGTTAATAAAAATTATAAAGTCAAACAAAGATACTGGTAAACCAATATCCGTCATACCCAATATACTTGTCGAGTTTTCCATGTTTTAATCTCATAGCTTTCATTTATATCAACTCAAAACATAATTAGCTTGCAATCAAAATATACTAACTGGTCACTATTAATTGTCTCCAAAACATCTAACATGTTACGAACTCTTTTAGCTAAAATAAATTAGCTTTTCCCAAAACAAGTTAATTTTTCTCAAAATAAGTTAGTTTTTCTCAACCAAGCTGCCTTATGGGTAATGATTACTAAATTAACCATCTCTTTAAACAAAATTAACATTTAACCCATATACTTAAATCTCATTTGCATCCATTGTTCATTATAATACAAAACTGTTCATTAAGGAACAGAAATGAACACTACTCTCTAATGTCATATAAGAGC
Source organism: Ochlodes sylvanus (assembly GCA_905404295.2). NCBI lineage: Eukaryota > Metazoa > Arthropoda > Insecta > Lepidoptera > Hesperiidae > Ochlodes > Ochlodes sylvanus. The sequence continues at coordinate 9,177,838 of FR990125.1, read as the reverse complement.
TATGTAATGTACAAAAATAACAATGATCAAATAATAATTTCAATAAGTATCATTCAACAAATCGACTCTAACTGTTAATAATTAATTCTGTGACTGTCTCCGAGTATCAGATTAATGTGTTACCGATATCACCAATAACCCTGTGTGATAAGACCAAGGATGGATACTTAACATTTTATACTCCCAGTACCCCATGACCATAAAGTTATCTAAAGTGTATTACTTAGTTTCATTCTGTCGAAATTCTCATTTTATTAATTTGATGCAATTTTAATTTATAACTGTATCCATTAACAGTTCAAAAGTACTTAATTGGTCTACTATAATCAATTATGAAAATTACAGTGAATTGGTCATCGATTAGTGTGGCTAACTTACTAAGCCATATCTTAATTAACTCCATATTATTATGTTACAACCATATTTTCCTTTAACTATTAAATTGACCCAGTAGTCATACAAAATAATAGCAACCAAGTATTAACAATAACTAAACCTCATTATAATGGTACTGATGACCATGTATACCAATATTAAATATACTTATTATTATATTTATAATTTCTCTATTAATGTATATTTATAGTTAGTTATTTAAAGGAGATTGTCCATTTTTGGCCCAGCGTGGACAGAATGCTGAGAAAAAAACAATGATACCAAAAAATATTGTCAATTAAAATACGATTTTTCATTGTTCGTGGTTGTATCAATTTACACTAATAGATAATTAGTATTTCAGTTGATAATATTCATTACTCGTAGATATTTTCCGGTCTGCTTTTTGATTTCGTTGTTTACCACAGAGTACTTAAACACTACGTTGTTGTCAACAAAAATATAACATTACTACTACAATCGATTAAATATAATATGCTATAAATCGATGTACCTAATGTAATAATAATTAGGAAAGACATAAAAAGATGGATGTGTTTTTGTTTGACTGCGATCTCACCTGATTGTAAGTGCCGATGCAGTCTATGATGGAAGTTCGCTAACCTGATAGGGTTATGGCGTTTTTTTATATAACCTATATATTATGCACTAATCGGTTTCATCGCGGCATCGTCTTTGCCAGTAGGGCGGTAACTAAGATGGAAGCATTCCTCTAGACTATACCTAAGGGAATTTAGAAATTATTAATAATTATGTTCCCAAACAGACCCGCGCCGCAAATCGAACCCGGTAAAACGGTAACCTACCAATTATAAGGCTCAGGGCATATCGCTGCGCCAGGGAGGTCATAATAGTAAACAACAAGAACACGAAAAAATCAGGTTTTAAACTTATAAACAAAAAATAAGAAATAATTATTAATATTACCAGATTCGAAAAATTCGACTATCAATATAATCGATTTAATTGTTTTATCGGTAACGAGTTTCATGGCAGCACTAATCTATGCAGCTCATAGACACGACCGCCATGACGTGACCTGCGTCAGTCAATTTGCCAAACCAAAATAAAATGTCATTCGCTTTCACAATTCACATCACACTTTGTGGATGTGGACTTGATGTAGAATTGTGGAGTTGTGGAAGTTACTCGTGCGCACTGTGAATATTGTGATAATTCTTATCATTTCTTTGTCTTTCCGTTTTTTATCTCGACCTTGCTTTATAATGGACACCGATGACGCTTTTTACGACAACCTTTGCATGCCTACCGGTACCTACTGATAGAAAACCAAATGTTGACCCCCCATTGAATACGGACGAACCCACTCCTAATCCAACTGTAGACGCATTACCTATGGACCATTTTGATAACTTATGAAGATGAATAATTTAAAAAAATATCAAAAATAAATAATTATTTTATTTCAAAAACCCTGTTTAAGACATCTCTTTAAAAAAAAACTTGGAACACCTGGATACAAAACTTTATTACTTTTCTGATTCCTACTGGCTAAAGCTACTAATTCCATATATCGTTTTTATTTTTAGTGGCTGTTCACTTTGGGCCAAAACACCCATACAAAGTGGACATTCTCCTTTCTGTAACTTTAAATATGACTGTTGACATAACTTTGTAATACCATATTTGTGCAATAAAAGAATTTGAATTTTTGCCACACATGACCATTGACCACACATGCCACACAATTCCCACAAGTGGCACATGTAAGCTAGCTCAATTACTGCACTGACCATACCATTCTATTTCACTACATGAATGTAGTAATTGATTTGATTTGATTGAATGACAACACCTTTATATTGTCAAGAAATTACAGCAATCTTAGTGGTACCTGTTTGCCAATTCTATATAACAAATAGATTGAAGTAGATTTCCTCATAACCCAACTCTAATTACTTAATTATGTCAATTATTAAATATTTTCAGTTATCTCTCTCTCATAAAATTATATTCTTTATGAAATGTAATTTATCACCTCATCTTATTTTCATTTAACTTTTACAGTTTCCTTGCTTCATAACATCGCCAAATACTCAGGCTTCTGTGTATGACTGTCCACACTAGGACATAAAACTCTTAAAATTCACATGGTACAATAAACAATTTAAAATACCTTTAATCCCCATACCAATTTCTACAGAGAAATTGTTGAGAACAGTCTCTCAACAATTTGTTTTACCAGGTTAAAGTGTGACCATATTGATGGATCACCACCATCATCATCATCATCATCATCACCATCACAACCACAACCCACAACTGTCCCACTGCTGGGCACGGTTGCACCACCATACCACCAATTATTTGACCAATGTTATTATGTCCTGACAACAAGCTGACAGCGCTCCAACTTCTAAAAGCTTATCACCCACTGTACCAATAATAGCTTGAGTGATCACTTCGTCACTACGCTTGCATGTAAATTTCTATAGTTTTCATTCGGTCACATCCTGATTACAAGATCTCTTATTTTAATGGAAAAGCCTTGATCAACTTGTCTCTCCATTCAGTCCAACTAATCTCATATGATGCTCGCTGGCCATATAAATCCCTGGCATAGCCACTTAGATGTATAGTTGCAAATAAATGTTTGTTCATCACATCTATGCATTTCAAATATGCCTTCCAAATTATTAATCCAACGCTTTATTGAGGTAGAATTCTTTTGAAGACCAAATTCAGGAATAAAGTAATTTCTCCCCACATAACACATTAATGAAGCAGGTGTTATTTCCATTGGGTTTTCACTATGACAATTTCCTTGTTACGCAGTTCTCTCACAAGACTTTTCAATGCTTCGATGCAACTATTATTTCTTTTCTGCTGTTTTCTATACTTCTTTTTAATCTTGATCACTCCGTAAACTTGAACTAGTAGTACTAACAGACAAGGTCTGTTACTCCCTCTTATGTTACTTTACTTTACTTGTTACTTGCTCTTGTTTACCCACTATAGTAGCCAATGTTTACAATACTTTAAACCAATTGTTTTTCATTAGGTAACATGTAAAGTTATAATTTATAACATTTGTATTAATATTGTTAGGAAGTAATGTCTTCTCAATTTCCCAAATTTGTATCAGTTAAAAGTCAATAAAAATCACAACATGGAATATGCTCACCCAGTTTTTATGCACCCCAAGATGCCATGCACATGAAGTATAAGCCAAATAACTTAGACACTGTCCTTTTATCATCACAAGCAAAGTATTTGCTTTGCACACAACACACATCACACTAAAGGAACATGTTGAAACTTTACAAAGATTGTATAAGGTTAAAACTCCATGCAAGGTAACATATATGTAGTACATGCACTAAGTAAAGTTAATCATCCACATGTAAAGACATTTAAGTTGTCTAAAACACTTTATGTACTCGTATATTAAAACTTTGTAAGCGTCCATTCCGCAATTGAAGTTAGGTTAGTACGACTGAAAATTATCACAAATTCTACGTTTTTCGTATCGTCAGGCTTTACGTTACATTTATGCACGTGAGAATGCCACTTCTGAAACTAATAGATACAAATTATCTTGGTTAAATACTATTTTATTCTTAAGCCACATCTTTTCGTTTCATCCAAGAGCGCGGTAAGAGTAAGAGAGCTGTCAAACTCTCGCTAGTGTTCGGGTCACCTCGGCGCGACCATAGTGTTGCCAATATCCCTTGTTCCGATATTTCATCTAACAGTATTTAGCAACTGATGACAACAAAAAAAAACAATATGTAGATACTTAAAGACGTTTATTTATCGAAAATAAAGTTTCAAAGGTCTTGTACTTAGAAAGCTCTGATCCAGTCGATTTCTAAAGTTGCTGGACCTTTCTGTTTAATGGGTAGGTAAACGCCACCATACATTTGTATGCCAATACTAGTAACTTGTGATGTGTCAAGAGTTTCGTTGGTGTCTATTAATTTTCCTCTGTAGTAAGGTTTGAAATCTGAAAACGGTAGTGTTCGCACTTCGAATTCACCTTCGGGTGCCTGAAAAAAAGTATATGTACGTACTAAATCAATCATTTTTTATTTAAACTTTACACATTTTTATTAAAATCATTTTTTTACCAAGTAGGTACGTACTGCCCGTACTGGGTACGTATTAAAATGCTTAGTCGATGACTTTTTTTCGGTGTTGCTACAGCCTATTACAGGCTGTTTCCGAGTTTACTTAAAAACTTGTAAACTGCCTTATTGAACAGACTACTAAACTTGTTTATGCCGTGTGTGTGGTACCTAAGTGTGTACCTATAATTATTATGTAGGTATGCTTCATATGAATAATTTAAATTTAAACTTGTAGGTAATAACATTTATACTTGCCACAAAAAACTGTTCGAAAGTATAGTTGGGTTCGTCATTTAATCCTTTGTGCCTTAAAACTATTTTATATCCATTGTATTGTCCTTGGCCTCTGCAGCAAATTTGTAATCCTGTGTATCCCGTTAAGTCATAAGAACTGATTACACGTACACCAGCAAATCCAGCACCATTAGGCTGAGGATTTAGGAGCACGAATAATACAGCTCTTCTATATTCCGTATTTTGATGTAAAACAATAGTTGCTTTAGACATTCCTACATTGCGCGCTGTATCAGACTTTTCTTGCCAATCTTGGACATCATCATTGTTTGTAAAATCAAATAAATAGCGTCCATCCGTGGTTACTTTACTGTTGGAAGTCAATAAAAATTAGTTACATTCATTGACATAAATACTACAATGGTTACATTGCAATGTTTAACATATTAACTCCTTAGTTTAATAAAGTTAGCAAATTCCAGGTAGGTAGGCTGAATTGCCTGAATTATAAGGCTCGATTGCGTGTTGCGTTGCGGTGCGGTGCGGTGCCGCAACGCGGTTTTGTGGTTCTGCTCTACGCTCTTGCATGATACTTGAAGATTATAATTATTTAGTAAATACCTAACAATATTTTTTGATTAAGTATTTCAGAGCTCAACTTACCAATTTTCACAATAAATGACACTTGAAATAATTAACGGAGCGATAACCAAACTTAATACCACAGAGTGAGGATATGCCATACTTAATTAGCAATTTTAAACGATTTCAGTACCAATATTGGAGTGGACAGAGACGTGAATCTGTAAAGAAACTTGTTGGGGAGCTACAATTATCAATTGAAAATTTCACACCCTTGATTTTTCCACGTCTTATTTAGGGTTTCGTTTTCTCAGCTATCAATGTTAACATGAGAGTAAAAAAGCTTACCAATTTGCAATCTTTGAAATAACAGAATCTTCAGGTTCTTCTTTCACGTATCCATTTACTGTATCCATTCTGTTAGGTCCAACTACAGAAAAAACCGTAATAAATAAGCAAATTCCAAAGTAAAGCGATTAACAAAACAAATCATCGATAAACAGATATTCCCAGTAGTTCTGGTATGCAGTACTGTTGAGAGACGAATGGCTTCAATTAATTAATGGCCAACTACTGACAACTGCTACTTAATAACCGGGACCGACAGATTTACGTACCCTCCGAAGCACGGAAGCGATCAAGAAATTTTGCCACTAACATCACCTACCGACAGCGCCCGCTGTTAAGATCGACGCAAGCCGCCGGGGCTATGAGCGCTTCGATGTTGACAGACATCAAACAATATAAAACGTGCAAAAACTTTTCTATAATTATTTGATCCGATAGATACTTATGTAAAACTCGGATAAAAATAACATTATTAGACAATGTGCATTTTGTAATCATGTTGGTAGATACCCCGGCTGTCGGGTGGTTTCAAAGAAGACACACAGTGGGCTGAAAATCGACTTCCATAGACATAGACATTCAATTATAAAGTGTCGTTTTTTTGTCAGATACGGCCTTCTCTTTACTATTACTATGCTCAAATTAGTCAAAAAAGTTAATTCAGCATATAAACGGATGACTTATAATTTTTTTGCGAGTTTGTATGAAGTTCGCATGAAAAATTAGATTAACTGTGGAACTACCGTAATATCCTTACAGAAGGTGTTAGTACCTATTCATTATTTCTTATTTATTGACATAGAACGGTTTCGATTTCTACTACATACAACGGTGACTGTAAACAAAAATACAATAAAACCGTATTTTACAAAAAAACGACACATCAAATTTTATATTCCTACGTCTTTGAAAGTCGATTTTTAGCCCACCGTGCGACACCACGGCACGGTGTTCATTATTCCCTTCGGTTTGATTATTTAGTCGATAGTCGTACGAACCACACATTGATGTTACTGTGCGCTCTCCGGATAGTATGAATTTGTTTCATTACCTACCTACCTACTAGACCCGCTCTCTAATTTTACATGGCCTATCTATTTACAGTTTTACAATGACGATAAGGATACTGAATGTGATTGATTTGATACTGTTAGAATTTAGATTTGACTCTTTTAGCGGTCCGTGCAATTCGGTAGTTACTTAGTTAGTACACAAGTAGTATGTACCTACTGTATCACTCTTGTCTTATCAAAGTGGAATTAAGTTTACCCTTTTTAGTTTGGGCGACAACGACATTGACAAAGAAAAATAAGTGAAAATTAATTACCTAATTTATCCACCGGCACCTCGCAACTTTCAACGCTCTAGTTTAAATTACACAAGAAGTCAAATGTCACATTTTTATTTACCCCAATAACAGCAATAAATGAGTGAAATACACTTGCCTACTTTCAACTTACTAAATTAATTATTGTGCCATGTCAAGTCGCATGTTCTCTGTCTGTCGCAGATAAAATGAGAAAGACGCAAGTCACAATGTTACCGTGTATAAATTATTGATCTATATAGTTAGCTGACTTCGCAAATGACACTGTAGTATTGCCACAATGAAAAATGTTTTTCCTTCTTTTTGGCCGTTTAGCCATCAACTCAGGTGATGCTTGTGTTACTGATTGCTGTTTGCTGATGTTCTTGTCTTCTTGTTCATAGGCGACGTCGACAACCATCGGGAGGCATGTCTGCTCGTTTGCCCGTTATATACTTACGACTTTACTACTACCTATACTACGTTACTTGCGACGTGTTTATGGTTTTATGTTGACACAGCTGATGTTCTAACTTTAGAACATCAGCTGTGTCAACATATTAAATATTTGCCATTTATTTGCCAAACACAAAAAACATTTCTGGCTGGATTTTAAAAGCAACGTCCATACCCTAGTTGAGCTACTAACCGGCTGCGGAAGAGGCGTAGGATTCTTTTTATCTCCTAAATTACCATGACTATAAGATTGCTTAGAAGGCCATCTAAATTTACCTAAAATGAGATTATTAAAATAAACTGGTCAAATTCACCAAAACCATTTTTATTGAAACATAAACCCAAGAATATCACAAACTTAATTACCTATAATTATAGATTACTTTCCATAACAAATACATTTTAGTTCTTGTTAGTACATAACTCTAATACAAAATTATTTTATACATTATACATTCATATATTATGTACTTGGATAGATTACTTTCCATAACAAATACATTTTAGTTCTTGTTAGTACATAACTCTAATACAAAATTATTTTATACATTATACATTCATATATTATGTACTTGGTATTGATACTGATGAAGTGAAAAAGTGTAGGTAAGTAGGTAAATATCAGTGTTAAAATGCTATGAAGCCGTACATATAAGTGTATTTATTTCCTACAATACATATTTTTGTAGATAAACATGCATATTTTTGTTTACAACACAATCAATATGAATTAATCAAGATAAATAGTGGCTATCTGAAACTATTAAACATTTGCTCAACATTGGAATGCTCTTACTGAAGCTACAAAGGAATCAGAAAACAAATGTATACAGTTACAAGACAAATTCATGGATGGCAAACAATCATTATACTTACTAAATATTTTTGTTTAGACAAATATAACAATTATACATAATTACATATTTTTATTTTACTTATTTCACTTATAACCAGCATAACAGGTTTCCCTAATGCGCCAGTTACGTTAATAATTTAGAAAATACATTTATATTTAATAGTCTAGAATCGAATTTAACATAACAAAATAATTGAAATAAAAAACAAAATGTGTGCAATTCACGCACGCGCACGCTTCATTTGCTAGAAGTGAAACCTAAAAAAAAACCGAATACTGTCAGTCCAAATATTTATGTTTTGCTTTGCTTACGTAAGCCGCCATTTTGCCGATGCTTCCTATCTCATTTTCTCCTACGTTAAAATATGTGACTCTTTTTCGTTTCATTTCATTTGCGCGTCATTTCCGTTTCATCGAATTTCAAATCACAACGTTTTCACAAATTCCAACTTTTCACTTCAAAAATCTGATATAGGTACTTAGCACAATGTGCACAATAATTAATGTTCGACATATTTATTTTTGATTCTTCTTTTATTTCGTGTTACTATTAAAATACATTAGTTTTTGTTAAATACACGTAAACAATTACCAGGAAAACCCATTGAAACACCCTAGTTTTAAATTAACAACGTAACTTACAACAACTACATTACTTTCTAGTACTTAAGTTACCTTTCAAAAATCCAATATTTCTCAGATATCTTACTATAAATGGTGTAGCTGTTAGTGTTATAGCTATCCGTAATGGAGCAAAGACTTTATGTACTCCATATGCTATAACGAATGTTCCAGCATTAGATGCAGCTATTTTGGATAAGGTCCCTTCAGCAATGTTGTAATATTTAAGAATCGCCACCAAATCTACTCCACTGGAAAAAAATAGTTATATTAAAACTTGTTTTTGTGACTTAAGCACTGGGAATCTATTCAAAATTCAAATAGTATCAATGTAAAAAAATGTGTTAAAAAGCAAATAGGTGTTTCATGCTTTGAAATATATTCGCTATACTATTGAAATTTCTGATGCTTTAGGTCACAGGTTTTTGAACTTATTTCTTTCTTTGAGATTCAACAATTTTCTTTTTCAAAATGAATAGCCAATAAATTCCTCATACCAAGTAGTGTCTTGTAGACAAAATGATTGGTTCCAAATTTGTATAGTTGCAAGCAAAAGCCAGTATTGTTATAAATATGATGATGATGATGATGATGATGATGATGATGATGATGATGATGATGGTAATACTGAATAAGACCTTGATAGCAAAATGTAAATGCAGTTGAGTTGAGGTACTACATGCTAAATGTATGTGAAATGAAAGCTTTCCAAACCATTGTTAGTAAGTAAATACAAACAATATATGAAAGTATAAACATACCTAGACACAAGAGCATAACATCCTCCAAGGGATAGCAAGGATATTGTGACATGAAATACTATTACTGTTGAACCATATTCTTTGACAGCATTTTTGAGTTTATCTTTAGCACTCAGTGGAGGGCTAGCACCCGTGCACATGTTTCTTGATCCAATAGTTACAGCTATGCTTTGAAAAATTTAAACCAACAACATTAGAAAAAGATATTTTATTATTATTATGTTGTTAAAATTGTTTGACATTCTTATTTTGTAATTATATTATATAATAAAAAATAAATAAAAATACCAATGTTGTATTAAAATATTACAGATAATTATGTTGTTGGTAATGATTGGAGAATTGTAGACTGATATAGTTGTTGTATATTACATTCATTTTAGTGATGAAACGATACAGCTATTACGATACCGATACGAATGACGAATACATCGTTATTCGTATTACAATTACGAATAACTATACAACTGCTTTACGATTCTAGAATTAAAGTACAAATAAGATATTGACACATTTAGTTTTACTCAATAATAAAAATTTAGTATTCATAACTAATCATGGGGAGGTTTTTATTAATAAATCATTTTTTTTAAGTTCTGTCCAGTCAGGCTATTTCTTTTATCCATGTGGATTAATCCAGCTGCCATGCAAAGTCTCTCTGCTGGAACCAGAGGTGGGCTTGATCAACAGATATTTGAGTGCAATCTTCTTTAAATTTGAATACTCTATTGTACCACACCAATATTGTGCATGCTAGCATCATTACTTTTTTTTAGTTTATAATATAGGCTAAGGCTATTAATTATGCAGCCTTATCTGACATTCTGCGTATCGTTTCATGAAAAATAAAAACTTTGAACCAAGATTTATTATGAAAGTGTGTAATCCTAATTAATCATTCCGGTAACATAATGAATCGTAATAAATACTATGATATCGAATATCGTAATGTATTAAGATATTCGCCGATATACAATCATCACAAATTCATTTTTAATTATAATTATATAGTACAATCAGTTAGCAGATTCTATCAATGATAATAATATTGTGAGCAATGAATAATTAAATAAATATGATAAAAATATAACCAGCATTAGTAGCAATTATTGTACAGACACTATGATAGTGAAAATAAATAATCATACATACCATTATTGAAATGCTTCGCCCTATACTCATTTCTCAATGTTAAATAATGTGCACTGTGCAAATGATCTGAAAGATACTTATAGCCCTGGCCCCACTGTGATCCCGGCATGCCAAGATGTGTGTGGTTTCCAGAGAAAGGGCTGGGCACATTGCTCTGCATCGAGGAAGACAAGCTGAGTGCCCCTCGACAGTCATATTTGTTAACATGAGGATCTGGTTGTATTGTTATATCAATTTGAGGAAATTCTTGTTTTGCTGAGTAACTGTTGATCACAGGTCCCAACATGTCTCTTTCTCGAAGTGGCGAGAATCTGCCCATTTCCGAAGCATTTATATCCACTACATTGCTAGGTAACTTGAGAGCTAAAACTAGTGGATACTTGTAGGCTGATGTGTTGTGAATAACTTTTGGCAATCCATAGGATTCACCTAAAACATACCAGAATGATACAATGATCTTGTATTAATTAATTAATTAGTATTCCTAACGGAACCCTGTAAACTAAACTTACAAGTATGACACATAACAACAACAAAGGAAAATTCCTTAAAAACAAATACAGCAGGTAGATTAAACTTACCTAAATGTGAATTCACCAAATACTTTTTGAAATAAACACTGTAATTGTTATTTACATTGGCCTTTAGTTTAAACATTGTTATGATTTTGTCCACAGATATTTTTTAAATACTGATAAAAATGCCTACAAGAACAAATTAAAGTATGTAAGAATTATGACAGTTGACATCACAGAACCTAACTAGAGGTGAGTCGTATGTACTAGAACAGGTACGGGAAACAGGTATTTAACGATACTAGGTTATACCTATTCTAATTTTGAAAGTACCTAGTCCAATACTAGTATTAGCGCTATGCTAGTATAGTATACTCTATACCTACTCTACCTAGTCTACCTAGTAGGTAGCGAGTCCGTCCGATCCGAGAGCGTGACAATGACAAGACTAACAAGTGACAACTGACAAGACAAAGTGACAATTGACAAGCAATCAATATACGGTACGATTGACATTAGTGACATTACTAGGTACAGATTTATGATTGACAGATTGTCTTTGACATATGACTACCGATAGATAGTGTAGATTGACACCAAAATAAAAATCCAATGATGCGATTGCTCGTTAATACTTTAATCGCTAAAATAAATAAGATGTTATTTATTAATTTCTCGTTTGTTTATTATTTTTGTACATGCCTACAATGTCATTTTGTCCATTAAATATTTCGATTGTCTATTGAATGACCGTTTGTTTTTAGTCAACCTACTTGAAATTGTCCAACAAGTAAAGTAAGTTTTCACATTCCCATAGAAACTTAACAACCTTTTATAAAATATTTAAACGGAAAAAATCTAGTTTTTTTTATTTAGTGGTAGTATTGTTTCTGTAACGAACAGAAAATATATAACCCAATTTTGGCGATCGTCTTTGAGATATTACATCTGTATCTATGGAAATGACACCTTATCATAACGTAACTTTTCTCGTATCTAAAAATACAAAATTCGGTTTTATATCTTGATTCAAAAATCAAAAATTAAAATTAAATTCCATTTTAAAATTAATTGTACCACTCAAAATTATCGTTCAAAGATATAGTTAAGTGGCACCACAATTATTGTTCATGGCAATAATATGCTTTTAGTGTGACAATACGTCACACGATTCTCGGGTTTAATAAAGAAGTAGGACTGATCGACTTAAATAGGTGTAAAAACCATAGTTCTATTCTAATCAATTAATTAAGATCACATTATAATTATATTCGAATATGTAAAATGCTGGCTAAAAGACCACTATCCAAGCCGATAAACAAAAGTGAACTGTCATCCATGCCGCAATTGACATGTCAACGTCCTATTGTTTATTCAGTTTCTGTATTTAGTTTGATTTTCGTCTTTGGAGTGTTATTTAGTTTTTTGTTATTTTATTTTTATCATTTTATTAATTAAAAGAAGATAAAATTATTCATATTTTTAGATTTTATGAAAACAACATGAATTTTATGAATGCAACCTGCAATACAATGTCACTGTCACTTTGATAGTTGTCAAATCAGGACAACGCACGTTCTATTGAACATAGTTTCTGATAGGTAATACATATTTTTTGACGATTTATCTGACAATCTAAATAAAAGGAGAAGCTGACTGACTGACAGACTGACAGACTGACTGACATATCAACGCAGGGCCTATAAGGGTTAGAAACTTGAAATTTTGAAAACGAAGTTGCAAAGTATGTATGAAACTTTGCCGTTCTTCAACGTATTGGAATGAAATTCAGTATGAAGGTTTTTCATTGCAAGTCATGAGACTTGTATACAATATTTTTTCAATAATCATGTTATATATTATGATACACACACACACACACACACACACACACACACACACACACACACACATGTCTGTGTATATATATATATATATATATATATATATTATAGATTACGGACTTTGACCAAAAACTGAAGGTCTCCTTTGTATCATTAGTAATTTCATAAGTAATTAATATTACAAAACGTACTGATTAAATGTCTATAAAGTACGACGCACTACGCGGCAAACAACGCAACGTACGCAAGCAATGTACTTAGTAAAGGACTAAGTACGCGTATATGATACGCGTACTTAGTCCTTCGACGTCCTTGACCTTGAGACGAGGTGGAATAGGTAGAACAGGTATTTGGATCACGTATTTTTAAATACTAGGAACAGGTACACCTAGTCCAAAATTAACCTAGTACGACCCACCTCTAAACCTAACCTATGTCCTATCCATAGATTAGCGCCTTAGCGGAGAAGAATGACGGCTACGCTACGCTACGTGTATAGACGTACTAGAAAAGAAAACATAAGATGGATGTCACTACTCACTACCGCCATCTACATTCTGCCCAAGTAATGTTTAATCAATGCTTCATGACAGCAGGTTCTTGATAAATGGTTCTAGGCATTTTTACAACTCGGCTTATTGCTACTTAATAGTGCAACTTTTTTACCATATTTTCACAAATTAAGCTTGAACGCAAACGCCTAATAAATAAGGTTAAAGATCGAAATTAAACGGTGTGGTGTTGACCAAACTTTAATCTTCGGTAGACATCCACTATAGATATCACTTGTTTTATTAGGGATGCTGTAACTTATCTTGCAAAATTCTTGTTACGAACTTTGCTTTCATACACATTTATGTTTTTGGTGGGATTGTTTTAACAGCAATTGTGTTCTGTTTGGAAAGGTGTGGAGCCGGTAAGTCATTTTAGAGACGACCATCTTAGTCTTTAGGGGTAGCAGCACATCTGTCAGTCTTATTAACAATATTAATAACAACTAACTATCACCAGTCGCTGTGGCCCCTACTAACAAACTGACCAAATGACGTTCTAAACACACTCTGCTAACTGGATTAATCATCCTAGTTCTAGATGTTAAATGTTACAATTATTTTACTGGCAACAATTTACAAACTAGTAATTATGAAACTATCATACAAATTGCAACACTCTTTGAATTATGATGTGAATAACTTAAATTTATCTTACTCCAAATTATTGCTCATAATTGATTATTAGGATATTTATTGCTCTATTAAAGCATGTTTTTTAAAATTTTAATTATTTTCTTAATTTTTCTTATTATAATCTAGCTGATATAAGTCAGGACATAAATGGTAGAACATAATGTATATGTGAAGGTAGAGAGATAAATTAACGTAAACCTTGTGAACATTTTTCGTGGATAGGCCTCTTTATTCAGACCTAAATTTTAAATCGGCTACAAGTGCTATATGATCTGATGGAAATACAATACTCGGTAATGCTGTGTTGGCTTGTAATTCTTCATTACTTGGTAAAGGAATAACCTGAAAAACAAAGAAGTATGTAAATAGTAATAACACAAGCAGACTATGGATGTTACAGCTATACTACTTTGCTTAAATACGTCATATATCTTATATATAAACACTTATAATAAAAATGTAACTGATCGCTGTCTGTACATGGAAGATATATAATGTACTGTACATGGAAACTACACATTATTGGGAGCCTTCATGAATGCTATGTAACCCAAAAGAATTATTGTTGAAATTTTTAGTTGGTTTGAATGTGCGGTTGTGTGATCTAATCTCAGAAATGGCTTAACAGGTTTGGGCGCAGTTTTCACTAATTTATTGTGGTAAGCTTTACTTAAAATTAAGTTTTTGTTTTATTTCAATCAGTCCATAAACAAAGTTATGAGTTTAAAGAACACGTCCGCGTTTACATTATGGTCTCTTAGAGACAAGTTTCCCTAAGCGAAGAAGAGCGGTTTACTAGGGATCAATATATTGAATATAACCTTTTGTCATAACTGATTCAATCCTTACCTGCTCAACTGTATTATTTCTTGTGTCGTAAAAGATATAATCCAAGCAATCGGCAAATCCTGCTGTGAAATTTGTGTATTCGGGTGTTCCACAGGCACTAGCTAATGGTATTTTCTGTGTTAATGTTAAATTATTGACAGCCTCATTTTGATCTGAAAAATGGAACATGATTTTTTAAAAATGTAATTACGAAACACTTAATGAATAACCGAATTAACGGTCGAATTTTGAGCGGAGAGCGGCCATTAGTAATTTTAATTATTATGAATAACAGAATAATTCATAACAATGTGATGTTCTACAATATTTCATTCATAATGTTAACTTACTCGAGCACCAATCTGGCAATGAGCTAGGAGCGACGCCTTGGGTATACAGTTGATAGATGCCGCAAGACGGTACACTATTGAAATCACCACATAAAATCAACGATACCCTTTTATTTTGTAGTTGTCCCTAAAACATGATAAATTACTTTAAGGGACAAAAGAAAACATTTTGTTTTGGATGTCTGTGTGTACAGTTAGTCCATTGAAAAGTTACATTTGGGGTTGCGTTTTTCAGAGGACGCAATTTTATTTTTTAGATATCAACAAGGTATACCAACCCCTATAAGGTAGACTAAACTCTTGACATCTAAAAAATAAGATTGCGTCCTCTGACAAATGCACGCTAAGCCCAAAAAATGTAACATTTCAATGGACTATGCATCACCAAACGTGCTTGCGGATTGTTGCAAAAGTAGAGCAGACTAATGCTAGTTATAACTTTTTGTATAATAAATAGATTAAGTTCCCAATTTATACAGTCAAAACAACAAAAAAATATAAAACCAAACCAGTAAAACAGTAAACAAGATTAGATATAAAATACGAGAGTTGATTGAAAAGTTCGCGGTCTCCCACAGTCAATTTTTTATTATTTGGTCCAAATATTTTTGGGCTGTCACAAAATTTGGTTGCAGTAGCTTTTGCAGTGTAATAATTAGGACAAGTTAAGTAAGACCAACTATAGGGGTTTTTCCGGATGAATTTAATGGATAAAATTGAGCAACATGCTGTAATCAAATGTGTATAAAAAAAATTAACACAAGGCGATCCACGTTAACACGCATACAATATTAAGCTGTCGTATAGCCCTCTGAAAAAGAGGGTTGCTAAATTAAATTGTGGTCGAGACAGCATGAAAAAGGACCCTTGCTCCAGCCAACTTAAGTCTACTATTGAGCTATTGGGAGAGCGCCAATTGACCATTAAAGAGATTAAAACTATTCAGATTTAACATAATTGAAATAGATCGCTAACACCGTAGGCATCTCATATACTATATACTGCCGATAGATGCACTACTTGAGTTATTACTATATTTAAATTACCTTTAAATTATTGCATAAATTTTGAAGCCAATAAATTGTTATTCCACCTTGAATTAATCTTATATGATCAGCATCTGGATGAAAGTACAGATGAGTGTTACCAATAACAAGAACTTCATTTTCATTTTCAATTGATTCCAAGACTGTGGCGCTCATTACCGTTGACCGATCTAACAGTCTTTCCTTCAAAGCTTCATTCGCCAAGACTGCATTCCAAATAGGTTGTAAATATGACTTAGATTTTATAACTTCTGACAAAAGTATATTGTATTCAGTTAAAAACCTGCAAAAATTTTTTAGCCTTTTCAAAATTGCTAAATAAAGTTATAAGGTAGTAAATTACTAATTTTCTTTGTAATGGTAGTAACAAGCAGTGAAATATAAATACGTATATTATGTTCGAAACATTGCTAATGAAATCAAAATATATCAATAAAGCAATAATCGAAATATCTCAAGCAATTAGTAATCTTAATAAACGAAAGTAAAAGCTTTGACAAAAAATTATGTAATACATCCAATTAAGTATACTTTGGTATGAAATCAATTGATATCATTTTTTATCCCTACATATTGTATTAATATGAATTACAAAACTTGACACCATATACATTTCATTGCTTGTGTCTATATTGAATGTCTACAATTAAGGACAGTCATACAACAACAATGAGAAAAGCATTTATATCAAGTGATAATTAAGAATTGCTTTCAGCAATGATGACACAACCAAGAAGAGATAGATAATCATAAAAATAAAATTATGTCGCTTATTAGCAGGTTATCAATTTATTTACCTAAATCTGTCCCTTCTATAAAAACAGGCTAATCCTTCTGCTACTTCTTTTCCTTTTTTGTAAAATTTACCTTTTAAATTTTCTGAATCTAATAGTGGACATAAATAATTATGAAAAATTTTAGAATCCACTTCTTGAAGGCAAATTATATCTGCATTGTATCCTGAAAAGTATATTAAAATAATAAAGATAATATTCAATATTTAAAAATTTTACTTCAAAGTTAAATACTGAAGTCTTTTGTATCGTTGGATAAATAAACCTCAAACATTGTTATTACTTGTGGTTGTTGAGGTCTTTCTTAAATACTTGAGTCAACCTGAACTTAGAACACCCCTCTGTCTGAACAAAGGGAAAATTTTTACTGTTTAAAGATGCATGTAATGTACTAGTAAACTAAAACATTAGTAGGAAAAAACCTTTTAACTCCTTCATGATTAGCTGTTTCCTGTAGTCAATTTGTAAAGCATATGGTGGACAGTAAGGATGCAGTTCTGTCCTAGTGTAGTCTGAGTCGCAGTATAAATCGGCCAATATGTTGTATGAGACACACCGGAAACTGGTACAGAAAAATAATGTTATTGCATCTTAAAATCTTAAGTTACTAATTATTTATCTTTGTGAATTGTATGAAGGAGTTTGTACAAACAACCAATGCAGGAACACAATCCCAATGGTATTTTAATTTGCCTTGCTAGCTACCATCAATCTCCTAGATCCAGTGTTTTTCAATAGCAATATGGAGCCAGGAATAATCAGGACCTTTATTTTCTGCATGCCCGGCAAAATTAGAGTTGCCACCATTTACTTAATCATATTGTCAACAAATAACATAAAAAAGTATTACTAAGCAAAGAAACTACACCATGCTGTGTAATTTTCCTTATCATAGAATGGTGCAACATACATTGGTTTTGTATTCCAATTTCAAATGTGTGCATTCAAAGTCAGAGGTAATTTGAAAAAGACACAACACCTACCTGGTGCCACTTAGTTTATTAGATGTAAATAAATGTCGGCTTTCAAAGGGACAATGGCCTGGACCAGCTTCAACAACATTTTTAGAAATCACTTCAACCACAGGACCAGACATTGTCTTGTTGGCTGAAAATATCAAATGTTAAAATTAAAAAGAATCATATAAGACTTCTACTAGAAATATAAAATATTTCATTGTCATTTCATATGCAATTTTGTGACTTTTCTTCAATCTTACCTAGTATACATTCTAGTTTCAATTTCATTCCAATATCATCAACTGAAGGGGTGTATACTTCTCCAGAAAAAACAAATATCCACTTGATGTGTTGTGCGGCTAATTCTCTGCCTTTATCGTTAACCACAGAACCTTTATACCAGTTGAAAGTACACATGTCTTTGTCAGTGTAATGCGCCACAAAGTTCTCAGGATAAACAGGAAAGCCTGCTAACATACTTTTAGGCAGATGGATGCTAACCAAACATGGAGCATTAAAAACTATGTTGAATGTTTGGTTCTCGATAGTCAACTTTATGGGCTCTTTCAATAAAAACAGGTGCGAGCAAGGTATTTCATCCGAGATAGCATTATTTTGTGAATCAAATGCCTTTATTTTTATTTCGCTTTCTTCACATACTTCCTTCTTGCCTTTTAATTTCTTTATTTGCTTCAGTATATTCATTTCCATGCGTGTAAAAACTGTTTTTAAAGTATCCGAAGGGTCTCTGGATAAATTGAATTGCCGCACTTGGTTGTTTACTTTATATAGAAAAGTTACATTAATTTTGTCCTCATTTTTTATATGTCTAAAGTAACACTTATCTGTATTCATGTTGTTGTTCATGTTCTTCGTTTTTGCAATTGTTACTAAGGACGAATAAGGGCGCACTAATCTGTAATATCTAAAAAACATACTAAAAGTATTTCACATGAGTAATTGAGTACCTATCTTATCTTATATCTTCATAATCATAATGTATTACTGCTTCCACAGTTAATATACTATGCTTTAAGACTACTTCTCACGCAATTCTAAAGCAATTTAAATTTAAACCTTACTTTTTGTATTAAACTTTAAAGCCATTGACGTCAATGCACAGACTACATAGGTAGCAGTGTTGCGGACTTGCGGATTAAACGTCAGACCACAGACAGAGTACTATGTTGTCAGACCATTCAGTCAGATCTCAGACCATAAATGTATTATGTACTCCATACTCTCCATAGATTGGGTAGACAATGTGCGCACTTCTTTAAACAACTAACGCCCGCGCCGTAGCAGGGTTGCCAGATTGGGCGACCTATCTCTAGATTTGGGCTATCTCACCGACGAATCGGCGAATTTTAATGAAAGTTAAATACTGCCATGATTTTTCCTTCTGTTGTTTTTGGAATCTATTTACTACTATTTAGTGAAATATTATATATTCTATTATTATTTTGACCTAAATTTAATAAAGTATCAAAGCTATTTTTTCAACTATAATATAATCAGTGTTGCCTTGCGTCGTAGGACCAGCCCCCATACATTTTTTGAACATCTCCTTTGCCTCCTTTTTGCAGTCTCAGTAGCCAGAGTCTATTAAAAAAAAGCTGCGTAAAAAAAAATGGTGGATGACGTCGTCGTAAAACACGGAATCAGGAAGGAATAAATCAAGGTGCTAGGTATAATTTTAAAGCTCGATCAACATGACTGTGCACTCGATGCGTGTCGCTACAGGACTAATCGAATTGCCAATATGTGGAATTGTGGACACGGATCGCGAAAGTTGGAGGCTGATTCCTTTGATAAAACCGACACGCGCCGGTCAAATTCCATCGCGTGCCAACGTTATAATCGCATCGGCGCGACGTAAACTCCAAGACGGTAAGTTATAAACGTAGGTATGACGAGGCGAAGTCATGCCGGGCGTTATGATTGGTACAGAGTGAACCACAGGAATGAATTAAGAACTAATGAAGACAAGTCTAGTACCTAGGTATCACAAAATAATAGAAAGGTGTAGGTATGCTGTTTTTTTAGTTGTAGTAGTAAAACTCTAGTCAGTCTATTTTTCATGATCCTGACCAATAACTCTTACAATTATCCACTGGGTTATATACATATTATTAAGTCTAACAACATGATTTTTTCTGTATATTAATTAACTTTCTAGAGATATAAAAATTATAAAATGCATAGGTTCGTTTCTGACAAGATATTTTTTTTGTCTCTGGTCACGATAGTCGACAGTGTCGACACGTCAGACACGTGTCAATGTGATTGTACGCGTAGCGGTACGAGTGGTATGACAGCGCCAACACGATATTCTCGAATCTCGTTGTTTCGTACTATAGTTAGTTTTAAATAGTTTGCTGGAGCTCCGAGTAGACATTACTTGGATGAAATAGTTTTAATTCAGCATTACCATCAGGGATTTTAACGTCAATTAATTGGTATATTCACATTCCAGGATAACGTGAATTTGTGATATAAAATGGTAAGGAATTAGATTTAGTCAATGTTCAAACAACTAGCATAGAAAATCGGAGTTGTACCCATGTTAACTTACCTCAATTCAGGCGCAAAAATTAATTGAAATGGAAATATTTTTCGTAGGTATTTTTACTATTGGCCATTACAAATGCGTTACAATTCTGTGTTTAACGTTTTCCAGCCAGCATCCGCTAGCTCTACGTCTGTTGGTTCAGGAGGTCGGTCGCCTAGCAAGGCGGCTGCGGCGCCCCGCTCCTCAACCGGAGGCACTGTACGGCAGCGGAAATCTACCACTACCACAACAGCAGCTAGAAGCCGTGCTACTGGGGCTGGTTCTGGTGGCATGTGGCGTTTTTACACCGATGACTCTCCTGGTGTGAAAGTGTAAGTATCCATTCTGGTAATAACTATATGAAAACATTTGTTTGTTTTATTTTAATTAATGTCACAAATGGATAAGATTGTTGGTCTGCTTGATTATAATATTTCTGTGGGATCTGCAATATACATCTCTGGAGTTGAATTTCATTGGAAGTGAAAGCTAGAATCCACATACAACATCCATTAACAGTAGCACTTTTATAATATTTTTTTAAGTTTGTGATAAGACCTGCTTTTTTATAATAATGATGTATTTATTGATTTTTAAGATTGAGATCTAAGATTTTAATTTATAGGTACTTATTTGCAATGTAGTTAAGATTAGAAGTGTCTAAAATAGTGATGAATGTATTGTTAAATAACTTATTACACCTTTTTGTTTTACAGAGGCCCAGTTCCAGTACTAGTGATGTCACTACTTTTCATTGCATCAGTGTTTATGCTACATATCTGGGGAAAGTATACCAGAGCGTAAACATTTATTGACTGTAATGTTCACATTATTTGCATTGATTTTTAAATGATAATGAAAGTTGTAAGTTATGGTGGAGTGTTTTATTCGTGAAAGTATGTAGATTATAGGTTCCAAATGTTTTATTTACTCTTAATTATGTTTAGATGATTATTTATAAGTTAATTTTCTTTCCGTTGATTGTCATCCATTTCAATTGTTTTGTTGCTATTTTGCATTTACTTGTAAACAAAATGGTATGATAATAATATGATCTTTTGCATATTTATTATTATAATGTAGATTAATATACTTAATTAAGACATCAAATAAATTTTAAAGCAAACCCATTATTGATTTTCCTTTTTTTGTAAAGACTTAACAAGTCTTAATTAAAATTAATCTAGTGGCCATGTGCTGGGTTGGCAGACTTTTACATTAATATGTAATTTAATAGTTTTTTAACGATTTTGGCAGTACCGGGTACTCATGGATTTTGCATTTTTACCAATGTTTCGACCCAATTGTATAAATCATGGTTATGGCAAGACTTGTATTAACAAAAAATAAACATAATAAAAATGAAAAAATAGGTTGTTTATTAGGTACTGTTCTTCATCAAATTCCTTATCAGATATGTCATGTATGCTAGTTCGGTGGTTGCTTTGCTCCGTTACAAGAAATTTAAATGAAAATCAGTTTTTGGTTGTTATCAAACATACACATAATTTGTATATTGCAGTCACATAGATAGACATACAGTATAGAACCATAAAAGACTCAAAAATTGTATTACAATACTTTATTATACTACTACTACTATTTAAATTTCCTGCCATAGAGCGTAGCAATCACCTTAAAACCAAAATAAAAAAATACAGTTACTTGGAGGAAGTATTTACATTATCAGCCTTATGAAATAATCTCGCCCCGTGTATACTAAAATATAGCAGTTACAATAATTTTAATACTAGTATTACAATTAAAAGCAATAAAAAATTCATTTGTATATCTGGACGTGTTTTACGAAATTGTAAATAAAGCTACTAAATCCAGACTACTTAAAGCTTAAACTATAAATAAGGTAGTTGAAAAAATAATTTCAACCACTTGAAAAAAACTAATTTCATACTACCTTCTAATACAAGTTTGCATGATTGTGACTGTAACTGTATAACTCCTAAAAACATTTTACACAATGTCAATAAAAATTCAACATACAAACCAAACAAAATGATCCAAAAAAACTTGGTATGTAGGCACTTCAAATATAAAACAGTTTGTGACACAAATTTCCAACTGCTAGCTCTGACGTCAGGCTCAGGCGGAACGGGACACTTTTTCGTGCGCGCTGCCAGTGTTCATCAATTTTAAGACGTTATCAAGTCATAATTAGACATAAAGTAAAGGTAAAATGACTTAAAACTTAAAACTATTCTACTTTGTTTCAACTTGTAGCATTCCCTCAACACAGATCATTTTCACTGCAGAGATACTACTCATCATACATATGCCTCAACTCTTCTACCTTTTATCCTGTCAAAAAATTGATGCCATGAAACTAACGTTTTCCCTGACCAAATCCAAAAACTCGAGGTTATTCCAACTATCATTGTCATAAGATACTTGATCATAAACATTTCAAATTTAGGCTTATCAATTTCATGATGTATAAAAGGACATGGGATAGAATAAACAGGTGAGGAACACATTTCTCGGTGCCAAGTCATCATCCAGCTATCAAAATGGGCTTGTTCATAGAAAAGGCATGCAATCACAATAAGAGCAGGTACTGTATAAAGTACACCAAAAACTCCAATCCGAATCATCAGTTTTTCTAGTTTATCTGTTTTAGTTCCATCGTGTTTCATAACGGTTCTAATTCTAAATAATGAAACAAAACCAGCTAATAAGAAAATTGTTCCGAGAACTAGGTATGCACATAAAGGCGCCAGCACAAATCCTCTCAAAGCTTCAGCATCCCATAGTCCCACATAACAAACACCAGAAAGTATGTCACCTGGAAATAAAAAATATATGCTTTATACATTAATGTAATGTATAATTTTATAAGGACATGGCTAACGAGCATATTATTTACTTATGCATTAATATTGTAACTTTTTCTCTTTGATTTAGTACTTTAATATTTAATATAAAACAATTAAAACTGTACAGAATTATTAGTTGAATTTACTAACAGGCAATTAGATAAATGATTATTAAATTTGCTTACCATCAACTTTTCCCATAGCTAATATTGATATTGTTTTAATAGCAGGAACTGCCCAGGCAGCTAGATGAAAATACTGTGAATTAGCTTCTATAGCTTCATGACCCCACTTCAAGCCTGCAGCCAGGAACCAAGTGAGAGTCAATATTACCCACCAAATACTAGAGGCCATACTGAAGAAATAAACAACCATAAAAAGAATTGTGCATGGTTCATGTTTTGTGCCCTGAGCAATAACTGATATGTTAGGTAGTCTTGTTCCACTGACAGTAGAGGAAAAGGGGCCTTGACAACTCACACGATCACCTGCATTCCACCCCACAACATAAGCTGCAGCTACCATCAAATAACATACTGAGAGAAATATAATAGGCCTTTCTGGGTATCGAAATCGATCTGTATCAATTAAGAATGTAAGCACTGTGAACAAACAACTTAAAGCACAAAGCGTTGCCCACATGCCTATCCACTGTCTGGCAAAATTCTTTTCATCTTGACTAAAAAACATTCCATTACAGGGTGCTCCACAGTCATATTCAATTTTATCTCCAACTTTCAATGTATACTCTAAATCCAGGTTTTTCGGCACTTTGAATTGTACAGGGCAGACAAATCCGAAGTCTTTTGCCCCACGCAGTTTTGTTGGATCTCTCTCTATATTAGACTTAAAATCTACTTTAGGAAGTTTGGTTTCGGTGGATTTTCGAGATTCCTGAGTAACGTTGTTATCACCAACACAAATAACATTAGGGTCGGTCACCACGGGGAATTTCGAGCACTTCAAATGTTCTGGCCAATGAAATCCAAATTGAACCATTAACTCGTCGCAATTGTGTTTCGCTGATTCACACAAATGCCGACACGGTGGAATTGGAGCATCCAATATAGTACATACAGGAGCATATACTGAACATAAAAAAAATTTCAGGTCGGGCGAACAATTCACTTTAATCAGCGGAGTAAACTGATGTACTTCAGGGCCAGCATCTTCTTGTTTTGCGTGGTTTAGTAAGTTGGGAAAAATTGTCTGATTGTACCTTATTTGTTGACAAAATTGTATAGTAATAGGCTCGCAACGACCATGGTGTGGTAATTTATCTCCTTGATAAACAGTAACACGTGAAGATTTACTACTCACAAACAAATAAAATACTGATATTATAAACGAATTACACACTTTACCCATTGTAAATAATATTTTAAACTAAACTGTATGATATCAACATTATGAAGTACGTTAGAAACCTTATAATTTATTCACTTCTCATTTAACATTGTGTTGAGTTTATTATAACAACGAACTAAACAAAATCATTTCATGAAAATAATGCAATGCAAAACTTTTATATCTCGCTCACAGAGTACGTATAGATATTATACGTAAACAGACTAAACAGAAGCTCAATGTCACATTTTTTTTTTTTTTGGGGATTTTATGACCTGGTATTTAAAACCTTTAGGTCAGCTCTTATTTTCCATAGCTCATTCATAGGCGTAATATTACGCCTATGAGCACATTCAATTAAATTGTTTTAATTGTATTCTTGATGTATTTGTAGATATGCTTGTAATTAAGTTCGTCTTGTAGCAATTGTTTTAATGGCGGCGGGCGGGACAATAAATCACACTTATTTTCAACATCACTAAGTTCACTGGCCAACACTAGTCTGTCGATTAAAAATTTTTGACAATCAAAGATAATGTGCTCCATAGTTCCATCACTTGAATTACAATATGAACAGTTTTTATTCGCAATAATGCCGAGTCGAGCAAGGTGTGACGGTGCAGTATTATGACCAAAACGCAGTCTATTTATGATAGTAATAAACTCTCTAGTAGCATCTTCCATTCGATGATACCAAGGTCTTGCAGGTAAGCTTTCTTGTATGCTTCCATACCATTTTCCTTTCGTATCTTGATCTTTCTTCCACATTTCTAACCACAACTTTTGAATATTCTGGTCAATACATTGCAAGTAATCGGACATAGGAACATACATTGTATGTCTAACGTCAACAGCATTAACTCCTTCATATGCAGTTTTATCAGCCATTTCATTGCCAGAGATACCTTTGTGGGAAGGCACCCATAGAAAGAAAACTTGGATATTTTTAATGTGATATTGGTGAATTATTTGTTTAATGAAGTAAAGGATATAATTGGACTTGAATTTAACTGTGAGGGTAGTTAAAGCTGTTATCAAGCTCAAGGAATCAGAAATTATTAAAAAATATTTAATGTTATTGATTTCACGAATACGCATTAATGCCTGATACACTGCATATGCTTCTGCCGTAAATATAGAGCAGGGTTCATGCAGAATAAAGCTTGAAGAAAATTTTGCTTGTGGATCATATAGAGCAGCATGTACATAATCACTTGCTTTGCTCCCATCAGTGTAGATAACATAGTATTTTGTATTTTCCTCTAAAAATTTAAGCATTTCTGAATTATTGTTTATTGTCTGTTGAACTACATTAATTGGATGTGAAATACACTGATAAGAGAAAGAGTAACATGGCCATGGATACTGTTTTCTAATTTTAGATAAACTATTGTCTATTTCCAGAAATATATCGGACAGTGTTGGAGAATTGCCGCATAGTAGACCTTGTGCTGTTGTTAATGGTCTTCTTGGGGATCTATTTATATAAGGTACAATTTTGTTTATTACTTGAGTGTTATTTGATGCCAGTAATTTGAGACAGTATCTTTCAGCAAGTAAGATTCGTCTCAAAATCAAAGGCATCACTTTTGTCTCAACTTCCATGGCCCTTATGGGAGTCGAGCACATAGCACCAGATATTATTCTTAAAGCTTTATTCTGCAATATGTCTAATTTATTTACATGAGAACTATTCATATAAGCGAGTGAACTATAATCTAAGTGACTTCTAACAATACTTTTATACAATATAGACAATATTTTAGGGTCTGCACCCCATGTTACACCACAAAGTGATCTAATAACATTTAGTCCTATGTGAGCATTTTTGGATACATATTTAATATGTTCTTCAAAAGTTAGTTTTTGGTCCAGTATTATTCCTAAAAATTTCTTTGAATTGACTCTATTTATAATTTCATTATTGTAAATAATATTTGAATTTGAGGCTTCATTACCAAAAAACATAGCACTACTTTTAGAGGGGTTAATTTTCAAATGTAAATGATTGTTATAATATTGTAATAGTTGAAGTAAGGATTTGTTCATATTATCTATTGCAATCTCTAAGTTGTAATTACTACTATATAATACAATGTCATCAGCAAATTGTAAAATATTTATATCTTTATTATTTACATATTTACAAATCTCACTTGTGTATATATTGTACAGTAATGGAGATAACGTGGCACCTTGCATTGTACCTCTTGAGGCACATTTGGGTCCATATAAAATATTGTTATGCCTAGCATAGATTGTCCTGTTGCTCAAAAAATTATAAATCCATTCACATAAGTGCCCGGGCACACCTAACCTAGACATGACTTGAACTAGTATGCCAGGATCAACACTGTCAAAAGCACTTTGAACGTCTAGGAATACGCAAACAGTATTTAATTTTCTATGTTTTGCATTTTTCAGGTCAGAGATTAAAGAGGTGAAACTGTCTGCACTACTACGTCCTCTACGGAAGCCATTTTGTATATGTGGAATTAAACACTTGGATTCAACATACCAATCAAGACGGACTTTCACCATATTTTCGAATATTTTACCAAGACAGGATGACAAGGAAATTGGTCTATAAGAACTAGCAAACTCAGGAGATTTGTCGGGCTTAAGTATTGGGACAACACACTGTGTTTTCCATGACTGTGGAATAACTTTATTACGCCAAAGCAAATTGAGGATTTTAAGAAACAACTTTTGGGCAGATACATCTAAGTTTTTAATTATAATGTAAGGATAATCATCTAAGCCAGGAGTTGTATTTCGTCTAGACTGCAAACTTGTTAAAAATTCAGACCATGAAAATGGATCTAGTAAAAATTTAGAATTTGGGTTATCATTGTTAATTTCAAAAAGAATGTTCAGTTGATCTACTTCAATTAAATTGTTATTATCTGATAATTTATCCAAAAGTGGAGATATAAACTCATCTGTATATGATTTATTCTTAGGTCTTATGCCTTTAAACATTTTTAATAAATTCCAAATTTTACTTATGGGAGTATTTCTATTAAAAGTGTTACACAAGTTATTCCATCCAATTTTTTTCTGTTCTGAAATTGTTCTCTTTTTCTGGGCATCTTTTCTTTTGTAATTAATGTAATTCTCAATAGTAGGCTCTTTTCTATATAGTTTTAGTGCATTATATGAAGCAATAACACTTTGTTCGCATATACTATTCCACCAAGGAGATGGTGGTCTGCTTATGAAAGTGTTTGTTTTAGTGAGCTTTGGAATTGACATTTCTTTAAGAGTATCTAAATGAGAACAGAAATTATTATAGGTTGAAATAGGATCATGCGATTGAAGTACCAAATCATTAAACATTGTTTTTGAAAGAGCTGTGTATGTTGCCCAGTCAGCTTTTTTATATATGAACCTATCTACAGGTGAATTGAGATGATATTTATCTATATTTAATGAAATCTCTGTTATTGTTGGATAATGGTAACTTCCCATTGTGTCATCATGTACAGACCATTCACATAGTGGTGCGAGGCTGCCACTGATGAAGCTTACATCAATGGCAGAAGGAGTTTGTCTAGGGCGATTTACAGTTGTAGGTCTACCATCATTTAAAATACACAAATCTAAGTCATCAATTAAATTAAATAAATCCTGACCTCTACCTTTGGTTGACTGACAACCAAATGCAATATGATGAGCATTAAAATCACCACTCATAAATATGGGCTTTGGCAGATCATTAATAATGTAACGGAGTCTATTAATTCGCATTCGCCCACTTGAAGGTGGACAGTATACACAGAGAATTGTTAAACTACTATGTCCAGTTGATACAGACACAGCAACTGTTTGAATGTCTTCATAAAATCTGGTATTTAATATATTATACTTAAGGTATGGTTTAATCAGAATTGCAACTCCATTATGTGCATTGTTTGAATTTTTATTGTAAATGTTATATCCTGGTATTTTAAAATTATTATCTTTGAACCATGTCTCATTAAGAAGGCAAATATCAATATTATGTTGTTTTAAAAATTGAATTAATAAAGGTTTTTTACTATTTGCACTTTGAATGTTATACTGAGCGATACGTAGCTTGGATTGTGTAGGACTAGGCCCAACACAATCCATTATGTTAAGTTTTTTAATAATGCATCTTTAATAGTTTTAATATTAGTGGGTGTACTGTCATCTTTATTGGCTAATTCCACCAACGTTTGCACTAGGGCCATAAGTACATCGTTGTTGGAAATTATTTGAGTTTTAAGGTCTTCCTTAGAATTAACTATTTTAACTTTATTTACATCTCGTACAGACTTATTTACAGAGGTATTTACAGACTTATTTACAATAACATTACTGTTTACAGGTTGTGGTTTTGGTGGTGGGAGTGTAGGGAAATCTGTTCCATTGATGGCGACCTGTTTTGTTAAGGCGGCACTTGCATAAGATATGTTGTTTTTCTTTTCTATAATCTTCTTAGTTTTAATCGGACATAATCTAGATATCGCGAGATGAGGCCCACTACAATTTATACAGCTGATTTCTGTTGGTTTATCACATTCCTTATACAAGTGTTCACCTCCACAAATACTACATCTTTGTTTACCATTACAAATCTTTGCTGAATGATTAAATTTAAAACACCTATAGCACTGTAGTAATGGTGGAATGTATTCAAAAACTCTGTACGAGAATAGATCATATTGTACATTATTAGGCAGTACATTAGATAAGAAAGTGATGCTTACAGTCTGCAATGGAATGCGCTCTTGTCCTACTTTCTTTGAAAACCTTCTTATTGCCACTATTTCATATGTTGAAGAAAGTCTTGTGTAAAGTTCTTTGTTAGATATATTCGCTGGAACAAATCTGATGATGCCGGTTTTTTCAATTTGCGCTGCCGGTATGAACGCCTTCATGTCATATTTTGTGAGGAAAGTTGTGTTATTAATGAAGTTATTGGCCGTATTATATTGCTTGAAGATAACTGCAATTTTATTGGCATTCACCCTCTGAATACCCGTCACACCTTTTATGTCCATTGCGAAAATATGGTTTAAGTAAGTAGGGCTCTTGTTGCCCAACCTATCGTCGCTTGTGGATTCCACATACACTTTAAAGTCTGTGTTGGTTGAGTTTTCCGGATATAGTCTTTTGTAATTCGGTTTGTAATAAGGGAGATATGCATCTCGCTCATCGCCGCAGTCCAATCGTCCAGAGCCTACGCCTCCTCCTTCATCCGTAGGCCGTGGCCGTTTTATTGAGGTGGGCGGGTGAGACCCGCCCCCCTCGTTTACCTCCATTGCTATTGCGCTTTTCAGCAGCTAATAGCAAAATTTTAAGTCACTTTAACTAAAAAAAACCACTACATAGAGGAAAATTTTAAAATTAAAGTAGAAACACAACCGCGCTTTTTCAAGGTTCCCGCCAGAATCCGCTCAATGTCACAGTCTCACAGTCACAGACTTATATATAGTCCATATTATTATACCACATTACCACAAAATATAGATAGACATATAGATTAGATCTCAATATGCACAGACTGATTAAAGAGAGTTAAATAATAATATAATTTGTGGCCATAGATTATACACGTGTGTAAAAAGGCCGTTAATAAAATATATAATCCATTTTTATGCATTTATAAGTTACTTATATAAAAAATTTGACAACGGACTTCGACTTGTACTTTCTCGTGCTCGGTCGTGCTATCTCAAGTATCTCATCAGATCTCATGTTGGGTTGAACACGCCACGCTCACCAGAACCAGATGTCAAACAATATCCTTCTCAGTCTCCGTATTTAAGGTGATAATAAAATCTAAAGTCTACAGGCTAGACAATAAAAACAAAACGTTTCCAGTTTTTTTTTTTTGTAAAAGATGAAAATAAAAAAAACAAAAACTTGGTTATTTGAAGTTTTCGAGATAAATCGATTTTTACCCTTAACTCCCCTCTCCGTAACTTATTTTTCCTTTTATTCAGATCAGATCAGATATCGTTCAAACTTTTTAGACTTATCAAGGACCGATGGAAAGAAAGAAAAATATTTATTCACAGTCTGAAAAACAAAAAATAAAATATTGTATCCTGTGCAGCGAAAAATAATACCTACTTTATGGCTCGTTGATCCTGTGGTGTGACGTCAACGATCAACTGTCGTCTGATTCAGTCTAAAGCGTCAATGCTGTCAATGTCAATACTCAATGTCAATACTGATTACTGGCTGTTGACTGTCAAACAAAAGTATCAAAACGAGTTTTACTCAAAAACTCAAAAAACTGTACTGGTTTATTAATTTAATTTAATAACATTTGAAAATTCGGGATTACTGTACGTAGTACATACATACATACTTTACATCGACAAAATAATGGAGCCAGGGACTGATACTATAGATTTTACAAAATTTATAAATCCTAAGGCTAATGTCGATAATATAACTCCACATAAAATTGCTGTTGTTGCGTTTATTAGGGAATATGGATTATTGAAAATGCAAGGTTTGTTATTATTACGGGGCATTCGTTTATGATATTATTAAATTCATTGTTGTAATACAAAAATTTAAATATTTCAGCAAAGCGTATGGTTGACTGCAATATGGCACCTAAGTACAGGAAAGACTTTTGTATCCTAGCACTAAAACTCATTCAGGTATTCTAATTTATTTGCATAAATATTATTAAATTCATATTACATTTTAGTTGAATTTCTATATGTATTACATTTACTTTCGGTTTCAGTGTCCTGATATGGAATTTAAAGAGTTAGAGGCTCTATTGACTGATGGTCGTTATAACTTATTGAGTGTACACCTTCAGAACTTTTGTGTACGGCTGCAGAATATCTATGTCAATGGAATTAATGCCCTTACAGATTGTGTCATATCTTCTGTCGATAAACTTATGACAGAACACTCAGAGACATCCCCTTGTGTAATAACAAGAAGTAGTATTTTAGGTATAACTAAATTAAAATAAAATTTTATGTTTATGATAACACTTCAAGCTTGTCCTTGGAACCTGACTGCAATATTTTTAATATGGTAGGAAAGAGACATCTCCCTGTCCCTCCCCTGAGAGTGGGCTCTCAGACCTAAAAGCCTATGGTCAAATTCTAATGCTATATCAAATTGCCATTGCTAGACATAACACAAGGAGAGATTTCTCTTTTTTGGGAATATTCCACTGGTATTGACAAAATACTTTGCTTTGTTGTGTTTACCACAAATAACTGGAATTAATTGGGTGTGGGTGTCCTTCATCCAGGCTGAATAGACATCTACTAAGTTAGCACACTACCTCCCAAGATTACAATGCTAGTTATTATTATATAGGGTTGTTGTTAGGAATTAACTTATAGAAGTAAAAAAATGTAATAATATTATTTTGAAGCTTTATTTAAAGTCTATGCAGTTATTTTAAATTACTGTCTGTTATCTGTGTGTCTATTACATCAAAACATTTAACTTGAATCATAATCAAGTGTGAATATAAGTTGTATGAATATAATGATACCTGAAGTACCTGATTTTTAGGTTTTTATTTACGAAGAATACTTGTACATTTGGATAGATTAACATTTGTACAAATTGTATCTTTATACAAGTCATTTTGTCTGTATTATCAAAGAGGCAGACCGGGACTTATGATGAGATCACTAAGTAAAGAGGTAAGTTAATTAAAACATGAATTACGTTACATGTTTCGA
Source organism: Ochlodes sylvanus (assembly GCA_905404295.2). NCBI lineage: Eukaryota > Metazoa > Arthropoda > Insecta > Lepidoptera > Hesperiidae > Ochlodes > Ochlodes sylvanus. The sequence goes on along the minus strand of FR990125.1, from coordinate 9,145,083 downwards.
AATCCAATGAAATAACTGAGTGTCCATTATTAAATTGCAGAAGCTCAATAATATGGAACCCCAATCAACACTTAGATGCCTGTCTCCGACACTCCCAGATGAATCTAGACATCAGGATGTCATAAAAACAAACCCAATAGACAGGGATAAGTAAGTAAATATTTATATTGATAGACAAAGGTATAATAATATAAATTTTAGCCATTATGAATTTTATCATTTAGGCTATTGTAAGTGTAATAATAAATTTCAAGATTTGTTTGTTTAATTTCAGTATTAGATTCAAGTTTAATAACTGTTCTTATAAATTTTTCAGTAATTTGGAAGAGTGTCAGTGGTCACGGAAACAAGCAGAACTATTCACTGCACAGCAGGCTAACTTGTTACGTGTCAATGAGTTCAAGGCATTGCCACCTAAACAAATGCAAAAAACTATTTTGCAGATAATTCATGATATACCTGAATATGCTGATGTGGTGAGTTAAAAACTTAATCTCCTTAAATCAAATCCTATAATATTAGATATTAACTGACTTAAAAAGCCATAGATTGAGTTTATTTTATCTTGACCTTTTTTTTTCAGCATTTTCTCAGTTTCTTGAACTGTATTCGAATTAAAGAGTTTTGTGGCGCACAAGATTCTGTTTACAATTGCTTCGATCGCACTGTATTTCCTAATTTTGAGACTAACACCTTGTGCAGCGACAAAAACCGGAATTTTCGATATGCCGCCCTCAATAGAGCGGCTATGCATACAAAATTTGGTCACAAGTTAGTATTGCTAGTCGTTTTTCATTGCGGTACACTTGAGTAATTTTAACTTAAAGACAATCCTTTTTTCTGTTTCTTCTTAATTCTTTCTGCAATGCATCAATGAAGAAAGGAAGAAAGTTTTTTTATTATAATAACCTGATAGTAAGTGGTGATGTAGTGTTGGATGGTAAAGCAATCTAACTTAGAAAAAGCCTATTCACTCTTGATTTGAAGTCATCAACATTGTAATCTAACCGGTGCTGGTAATTTACTTAACTCTTTCGCGGTACGTAAGCATAAATGTCTGACCGAAGCGTGTCGTCCGTACCGAAGGGATGTTAGCGACGAAAGGATGATGATGATGATGATGATTATTATTATTATTTTTAGCACGGTCGCGATGGAGTGCGTTCGCGAGGCGCTGTCGACGGCGCACGAGACGGGCGACACGGCGTGCCTGGCGGCGGCGGGCGCGTGGGGCGCGCTGGCGGGCGGGCGCGCGCGCCGCGCCGTGCTGCTGGCGCGCTCGCCGCGCCCGCCGCGCACCGCCGCCGCCGCCGCGCAGCTCATGGCGCAGCATGCCGCCCTCAACGCCACCAAGCCGTGTCATGTGTTCGATGTATGAAAACATATCAGTTTTGTTGGCGAAATGTTGCGGATACAGCAACCTTGCGTGGGTTGCAGCCCCGGGTCACATGTCGGTCGATTGTTTAAAAATGTTTACAATGATAATTTTCATTTGTTATGAAATTTTGCCCCCTCCTCAAGCTAAATTTGGAAAAATATAAAATGTTGGACAAAGTGTGCATATAATTATTTTTGATTTTCATACCTATATTTATTTTTAATAATAGCTTCTGCCCTCGACTTCGTCTGCGTGGTTTTAACAATTTTATTGGCTTATGTTGCAGATTCTAACCAAAGGAGCATCTATAAATTACTTGCATTCGATGACTGATCTGACCATGGTTGGACTTGCGAACACCGCGGCCCTGTGGGCTTTATATGGCAAATCAGAAATGGCATCAATAAGCAGCCAACTACTCCTCAATCTTAACACAAGTATGTATTTTTTACGCATGTTATGCAATATTAAACTTCTTTTTTTTAATTTTTGTAGCAATAGTCGGCAAACGAGCAGAGAGCCGGGTAATGGTAACAGGTCACTGTTGCTTGTTATGTCGTAGGACCGTAATATATACTCTAAGCGTAGGACGGTTTAACAAATTTGTTAACTGCCGTTAATGAAAACGACTGGTGCTGTTGGGATTATGTTGATAATTCCAGCCCCCTCATACATGACCTAACGCCATTGTTTCGTCTAGAGTTTAGCAGGATGCATCGAGTCCAACCCAAGTTTCGGAAATTTTTATGCCGCCCGAAGTTATCCGACATGGCTTAACGACTATACTGGGTGATTTTTATTTCACTTGACATTAATTACAGTTACAGTAATGTTATCGGAGCGGATCAAAAAGGGCAACTTGCGTGGTATGAACGTAACGTTAGTTTCAATATCTCTGTCATAAATACAATGTGTGCACGCAGAGTGCAACGTGGGCACGGGCCGCGTGTGGCACCTGTCGCAGGGCGGCGGCGCGGCGGGCGCGCTGGCGGCGGCGGCGTGGCGCGGGCACGGCGCGCTGGCCGCCGCGCTGGCCGCGCGCGCCGCCGGGCCTGCGTGCCCTGCCGCGCGCGCGCTGGCCGCCGCGCACCATGCCGCCGCCGCGCTCTTGGCCGGTCAGTGCATTTTTTTAAGTGAATACTTCTTTAGTATCGTTGTGATTTGGAATTCGTTGAAACGGAAATGACGCGAATGAAGCATCGGCAAAATGGCGGCTGACGACATAAGCAAAGCAAAACATCAGTATTTGGACTGACAGTATTCGTTGTTAAGAAGTTTTTTTTAATGGAATTAAGATAGCAACATGCTAAGAGCCTACGCCCATGTGGCGGCAAATGGCCAGTGTTAAAAATGCCGTGTCGACAGCTCGACAGCGTTACCGCCATGAATTTCACGGTGTTTACGCATTTTCTTTGATAATGTGTAACTATATGTCGTCAACTTAGACCATGAGCAACATAGAACGGTTGGCGTGGGCCGTGGGTAGAGGTGATCGATATATTATATAGCGGATAAAATAATCTAATAATAATAAATAATCATATAATCGATTATTTATTTTAACAGACAAGCGTTATTTATGTTGAAAGATTATTTTTATTACTTACGTATAACGCCACAAGTTACAAGTGTTACAACTAAAATGTACACAGACAGAGGCGACAGAGCCCGGCCCATGGACAACGGCTCAAGGCCAAGGTCAATCTCACTTTGCCGTATAATATATTCGTTATATTTGTCCCATGTGAAATTGTATTCTATTGTAACTGAATAAGAACAATATTCCCTTTAATGTCCAGAACTAACATTTTGAAAACTAATAATAATTTTAGGATTATTTATTTTTTCGTATTGTACACGTTAGGTTAGATTATTTAATATTTATTATTTCGTTAAATAATCAATCAGTACGGACAACTCGTTTGCGCTCGTATGACGTTTTTTTAATTTCGTTAATTTCAGTTTTATAATAATTTAGTTGTATATATAAATTAGTTTTAATTTAGTGTAAATTATTGATAGTCTACTAGTCTAGTGTGTTTAGTTATAGGTACATAGTAATTTAGTGTAATTAAAATGCCACGTAAAGGACTAATGTATGTAAATATTGTAAAAAGACATTTTCCTTCAAAACTACTACATCGAATTTAAAAAGTCATTTAAAGCAAAAACATTTAATTATATAATTATGAAGAAATATGTAGAGAACATAGGAATGAAAATAGCGGTAAGTTTATCTATACATCTAAATAAAATTGGAGTGTCTGTTTGTGATATTAAAATAACCGCTTTTTACTAAATGCATATGGATATATACACGGTGCATATAGCAAAATAACAATTTTTACAATTTTTGTCTGTCTATCTGTCTGTTTTTTCAGCTTATGTCTGTAACGGCTGGACCGATTTTAACGGAACTTTCACTGGCAGATTGCTTATGTCATAAAGATTAACTTAGGCTTCAAGTATGCAGCTTCATTGTTCAACTTTATTTTATTGCACTTAGGTACTAGAATCGCTGTCCCTGCTGTTCCTAGTACTTAAAAGCTGTTAAAAGTACGATGGGAAATTCAGTGAACTTAGTATTTAAATAATTATGTATTTAATTATTTTTTTTGCAATAACATAGGGTTAGAACTTAATATCTGTTAAAAAATACTGCCCGTTAATTTCTCACACAGCAGCAATCTATATATTAATAAATAGAAATAGAAAATAGTATGAAATTTTTATAGATAAAACATCATTACCTAAGTAAGTCGAAAGGAAGCGAGGGCGGGTCGGCGCGGCATTCAAAATTCAAAACGCGTCGTTCTACGAATAAAAGTTATATAATAATAATATTATACTAATATGTAAAAGGGCAAATTAATACACGAGCTCCATTTTACAATACATTTCTATTGAATGACAATATTGACATAATTCCTTTGTTCTTCATAATCATCCGTTTATTCTTGTAGATGGCCTGTTCGCCGGCCAGTAACATTTTGCTAGAATACCTGAAACCTATGAAAGACTACCAACTGAATATCTCTCCTCTCCGCTCCTCAATCTCGTCTCCTCTCCTCAAGCCTGCACCTCACCACTCCACACCTCGCCTCACCAGCTCACCACACCTCACCCCTTGTCCCCACACCTCATATGACCATTTCCTGCTGATCCTGCTCCTCGCAGTTGTTTTAGTAGAGGTACAAAATTCCTCCGTTACAGTCGGCCATCCTGAAACAATTGCGGCCCGCAATTGGCACGCATACAAAAGTATCAACACTCAAGAAAACCGACATCAAATTGTACAGTGTAATTACACGTCAAGGCATACATCACCCTTTTTATGCTGAAATATACTCCTCCATATCTCCTCTACATCATTTTACAACTCTGAAAACATGCACTTATAGGTATCTGCTTATATTTTACATCTCCTCTTTAATCAGATTGGTATAAGTTCCAGTTTATTTTAATAGGGTCTTCACAAAATATTCTTCCAGAAAATGCCAATTTTATTGCAATAAAAACAATCTGCACTCATCGTCTATTCTTCATTTGTTTTACGTCTTTTGTCTTTCCCACTGACACGTTTATCTGACATTTTATAATATTTTCTACATTGCAGAATATTGTTATTTCTTTGCTTTACATAATATCTCCAGGGCGAAACTCTTTCTAAAGCGGAATGATACACCATTACCGGCCAATAATGTAACACGAGCGCCACTAAGAACTTTTCATATATTTCATCGGAACTCATGAACTCTTAATTACAACGGCACAATTCACAACTTTCTGAACTCTTCATCAAATTGCTAAATCCACATTTTATCTTTTTATATCGAGAGGACATCATCATTTATAATCCATCTGACACATAGCCATATTGTCATATCTTATTTTGAAATCTTACTCCTCGAGAACACTTTCAATTTCTGCCATTGCTTTTTATTCTCTCCATTCTTAACACGTGGGTTTTATGTTTTACAACATAAATATCCACTTCTGAATGTAAAAGGGCAAATTAATACACGAGCTCCATTTTACAATACATTTCTATTGAATGACAATATTGACATAATTCCTTTGTTCTTCATAATCATCCGTTTATTCTTGTAGATGGCCTGTTCGCCGGCCAGTAACATTTTGCTAGAATACCTGAAACCTATGAAAGACTACCAACTGAATATCTCTCCTCTCCGCTCCTCAATCTCGTCTCCTCTCCTCAAGCCTGCACCTCACCACTCCACACCTCGCCTCACCAGCTCACCACACCTCACCCCTTGTCCCCACACCTCATATGACCATTTCCTGCTGATCCTGCTCCTCGCAGTTGTTTTAGTAGAGGTACAAAATTCCTCCGTTACAAATATATTATAACGTAAAAAATAACCGGCGCTTTAAAAGTAGCGTAACGTTATACTAAATTATTAATATATAGCCGTTGCGAACACTTCTAGCCGTGGGTTTTTGAAAGTGAAAACTTCTATAAGCGCGTTAGACAATTATTGGCAAGGGAACACCTTATGGGTTCGCGTCAGCAACATGCTGTGACGTAGGGCACCGCGCAGCGGTATGTTTATTTACATAGTATTAAGTTATTTTCTAAAGTTTTAAATTTTCAATTCTGTCGGCAGTCGTCATGACTGTTATTACATTTATTTTTATAACTTGAAAAAGTTTGTTATTACATGAATATTACCTACTCATGTCAGTTTGCACCCATTTGAACGTATCTCTTCCAATTGGGATGAACGCATCGACTTTATTTGCAAATGCTTTAATGGTTCACATTCCGTGTCGATTCACAGGCATCCATTAATCTTTAAAAAGCATTTTGGCCACTCTGGAGAAGGTCCAGAGATCTCTTGTGCAGTAACGAAGTTACAGCACTTATAATGTTTTCAGGTAAATGGGAAGACGCCGATCAAAGCATAAAACAATTAGCATCATACGATCGTTGGCAGAGTCAACTGCTTAAAGCAGAAATGTATTTTTTAAAAGGCGATGCAATAAATGCCCTGGAATGCCTTCAAGATATTTTGGATTACTGCACGACGGAAGACGAGAGCTTACACCACGTACCTTTTAGAGTAAAAGCGATGCTACTCATGTCCGAAGTACAACAATCGTTCAACAGCATCCAGTCTACAAATATCATGTTGTTAAATGAAGCACTTTCACTCGCCCAACAGTATTATTTACACTATTGGGCGGCCACGACCGAGATGCACATTGCTAACGTACAGCTCCACATGGGCTGCTCCAAAAGTGCTTTGTTGCTAGTGAAGAGGGTATTACCATCTGTTATGGCACATGGTAGCGCTTACGACTTGGCAAGAGGTGATTTTAAATAGAAGTTTTCATTATTTTCTTACAGATTTATACATGGTTTTCCTCAAAGTTCCACATTGTTCTCAAAGATTTCTCAACACATTAAATGTATTTTTTATGGAATTAAGGTAGCAAACGAGCATGCAGCATCACCTTCCGCTGCCGCCCATAGCAACTATGACCGACTTAGAACAAGACTCGAATGTGAACTGGGATAGTTAGGCCGGTTAGGTGACGGTGTTAGAACATTAGCTGGTTAGTTTGTTAGTATGAGGACAGGGACAGTCTTGTTAGTTAGTGTTAGTAATATTGCAGTTAGTAATTGTTAGTAAGAGTCTCGTTCTAATTCGGTCACAGATGTGTTGCTTACTATCAGGTGGGATTGTTGTCAAGCATTAACTTTTCTTGTGTAAATAATAGGTCGCCTCTAAAAGAGAAGCCGGCTCCACACCTTTGTAACCGGAACACAAAATTGCTCTTAAAACAATTATCACACGGTAGAAATGGTGCTACGTACCGTGGCGGGCGATAGTACTACCCCAAGCGAACTCTAGGCTCTACTACCTGTTAAAATTACCTATTAATTGGTATTTTTCTTATTGTATTGTATATTTTAGGATTGTTGCTGTATACCAAATGTCGGATAGCTACAGCGCCGATAAGTGGAGAGGCTAGAACCCAGGTGATTCAGTCCTGTTGCGACGCACTAGAGTCTGTCAAGGAAAACTTCTCTAAAGTTGGGGCACATTTCAGACTCTTACAAACGTGGTATTTACAGGTATGTATAAATCTTAGCATAAATAAAGTATTTTTATGAGGTGAGGCTTAGGGGTGTAAAGGGGCTCCATCCACCTACTTGCTTGTGGTGCACCCTCCTGAACAACAGATGAGGCTATGGTGCCAGGCTCCTATTGGAGTTGGCCCAGTTTGATGCGTGGTGGTGGGTCTTTTTACCCGACTACCCGACATAGTCTAGCTATGCCTGTTTATAATTATAATATTTTATCAAAACTTATCATTTTCAGGCACAGCTGTACAATGACATTGGTAATTACGCCTCAAGAAACCATTGCGCTTGGATGTACAGGCAACTTGAAACAGAAAATCCAATCGAACCTTCAAACATGTTGCATTTAATGTATTGAAAGTAATAAATGTATTATTATTTGTTATCATAACTTATACATGTCACATGTTTGTTTTTCGTTCAATCATAATTATATTGAATTCTTACTTGTGTATGTATTACTTACGTAGTATGTATTGGACTTGCACATATAAAACAATATTTTAACTGTATACATATTCTGTTTGTATGTAATGCTGTAAAAAGTTTTTTGTATAGAAACTAGCTTTGATGTTCATAATTACATATATTACTGCGCTTAACTTAACAATTCATGAATATGCTTAAAGTAAACTTAATACAATTTGTCATTCAACAACGCTTTCTGAACAATTTCTGACATAGTAGCTTTAATGTCCCTGCAAAGGACTTCTGCAACTAGCAATTTGGTGTCACTTTGAATATCCGACTGTACATAGGCTCCTTCTCCTAAAATATTCGTATCGTTCCAGCAGTGGCCAAGAGATGATTGCGATTCGCAAATGCGACCCAATTGTAATAACAGTGATGTTATATCCTCTAACAGCGAGGGAAAAGCGATGCAGATTCTCACTAGGGACTTGAGCACTGGTTGGAATAATTCCAATCGTAAGTCACTCGGTAAAACCGACAATAAGGTTGAAAGTGTATTGACACATAGTCTTGCAATAGACATAGCCTTTGGTAAGGCGTATTGAATAGATAAATGTGACACAAGATCAACAGCAAATATTTGCTTTTCCAAAGACGCTTGGCTCAAAAGTTCTGGGATGAAATCCAAGCAAATATGCATTGACGGTATGCCTTGAACTGTGACTGGCAAAAGTTCCCTTGGATATCCTTGGAAGTGTACCAACTTGGCAAGTGACGGTTCTGATATAAATACTTGATGTAAAAAAGAACATATTATGCTTCTCACTTCCCGTAAAGACCACATGAGCTCTGGTTTTGATTGGTCTTCGGTATTCTCCAGACAAGCTTCCAGTAATATTTGAAGTGCTGCACTTTCTTGAGCTGCTATTAAAGCATTTTTTAACTCTTCCCGTTCCGAATCCGAAGTCAATTGTCCGCTTTTTTCAAGCAAAGGCTTATCTAGTAGGTGTCTACTTAATTGACTTCGCGATGCTGCCAAACTTGCTTCTAATATCCTGAGAATTATTTTCAATATTGGACCACATCTGAAGACTCTTATGTCGCATCGTAACACTTGTAAGGGGTCAACTAAAACGTTCTCTTGAGTGATCGTAACGTTTTTAGCAATGCCATTCATGTCTAGTAGTGCATTAATAGTCATAATCCATAAACACCGCGGCAGTACGGTATTAAGGCGAAGCCAGACCTCCCGGTATGTTTCCTGGATGTGTCGCGGAACCTGATCGCTTAACACGCTTTTCACGTAACGGACGAATATTTCTGCAAAGGGCCAAATATCAGTCGGGTTTTTGTTGAGCATGGCCTTTAAGATTTTTCCAGTTTTATAAGGATTAACTTCTATATTTTGGAAAGCTTCGTTAATGGATAATTCTGATAAACTGACATCGATTTGATGGCGACAATAATCTCCAAAAACTTGGTCATCCATCCAGTCATCGACGAGAGACAGCTGTGGAAAGTGGGAAGCTAATAAACGTAGGAGAGGACTGAAAAGACCGCCGTAACTCATCTGATCTTTCTGTGCCTCATGTAACAAATATTTTATCGGCAATTCAGACAGGAAGGCTGCGGAATAACTCTTTATATTCCTTCCGTTAGCCAACAAGGTTGCAGCATTAGATAGTCTGACATCCTCATAAAGCAGGAGATAGTATATAAGAAGCAATTGTGAGGCTAATGTTGGCTTCTCCAAATTAAATTCTACTGTTGATTCACCATTATCAATTTCCATTGGAGAAAACGGCTTCCTTTGGGCATCAAAATTTACGCCAAAAATGGAATTTCTGAATACCCTCCTAATTTCTTCCTCTGTTATAGGCTGATTGAAGTATTCATTGGATCCTTTATTATTGATAACCAAAATCGAGTTAACATATACTTCGATGAGAGCTGGCATTACTGGATGCAATGGTGCGGTGCAGTTACAGACTTGACGATAAATCCAATTTTTTATTGGAACCTTATGTTTAGAGAATGCTCTTGATTTTAAAAGCTGATGAATACAATGAACGGGCAAATATCCAGAAACATTGCTGTTAAGATTCACTGTAACTGGTACTTTTACAGCATGTGCAGTAACAACCTGTATAACAAATGCTTGTTAAAGACAAAAACGCAATATTGAAATGAAAGTACTAAAACAGTTTGGTACATACGTTATATGAGTCGTAGTATTTATTTAAATACATTACCTGTTCAGTGAATATTTCTTGTGTGAAAGCTTGTTTTATGCGAGCGAGACCGTTAGGTCGCACGGGGACTCGCATGCCCAATGTAGCGCACACCAGCTCACCCACTGCAGCCAGTTGTCCAGAGTGAAAGTGAATAGCTATCAAAAGTAACATTTCACCAAATGATGCTGTTACTCCAGAGTTACTGAAAAAAAAATTTAATCAATTAATATCTGAACTATATTTCAGTAGATATTTAAGAAAACTTCTAAAACTTTTATTAATTTATTATTACAAACGTTTAAGTACTTAGATTTAAGTTGTAAACACAGTTAATATTTACCTTTCAAAATAAGCCTCTTCTTTGACTAACCAATGAACCCATTCAATTGCCTTTTTCTCATGCTCTATTGCCGCTGTAACATGTTACAAAAAAACACACAATCAGCAAAGGAACAATAATTAATTAGATATTATCTCATATTTTGCATGCAGTAGTAATTGATTATAGTATTTAGTTTGATGTAACAATTACGAGTAGGTATATCAAAAGAAATAAAAATAGCTTTTATACAAACCCATTAATGAAGTACAAGCTAGTATCATACAAAGACTCAAAGATACAAATCTAACTCCTGCTGGGGTGGGAGGAGGTTTTTGTGTGACTAATCTAAGGAGCCCAGAAACTTCATCATCTTGGAACTTGATTCCTGCAATGCCTCTTAGTGCACAGTAAAGTCGAAGAAGTGCAGAGGCATCAACACCTGCTGATGCTTCTCTTAGTCTGTTTAATAACTCTTGACGCAGTTTAATGAGAGCTGCATTTCCATCACCTTTACCTCGCTTGTGGGAATTTCGGAGGAAGGTAGCAAACCAAGCTCGTGTAGTTTGATCAGATCCCAACAGAAGGCCAGACATAAAGGAAACCTGAAATGTAACATACAGGACATTTTATTATCATGCCATAAAAAAACCTTTCATCAAACTTGGAATAAAACTTACTAAATCATCCTGATGATGTGTTAATGTCAAGGTTATGACCAGTGATGGTAAACGGGATGCAGACACTGCCTTGGCTCTAACTGTGGCTGAAATGTGTGGACAAGCTTCACAAAGTATAGACAGGGTTTTAGCTCTTATGCCTCCTTCTTCACCTCTTTCTGCATTTACTACAAGAGATTCTGCCACTAAAAAATAATAAATTTTTAAATTAACTTGATTACTTCCTTTAGTAAATATAAATGAAGTATTTTAAAGTAAGAAACACGGAAGACAATTTCATGATTGCAAGACTATTGTTTGTTCATAAAATAAAATATTGTTTAATCCAGGTAAAGTTAGGATTCCATAATGTTTTTATAATAATAATAATAATGAAGTTATTGCTTACTTCTGATATAGACCATGGAAAATAAAAAAATATCATAATTATCATAAAAATCACAATATCAATATTTAGAGTAATAAGAATATGCCAAGCCAAGCAGTGATAGCCAAGTAGTTAAATGTTGGACTCCCGAATCGGGGTCCCGGGTTAAACCCCAGCATGTACCTCTAATTTTCAAAAAATTAAGTGCGTATTAGAATTTAATTATCACATGCTTTGATGAAGGAAAACAAAGTGAGGAAACCTGCACACCTGAGAGTTCCCCATAATGTTCTCAAAGGTGTGTGAAGTCCGCCAATCCGCACTTGGTCAGCGTGGTGGACTATGGCCTGTACCCCTTACATAGTGGGAGGAGACCGTGCCCAGCAATTATGGGTGATAATGTAGAATGTATAACATATATTATGATGACATTATATTACCTTCATATAATGTGTCAGGCATGTTTGCGACTACCCAGGATATTATATTAGGACCCTTGTTGACATGTAGAAGAACTTCCACAACTTCACATATATTTAATAGATTTGGTAGCTCAGCAAGACTTATACAAATGACATCAGTTATTTCTTCTAAATATACATCATTATCAAAAAGTTCAGATGGTTTGATTGCACAGTCAGTGTTTGTGTTCTTATTTTGATTGTATTCTGCTACCTGGGCTTGCATCTGTAATATCTCCGATAGTACGAGACGAAGACGCCTAGATGAATCAGACTGTTCAAAATCACCTGCTATACCATTTACAACATTTTGTATCAAAAATGACTCTGTGCATTGTGAGCCACTCCTAACTCTGAAACAATTATGTTTACTTACATGTGTTTTATACATTTTATTGCTTATTTTCTATAATTTTAATTTTACGAGTATATTACTGTTTTAATCCTGGCAATATTAGAAAAAGTAAAGAAAAGATACATACACTACAATATTATAATACTACCTCTGCTGCAATTTTCTGTCGGAACGAAATAATTTGATACAAAATACAGAACAGATTTTCAAAGTTTTCAAAGATTCTAATTCCTTATTTCTTTGGCTTGATCTAAATATTGCAAATTGAATTGTATTAATATTAACTTTGCATGACTATTATAATGAAAACTATTAACAGCTTTGAATTATATACATTTTAAAATTAGTTACCTCATCTCTTGCTCTTTTTTGAGGTCACCTTCCAGAGCATGAAACTCAATGGAAAGAAGTGATACAATGAAATTCACGAGGTCAATGCCAGAGAGTAAAGTAAGTATATCTGTCTTGGCATCTGCGCAATACTGGGTTATATCCAAGGGGCAAATTAGTGCCATACGTACAAGACATGGAATTATGGGCCTGATTTCTTCAGGAGAACATTTCATTAAAGTGGCAGTATCCAAGTCTTTAATCGCTTTAAAAACGTGTGGCTGTACCGGCTTCATAAACAGGGAAGTATCCATGATTTATTAGGGTTCGGTTCGTTCAGTATATGTTAGGCGACACTTAGGAGGTATAGGTATAGAAAAAAACACTGAGCGGCAGCCAGCATTTACCGTCTTAATTAAACAAGGAGTGACAAGAACATGTTAATTGTGTACATTTATAACGCCACGAAAAATTCTAATACAACACAATTCATTGAGCGCTGTGCTGCGCTTGCCTGCTTGCACATTTATGATGAGGAATAGGAAATTGAAGAATTGAGGATTAGATGTTTAGTTTAATAATTAGTTGAGCCGTTGAGCCGAGCCGACGAGGAGGATACAGAGGATATGACACACTTGACACAGACTAGTGATGGGCGATTACTACTTAAATTAATCGAATTAGTCGATTGTTCAGTTTATTCGATAAAATTCGATAACATTTGATGTTAGTCGATTGAATTATAGACTGGCTGGCGCCAAGGTTGGTTACCATGCGCATGAAGTGTGAACTACTAATTCGTAGTGCATGAGCGCAGTTACTTCTATTTTCGTACTACTAAATAAGTAATTACAAAAGGTATCGACCCTTTTGACGTGACAACGTCTTATAATTCGATAGAGCCGGTGGCACGCATGAAAAAACATGACTCATGCGTCGTTACCGGCGTTACCGTAACGGCGAAGCACAATCGGCCTTTGCGTTCGGCAGCGTTCGACATCCGTCTCTCTCCTACTTGAGTGAGCGATGCGTATGCGTGGAAAGCTGCTATACTATAGTACATTTACAAAATCTATTAAACAAATGAAATTAAAATTTTCTTTTGAAAAATGCTACCATTCCATCAGTATTTTCTTAAGACGTTGTCACGTTCAACTATCGTCAGTAAACCGACTTTACAGACAACCAATTTTTTTCTTAATTAGTGGCAGGTCAGGTACACTACTAGTTGAAACGTCGAAAATACGTTACAGAATGTGAACACAAGTTAACACAATGTTAACTTTTTCAATGTTTCCTTCTTTTATTTTTACGAAAAAATCCCATACTAAAGATCTTTTAGGCATCGTGTCAAACTGTCATAACCCGCGCGCGTAACCTTGCTCTAATAAAGTTTAATCCAACCAACTAAATAAATCAAAGTAGTAGTTTGTCGATTGTTATTCGAATAATCATCCCGTGGAACTACTGAATCGACAATCGAATGCGCAAAGGCACAATTTTCGATTCAGTCGATTGTTTTTTTTGCAACAATCGCCCATCACTAACACAGACACACTTGACAATGACACATTCTAACTTGTCAATAATGACAATGTCATTATCAATTTTAATAAAGCACAGAGTACGTAAACACAACGTTGTCGCTTCGAGGTACCGTGTGGTATTATAGGCTGAAGCATGGCTGTCTTGCATAAGTAGGTATGTTACTAGCCGTCAAACTATTTCGACTGGGACACTGGGAGCTTGAGAATTAGTATTTCCTCTTCTTTCTTGACTGGCAACGCATCGGTGATGCCTCTGGACGTCTGACCATTCACCATGAAGTGGCTCGTGTAGACGAATATATCCCTCCTAAAAAGCCTAAAAGTATAACAGAAAGAAAGACGTTTCATTCAAGTAAAGAATTTTTTTTAACCTTATCTAGATAACTAAATTCCATCAGGAGAGTTTGCTGTTAGCTCTCTAGACAGATACAGAGATACAGGGAGATACAGGGATACAGAGATACAGGGAGATACAGGGAGATACAGGGATACAGAGATACAGGGATGCAGAGATATAGGGATGCAGAGATACAGGGATGCAGAGATACAGGGGAAATATCTCCTTTAAATATAGTACGTCGTCTGTACAAAACGCCGGCTTTTATGTTAGTAGCTGAAATTACCAGACGAACGAACCACTTGATGATAGGTGATCACCATTCACACATCGTCCACCATAACATTTAGTAATTTTCAGCAATAAATCAAAGGCATCACTGATGCGTTGCCAACCAAAAAAGTGGGGACCCGTATTAATTATGGCTATCTGACAATACGATCGAAACACCTAAAACACAATTCACAGTCGATTGTAGAGGGAGGGTGTCCTAGCTAAGTGGGTAAAAAACCCCAACACAACACTATGCATGACTACCGTCGGGACTAAACTTGGCGCCATGCATCGTCCGTAGTTCAGCAGGGTATACACCCTGAACGAGCAATGGAGGTTGGTTTAGACTCAAGGTGCATGGAGATTTAAGAAATTAATCTTAACTGTCCGTCAGAAACGACCACAAAAGAAGTGACCAGTTTTTTCTGCAAAGTACGAGCGACTAAGTGTAGGTGTGTTTATTTAAAATCACTACATAGTATAAAACAAAGTCGCTTTCTCTGTCCCTATGTACGAGTATGCTTAGATCTTGAAAACTACGCAACAGATTTTGATGCGGTTTTTTTTAATAGATATAATGATTCAAGAGGACAATTTATAATTATGTAGGTATAATATATTAAAGTTTTGAAAGTCGGAAAAAATCAGGTTTCCCTAAGCGAAGCGAGGGCGGGTTTACTAGTTATTTTATAAGAGTGATAATATATATTTTTTAATTGGGGTATTTTATTTTTTATCGAATTAGGGTGTTTAACGACGCGGCAGCGGAAGGGTGGTGATGCATGCTCTTTTGCTGTTTTAAATCCACAAAAAATGTGTTTTTGCATAATAGATATATGTAAGTAGGTACTTCTTTATAGCATGGTATAAGTATGCGTCTGTAAAGCATGGCGTTGGCTAATGTATGCATGAATACATGTTATGTTATTGTTTCTAAGATGTCATTATAGTTTTCATATTGTTGCGGTACTGCTTCTCTGCTGCTTCCATACTTTGAAATTCTGTAGGCTCTTGTGTCAAGTCGCTATAAATTACGCAATCAAATAATACCTACATTTTGTCTATTTCAAGCACACGTTCGTGAAATTACGAGTAAGTAGTTGGTCAGTAAGAGATCCAAATCCAGTTTTCTCACGGACCCGAATATTTTGGTTTTGTATTTGTGACAGGTGTGAATTTATCAGACCTTTATTATTACAATACTGGGATTACTAGGAATATACTGGATTATTTTTTTCACTCGTCATACTCGAGGATATGAAAAAACATGGTCATTGGTAATGATTAAAAATATAAAGTCAAAATTCTATACGATAATTATTTCAAAAATGGCAACCAAAATTATCTCAAAATACTCGAAATGTATGGACACGGTGTGGAAACGCCCGAAACACAGCGGCCTAATGCCGCTTACGCTGTATTACGAAGTCTTCGCACTCGTTTACATACATAGATAGGCACCTACCTACTTTTCTTTTCGTATCCTACGCCATCATGAGTCAACTCAGTCAACAATTATCTAAAACGATAATCTGCATACTAATAATAATATACTAAAACTAGAAATATATATTTCACCGCCAGCAAAAATCAAAGTAAAAAGCTAATGCACGGTATCAACAGTATTTTATATTCTTCACACGTCTGTAGATAAAGCTCTTAACCGCGAGCTGAGCCATGAATGACGTCGAATCGACGTACACATAAGCTTGAAATCTAAACCATCTAAATGGGACATTAAACTTTAACTGCAACATTATATCGTGTTTTTCCAGAAGCATACAATAATGGAAAATACGGTAAACGATAATAAGAAAAACTTTGAGTAACACAAACAACAACACTCTCTGTGAGCGATCACAAACAAATAATTCAAAAATATCGTTTCTTACTTTTTATCCTTCTTTTGTTTCTACTTAGTACCTATCACTTTAGTTGTATAATTACTGTAGGTACGTCCAAGTAAGAACCTTCCAGTGGTGGTTTCAGGTGAATATAAGATTTGAACATTGATGAGTAAGTACTAGTAGGACCTATTAAGGAGGTATTGCTAAATACTGCTACTGCTCTACGCCCTTCTTCAACTATTCCTTTACCTTAGCTTAGTTACCTTAGCTTCGTAGAACATTACATTCACGATCTACAATTAGAGTGTTTAGACGTTAACATTTCTATTGCTCCCCTTTAACAGTAATAAACGTAAATGTGCTTTACTGTAATGGCATAAAATTAACAGTTTCAAAAACGAAAAACGTTTATATTTTAGTAGTTAGTTTATTAACAGACATAAAATTGCATTGTCATCGGAAGCTATAAAAAATTTCAAATCCGTAGAACTAGAGGAAGTAGTTCTAATTCAGCTAGCTAGATTTGACCCGATGTAAAGTAAGCTTTTAAAAATGAGCCTAGTTTAAAAGTTAATTTTATTCTTAATTATTTATTTAAATATTAACCCTTTCACTGTTAAAAAGTTATCAGATCTCATGAAGGGCCAAACCTATAATTCCACCAGGCCTGACTCTCCACAGACTCCACATCTTTTACTTATGATTTATCTATGATATATGTATTTATGTAACATGAATTGTGCATGAAATCCTATCCTATTAATATAATAAATGCGAAAGTTTGTATGGATGTATGAATGTTTGTTACTCTTTCCCGCAAAACGTACCGAATGGATTTTGCTGAAACTTTACAATAATATAGCTTACATATCAGAATAACATATAGGCTATAATTTATAAAGATATAGCGTGAATTATCCAAAATATACATATAACGAGATCAAACGCAAACGCAAGGAATAAGTTTCCCGAAGCGAAGCGAGGGCGGGTCACTAGTACTTCTATAAAACGACCAAGCTACGAGTACATTACATTGTGAGCTTTTTAAGTCGATTTAACTTTTTTTACTTCGTTGTGTTGGTGGTCGCAGGTGCAGTAGATGCCATTAAGGCTCACAGCTACGAGTATCTCTGAATGTCGACTCACCCATTTAGGTACCATTGTTGATAGTATTTTCAAGGATATATCCTTAAAATGTTATTTTCTTTATTATAATAAATTATGGGAAGTGGTATTGAATGCTCATGACTGGATACTGAAAATTATTAGAAAATAGTAGATGAGAGAGATCGCTCAGCAGCATAATCCACTAATAGTCTTAAATGTGTTATCTACAAATTGGCTTCAGTCACTAAATTATATTTCTACTGAAAATCTTATAAACCACTTGTAGGTAACACACCCGTACATACGCACTCTCACTCTCTCTCTCTCTCTCACACACACACACAGGCGCATTAATTTTTCTTAAGTTCATCAGTACATTGTTGCATTTCCAATTTATTTGTTTTGTTTTTACAGTCTATTATTATAACTTGTGTTAAGGAAGAGTGGGGCATCCTGCCACAAGTATTTATAAATTGTTATACTTACTAGGTTGCTTCATCAACTGATTAACCTATTATGTAACTAATAGACTAGATAAAGATATTTTGATTTTTTTTATCTACTATATTATCTACCATATATAGTATATCGGTAGTATCTACATATTACAGTGAAGAAACTAACTATTCCATTATCCATTAGGGTAATGACCCTACTGCAGATTTATCCATAATGTTGGCATATAAGTTACAAAACAAATTAATTGCAGAGGGCAGGATTTATGTATCCGAGAGGTCACGCGATCTTGTGTCTATCTGCTACGTGCTACGGCTACGGTTTCTATTATTATGTAGGTAAGTATTACCTACGCGTATATATGCGTTATGCGTTGGCCTCACCGAACAATATACTTAGTTACACTTCCAAATATTGTCATTATCAACCGAGGGTGAATACTGTATAAATATGTTATTATTTTCTATTTTAGATAAATATTATTGAACTTTCGTATTAATGTTATATTGCAAAATAGGTTACTTTAACCGAGGAGTCTGTTACTAAACATACGAAAGCGACGATACAAATGAGTTGTGTAAAGCGTTTGCGGAGTAGCGAGTGAATCGATGTAATGTATCAGGCAGGAGCAGGGCAGTTGGCTGGGGCGGGCCGGGCGGCGGTTGGCGGCTGCGGCGGCGGCGCGCGGCGGCGGCGACGACGGCGGTGGCGGCGCGGCGCGGCAGTCGCGCGCGGGCATGTGCGCGCACCGCCTCCGCGCCGTACGCGAGCCTCGCTTCTGTGCCCCATCACCCCCATCAATACCTCACGCTCATTATTTCAGTTCATCATCAATTGTCACATAAAAATATGCGCGTGTCATTACTTTCATTAATGCTAAGATTTTGATAAAATCAATGGTACGAACGTTGTGGTTGTAAAAATTTTGTGGGTCAATAGCATAGTCTCTTACAAGGATTACTTACATCATTGAAATCGGCGGGAAATGTTAACAATAAACACATAAGAAATAATTTTATTTCGTTATTTGTTAAGCATTTTGGTAATAATCTTCTATTATGTGCAAACAATAATTGTAAAATCAAGTGCTCTATGGAATCAATGTCAGAGTTGAATAAAAGATTAGATCAAGTCTAACAGGTCAGGTTATATGAAAGCAATTTATGTAGGTTGTGTAATGAAAGTGCAAGGTTATTGGTTTTAAAATACAACCTATATTTCTAAATAGCTTCCACCTTAATAGCCTAGGCGCCCTGGGCTAATACACCAATTTGCACTTGAGCAGGGTGATGAAGTTAATTCCAAACCCTCCGACCCCTCCGTAACTAAGAAGGTATCTGTGCCCTGTAATGGACCCTATTGGTTTGAAGCTGATTATTATATTTATATACTATACACTACTACTACTACTAATATATATAATACAATGTTAATGTAATAAATAATAAATCGCATTTTAAAGTCTGAGTTAATGTAAATACGGTTTTAGTGTCACTTTTAGAGAACCACATCAAATATGTAAGTAAATCTCAATAATATTACTTTATACAAATTTCATTGAATATTTAGTAATGGTCTTAACCTTCCTCAACATTGCTAGTGTTGATACTAAATCTTTCCTCGATTTTTGGTTATACAGAAACTTCAGTGCCATTCGTTTGCAGAAGGAAGATTGTGTTTGATAGATAAATGCAATCTCGGCGAAACGTATGTATTTGCTGATTGCTTTTGGAATTGGGTCGGAGGGAACGGAAGTAGATCAGTCTGGTTTAAACTATGTCAATATACAGGTACATCGTATGATTATATCAAGTTGGGAGACATGATTCAAATACATTAAATTTAGGTATCTTCAACTATATTTCGAATAATTTTTATCTGTAATATATTCCGGTTTTCTCCTACTGATGATGAAGGGTTTATTAGGGTCTACGGCTGGAAATTTGTGACTTCTCACTCTTAAGGAAGTCAAGAATTCACAAAGTGAGTCTCAGTTGGTGAAATTATTTTGTTTTAATGGTTTGATTGTGGTAGAATGATTTTATGAAAATATTGTCAAAGGGTTGTATCCCAGTGAAACAATAATCAGAATATATATAGAAATAAAAGAATTATATCGTAAACATGGACTATTTTTTTAAGACAGTTACGTACTGTACTGTGAGTAGGATAATAAAATTAATGTATAGGTAATGTAACAGTTTCGTATGCATTTAAACGTAAATTATATTGATTTATTATTAAATTTTTAGGTATTTGATTTTCATTCAGTAGGTACGATCTTGAAATACCAGAGTAGTCACATAATTAAAATACATTAAAGATTGCTTAAATGTTACTTGTTTCAATTTCAGTAATTATAATTATTATAATGATAATAATCATTATAGATACAATTAAGTACACAACAATTTAATATAATTAAGTGAAAAATTCTGGGATTAATTATAATTATTTGGAAATGCGTGGGAAAAAAAAAATTAGGTACTATTGTTACCTTTGTAATAAAATAATCAGTGTTTAGATTTAAAATAAAGCCAGAGTTAGGAAATAGGCATTCATAGTTGATTGATGACAATAAATTAAAATGCTAATAATTGAATGGTTATCATTATTGTCAGAGCACGTACACATATGTTTTAGTATACCTTCAATAGATGAAGCGAAGCGCTCATAGCCCGGCGGTTTGCATCGATCTTAAGTGATCGACAAAGTTTACAGCGGGAGCGGTCGGTAGTTGGATGGATGACGACCGCTAGTGGCAAAATTTCTTGGGTGCTTCCGTGCTTCGGAGGGCAGGCAAAGCCGTGGGTCCAGGTTGTTACCATTTGGTAGCAATCGTTAAGTCTTGTCGGATGCCTTCGGGTGGCATAAAAAAAATCCGACACTTGGGTTGGCCACTAACCCGTCCACCAATCCGCACTGGAGCAGCGTGGTGGATTATGCTCTAGGCCTCCTCAGATATGAGGAGAGACCCGTGCTCAGTAGTGGGCCACTAATGGTTGAATCCAATGCGTGTTTTAAAAACCGAATTGAATAGAGTATCTGTAGTTTCAAGTTCACTATAAGCTATGAAAAGATTTCATTCTAAACGCCCCAGCATCGAATTGCAAAAAAACATATTACCATATTCAATACTTCATAGTCACTACGAAGCCAGGAAGTCTCACCGTCAAGTCTTGTGTTGTCTATATTGTTTACGTCATTATAATGTTTACCTTTATTTAGATACTAAAGTGTGTGTTTACGTTAACCAAAATACTCCTAGTTGAATATGAACGCTTGTTGCAAGTCCAATCGAACGAAATGCAATTGGTTCAGTTTAATAAAAGGTAACAATATCTAAAATTGCTTATAGCATTTTCAGTGCTACTTAAAATAGACGTAACTACTCGTTATATATAAAAACAATAATTTGTAAATATCGTTTGTAATGTAACATGACGGAGAGGATCCACTGTATTGTAGTGTCTACTAGATGGCTTAACTAATGAGCGGATATCGGAACAATGTTTCAGCGTGTAATTTATTCATTACACAGCCGTCCTCGATCAGCCAGCCGTTAACTGAGAGTCTCCGCTGAATGTTTTCTAACGAGCCCAGTCCACGACAAAATCAGTCAAGTCTTTTCGTCATACGCACATGACATACGTCTCATTGTTGTTGTTAAACAAGTAGCACAAAAGATTCAATAGTAAGTAGTATTTATCATTTAAATTTAATTCAATTATTTTGATGAAATATTAAAATATTAACTAGGTCATATTGTGATTTTAAGAGACTATGCTATCTGTATCTTATAAAATACCAATCGTTTCGTTATTCATATGGCTTAAATATTTAATCTATGACAAATACTACTACTACATACACCGGCTTAGTATTAATTAATTATTAACCTAATCGTGCTCCCTCCAGTGTTTCAAGTGCCAAATATTGATTCAAAATGTTATTCTAGATGTGTTTGTGTGCGAAAGGTACAGTTACAAAGTTTAATAACGTTGGTCGTTTACATATAATATGAAGAATAATAATCTTAAATTATAAGTGGACATTACTTTTACATCGGCAATGTCAAAATAACCAATCCGAAGAAAAAATGGAAAAGTCTATGCAAAATAGGTCGTTGAAAAAACGATGGATGTGTTTATTTCCGCCGTGGAGGTTTACCGATTTAGCAGACGAAATATTGTACTCGACCTACACTCGCAGGCAGCAACAGCGAGCCTTGCTGCGATTGATCATCACTGGCGTTCTGCTGCAGACCTTCGGAGCCATCGTACCTGGAGAACGGGATCTTAATAGAGTTTACGCCCCGTACGCACTGAGTCTAGGTCTAGATGCATTTTTTATGGTGCTTTACACGTTTTTTCCCTCGACCCGCACTTGGTGCACTCATTTTATCTGGCTCCTGCTGTGGACTGAAGTGATCCTGTCCGTCGCACATCGAGTTGGAGACTCATATAATGAATTTCTAGGCTGGGCGGTTGTGCTTCAATACTTAACTCTAGCAACTTTACCATTTCACTACATACTATTGATAATCTACAGCGTTATTTCCTCCGTTTCCTACATTTTGGCTCAGTACTACAATGCTATGAAATGCCCGAACGAAATTCCCGACGATTTTGTGCTTCAGGTAAGATACAAAATGATAATAATAATATTATTCATTTTTATAAAATCTTGCCTTGCCAAGTGCCTTAGACCAACCATAAAAACTGCGTTGTGGGTATAATAATAATAACAGATATATTCGTTGGATGTATTCTGTAGAGTAGGTTCTTCTATCTTAACTTTCGGCTTTTATGTATTAGAGTGATATTTTTAAAAGGTTTTTTAAGTGTTAATATTTTTAATTTATGTATACTGGGTGATAGTTTAGTCACTTGACATACTCGAGGATATGAAAGTACATGATCATATGTAATGTTTGAAAATATAAAATCATAATTCTGCACGATAAATATAAAAAAGTGCTACTAAAAGATATCTAAAAATCCTCGGGAAGCATGGACACAGTGTGCAAACGCTCAAAATACTGCGGTCTAATGCCAGATGAGTAGTTAAACGGAACTACTCGTGTGCTAATGCCGCGCCATCGGTGGGGTCAGTGAACTTTCAGTCACCGCGTGCTGACATCGCGGGCGTTAGCTCCGATTGTCCATACTTTTAGTTTTTAATGGGTAATTAGGTCAAATTTTAAGCACCCTTTTAAATTACATATTTGGAACGAGAATCGAGTACTTATTAGTCTCTATTAGTATGTTAACTGACTTACAAATCACCTTGTATGTATCGATTTTTCACGAACAATTTGAGTTAATAATTAAGAGTAATAAATGAAATTAATAAAATAAAAAATATATTGCAGCAAATAGCAAATGGCAGTTTGCTGATTGGAGCCACGTTATTAGGTGGTACTGCATATGCCATCAGTGAGAGTCAACAACGAAGCGCATTTCAGGAAACCAAAAGGAGCTTGAAGGATAAACTGACCATTGAACAGCAGAGTAAAGAACAGGTCCTGCTAACATATTACATTATTATTGTCACTTAACGTATGCTCCGTATAACTCGGTATTAATAAAATGTGAATCTATTATAGGAACGTTTGTTGCTCTCAGTGCTACCAGAACATGTTGCTATACAGATGCGTCAAGATCTAGGTCTTATTGATACCCAATTTAAAAAGATATATATGTCCCGACACGAAAATGTAAGGTAAGTTGAAGTTATTACTCAAAAACTAAAAGTAATTTTGTAGTATTAATAGATTAATAGATATTATTTCATTTAACGCTGTCAAAATATTGTTGTTACCAGCATCCTGTACGCAGATATCGTCGGCTTTACAGCTATCTCTTCAACCTACTCAGCGCAAGATCTTGTGGCTATCCTTAATGAATTATTCGCCCGGTTTGATCGACTTGCTGAGGTAATTGGAAACTGGTAATTAACGGATATTCATGAGATATTCAGTTATGTAATTTATGTAAAAAACTTATTTAATCCTTTCAGAAATATCAACAGCTTCGAATAAAAATTTTAGGAGACTGCTACTACTGTATCAGCGGCGCGCCGGTGGAAAGACCTGACCATGCCGTTTTGTGTGTGCACATGGGGTTGTCTATGGTTAAGGCCATAAAGTGAGCACTTTCATATTTTTATAAATTTGGTCCAGAGATTGGCAAAATATTATCATGATTAAAGATTATATTTACATCTGGAGGCACGGATGTCCTCGCCAGTGCCTTTCGAAAAAAGGTAGTTAGATCGTTCTTGGCGGGGGCATTACTGTGCGTATGTAAGTAATAGTAATACATATTATACATGATTACTTTTTGCTCATCTCTGCACCAGATGTAATTGTGATTGGGTGTTAGGGTAGTTTTAAAGAAATGTGCAAAAAATATTACGTCGGTATGTAATTCATAACAAACGAGTACATAGCTCATAAACAGAGTTCAGAGTAATAAATAAAAGATTTAATAAGATACGCTTGTTTCTCACTTATTATCGTAATAGATTGTAAATAGTAATCACTTCATAAAACATAGTCAGATGTGTATTTAGGTGGCGACCTAATTTTGCCTTAATGATCTAGTATTACCGACGGATTACATCCAAGTTTGATGTAATGAAGCAGGTTTATTATTATAAATATTGCATCTTCGACCATCTACTATCTATCCTCAGGTATAACGAGTTGTCGTCAAAGATCTTCAATCAGAACGCACTCATACTCTTACACAAATATTCTTTATTTAGTTAAAGGAATAATTATGAACTATTGTACACCTTAACTTAAGTGCATCTGAATGTCTTGCTACTAAAGTATGATGCATTAATATATCAGTTAGATTACGTACAATTATATTAGGTATGGTACGTGATCTTAACTGCTTACTGACATAACAACAACTTATTGCTTATTACATACACATCAAAGCGTTGTACCTGTGGAACTAAATCGAAGTGTTGGATATTGAATATTTTTTTTTATATGTTAAGGTACGTCCAACAAACCACCAACTCGCCAGTAGACATGCGCGTGGGTATCCACACGGGCGCGGTGCTGGCCGGTGTACTGGGCCAGCGCCAGTGGCAGTTCGACGTGTACTCCCGGGATGTGGAACTGGCTAATAAGATGGAGAGCAGCGGCATGGCTGGGTAACACACGAACATATTTAGTTTTTTTTTCAAATGTAGCCGTTGTAACTGTGTTGTGGTACATGTGAGACAAACAAACTGTTTTTTCTTATGTTAGTAACTAGTAAATGAGCGGAATCCCTACACGCTGAAATGCCACTTCACTTCAAGTTATTTCTTTCATGGATGAATGGATGGTTAAAGTGCCCCAGTTGTTAATATTCTAAACCTAACAGGTTAAAAAATTTCACGACGCAAGGCAAATAGAATGGAATCATGCAGCGAAAGGCCTGCCTGATTCCATTCTAAAAGCCATTGCCTTGCCATCACGTTCGAGTGCCGTTGAATTAAATTGGCGATATCGAATAAGAAGAATCTGATGATGTTCCTTCATGTAAAGTTATTTCAGTCTTAAATTCAATTCTTTGCATCAAAGAATGGATCTTCAAAAAAAGAAATTCAATTAATAGGTATTATATTATAGAAATTGAAGACTCATGGCGGCATAGGTGGTATAAAAATTTCCGACACTTGGGTTGGCCACTGCTCCTCCACCAATCCGCACTCGAGTAGCGTGGTGGAGTATGCTCTAGGCCTCCTCACGTGCTCTGTAGTGGGCTATTAATGGGTTTAAGCCATCTAGAAACTATCCACGCGTAACTATCCACTGCTGTGCACGGGTTTCCTCTCACAATACGTGAGTTTGACGTGCGTTTGACGGACGATGCTTAATTTTTTGAGGTGATTGATGTCATGTCATACTCTACTATTATAACATACATTTTTATGAATGTGAATAGTATATTTCTTTAAATGGATGACACAATCCCGTGTAACGTACATTACATTCGTTATTTACGCTGCCATTTTCCACGCTGTGTGGCGTGGTTTTCACTAAACAAAGAAATGTCGAGTAGGCACCGCTTCGTAGCTGTAACACTTTTAATTAATAGTTCCACTAAATGACGGAGTCCAGTATTGTACCGTTCTATCTGTCTAGCTTATATAAGCGCCGTGGAACGTGGAACTTTACTGAAACAAACGTTTCAAGTCGATAGCGTCAAACGTTTTCAAAAATGCAAAGATCAACATTGTTCAAAGGTTGCATGATAAAATTCAAACATTTATCTTTAAGGTTTTGTTTTAAATGCTGTTGAATATTTTTGCATGATATTATTATTCTGGTTATTTTAGCAGAAGTATTTTAATATCCATTCAAATTCAGCTTTGACCTTATCTTAGCGGTACAATATTGTTCGTTGGTCGTTTTGAGATATACGCGAAAGAATGTGTTGTGAGTGACTGTCAGACAAATTATCTCGTTTATACGTTTTACCATGGTCATGTATTACGAATAATCTAGGTTTGATTCTCGTCTTGTGTGTCGTCGTGTTGTCCATGGCACCCATGACACAGAGAATCCTAGTGTAGGGCTATGAGTGTATTGCGTTATTATTTTTTAGTATTAGGTATATCGACCTATAAAACTATTCAGAACAATGCGCGGACACTGGATATGACAAGGTTTTTCTCATCTTATTATTTCTTAATGAAAATATCAATAATAATTATCATTTAATCATTCAAGGAAAGATCCAAGGCTGCCGAAAACCTGGCAGAAGACGCACCTCATGGTTAAAAAACCTGAGAAACTGGTTCAGGATGTGCACAAAATCCCTCTTTCACGCAGCAGTTTCTAAAATAAAGAGAGCCAACCTCCGGCATGATACGGCACTATAAGAAGAAATATCAACAAAGTTTTTATGTTATTTTTATGTTTGATAGGCGCGTCCACGTATCAGAAGTAACCCTAAGTTTCCTAAACAATGAGTTTGAGGTAGAGCCCGCTCACGGAGAGCGCCGTGAGGAAATGCTGCGTCAGGCCGGCATCAAGACATACTTCATTGTTCGGGTGCTTAAACCTGTGAGTATTCTTCAATCTCTTATAACTTTTTTTGAGGAATAAATATGTAGTAAACGAGTATGCAGCCACACCCTTCCGCTGCCGCCCATGACAACTGTGGCCGACACAGAATATCACTCAAATCGGGACTAGGATGGTTAGTCCAGTTAGCAAACGGTGTTAGAACGTTAGTTTGTTAGTAAGTACCTACTAGTTAGTAGTTATAGGTAATAAATACATTTTTGTGTTTTTCACATTCACTAAATTATAAAAATAAACTAGGAACCGCCCACGGTTCGTTTCTGGGAACCTATGCTTTTACATTAACTTGAAAAAATGTTTACATGTGGAATTTTTAAAGTGTCGTATCTTTTTCATTTGTGAATAGATTGAAACAAAACAAACACTCAATATTACCTAAAACTTATTAAAATACATAAAAGAAAAACGCATGGGAATTAACACACGGGCAAAAAAACAAATACAAATGAGCAAATAAAAAAAAGTCATGCCGAAAGATCTATTACATCATAGCTACATACTCGTAAAAATCCCCATTAATAGTTTTATTCAAATATCTTCCATGTACTGACATCCATTAGTTACAACTTATTAGGTATATGCATGTACTCAATTTATGGTATAGGTGTATACCTATGGTTTTGATGGTGACTTAGTTCAATAAGTATACCCAATGTAGAGCTAACCTGTCAAGTATACTTGAATAAATATTATATCAGATATTTTGACCGACAAAAATAAAATCGAGACCGTGTAAAAATCTCTTTTATTACCGGGTGTACGGAACGGTAACTTTATTCAAATTGTTGCTGAGTTGAAGGTTAAAAATTTCTTTGTTCCACATTGTAGTACCAGGGTGGCGAGGAGAGGTGTATAACAGAGGGTGCGGCGGACGGCGACGTGGCCGACGCTCTTTCCGACCTCAAAGACGACGACGAGGACTCTGTGAGTGCACTTCTCTCACCTCCGCTCCCCCTCCCGCCCGCCAGCTCTCCGAACCCGAAAATATAGGACACCGAGGCACTAGGCTCGGAGCTCTAACCTAGATGCACTAGCCCATTTAAAGACACTGCTTGTAACGGACATTGAAGTTAAATTGCTCATTAGACTATCCGAGCACTAATGCTACCTACATCGCGTTCATATCGATTTATTGCTTGTTAATTACATAGATACGCTTCCGACATTATCCGTAGGTTCTATCACCACAAGAAGAGAGCAAGGACAATGAGGAATTGAAAATACACGCAATGTTAGAAGAAGAACTCGTCAATAGAGACGACGACAAGTAAGTGTGCCTTATTGTTTTTAAAACAGATATACCATAAATGTTTCAGTGGAAATTAACTATAAATGAACGCATGGTGACGTAGTATCGTTAACTGTACCGTGACATTGTTGTGTCTGCCCTCGGCTTAATCCATCTGCTTTGATCCAGGTGTATTTAATCATATTCACATAATGTATGACAGTAGAGCAGCTCGATTTATGTCACATAAATACTACATTAAAGTATATTTCACTATTACTACTCTACATTATATTTTAATAATCATGTTCAACTAATTCGTTAAATATTTTTGCTTATTAAGTAGGTAGTTCAATGTATGTAATAAAATATTTGATTTTTCTATGTAGTATTTTATTAGTATGAAATTTAATGTACACATTAGTTATGTTACGGTAAATATTTAAAATAAATACGTTCAAAGGATTTTTTAAATGTAGGTACTTTAAAATTTTTAATAACTTTTCAATATTTGTTTAGATATATTGTATTCATAACTGTCTTTTATGAATTATTGAATTAACCATAGTTTGAACTCGCTTACTGTGTGCAGGTGATTAAGATCTCGTATATTATGTTATTGAAGTACATTATTGGTATATAAAAAAGCAAACCTAAAAGTGTAAAAGTGAGTACTAAAATGCAGACTTGAGATATACGATACTGTACTTTTTATTGATATTTTAGAGGATGTGTGATTTTTGACACACGGTAAATCAGTAGGTAAATATTTTCTTTAGCCTGAAGAAGATTATTGACATTATTGTTATTATTTTATTAAAACATGGTTACTCAGGATAATATGTATTTTATATGACGATATTTTTATAGTTAGATGCATGGATCGTGGTCATGGTTGAATCCGCGATGAGTTAAATTAAAATTATACAAGCCGCAATCTATGGAAAAATTTTGAAAAATTCAAGATAAAAAGTCATTGACTTAAATACTATGGACTTAGGGTCTCCTACTAAAATCGCGAAAATAATGTCCCAGTTTGACATCACAAGAATTTAAATGTTTACAAGGTAATTTAAGCACTAAAATCATTACATCACGGTTTCATTTCGATTGCAACAAACACTGATACGTCAATGACACCTTATGATACTTCGAGTGCTCAACACACCATAATCACCATATGCAGCTCATAGTGAAATAAAACGCGACTAATAAAGTAATAGAGTAGTGTTTATTTAAAATAATACATTATTTATTTTTATTTTTATTACACATTAATTACATTTTTTAACTGAAACTTTTTTCGGAACGTTATGAATTGGATTCAATGAAACGAAAAAGAGTAATGAAAAAGATACAACTTATGAAATGAAATGAAATGAAATTTATTCGAAGTTGGTTTTTTACAAACACTTTTCGAAAGTCAATCTACGCCATCGCTTTAACAAATCCCTACCGTGA
The DNA here is from genome assembly GCA_905404295.2 of Ochlodes sylvanus. Classification (NCBI taxonomy): domain Eukaryota; kingdom Metazoa; phylum Arthropoda; class Insecta; order Lepidoptera; family Hesperiidae; genus Ochlodes; species Ochlodes sylvanus. Next base: position 9,115,083 of record FR990125.1, on the reverse strand, counting down.
GAAGTCTTGGAAGAAGAAGCGGCAAGAAACTTCCAAGAAGCTTTTTTTTGCTACTCACATTACAGATAGCACTTACTACTACTTACTAGCTAGAATATCAAACTCATGTCCAAGCATTTTTATCTTTAAAATAAACATCAAGTTTGTAATAACCTTTCGTCATAAGTATGACTGACATGAATTTTAAATTTACAGTATGGCATTTCCGTCAATTCGAACGGAATTTTATTATAGATTTTAATACATCTACCCATGAACGAGCCACCAGTTTAACCACCAGTCTAAGTCGGAAGTTTAGCCTTGTTCCTAGTATTAATCACGTGAACATCACTCTTCTTAAGGAAACTGTCATAGTATTTGTAACGTACATTTGTACATTTGTTTGTAAAGTACATTTGATAACATTATCAAAAATTACATATCTGTCTTAATGGTTTTTCTATTAATATATTCGTTCTTACAGGCTATTTTGTAATTATCTTACCGCATTATCATCATCTATACTTGTAATTTCATTTTCATTTGATAGGTCAGTGACAATCGCTCTATTAGCATAATCAGTTAACTATAAAGAAACAAATAATTACGGTTGAAATATTAAGTAGAAACATACACGTTATTTTTTGTAAACCATAAAGCCCAATAAGGTGAAGAGTAAGGTATAAACCAAGTGGTATTAACTTGCAATGTTGGCACAGCTGTGTTTTTTATTCTTCTTATGCCTTTGCCAGTTATGTACATGTCATCTTCTTTAAAATGATCCGAGCATACAACGTAGGCTGCTTTCGGCATAAAATATTCTTCCTCTCGCGATGTAGCAATAATACTTCTCCATGCTTAACAACGTATTGGGTCTAAAGGAAATCTAGAAGAAATATATTTTATTGTACTAAAAAAAATTTAAACATAATCTATTTATATAACATCAACAGCGACTCTATGGAAACTTTTGTTCTATATCTTGCATTTATTCGTTTACTATTGTGCAATCGCGAAATCGTGCAAAATAATTTAAACTAAAGTAATGGATATGTTTATCTCTTTCTGACTACAGTCTGTATAGCGAGAAGACAAAGACAAAGATATATTTTTGATTCTTTTGAGTGATTCTGAGATTTATTTACGAAATTAATTCGATTTAAAATAAAATAGTGTGTATTCGTAGCAAACCAATACTTTAAAAGATAAAACAATGTTTTACTTACCGAAAATATGATATACCATCGGCTTTTTTCACTTTATTTGCCTAGTTTTTACACGATTTCAAAATACAATACGGCATCATTGATGTGTTGTTGACAGCACGGTCAAAAAGTGACTAACGCGTCATTGTTGTTCTACTTGCGTATTGTTGTTGAGTTGGCTCGGACATTTTTTAGCGCGGACCGTGCGTCCATAGTAATATCATATGTCAATGTAAAAAGTACTTTATTTAACCTACCATTACCATACTATTTTAATTAACATTTTAAAATTAATTGATATCAAAGTCGTGATAAGCTTAATAGAAATATTATAATTGGCCGATTCATCTCCACCGGATTGAAACGAAAAACCTTACATCCAAATTCTCGTGAAAATTTTCAGCGTTTATCTGTAATAAATAAAAAGCAAATGTTGTTCTCATAAAAGTTACATTACATTATGATAATCCCAGTCGAATCATGAACGTAAAGTCTTTCACTGCTCGTAGGATTTATGTAACGATGAGATGAGTCGGTCGAGGGTTACGTAACTGTGTGCAGGGAGTTGGCGGATGCGACCACTCTCTGTCTGACGTTCAAGTCGAGCGAAGCGGAGGCGGCGTACGCGCGGCGCGGCGACGTCTTCCCGCTGGCGGTGGCCGCCCCGCCGCTCATGCTGATACCCACGGTGGTCGCGCTGGCCAGCTTCGCCGTGCCGCCCACCTGGTCCCTACACGCCGTCTACCTGGCGCTCGTGCTCGAGACCGGCCTCATCAACGTCATCTACTACTCCGGTATCAGATACGCTCAGTTTAAGGTAAACTCTTTTATACATATTATTATTATGTTAACGGCATTTTTATGTTCTACCTTCACGAACACAATAACTGCACAACGAAATGAAATGTTTATAGGAAATTGATTTTTAAAATACACTTTTCGAAAGTAACCGTTTTGGAAGAAGAAGCGGCAAGAAACTCCGAAGGAGCTTTTTTGAACTTTCAAAAACTTCTAAAGACTCAACAATAAAATCAGCTCTCTTTGTTTGTTTTATCAATTTGACCACATATAATTCGCGTCTAAACGGTGAATAATTTTTATGAACTTCAGAAAAAGACCATCAGCCCGTCTTGGAAACTGTTCTGCGGGCTGTTCAACATAGCGGTGTTTGTCTCGGCGAATATTGCTCCACTGGTGAGTTACGTTACATAAAAATATAAAACATAATTTATAATATTTTGGTGACAGGACCACTACTGTAACTACACATCACTACTGTACACTGTGTGTCCGACTTTTCTGTTGCGTATTAATATTCTTTGTTTATATTTTTACTGCATACTATAAAATACCTATATTGTATATTTTTATGTATTGCAGATAATCTGTGGCAGTTTCGAATCAGCGATTCCAGATGGCATGCGAGAGGAATATATTTCGAACATGGGCTCCCGCCATTGCTCTCATCCTTCATACTATTATCACGTATGTATTTGAAATCTTTATAAGCTCATTTACTTTGGAAAACGTTTGCCTATATGACTTTTATTCCTTTACATTTATAAGTTGAAAATAGTTTCATTTTCTTATTTTATTAATTATATGTTAATGCTTGAATACAATCCCGCTACAATTAAGTCTAAATAATTAAGAAATAGTCCACATTAGTCGACTGTAACTTGTGCTGGTACTCTGCAAGTTCTACTGAAACAGCTCTGCATATTCTAGTGAAACATTTACTTACTATTTAATATACTTACATAAAACTTGGGTGCTGGTATAGATCGCGGGCCTTTCATGCTGAAACCAAGTAGGCGAGTGATATGAAATGGCGTCTTACGAATGTCTTACTGCTGCACTGCGAAGTTTCTTAGTTCGGTTTATTACTTAAGTATAATGTTACAATATACAATATACTATGGGCGATACCGGTAACAGGCTGGTGGCATAATGTGGTTAATATTTGCTTTAACATGCTTTAACATAGCTTTAGTAAGGTTTGCATTTTTTTAGTATATTTACATCTATTTGGCCGGAAATCAGTAGACTAGCCACCTGGTAGCCAGCGGCCACCGTCGCTCATGGACATCAGTAACACCAATCATTGTAGGTACGTCGCAGGCTAAGCAAGAAGAAAGAGAAAAGAAACTATTGTAGAGTACGGCCGGCGGTTCTTGGCCGCCCTGAACTTACTTCGGATCGCTGCGCAGAAGTCAATTTTAGGGTCGAAATGGTGACAAGACGCGCGGGGTGTCACTTTGAGCATTGTTTGTTTCAGTCACACGCTCAGTGTTCGTGTCGCTATCTTTCTCTAAAGTACAATACCTGCGCACTATATCCAAAAGCCTAACTTCGGAGCGGCCTAGAACCGTCGGCCGTACTATACGTTGTTTTATTTACTAGTTGGGTGCGGGTGCGGCGTGCGGCGCGCTGTGGGTGTGGCCGATGAGCGGCGCCAAGCGCTGCGTGCTGATGCTGGCGCTGGCCGCCGGGCACGGCTTGCCCGCCGCGCTGCACCCCGCGCTGCTGCGTCCGCTCGACCCCCGCCGCTACCCCTACCAGACACCCTACAATACCACCATCGACTACAGCCAACCGTTGTACGATCTCTTGTACGTATTGTTTGGTAACTTTTTACGAGCTTTTATTTAACTTGCCGTGTTGGTGAATTTCAAAGCTGCTATCTAATCCAAAATGCTTCTAAATTTCAAAGACATTTTAAAATAAAAATTTTATTGTGTGTTGTTACAAAAAAATGTGTTAGTTCAAACTATTTTTAAATAAACCTCTTATATATGTATGTATGTAATAATGTATGTAGTAATATATGTATGTATGTAGGTACATAATTATGTATTTGTGCGAGTATGGACATAGGTACTTAATAAATTGAAATGTTAATAAGTAACATTTTTTTCCGTTTATTACAGTGTGTTCACATATGCCATCCGACACATCATAATGCTGTTCATGATTGTGATCGCTCTTCTGATATATAACCGATACGTGAGTATTTACTTAGTATTTCTGGGAACGGTCGTTCGCGGTCCGAGGTGTAATCTTGTGGAGATCATGCATGTCTTCTGCGCTATTTATAGCAATGTGTTTATCAGCCGACCACTTGCTATTAGTGCATAGTGATCGCTTGTTCCACTTTTGAGGTACTAATGTTTATTACGTACAATTTTATACATTTACTTATTTTACATAAATTATTTCGTTCGCGGTTCCTAGTCCGTAAAGGTTATTAGAAAGAGGCTTATTGAAATTAACGTCTTATCTAATTATACAGTCAAGATTAGCATTTTTGTACAATTCCAATGTCCCAAATAAAATTGCTAGAAGCATTGACATAAATACTATAGACATAGGGTCTCCTACTAAAATCGCGAAAATAATGTCCCAGTCAGTTATGTCATGTCATGTCATGCAGCTAACAAGGTAATTTAAACACTAAGATCATCACATCACGGTTTAATTTCGAATGCAGTCTTGACCGACAGCCATTGCAAGAATAGAAATGTTAACAAGGTAATTTAAACACTAAAATCATTACATCACGGTTTAATTTTGATTGCAGTCGTGAACGCGGAATTGTTGTTCTCCTTGCGCTTTGTTGTTCATTTGGCTCGGACATTTTTTAGCGCGGACCCTACGTCCATAGTAATATCATATGTCAATGGCTAGAAGGCATATATATGTATGTTTCTTCTATTTTGACGTGAAGACTTCTTTGGCGGCGTTGTGCACTTTTTGGGATGGGTAAAAAATGTTAACCTCGCGTCAGGATACGTGTCCTGATCGAAAATTCGTAAGACTGATGTATTTTAGAATCAAGAAGCTATTCAGATAATTATGATGATATCAATATTTGGAGTATTTAAATGTCCCCCATACCCATGGACCATTTTTCTACTTTGTATAATTTAATTTATTACAAAAATTTCTTATCTGGTAGTACGGAAGTGCTGTCTGCCAAGTCCTATAGTACCTATACTTATGTATTTTTAACCCCCGACGCAAAAAGAGGGGTGTTATAAGTTTGACGTCGATGTCTGTCTATCTGTGTGTGTGTCTGTCTGTGGTATCGTAGCACTCAAACGGATGGACAGATTTCGATGCGGTTTTTTTTCATTTGAAGACCAGTTTCCTTGCGGTGGTTCTTAGCTATGTTTGGTTAATATCGGTCCAGCAGTGTACGGGCCCGTTTATATGACACGATAGCTTTAGCGCGGCGACTGCGCGCTCGCCTCCTGGTGCATAGCAAATTAAACCTTATTGACTAGTCCACAACGTACCAATTCTTAGCAGTTACCTCATTTAGCATTGCATAAAAAACTACAGAATGTCAAAAGTTGCCAACTTTTGTTTGGATAAACGTCATATACTTTAATTAGACGGAGTCGTTGGAGCGCGCGCGGCACTCGCGCGGCGAGCGCATGCGCGCGCAGGCGGAGCAGGCGGCCGACCTGCGCCGGCGCAACCAGGCGCTCGTGCACAACGTGCTGCCGCCGCACGTCGCTAGCCACTTCATGGGCGCACGCCACCACCACCGCGACCTCTACAGCCAGAGCTACGCCGAGGTCGGCGTGCTCTTCGCCTCGATGCCTAATTTTTCAGGTCATTTAATATAAATACTAGTAACAAACTCTCGCTTTGTTTCGGGAAATAATCTACATATTTATATACTCGTGGTGGCTGTTGGCTGTGGCTGGTGGTTCCTCCTTGAATCGAAGCCAACGGACCAGACGATGTCAATGGGTCACTCGTATTATAGATCGCTGGAATCCGTTCCCCAGCTTAATTCCAGCTATAGCCGAGGGATTTTTATCTGCCTGGCGAGTTACCTTCACTACCTTTCTGCTGAAATCGACGTGAAGTATTTTACGTGTTTTATATATTTAACACGCAGAAGACATACAAGGTGGATACTATCATACGACATTAAATTTAACTGCATGTACCTATCCATCTTCCAAGTCTACAAACAAATTTTCAATCAAATATCTTCAATACTTTAGGCACAGGAATTTTTCTTCACTTTTGAAATTTTCTACACGCTGTGTCTAAAATCAGTCTATCATAAAAGTTTAATGACCCCAGACGGAACAAGCAAATTTATCAAATTAAATACATAATGCACATTGAACCTTCTAACAAAGTCATAAGAATCACATTGCGTCAATCAAAACAACAATCAAAAGATCACGTGACGAAAGTGCGCTGTTGCCGCTCTTATCAAAGGTTAGTGAACAGTGTTTACAAATGATGTTCTATTTTTTACCCCATTTTTTGCTATTAAGTTTGTTTGAAAATTTGTTTTTTTTTTAATTTGATGTTAACAGTTTTTTAATTGATGCAACATGTTCCTAGGAGGGAGTAGGGCTTGTGTTTTCATTTAATGTCGTATGATGGTATCCACCTTGTATAATACCTATAATATTTTTATCCTTTGCCGGCGGTATCTGTTGTACATAATGTCTGTGGTACATATATGTTTATCTATGGTGATTGAGAGTCTATGTCATGTCGGCGTCTGGTATCTAAGCTAAGTTGGTTACTGATGGCAATTAATGTAAAATGTAAGACTAAATAAAAGACTAATGAAACAATGCAAACATCAAGCTTATAATTAATTCGCCCCTCGCTCCATAACACAACAGTATCACTCCCTAATACATTTCGGCCATCTATTGAAGAATTTCGCTCGCTACCAGAAACATCCTGCCATTATTAAAACGTTATAAAATAAAACAAACAATATTCCTATCAATTTATACAATGCCTGAAATAAATGAGTAGCAATGTATCGGGAGTTAGAACATTGTTTATTGAAGAGAAGCGTCAGAGAGTTACTATTATACAGTATGCTACTAATGAACAATGTAGATAATTTATATTCGTTTTCAGAATTCTACTCGGAAGAGACCGTCAACAATCAAGGCTTAGAATGTTTACGATTCCTCAATGAAGTCATATCGGATTTTGATCTGGTAGGTGGAATATATCAGTATTTTTTTATGTCAAAATAATATCTACTGTCATATCGACGTTTATTATATTGATCGCTTCTTCTTTTTAATACGCTTTTATTAGCTTGAGATGTATGTTGGTATGTAACAAACTGAAAATTTACTATCCAAAAGATACTCCATTCATTTGTAATAAGGTTCTCTTTAATCTGTCAGTGGTAAAGTGGATATATTCTCTTTGGTAATTAAATAATAGATGATGAATGACAGTCGTGTTATTAATGTCATGGTAACTGAAACTAGGGTTGACTATAGTATACAAATAGTGTAGGGTTGTTGCTCTAGCCCTAAGCGTAGTTTTTAGTTTTTTTATAACTATATTTATTATTCTATATCTGTTCAAATTATGTTCTTAAAATAAATTCCTAGAAATGAAATTATCGTTTTTCAGCTGCTTGAAGACCCCCAGTTCTGTAAAGATATCATCAAAATCAAAACGATCAGCTCCACGTACATGGCAGCTTCCGGCCTGAACCCCACTCGTCAAATGCAGGTTAGCATTTACTGAAACAATGGACCAGGCAAACGATTTTTTTTTTACACGTCAAATAAATCTATAAAAAATTACAAGAAAAACTGTGTTTTTACTTTTTCCATATCTCAATAAATGGCTGAGATATTAACGATCAAAGTGCGTATTTACGGACGTTGGTTTTTTTTAAAACGCAGGCGGGCGGTCACTACTCGATGACGTCATCTCTCAGTAGTCGCGCGTAGTTGATAGGGATTTTTGACCGAAATGTTAATTTAAACTCAAGTAAAGCCGCGAGCAAACCTTAGTTATCAATAATAAAATAACATATATAATTCACATACTATCTACTACATCTATGCAAAATTTCAAGTCTGCATCTAAAGAAATAAGAAAGTTATAGATTTTTGAACTGCATAGACCCATATTTTCTATACTTTCGCCGTATCGTGCTCGCGGCCGAACTAACTCGTGACGTCATAGCGTAAGCGCGGAAATTCAAAAAAGGGCTTGAACTTCTCGTCTTTATAACTTCGGAAATACTGCATGTATTGAAGTGAAATAAAAAGTTATGTAATGTATATGACCTAAGCTCGGATTTTAGGTGTATTTGATAGTAATATTTTGACCCTTTTGCCTTCTCCATTCTCTAAAGTCCTTATTAAACGACAGTAGGTGTATTTTTAAAGTCTACTTCTTATTTCCATTGAAAAAAATTTCAAGAGAACTTTTATTTTATAAGTTGAAGTAGGTATCTATTTAAACCTCTGCCGTTTAGTAAAATTTTAAAGTTAATAATAATAATAGTAACTCGAGTTTTTCAAATATTATTAACTATTTAAATTATAGTATATAGTATAGTCTATAGTCCTATAGACTATACTATAGTCTAAATTAGTCATAATTATTTTAGACATCCACTACAAATAGATGCACAAAAAACTTTGGTTTAACTATCAATTGAGTTTTTGTGCCCTGAAAAATGTTTATTGCAATTTTATTGGAATCAATAAATTGGTCGTTTTTGAGTTACCAGGATTACTTTTTAGTTACACCTCGTAGATAGTTCGATTAGTTTTTCGAATATAAAAGCCGGGCTTTGTTCACTAGACCCGTGAATCTTCTATATTACATAATATAAAACAAAGTCGTGTTAGTTACACTATTTATAACTCAAGAAGGGCTGGACAAATTTTTATGACTTTTGTGTTTTTGGATTTGTCTTCGTCCGGAATATAATAATATTAAAACATTTGAAAAGTTAAAGAAAAAAAATTTGAATGCCCATAGCAACACAATGGACCAGGCAAACGAATTTTTTTTTACACGTCAAATAAATCTATAAAAAATTACAAGAAAAACTGTGTTTTTACTTTTTCCATATCTCAATAAATGGCTGAGATATTAACGATCAAAGTGTGTATTTACGGCCGTTGGTTTTTTTAAAAACGCAGGCGGGCGGTCACTACTCGATGACGTCATCTCTCAGTAGTCGCGCGTAGTTGATAGGGATTTTTGACCGAAATGTTAATTTAAACTCAAGTAAAGCCGCGAGCAAACCTTAGTTATCAATAATAAAATAACATATATAATTCACATACTATCTACTACATCTATGCAAAATTTCAAGTCTGTATCTATAGAAATAAGAAAGTTATAGATTTTTTAACTGCATAGACCCATATTTTCTATACTTGCGCCGTATCATGCTCGCGGCCGAGCCACGTCGTGACGTCATAGCGTAAGCGCGGAAATTCAAAAAAGGGCTTGAACTTCTCGTCTTTATAACTTCGGCAATACTGCATGTATTGAAGTGAAATAAAAAGTTATGTAATGTATATGACCTAAGCTCGGAGTTTAGGTGTATTTGATAGTAATATTTTGACCCTTTTGCCTTCTCCATTGAGTCGAATTATTATTATTATTATTAGACACTGTTTAGTAATTCTTTTGTAAGAGTGTGTTGTTTTTATTTCGTGATAGAGTCACGATTATTTCAGCTAATAAGTTACCACAACAATTATTAATACGGGCGCCCGGGCGGTACGAAGTTCGCCGGGACAGCTAATTGTTTATAAACGCTAATTAATGCAGTTCAGATGTTCTTCTTCTTAGTCGTTCACTCTTGGCAGAGAGGTCGTGGTCATGTCTTGGTCACGTGTCACGGTTGTTTCTGTGGTACATAGCCACGTAGTTCTGTTTTTGGCGGAGTGAGAGCAATCGTTAATGTTGGAGTGCGTCACAGATTTTATGAGGTCCGGCCATCGTGTAGGAAAGCGCCCACGTGATCTCTTGCCCTCAACTTTTCCTTGCACTACCAATCGTTCCATTGCGTCCTCGTTACGGGTGATATGTCCAAAGAACTTGAGGATTCGTGTCTGCACAATGGATGACAGTCTCTCCTGGAAGTTGCCTGATGTTGTCTTCTGGATGTTAAGTTCAGATGTGCAATATATCAAATTTTTAGAATACATTTTAATGTTTAACAGTTATTTATTACAAAATAACGCTTGCTTCACCATTAAATTCCGAGTAATTTTTTTGTGTTATTTTTGCCGTAGACATAACGGTATGAAATAAAATAAATTAAGAGGGGGTATAAAGCAAAATTGGCAATCGTAGATTCAATTTTTACAGTAGTAGATCAAGTTTCTAGAAGCTGAATAAGGACATAGATAAACTTCATTATATTATTGAGTGAATGTAAGAATCAAAAACATAAAAAAATTAAATTTTCTCGATAGAAAAAAATCACAAAGTTAGGTCTAATTTTCAACTAAAATCATTTTTTTTTTCAATATGGTGCATGTTTTTGAGTCAATATTTTAAAATGTTACGCTAATTAGTATCACGGAGGGATTTGTAGATCGATTTCTAAATCAAATCTATAATTTACGAATTATTTAAATAAAATACATTAAATGTCTTTATAGCTCTAGGATTTTGACATGCTCTGTTCCATTTATGAGTACCGTTGAATTTGATTTTTTCCTAGCTTTATACCCCCTCTTAAGTTTTAAAGTAGATTAAATGAGAAAGGCAATAACTGTGACCACTTTTTATTTATTTCTTTATGAGCTGTTTTAACTGTCGCAGAGTAGTCGTCCCTCGATTGTTTGATCTAATCTTAAACGGGCTTATCTCAATTCTTCACTATACAGAACTTTCAATTCGCTTATTTATATTCCGCGCAGAAAGTCTCGGGTATTCAAGATCCTCTTCAACGTTTTGAATATCTTTGTGTCTATAAATTCTTTGTGAACATTGGATGACTAACAACACAGGTTTAGGTAGGTTTAAAGGTTATTATGTATAAAGGTTTATAGTATGTACTTAAATTTTATCCACTTACAGAATGTAACCAGAGAGAAAACACGAGCGTGACGAAATCATGGATTAAGGATTAAAGTGGACATAAAAGATCCATCTGTAGATTTTTGGAATGGATTTAAATTTACATTATTCGTTATCAATTGATACGTATATTTCATCGAATTATGTGTGTTAAACATAAAGTAAGCACACACGTTTAATTTTTCTAAAACAAAGTAAAGTATTTACAGTACGTCGTGTTTTGTGCTGTCCTAGTTAGTATGTCTTGAAACGATCTACAACTATTCAACTTAGAATTTCAATTGGAATAAAACAACTGATACAAAGCTTAAGGGCAACGTCTACAATACGAATAATCTTCGTAGTTTTTTTCACACTTACCGGAAGTTAATGGATAACAACCATTTAAATTATCTCGGTAACATTCGTTACAGGCTTGACGTTTCCAAAAGTTGAAGTTTGGCATTAAATATAAACATTTAATTTTTTGCTTTCCGTAGCCTTCGGATGGTGTGTTAGTGCGTTGGGCGCACCTCGCCCGTCTGGTAGAGTTTGCGCTGGAGTTGCAGCGAGTGCTGGCTGCTATAAACGAGCAGTCGTTCAACCACTTCGTGCTGCGCATGGGCATCAACCACGGACCCATCACGGCCGGCGTGATCGGCGCTAGGAAACCCCATTACGACATTTGGGGCAACACTGTGAATGTCGCCTCGCGTATGGAAAGCACGGGCAAAGCTGGCTGCATACAGGTATGACGTGTTGTTTAAACGTTTTGCTATATCTTCTAGTTATATATCGTCGCTACTTTGCATACATTACGTTATTATAATTAAATTATTACGTTATTGTAATTATTTTTATCTTATCTTATCTTATTATATTATATCTTTAAACGAGCAATTCTTGTATATATAATAATATAAATATATACTTAAATAATTGGAATATCGGAATCGGCTCCAACGATTTTCATGAAATTTAGTATATGGGGGGTTTCGGGGGCGATAAATCGATCTAGCTAGGAATCATTTTTAGAAAATGTCATTTTATATGTGTTTTTGTAGTCCCAATTTAAACTGAAAAATATGTCTCTTCCTGACATCTATTGGCGATTGGCGAATAATAATACTACTATACTAATACTAATTGCTTTTACGACACAACAGCAGAATAGATGGCGTTGTTAAGTAACACGAAGTCAATGAGTGTTTTCTTAATATTATTATTCGTACTTAAATATAATTTCCAAAAAACACAATTTATAAAAAAAAACCGAGCAAAGCTCGGTCATCCAGATATTAAGTTTTTATACGTCACGTTATTTATTTTGGTAGGATTCAGGTCGATTACAGTAACGGCAAAAAATTAAGGCCCCTTTGACACATTAAAATAGTGACGTGAAAAATGTTAATTTAGTATCGAAAAAATATGGTCAAGTGCGAGTCGCATCGATACATTTTTGGAATAAAAATTTTAAGCACCCTTTTTAATTACATATTTTGGAATGAGAATCGAATACTGAGTACCCCCTATTAATATCACAAGAGTCTTACGAATCACCTTATATTTAAGGTCTCCTCAGCTTTGAGCTCAGTAGTGGGCCTTGTTGGGTTGAGATGATTTATAGTATATTCATTTATGTAATTGACTTACTTACTTTATTAAAGGTGGCACTGTATTTTGTTAGTAAAAACGTGAAGGAATTTGTTCGCGGTACCATATACTTTGTTTATATGGTCCCGAATTAGTCCATAATATTTAAATATATATATTGTTTCAATATCCATGTAATTAATTAACTTTGGGTCTTAAAGTTATACATTCATTATACAGCAATTTGCTCCTTCAAATTTATGTAATAATTTATAAGAAACTTGATGATCGGACAGACGTCAAATAAACTTCATCGGGGCCTTCCTTTTGTGCCGCACCTATAATAATAATAGTGCAATCCATGTCGAAAGCAATTAATAAATATTTAGATATCAAGCAAAGTCAACAGGTTGCCAATGTCCAGAATTTTACGATAATGTATTTTTGTAGGTAACGGAGGAGACGTGTCAGATTCTTCAAAACTTCGGCTATTACTTCGAGCAACGCGGCCTGGTGGCGGTAAAAGGCAAGGGCCAGTTGATGACGTACTACCTGCAAGGAAAACATGAAACAGCTGCCAACATTGGACATATACCGGTACGTATTTTATACATATACTAGCTAACTCGGCAGACGTTGTTCTGCAACATATTATTATTTATTCATACCGTCTTACTATGGACTAGACAACTTTCTGATGGTGTAATAAAATTATACATTACTATAGTAAGTTTTCTCAGAAAAATCGCTTTTACTGCGACTAAATCAGGCACATTTCTCTCTTTAGATGGTAAAGCGCGTTCACTCAGAAAAACCCTATTTACTCTTGTCTTAAAAGCACCGATGATAGAATGGAGATGGCGGAATTAAGTGATGTAATTCTTGCGCACACTCTCCAAAATGTGTCTATCCTAAAGAACACCGAGAGACTGACTATTCTACGCTTGTGCTCGAGGCTTTGAAGGTTGCTTTCAGCCAATTTTAGGTCACCAATTAGCCTCTTTGCACGCCTCTCCATTAATCAGAAGAAATGCTATTTATCAGAGATGGCATTTAGCACAACCAGCCCAAATGTGACAGCAGTCCACACATGGTCGAACCTGTGCTTAATATAAGTTAGCAGTTGTTGTGGTGAGAAGTACCGCCGCACCTTCGCTAGGACGCCCAGCTTCCTAGCAGCTGTTTTCTCTTTGGTTCCAATGAACCGCCCAAAGTTGAGGTTCGAGGAAACCTCAACCCACAGTAACTGTGGGTAACATGCTATGTTATTTGGACTACAGTAATACGTTTTGATATAAATACGAAAAGTGTAAAATCTATATGATAACGTGAAGTAAGAAGAACTATTTGAAGTGTTTCAAGAAAGAAGAACAGCTGGTAAGCGAGATGCGGCGGACAGTCTACCCGGACAGGCCGCGTTCTACGTCCGGCCTGTTCGGAGAGACTGTCCCGACCGTCGCCGCTACGTCGTTGGGGACCGGAAGAGAAACATCTTCATTGAACATTAAAGAACTCCACATAATAACCTTAAAAAATCAAAGCGAATCAAGGGAACCTATCCATCTTCGGCTGGCTTCAACCCATGGTAGCGTAAATAACGAATGTTACAACACGCTTAATGGTGTCATCCATTTCTGGCCTATACGAACAAGAATAATAATTTAAAGAAATATACTATTTACACTTAATAGAAATATACATAGTAGAATATGACATGATATCAGTTATCTCAAAAAATTTTGCATCTTCCGTCAAACGCACTTGGCCAGCTTCGCGTGTGCGCTTACTCTATATGGCATTGTATCGAAATTATCCGATTCGTTATGTCAGATCATTATTTGTTCTCATGTGCTGGGGGGTTTATAATTTATTTGTGCCTGCCCATGGCACCCGTAACAAGATGAATCTTTATTTGTATTGTAAGTGTGTAGGCGTGTAATAAAAAACAGTGTGCCTTGTATCAAGTTTCTTTGTATTTATGCAGTAAGCATTGTTTCAGCTTGACCCGGTAGCGGCAGCGGGCACCGAAGGCGAGGGCGGGGGCGAGGGCGGGGGCCAGGGCGGGGGCGAGGGCGGGAGCCAGGGCGGGGGCGGGGGCGGCGCCGAGTACGAGGGGGAGCGGGTTGTAGCTAACGGCGCTGCTACCGATCGATCCCAGGACGACGCGGATGTCGATAAACCGCTTCTTCAGCAATAAGCCATCGTATTCCTCGCCAACCTTTATAGCCGCTCTGGTTTGTGTGCGGTACCCAACGTCAGGTTTCTATTACCTATCTTTTTTTATAGTTGTGCAAATATAACGTAAGTAACTTAACAAACTATAACATTTGGTCGTTGAAAAAACAAAGACAGGTGTGCATCTTTACCCATGAAATAGATCCAAGGGTTTAAGATAAGTAATTAAATTATTGCGAAATATACAAAAGGATCGTTATCCCCAGTCGAGGTTGAATAGGTCATAGAAACCAGCCGCCATGGTGATTACAGAAACGGAAAGAGATGTGCGATGTGGTGCGTTATGCTTGTACGAGCACACGGATTTTAAATCGCGAGAGATTAGAGGGGTCAAATAGATGGCGAGAGTACACTGACATTCTTAGGACACAACATCACGTAGTCGTTTGTCAAAAATTAAGTAAAAGTATTAATTTATTTGAAATAATTATGTAAAATTTAGCACTGTGTGAAATATTTCTAAATTGGAACTTAAAAACGGCAACCTACACTCTTTTTCAGTAGAACTTGCCATTTCCAAGAGGCGTTCCTCTCACGACTAAATACGATAGGTCTAGACTAAATACGAGACTAAATACGACTAGATACGACGGTCAATGATTAAAACATTTAACTAATCGATCAAAGAATAGAATGGAATGGGAATATTTGTTCACTTAACTGCCAGGTTCTATTGAAATTGACTCTAATAATTATAATATGCATACATATTATATCTATTGTCTACAATCTACATCAAAATAAACGAGTAAAATTGTCTAGAAATAATTATCACTAAGTAGTAATTAATTATTTTTAAAGAATTTTAAATTCCTTTTAGTTACTTACCAATAATATTAGGTCTATGGTCTTGTTACTAATTTATGGTATTAATATTTTTAGTTAAATACTTACCTATACTTTAAACGGATTTATTTCTACAAAAATGTTTTATTTTTCTAAGTCGCACTATATTGTAACTAGGCTCGATATTGACAATAATAAATCGAAACTGCGCATATTCTTTGAATATTTTAGGGAAAATCAAATATTGTCATTTTATTGTGTTTAATAATGATCGAAATTTGTCTGTATATAATTGAATTTTATAGGAGTCACTGTGCTCGTATTTTGCAATAATTGTTATTGCCTTAAATGTGATGTTGGAATCCAAAGAACAGTGACATTGTAAGTTGCTTTGCTGAAAAAAAATGTCATGTAATCATTGTAACGTGACTGTAACTTCACGTTTTTATCTACCGCTGAACAAATGCTGACACAGCATTTTTTTCTGATTACCTACAACTAAAATGTAACAACAACATGTCCTTAAAATGATTTATTAAAAAAAAATAACTGACGACGACCTATTATCGTCCATATCTATAGTATCCTGACACATGACATGAGTCACTCCACGGAGCAAAAGTCACTCTATCAATAGTTAATTAGACCTGTACAATACATATTCCACGACATTGAAATGAACATATTACTTAGATTAGTATAAAATAATGGAAAGATTATACTCATATCTATGTCGATAGAACAATGCTTTTTGTTCGTTTAGAGCGAACATAGCTGTACCAAAGTAATGTAAGTTCCTTCTATGTTTTTAAACCAACTGTGAAATATTTTACGTACGTTGGGTGCACCTACTTCTTGACTGGTTGATACGGTAACGTACCTTATTAAAAGATGCCCCAATCTTTTGGTTATTGATATAAAACATTAATGACCAATTATTTTTAAAATGTTATTCTTTGGGCCAATGATAATAAAACCATTTATGATAAAAACATTTGATGGAATGGCGTAGGTAACCACCCAACCTGAACCAAAGTGTACCAATAAAAAAATGAACAAGTATCATTATGATAATTCGTTTCTTAATAGACATAAACTTTACGAGCTTCATAGTTTATCGATCTTTATAGAAAACATTATAATCTCAAATTAGTACGTACTTACCTAAATATTCATTTGTTAATTCACTATCGTAATGTTTTGTCGTTGGCCAATGTATTTGACATGGTAATAATTTAGAAAGCGAACGTTGCGTAATGACTAAATTATATCGTTTTCAGTTAATTCATTTATAATCTTGGCATTTACTTAATAGATCATTGATAGCTATTTAACACAAGAAATTACAAGCTAAAGCATATTTTATTAATATCCTTTGGTCAAACTTTCGCTTTCTTTGATTTGACAGTAACTTCCTATATTATTTATCTCATATTAAAGATTCTCAAGCTTATACATATGTATTTTGTGTAACCACAAGTTTACAACCTATAAAGGGCAATGTAATAAAGCAGTCAACTCATTGAATGCAAAAGGCTACCTCACAACTTGTAAGGCCGTTAATTATTTCTAATTTGACATAAGAATAACCGAGGTGGAATTACAGATATTAGAGGCTATAATCATAATTACGCTTTTCAGATAACACAATGACATACTTATCGAATCGCACAGTGGACCTAACTTTTCATATCCTTCAAACTGTTCTAAGCTTGTTTTTCCTCAATTTCATACAGAATCGAATTTTAAAACATATTTCATAAATATTTAAATAGAAATTGCTTTCTGGTTAGGTGATTGCTACTTAATGAAGTCAATAAATTGACGTTAAATAATATCTATTACACATTAAATGCCTTATACGTAATAAAAGAGCTAACCTATACCTAATATTGAAAAGGCTGTGAAACAGAGATCGCAAGTTTCACTTAAAGCAATCGTCTATCTAAGAGTATGTATCTGATTATTCTATAATAAAATTTTGTGGTTGTAGTTGAGTGTCTTAAATTAAGTAATACCACTAGTCTTATAATGGTATTGATGTGGCTTATGACTTATGACAATGAAACCCCAGATACCATAATTTTATTGAATTCCAAAGTTTAAAAGACTATTTACATAATTATAATATCCGCGACATCATTATACACTTGATTCACAAATAACGATGAGCGGCTGAGATGCGACGCACACACGTGCAAGACGCGGTCGCACGGACGCGGCCGGTGCGTGCGGCTGCGGGGCGCGTCAAATTGCATAACATTCAGTTTGCGAATAAATGTGTAGTTCTCGTTGCCTCATCTTCTTCTTCGTGTATTAAGTAGCGATATTGTGATATTCACTACTAGGTTTATGTAGGTTTACTTTTAGTCGCTTAATACAATTACGCTTAAATCGTACCATTAACATAGGTAAGTATATCTTTGTTCATAGAAACGTGATGAAAATAATTTTATTTTTTAAATATAAATCATGTCGTGTAGGTATGTTATTTTTAAATTTGTAAGTGTAGGAGATGTGCTTCGAATAATCGGCTGCGCCATATGAAAACCTAGCAAGTGCTTAAAACAAAATTTTACAGGAGAGCGCAAAAACGTAAATCAAGCTAGCCGTTGTAGAATTTTGACATAAATTATTTAAAAAAGCTTTTATCATGTAAAATAAATATAAACGATGATTATGTATTAAATATATTATAATATTTGTGTATATTACATAAATTATACCCCTTACTAACTTATTTAAACAATGGACAATCGGTTCGCCCTTGCAGAAACCAATAATTAACCTAGTATGAGCACTTGCTATGTCTGAATGTGGTTTACTGAATATTGTAGATAGTAGATATTACGAATTTGAACTCTAGTAAGTCGATAGGTGTATTTAAAAGAAACAACTTGGTGAAAATAATTTTATTAAAATATTTATTTATAAAGAAATTTAATAACTGTCTAATTGTCCATTGTCAATTGTCCATGAATTGTTAAATCGGCAGATAAGTCATTAACTGGTAAATCGTTCCAGAAGGTCTTTCTGGACTCTGGCATAAGACCCACAAGCTTGGAGATTATTTCACGTTTTTTCTCAATTTTTATGCCCCTTGGGCTGTCGTTGCTAGCTGGAGGAAGTTGGCAGTTAAATTTTTTCATTAGAAAATCTAATTCCACCAGGCCAGGTTCACTGAAACTGAAAAATAAATAATTAATTTTTTATTGAAATAGGTATACGTAATTATTCGTTTTTATACTAAATATACTTATTAACTATACATCAATATTAAAATAAATTAAGTTTCAACCTTGTTCTATAAAATAAATTTCTTGATCCAGTTATCATTTTAACTTGTACAACTGAGTTTAAATTAAATTCTTTTAGTGGTTCATTCTGACGTGCAGCTCTTTTCTTTTTTGGCCATTCAAATTTTTTAGTTACTTCTATAACTTTCACATTCTTTCGCGACTTCATCACAATATCTTTAAAATCTTGGAAATCATATATGTTTTTTTGTCTCTTCATTTTCATTTCAATATTGCCATGTACAGCATCCGCGGACATATGAGTATGTCCTTTGGTCAAATAATTAATGGTTACAGACTCAAGCGCATTTGATGGATTATTTACTAACATTGTCATTGCGGTGTATATGGTCCAATTTTTATTCTGCGCTGTACAGTTATCTGCCCATATGTGCAAGTGCTGCATATCCCTATTGCATTCTATAAAAGTATATATAGCATTTACAATGTCACTCGCCTCTCGTCCGGCTATTGCTTCGTGCCAGAGCACACAAGTGGAACTATCATCAGATTTTTTTTCAATAGGAGCAAATGTCAAATTAAAAGTAATCAACCGGCTCATGAAAAATGCATCCTTGATGTCAGGCATTTCTGGCAAAATAATAACCTTTTGCAAGTCCATTGATACGAATTTAACTAAATTAGAATTTTTATTTGATCCGTCCAATCTGTATCTTTGAATAGATGATTCAACTTTAGCCTTATGATCTGCGGATTTTATTTTCATTTCTTCAGGCATTAAAGAAACATCCTCGTACTTCTTTAATTCTTCTTCATACAATGCACAATCTACACATCTATCACCTTTAGGCATGTGAAAAGATATTTTTAATTCTTTTATTTTTTGCCTGTACAATTCTTTGCCACACTTGAAGTTAGGATTGCGTTGTTTAAAGTCTGTGTACATTTGTCGTAAAGTTAAGTGCCTTGGCAGATATTTAGTAAAAGGCGCATTATGTCGGCGATAATGGCTTACCACTGGATGAAAACTCATAATGTGATTAATTATTACGCTTCCATCAATCTTTTTTCTACCACTTCTCTTATCTTTCGTAACTGACCCATACAATTTTTCTTTTTTTACTGCTTTGCTTAGCTCTGTTATTACTCCATCTGTTTTATGTCCCAAAGTAGCCAAAAAAAACTTTTTACAAACTGCAATTAGTACACCATCAGAATTTGGCAAAAAGAAATAACGACTTTCGTTTTTATAATAAGTTTCAGTTGAGACTTCAACTTTTCGTCGCTTAATTTTAGATATTTGTATGCACTTATTAAGAAAGCTACGCCTGGATAAAAAACTTAGGTTCCAATATTCTTCCCAAATATTTTTCCTACTTTCAAGAGAAAACTTTGCACATTGCCTTTTACATTTGCTGTTGTCGCAACTATTTTCAATCATAGGATGCTTTGCTTTACGTTTTTGTTGAGAAGTTTGTAATGGTTGTGTGGGTGCAGTTACTGTATTTTCGCTGTCTAGTAAATTCGTATCATAAATATATAAGGGGCCGGGGTAAGCAGCTACAAAATTTGCTTTAAAATGGTTGTTTGGAGGTAGATTAAACGAGGAAGTCAATACATCTCGAAGAGCTGAAGGTTCGCTATCAGACACCGATGTGTCTTTATCAGATTCGTTCTCTTCTGATAATGCGAAATCAGGATCTTCAACAGAGTCGTCTAAATCACTCATAGTAATTAAATCCTCAATGTCAGTAGCAGGGTTAATGTGCGCATAAGAAGTGGACGGTGCTGGTTCAAGCGAACATTCATTAGTGGGAAAACTGAAGCAAGCAAAAGGAAAAATCAACACAAATACACAACCGCAAACCATTTGAAAATGTTAGTCATAATTTATATAATAATAATGTTATAATAATACCCATTAGATAATTATCTCAATTTTGTGCTATTATGCAGCTGATCGTGTTAAGAAAGTATCCTTAACATGATATTAGACTAAACGATTACTAGATGCCAATAACTAAGATCTAAATATTATCATATTTACCAAAATTGCTCATTATTTATGTTATCTAGTAACTAATATCGACTTCAGTCTGTAGGTATATATTACAACATCATTAATTGCTTGGAAACACAAAACCACCCATTAAAAAATCAAGCATAGAAAAAGCCCAACAAATAGGTTAAACTGCATTCCAAATCTACATACACATAGTCATTGACACAAAAAACCTAGAGATACATGATTGATGATGAACTTACCACTCATTTGTCTCAGTACTACGTCCAGCAGCTGGCTCTGCATCACTGCAGCAGTTGTTCATGTTAACAGCAGCCATTATTAATTTTGTTCGATGCGATCGTAAACTATTCATGTTAGTGAATAAAAATCACTATTTACGTATAAATTAGCAAATACAGTCACAGCTCCTATATTAAGTACGTGTAACAAGTCAATTACGCGCCAGCGCACCCAAGTGACTGATCGTGTCGTGACTTGCTAGCTGCGCAGTACCCCCGCCGCGCGCTTTCCCCTCTATTTATTTTGTCTGTTGACCACTTCATAAACCTAGCAAGACGCATCGACCGCTTAAAAACCTAGCAAGTCTCAGAGACTTGCTAGGTTTGATAATGGTCAGAGCGACATACTAGGTTTCTAAATGGTTCTGGGATGATACGTAGTGCACTTACTAGGTTATGAGTTCTCTAAATTTCGGTTATTTCGTAAGATTTACGCGCGGGTGTTTTTTTAATTTGTGGGGACTTACTAGTTTATAACGATACTGCAATAAAAACATTTTTGACAAAAATGACCCTTGCTAGGTTTTCATCTGGCGCAGCCGTAATGTCGCCTAGGATTTTAGCCTAAGTATGGATTTATAACGTAGTGTTCTAGGTATTTTAAATTGTAATTAACTTTTAATTTATTTATGTGACAGCGCTTGAAATTTTTATGGTATTAAACGTAACGTAGGTTAATAAATGGTGATACTATTTATTGTAGGCTAGATGTATGTATTTAGAACGTCGACTTTATTTTTCTCTAGTAGTGATAATTGTATCTTCCTGTGATTTGTGACTATCAATATGTAGTTTTACACTTGGTTAGCTCAAGCGTCTGAGGTTGAACCTTTCCTGGCTATAATACTATCTAATGAAGCAATATCTATCAGTGTTGTTTTAGTACTTACGACTATGTAACTTTTACTTACTTGAAATAATAAATATACTTACAACAATAACTGTACCGTTAGTTTTTTTCTGCAATTAACCCTTACCTTTAAAATATATGTTTGAATTTTACATCAAGGGTGTCAAGACCATTCATTGTTGAGTTTATGTCAACCACCCCTGTCCTTCATGCACCCTGCTGAGCAATTTGTCGACTCTATAGCAAATGGTCTCCTCTGTTGTTGTTTTCCTAGCTACAATAAATAGTGGTAACATATACATCAATGGCTACAACACTACTAATATCATCCAGTCACTATTACCTAAATTTGTTATCAATCTTGCGATAGGTAGCATTACCCCGCGGCTACGCCCGCCAATTCAAAAAAAACTGTTTATCCCCTTTTTTATCACCTTAGGGGAGGAATTTCCGACATTCAGCTCTTAGTGCTCCCCTACACTCCTCAAGGAACATACATGCCAAATTTCAGCTTCTTGCGTTCAGTAGTTTCGGTTGTGCGTTGTCTGTCAGACACAATAACGCATGAGTTTTATATATATAGATAGATTGGGAGGGACATGGACTGTCTTTTTGTGCTTTAACGACTTCACTACTGTGAGTGCTCTAAGGTGATTTCTCACCTGGTGTTTACTTCACCCTCCAATTTTGCCAAAGATTGAACTTACATACATTAATTAGGCTCGCGAAGAAGAACCTATGCGAAGATTTATCCCACGTAGGTATTTGCGAATTTTAGTATATTTCAGAAATTTTCTGTAGCGCTGTGATATGGACTTCTTCAGAAAGGTGTAAAAAGAGTATATCGAGGTCGACAGTAAATTGGCAATGCCCCTGGTTTAAGGAACGTAGGTGGCACGTTTGCTTTTTACGACGGCTGCAAAGGCTAAAAAAATATAACTTAAATAAGTAATATTTAAGTTATATTAAAACTTAAACATATAACTTAAATATAAATTTAAGTTATATTATAACTTAAATAAGTAATATTTTTTTAAATTACTGCAAAAATTTCGTGTTTACTCGTAAATTAAAATTACAAATTTTTGACTCGAAATGTGAACTTAGGTAATCTCTTTTTTTTGTACAATACAATAAATGAAAATCAGCGTGGAATTACATGAAATTAAATAAAATACATTAATTAAAATTCCACTTATATTATTAACCTATGGGTTAATAATATTCGTTTATGAACGATTTACTGCGGACATAAAATATTACCTCGCTTTTTTAGTGTTATCTAACAACAAACACCCGGCCAACGGCCTTAGAAGTAAACGAGACATTCTGAAACATAGAATTGCCTATTCACTAAGTTTCTTAACATAGTTATACAAGCTATGAGCTCTTTGAAACCATTAATTATAAAGCTAAGTATGGTGTATACCAAAAAAAATGCATAATCTTTGGTAGTTTGATATTAGTTGGACTTTTTTTTAATTCATATAAGATGTTTTGAGTGTGTGTTAATTTATTTTATCTAAGGGACATGACTGAAATTACAAAATTATACGAATACGGAATACTAAAATAAAATAATAAAAAATTAAAATGTTATAAAAGGGGGAGAAGAAAAGGCTTATCAGCACATGTTTTAAAACAAAAATACAAAATTATGTTTTAATACAGAGATAAACTCTATTATGAGTCGAACCGGTTTTTGATTTTGTTAGTTGCATGCCTCTTAGTAAGATATAAGATGACTTTTCTGCCTTGTTTCAACGGAGAATCGTAAAGGATGCTTATTTATTGGTGCTCTAGATCTGGTTAAGACTATTCTACAAAGCCTCAAGCACATGCGCAGGAAATGTACTTCGAGTTCCGAGAGAAGTACGAGTATCCATCTGTTTGTCGTGAACATCCCGCCCGTGCGGACGATGTGGTTTGCATCGACATTCGCTATGCGTGCCACTTTAGGACTTGACTAGCTTGCCAGTGTGTGCGTTCCCGCCCACTTTTGATGTAGGGTTTTTAAGAAAGAGTGAATAGGCTTTTACGAAGTTAGATCACTATCTATCTTAGGTTTCACTGCCACTTACAATTAGGTGGAATTATTATCAACTTTTAACTTAAAGTAAGATAATGATATTATATGGGAATCCCGTCTGATTCCGAGTACATGTACATGTTTTTTATACTTTAACTACATACCTCATATTAACATACGGCTTGGTTTGACTTACCTAAAACCTAAACCGAACTCCACAGCTCGCCGCTGGACAGGGTCTCTAATTATGACGAATAGTCTTCATCAACAATCAAAGAGTAATTCATGATCGAATTGTTCTTAACCATTTGAATATTTTATATTTCAATCTAATCAATTCACTCGTTTCAATCCGTCATATCACGTGATTCATACATAATGTTATAGCCTTTGTTAGAATGATTGTACTGTGACACAGAAGTAATCCATTTATACTATGCGTGGACTCACGTAATTGGAATGTAAACTTTCATGTACTTACTTCATAATTAGGCTAATTACGAAATGGTTGTTAATAATCATTTTAAAATTATCACGCTGTAGATTTATGTTTTTACTTCATACGTATATTTTACTCGGATAATCGAAACTATTGTAAACTCGCAGGAGTACTCATTCGAAATGTTTGAAAGGTATGATAATATCGTCTTAGTATTGAAAATCCAACATTCAAAAAACTCTATCTAGATTTTGAGTAGGTAGATACTTTGTGTAAGAAATTAATAATGCCCATAATTGCCACCTATAAAATAAGTCTTACCTGCAATTAAAATAATTATGTTCTCTACATAATTTATGTATACTTTAAACGAGCGCGTGAATCCATTCACACATACGATGATGTCATGTAAGGATTTTGATGTTGACAACTTAAATATAGCCCATGATAAGTTCTTACTCTTGTCTCTCGTCTTGGCGTAGTGACACAGGTAGTGACGTACATAAGTAGTGACTTGCTACCTCCGTGGTATCATGCAAGATATGATGATATTAGATATCAATGACCTATCGAAATTAAGGAACATATTGATCGACCTTAAACTACGTGATACACACTACAACCTCAGTGAGACTTCCTACACAATAGACCGGTGCCATAACCAGGTATTTGTTCAGTAGGGTGCAATATGTCCATGTTTCATGACAATAAATAGACCATAAAACTTAACAATTTAACAAAATTTCAAATTTTACGTAGTGAACAATAACTAGTGTTGCTGAACACTCATCTAAATTAACATTTTTAGACTATAAATAGTACCTACTTACAATGTAAAGCCCTTAGCATGATTTCGATTTTCAAAAAATGACACAATTAACAACATTATCTTTGAAGTAAGTATATTTATATATAAAAGGAGAAGCTGACTGACTGACTGACTGGCTGACATATCAACGCAGGGCCTAAACTAATAACACGTATAAAAGATTTTTTTGAAAATCATGCCTTAAGCGGGTAAAAGAGGGACGGGGCGCAAGGTTAGTATGAAAGTTCTCTGATTTTATAAACTTTTATATATTTAGGGATTTTTGGCGGGCGAAGCCGCGGGTGTAGGCTTGTGTATCTATATTCAACATCCTTTGTTATGCTTTATATTTTGGTAAATCCTAAAATATGTTAATTTGGCCACTGATCATTTTCCTTAAAGTTAGGCGCGATTCTGTAAGTAAAATAGAATCGGAGAACTTCCCGAAGTCCTAGAAAGCTTAAATTTGGTATGCAGGCTAGGATTTGCAAATACCCAAACAATAAAATAAATAATTAAATATAAGGTTGCAATAGGGGATCCTCTTTCTATCCTTGGGTTCAAGTATACTTCCCTTGCGTTAGGTGCGCTCTACGGATTAACGGAATCCCGTGCAACCTCTTTGAGATTGTTGGGCTCGTGACCTCGTTATGTCGTGGATGTTCCCATGCTTGTTTCTTTACCTGCTTGATTAATAGTCCAGTTAGTATCAGGAATCCAATAAGAAGCTGGACAATCCTAGCCTAGTGATTCACTCTTAGGCTTAGCCCGCGAGGCGTTTGTGACGAATGTTTATGGGCGCCTACGACCACTATTCGTCGACATCAAGACGTCGTTACAGATGGCAATATAAAATTTAGCATACATAATGTTTATATTAAAACTATGGACTATTAGAGGCTGATGGATGGATGGAATGTTTATATTAACGTATACCTTATCTAAAATTAGTCAAAAGCGTAGTTTAAAGGAACTTTATTAAATTAAATTAACTACACTTCTGTTTAAATCTTTACACCACTAACTAAGCAGAGTCACTACCAAGAGTACCAAGTAGGCTACGACGTGGTCGTCAAGCTTTTTGTTTCGCTTTTACTATTTTCAGGCATTCCAATATGTTTTCTAAATGTTACGCGACTGATATATTATCGAAAATCGGTTCGAAATGTAGGTATATAATAATATGTAACTTTTCGAGAATAGGGCATAGACAGGATATCAAAAGGCGTTCGTATGTTTTATAAATACTTCAACCGTAGCAGGTCTAAAGAGGATAATGTTTTATATGCATGTCAGATGATTTCTCAGAAATTATAAAAGTGCATATTTGTGGCATAGACTCTTTAATATTTTTTGTATTTTCTATAGGTAAAGACTACCTGCTTTCATTTAAGTTAAAGTGTATTGAAATGGTGATAATGTATATAAAATACATATTGGTATAATAAAAATATGTCAGCGTAGTACCTCGCCAGCATGATTCTAGACTGACATTATTTTCCAAACTTATGTTTACATAATACAGATCCATGATAAGATGATTTTAATAAGTGAAATATATACTCGTACTTCCAAAAATAGTTTATTTTTATGAATTTGAGCATATCGCATACGATCGCCATGAAAACTTCCGCATTTCTGATTACTTTACGACAATTTATTCATTTGCGATTCAACGTAAACATGTTAATACCAGCATTTAATAGTGATACAGCATTTAATGTACAGGTACTCGAGTACCTGTATAAAATAGAAACAGAGCTTCCTTATCAAAGTCCGTAGAAACTCAGAGCTTTTATCATATATGCATTATTTGAATCGTCTCAAGTTTTGCTACTAAATCACAAATCATTGGAATGAAAGAAATAAATATTTTATAATGTAGAAACCCTTTTTGTATTTTCTAAGCTACTTGTTAAAAAAATAGGTAGCTTATTAAAAATATGCGTAGGTAGAGAATATAGATTAATACATTATTAATTTTTAAATAATTTCGATATAGGCCGATGTGCATGACACGGCTCGTACTCCCGAAGGTGCAGGTGATTCACAGCTGATGAGTGCAAAGGGTGTTGGCAGTTGGCAGAAGTGTAAGCGATGTGGGCGAGAGGGGCGGGCGGGGCACGGATTGAGGCCACTATTTAATCGCTCGGCCGCCGCGCAACGACCTGTTGTGATCCCGTCATGGCGCACTACGCCCGTGTCGCTACTCTGGCCGCGTGTCTCTTGTTCGCCTGCGGTGAGTCCTAACCTTTATCTTACGTCTTCAGATTGCGCCTATTTCGCGACGTCATTAGGACGCGACGTCACATCCGCATAACTCAAATAAATAAATTAATCAGTGGTTGCGTCAACATCGAGTGCCGCTTAAAAAGTGAACAGTGAAGTTGCTAGAGCCCTAACGTGGTGAGGTAGGCTGTGTCTCCACAATACTTGCATATGAATGCAGTCGAACGCGATCTCCTTGCATCAAATGACTTTTAAGAATGTAATCAACACGCAGCGAGCCTTTCAAGGACAGCTTCGAACCTTACTATGCTAACAACTATCGAGTAGATTCATGTGTACCTGTGCTGTGATCTAACTTTCCGAACAACCATTTGGTGGTAAATTACGGAGAAGTTCCGGCGTTACGAAATACTGT
Source organism: Ochlodes sylvanus (assembly GCA_905404295.2). NCBI lineage: Eukaryota > Metazoa > Arthropoda > Insecta > Lepidoptera > Hesperiidae > Ochlodes > Ochlodes sylvanus. Next base: position 9,087,117 of record FR990125.1, on the reverse strand, counting down.
AATCGATCGGAATTCTGTTAAAGAACATTCGGCTCATACCGTACACTTACTACTAAAGCATAATAAGTTGTTCTGTAAGTTAACAATAGTTACTAAGTTAAAGTTAAGTAATATTAAAAAGTACTAAATATTTGGGTAAAACAAACGATTAGCACTTATTGCGGGTGCGCAATGTGACTGTGGAGACTAGAGAACTTTCACATTCGGTGTTGCGCTGCGGCGCTGCGCGGTGCGGCGGCGGCGGCGCCGCGCGCGACGCTGACGTCACAGCCGTGTCGTGCGCGCACCTCCACTGCACCCCTCAAGGGCCAATATTTTTACATCCCAAAGTACCTTGCAAAAACTATTGCTGTTAAATCGTTAGTTGATAAAATATGTTTAGTTTATTAATTTAGCAACAATATTACATACTCTTTGACCATCTTGAGAGCCGATACATAAGGTATGTGCGGTATTTTTGCAAGGTATTTAATAATCGCCCTTGTAACAGATTTAAATGAGCACATAATGAAACTCGATGCATGGCATGAGACATTGATATGAAATACAATGCTCGCCTTGTATCAGTGACACAAACAAACGTCTTGTCGATTATAATTCGCTAACAAAAACTGTATTCTATTATATAGAGGCCGTATTATATCTTATTTACAAGAAATATATCACAAGAAGTTAATTAAGAATGGAAAATATATAATGCTGATATTATATTGTAACAAGCATTGCATTCAATTATGTAGAACATTCGACAAAGCTGTGGACCGCAGCAAGATTGCGAAGCAATCTGCAGTCATTGCTACCGGTATAAGTATTGCAGAATGTTTCAATAATAATGCAGTACCTACGTGCTTAACTCGTAGGAACGATACGTGAACTTTGCTATTTTTATGGTAATCGTTAATTGAATACATAATTGATAACTTTTGAAGCCTTTAGACATTGTACTCGTATTAACTAAAAAACGTAATCAGATTACAGGTTAACTTGAATCGCGCCAAATGAGGATGTAGGACAGGATATAAACATATTTTTTAATATTGTTCTCCTGTTTACTTCCGCCTCGTTTATTATGACATTTAAATAACATTCAGTATGTGTATATGTATGTATAATTTTTGTATGTAAACAGATTGAAATAAAACACTATACCCCAAATATCAAAAAACCATATCCAAATCGGTCAATTCATTCTGAGATTATCAGTAACAAACGCACAAACAAAGAGGCAAAAAAATCATAATATTATCATTTCATATCAATCAGTACAACTTTGTACTACAAAATTTTACTATATGTGTGCCTTATAATTAAGTGTTAGATTTTACAATAATATTAGCTGCCCCAGTGAACTTCGCGCTATAATTCATTGTTGACATATCGACAGCAGCGCCACCTATCGGGTGCAATTGTAAATCTAAATCATTCTCGGATCCACTTGAAGACACTTTAAAAAATAAATCTCATGTAAAACTTCTTATATTCACCTGAACCTTACTCATATTGAAATATTTGCAAATTTTTTAAAGTTTTTCTTGCTTTCTTCATTTGTGTATTGTGTGATAGGATTTTCTTTCTGGTCTACCTCTACTTAAAACACAGTGGTTATCCGCTTCCCGAAAATATTTACGCATTCTATCGATAGGTCTTGGTCATCATATGATTTTTAGGTTCACTCCATGTCATTGAAACCAAAGGGCAATGGAATGATTTTGTAGTTTCGCGACATATGGTATCCATGGTAGTCTTGAATTCTTTTATTACGAAATACGCGGGTAGTCACTAAATAATTAATGTGATGATATTTTATCATTAAAATAAGAGTTAACCGTCGAGTTTGGATGATCGAAGAAGCTCACTATGAATTTGAAGTGGTGTTTTAGATACAGTTCTGAAATTAATATAATAATAATTAAAATATACTAATGTTTATCCGCCAAATATAATATTAGACAGCTTAAGTAGAAGCTTAGGCAGCTGTGGAATTTAAATTTTTATGTATAGGTGAAGGTCATATTGTTATACGTCTTGTATTATACATTAACAGACTGAATTCGGATTTGTTTTTTTTTACATAAATGTGTAATTGCGGATATTTATCGATGTACGTACACAAGTACTTATACTAACCAAAATTAAATTAAATTTAGTCGTAAGTACATAATTATATACAATTATACACACATGCTATATACAGCGTAAACATAAGAAACAAAACAAGATAGCCGAAACGATTTCCGCTATAAAAAACTCTTTGATTTGTAGCGTGCAGCTGCGAGCAAAACACTGCATATAACATATTATAATTTGATGTTGTATCGTTGTATGGATTTAATTTTTGATCATATGTACCTATTTATACGGTTGATATGCCAGGTTATCTTAGTGCATAATTATGTAGATGTTAAGACTATAAAATTTTTAATCAATTGATGATATTAAGGCAGTGATAGCGGCGTGGTTGAAGGCAGTGATAGCGGTGTGGTTGAACGTTGGACTGCCGAACCGGAGGTTCCGGGTTCAAACCCCGCACGCACCACTAATTTTCAAAAATTATGTGCATATTAAAATTTAATTACTTATCACTTACTTCGGTGAAGGAAAACATCGTGAGGAAACTTGCACACTCGAGAGTTCTCCATAATGTTCTCAAAGGTGTGTGAGGTCCACCAATCCGCACTTGGCCAGCGTGGTGGACTATGGCCTATACCCCTCACACTGTGAGAGGAGACCCGTGCCCAGCAGTGGGACAGTTATGGGTTGTGATGATGATGATGATATTATGTATCACACACATTGTTGTACAAAGACAGTCTAAATAACAATTTCGAGTTGGAATCCATCAGTTTGAAAGTTAGTCACGGGATCAGCATATTTGACCTTCCGGTTTTGGGACCGGGTCCCTTTGTAGTTGTAATAGGGGATGAAACATTTTATGGAGATTTAGTTTACCTTTATTTGCGTAAAACTATTCGAGATGAAGATTTAGTTGTTAACATAATATTTATATGTATAATACCAGAAATTACTTAATAGCATTTTTCGGACACGGGTAGAATGGGAAATAGTTTTACCGAAGCAAAACGAGGAAAGTTACTACTGTTACATAAAGACAAATAAATAAATAATCAAATTATTATGTAAAATAAAAAAAACGATAACAAGATCAGTTACGTGGTCTGCAAATCGATCTTAAAGGCAGAATAAATTGAGGGCTTTTCTTTAATTTCATATAATAAATAAATAGTTGGCCAGATAAGAAATCCATGTAAAAACGTAACTCAAAGTATGTTTTAATTTATTACAAAGAGTTGATTGAATAAAAATGTTTTGTTGTACTTATTAAAATAGTATGTACTTAAAGTCGATCTTTATCAGTGACTTTGACAGAAATCAGTATATAAAACCTGTATTCGATTCATCTTTCAAATGTCAAGACCGAGTTAGTGTCAAAATGCTAACACATCTCATGATATTATACATAATTATCTCATAAGCACGAGCTTAATCCCGAGGCCACATCAAACAAAAAATATTATCTGTTCAATGTCTCACGTTATTTAATATAAATCTGATTTGAAGCATGTAACTATCTTTCGCTTTGCTTCGGAAAGAAATTGAACAAACATTTAATGTTTACCCAAGTTCAACACAATACATTTTTTTTTACATTATATAAAGTTAATGCTTGACTACAATCCCATCTGATGGTAAGCAGCGATGTAGTCGAGGATGGTAAATGATAAATGATAATTTATTTGCAAAAATGCGGTTACATTGGTCTTAACCCATGTACATATGTATGTGGTCGCTCACATTTGCCAACAGTGGCTTGCAATTGCAAATTTTAGATTAGACGGAAATACTCCTGTATGAAATGATAAATTTACTAAAATATGTAAGTATAATTATGATGAATTGGTGCAATCAGCTTACATTTTATTTTTATTATCTTTATTGATATATAATCATATCCAACTGAAGGCGTGTTTTTCAAACTCATGATAATTTTTGCAATTTCTCCTGCAGATGTAAGATAAAGAAAAAACGATGCATTATTAGTGTCAATTAAGTAAAATAATTATTAAAATAGTTAGCAATGTCATGTGGATTAGTTATAAATAAATTAATATGATTAATTTTATTAATAATTTTGTCAGGACAATTCGTGTTTATTTTATTTTTTATGAGTCGCCACGAAGCTAGGCATAGATTTTTTGAGTTATTTAGGAACTTTAGATTGCTTACTTTTTGTGCTGTAAGCATGCATTTTTAAACGTTTTACTGTATTTAGATTTACAAATTTTAGTACGCTTCTTGTTATATTGAAACCTTAATTTCCGTTGAGATTTAGCCGACCTTTTTATACCTAGTAAGCCAGCGCGATAAAGTGCATTAACTTCGACGCCTATTCACTCTTGACTTGAAGACATCAATGAATACCGTATCCAAACAGTTAAGCCGTCTACATTTCTAATGTGCGTGTGTGTGGCTTGTTGATCACAAAATGCTACTAAATGCAGCAATTATAAAGATTATCTTAACTAATAGACGTTAATTCGTAAGTCTAAATACCTACATTTAAGGTATTTTCTTCTAATTATTTGCGTATAAATGAAATATTTTGCACATTCAAGCAGTAGTTAGTGGAATGCGGCAAAATAATTGAGCTATGCACATTTGCACGCAAATAACTTCCAATTGATGTGTTACATTTTAAAGTTTGACATAATGATATTGGCTACTTCCAGAAACCTTACAGACTTTTATGAGTCAGTGACATTTACTATAGAAGCTATTTGTTATGGTTACTTCAATTTAGGACCGAGATTTAAGTCCTGCTGGAGGGCTATGAGTGTTGAACCCAACCCTGAAGCATCTTTAACTTTAGAGCCTGCAATGGGCCACTTATGGGTGATGCACGCAGTTTAGAAGTTTGATTACTATATCATCGTCATAAATAACATCCAACAAAATTACTATTATGCGTTGATTTGTAATAATTTCAGACCGTCAGATACAATAAATTAAATGTTGGAAGATAACCAGCCATCGTCATTAATTGCATTCGTAAAAACAATCACAAAACAAAATAACATAGGTTTAATCACGATCCCTGAACGGCAACGCTTAATGTAGTGTCAGACACATGACACTTTGAATCAAGATAATACGAGTAGTAAATGAATGAAATTAACAAGAATTGTTTCATTGAATTTTAAACATTAAGATATTTCACAGTCATTTAGTAATAAATGTTTAAACTTTGCTATTTATAATAAGTAATATTACATTTCGAAACTTAAAATAAACTTGAGCAACGTTCTTACTACAGCCATTCTAGACAGGTGTTGCATGTTAACATGCTTTGTTTAGTAACTCGCGAAAAATATCGAAAGTTTTCTTACTAAAAAAGGTGATAATTCGGAGAACTCGTAGGAACTAGGTTATCGTAGTTAATCTAATTGGACACCCGCAAAACAATACAGGGGGTATAAATTGTAGCATAATACATAATTATAACGTTACTTTTTATAGGGTTTTATAGTGTATTTGGAAAGGTTCTGTCGTCGATAAGGATTCGATTTTCGAAAGTTCAGTCTCGGAGATTATAGTTTTGAAGTTTATTTGTAGACGCGAACTCATTATGAATGAAGTGCAATGGGAATTAACTATTTTTAAGTAATTATAAGCTTCAGTTAATGAACATAAACGTTAAGGTATTCTTGGTATTATGTAATGTCATTACATCATTGTACCTTGTACTTAATATGAATTTTCTACTATGAATCCATCCATCCACAGTTTCATCTTCGTAATTTTCTCTAAACAACTACTTGGTTTTATTCGTTTGAAAAAGATTGATTACAAATAGAAGTCATGGTGTCGTACATGGTGTCGATTGCAAATAAATTATAAAACTAATTTATTTAACGACAAAATAGTATCTAGACGTTCCATGTTTAATTCCAATACCATTAAAACGTCATAAAATAATAATGTACCAATTTATTTTGTAACTTTACCGTTATCATTTATTAAAGTAGAAGGGAACGTCTCTATAAGGAAAGTTAAGAGGTAACGTTGCATATTTATGAGGTCGTATGTCGGTATGCGTGCGGCGTGCGGTCCGCTCGGCTGTCGGCCGCGCTTTTCACATACATATGTATAACTGTCTTTATTAATTTAACTAATACTAATAAAATACAATGGACATAAAGTTTAGCCGTATATCGACAAGAAATTTTCATTTACACATTTATTATGCAAAAAATGAATGTAATAATAAAAATATCGTATGTAATTGTATCGTGTATACATAAAGTATTGGTATTATAGAAATACTACTAATAACACCTAAATAAACAAACTGTATTTAATATAAAATATTATTGCCGTGCCACAAATACAATATTAATATTTATAAATTAGAATGTCCTCCTTGCAGTAACTCATACAAAAGACATCAACGCGCTTACAAAAACTACTAGACAGATAAGATTTATTATTTTAAGTTCTAATTAATTCATTGTGTTTTTATTTATATTAGGTCATTACAAATACTACAAAAACTTTGTGGGATACAATAACATTTGTTTTTGTTCAGATATTTTCAAAATATTAAATGGCAAACCTAATAAAGGAATAAATTATGTGAAATATTATTATTGATTGAAACACGTGTTAGATCCGGGTCAAAGAGATCAACTTATTTACGGTTTCGTTGACGATCAATTATATTATTAAGTATACAATCTTTTATTCATATTATATAATTTGAAATACTTGTTTCCAACTACACAATATTAACATTTTAGTTAAGATCATTAGCGGTAAAATTAATTGATGCATATTAAATATTATGCATATGAAAATTACTTTAGATCTTGACGTTTTTGCTGTTTAAATAATGAACTTAGTTATATTTTTTCAACTTAACCATTGTATGAATATGAATATTTTAAAGGTTTAAGATGAACATATTATATTTACTGAAAACTGTTAATTATAATCTATGATAGTTTTGATAAATTTGTGAGTCATAATTTCACAATAGTAGCTGATATTGTCTGTAAACCATTATGTGTATAGATATATTACCATTATAGATATACCTATTTGATATTTTTGTTCGAAAACTCGAACAATAATTCTTTTGAACACCGCAAATGAATAAAGTCAAAGTTCACTGGGATATGATATTACTGTATGCATTTTAATGTAAAGAGATAGGGTGGAACCAAAAGTACTTACTTTGACATACATAAATAAGAAACACTTCCTAAATAAATCCCATTGTTATAAGGATCTAGAATCAGGTCGAATACAATAGACGGCGGTGTCAGTCGCAAAATTACCAATCGATTTTGCAATATCAACAAACAATAAGAACATTTTAAGAAGTACATAAAATATGAAAAAAGAACGGTGATATAATATAAACGCACTGTCGACAATTGGCGTAGCCTCTCCAAGCGCATTAGATAACATTGCAAGAGCTCGGTTTCCTCGTGTTACGATAACGAACTCTGCACTCACGCACGAAACCCGCATCTACTTCTTATTGCTTGTTAGCAAACAATATCAAAGTATGTCTTAACCGGCAAAAAGTAGTATCTCACACGGAGCCCGAGCGCAGTCTTGTTATGGGAAAGTAATCAAAATTGCGTCAGAATCACGTTTTGAGAAATATTTTTATTAGCACGAAAAGCGACATCTTATGGAAACTTTGTACGAGATTTAATGGCTTCGTAATAGCCTAATAGCCATTTTGTTAGGATTTCCTGAATCATTATTCGCGGTCAAGGAAATCAACTATTCCGTGACCTTTTCAAATTATAATAATTTCAACAGCATACTCGCACAAAAGCATCGAATAGCATGCATAATGTAACGATTTAGTACACGGCGAAGAACTTAGAAAGAGTCGTCCTTGTTGCTTGCTTAAGCGCTGACATTTCGGCGCCAGTCAAATGTCACGTGCGCTTAGTCCACCTTTGACATTTATTCTTCCAAGTGACATTTTACTTCTAATATTATAAAAGCCGTAAACGAACGGTAAATATCCATTCATATGTTACGTGTATAAATAAATTTATATTACTGAGAAATTGAATGGGCGTTGACAGAACTTAAGGAAGTAGCGATTCCGCATCCAGTTAGTGACTTAATCTAGTTCCGGAATGTATAGCGTTCATGACTGCATGATAACACTTTTTAAAGTTTCAAGGTTAACATTTATAAGATAATTAAATATTCAGGTGGTGCGGATGCTCACCGATGGCGGCGGCAAGCTGAGGAAGGAGCCAAGAAGGAGGACAGCCTGGAGCTAGAGTTATGCAAGGACAAGGACGCCGGCGAGTGGTTCCGGCTGGTGGCCGGCGAGGGCGACAACTGTCGCGACGTCATCCAGTGCACCGCCTCGGTCAGTCAAATGGGCGATTACTACTTTTACAAACATTTATCCTTTCTCGCACAACGTTTGCGTGTGTACTACTGTTCTATATTAATAATGTTCAAGTACGGACTGCCTTTTATGTTAAATAATTCGATCATATTAAGATGTAACTATTTCCTCTTCTTTATCATTTTACTATACTATTATATGCCTTCTGTTGTGAGCAAGTAAATAGTGGACTTTTCACGTAGGGTGCTCTTAATAAGTGGCTATTATTTAAGTTAAACTCAATAGTGATCTCTATATACTCTTTTGGTGGTTATTAAACATTAAATGTAGTCAAACTTTGAAGTTGAGGAAATTTGGGATTAACTGATTTAATGAATTGTAAATCTAAAATAGCTAAAAGATTTCAAAGATTTTACACCAACAATTTTCAATAAATATTAAATATTCTCGGATATAGCGACAACAATAATAAGATGATCTTTATAAAAGCTTAAAATTTTAACTTGATAGTTAACGCAGTTATATATCGATCTTCCTACGTCCAGTACAAAATAAACTCAAGCAATTAATTATTCGTTCAGATAATTAACTTTAAATTACATTTAAAAGAATAATTTTAACAGGAAGTTAAAAACATACTGCACGTACTGTACTCGAAGGTTCCGTACAGTCTACAGTAAAAAAAGAAGTATACGAGTACAAATAATGCATAGTTAGTTCTGTTTAAAATTTACAAAGTTATGAATTAATTTGAAATAAATATGTATGTCGCCGGCACTCAGTTGTCCTCGTTAATATTCAGATTAATCTATCCGGTCCCACTATCCAAACCGACCATGTTGCTTAATATAATCTTGAGCTTGTTAAATTCCTAACATTTTAGTAGGCTAAACCAATATCTAATGCAAGTTATATAATCAATGGAATACTGCTTTTGAGAACTCGTTTACATTGATATTTATACATACATTGAGATTTGTATAAAGAGGGTATGTCGCATTATTCGCATATTTTTGCTCGTCATAATTTCATATTTTAACAAAATACATTATATATAACAGCATATTACCAAAGTCTATCATCACTAAGACAAATGTATTTGCCACAACAGGGTATCCAAGCAATTCGTTGTCCAGCTGGATTGTTCTTTGACATCGAAAAACAAACTTGCGACTGGAAAGATGCGGTTAAGAACTGCAAATTGAAGAACAAGGAACGCAAAATTAAGCCTCTTCTATACACTGAAGAACCTCTCTGTCAGGATGGATTCCTGGCTTGTGGAGACTCCAACTGTATAGAACGCGGATTGTTCTGTAACGGTGAAAAAGATTGCGCTGATGGTTCCGATGAAAATTCTTGCGGTAAGTGTACCCTCAGTATCGTCTGTTAAACTAACAAGATTGTCTACACTACACATAGCATCTAATTTTATACACGCAATTGAACTTGAACGTATAGATTTAAAAATGATAAATACTGGTTCACAAGTCGTGACGAACGACCTGCCTTAAATACCAATCACTTGGCCTAAAAAAACATCTCGATGCTATGTCGCAAGTCATCTGAACCAAATGGGGTGTTTAATTTATTAACGTTGTGGTTGAACGTGACAACATCTGTTTTAAAGCATAAAATGTTTTACAAATGTAACATAAAAATAAAAAACAAAAAATGTCAGCTCCGCCGTCCGACTGAAGATTACTATGTACTTGGGTACGATTTTCTTGGTTCATAAATATAAGTAATGTTCGCAAATAGTGACATGCCGCCATAATGTATTTTATCGAAGGGTTACTTTACATTGACATTAATACATTTTTATTATTTAAATAAAATTAGCTTTCTGCACTTGTTTATTCATATAAATTATATTAAATCTCACATATTAAAATATAATATTAAAACTTACTGTAATTTATATTTTTATTTCTATTTAAATTCGAATTCCCCTAAAATATTCATGCCGAGCTTTACATATATGAGAATCGATTGTAAAGATTAAACTTCAAAACATAAATTCAAACATACACTCTATTGCATGAACACAAAAATGCTATGGAAACATACTTAACCCAACGTAACATGTTAACATTTACTTTCTTGATGCACACCACACTTAAAATATTTTAATAGAAAGTTCATGATCCGTATTTTTTACCACCTGATTTTTCTTGTACATATCTAGTCAGTATGCACGTCAGTTATTCATAACAACGCAGACGATTCCGAACCTACCTTTAAGAGTACGCCGAATGACTGGCAATCAAAGCGAAATACACTGAGAATGGTAATTGCATACACGACAAGCATACAGAATATCTCTAAAACGAAGTCTGCTCAACTTATTGTGTGGTTAGAACAACTAAAAATAGCTATGCAAATTGTTGGTATCTACTATGTTTTAAAATATTGCATTAACTTTAATCTTGCAGTGTCCACCTTTGTTGATACGTAAGGTTGACTTTATGTTATCGTATATTTTCATACTGGAACTCGTACCTCGGTTCGCTTCGGAAAACATGTCCTTGTACATAAATCGTAACCGTATCCGAAACAATTTTTTAGTTACTCATTATTTATGACGCGATTTATAAAACTGGTGACCTATAATTTTACATCTCTTGTGAATTTTGTATATGAAAATCCTAACGGTAGGATTTGGATTAAGATTACTGAGTTCTGAAACTTTGTTTTATACTATTTACATGTTAGATTTATTGTAGTATAATGCAACATGCTTACTTTTGACACGTGGGTCGTGGCGTGTGGCACACTACTTGCTTGGCAACTAGGTAAAATAGTTTTGTAATCATTCAAATTTCAGTTGCATATACATATGTACAATCTTAATTACCATTTAATGATTACACAATTCACAAAGGATATTACGTACGTACATGTAAAGCGAATACACAGTTAAAAGTTTATTTCAATCTATCACAGCGCGTAAAAGTGAAATCCAAATACTTACAGCGACTTTTCTATACGATTTGATTGAGGCGAAAGTACCCATACTGGTTTTAACTGCTGACTTGAAACTCGTATGTTAATGCGTAGATACGCTTCACAGTTTAATCGCCTTTATCAGCACTATAAAAATTACACACGGAAACATCGTCAACTAACCGGTACACTTGTTCTGGGAACTTTTGGTAACAAGAATGTTATAAATATAAATTTACAAAATATAAAAATACAAAAATATAAATTTTTGTTCTAGATATTGACAACGACCCCAACAGGGCTCCACCTTGTGATCCCTCGCAGTGTGTGTTGCCCGACTGCTTCTGCTCAGAAGACGGCACTGTGATTCCCGGAGACTTGCCTGCCAAAGATGTTCCACAAATGATTACCATCACTTTCGATGATGCCATCAACAACAATAATATTGAACTGTACAAAGAAATATTCAACGGAAAACGTAAAAATCCCAATGGTTGTGACATCAAGGCCACATTCTTTGTTTCACACAAATACACCAACTACTCAGCCGTACATGAAACGCATAGAAAGGGACACGAAATCGCGGTACATTCGATCACGTAAGTGTGAAACTTTATATTGTTTAGAATTTATTCATTGTAACAACTCTACAGTGTTATTGAGCACGTTTACCTTTTATTTATTACGAATAGCAGCTCGTCGGTAATTTAATTCTTTAAAATTTAACGAGGGTTTTGTTTATAGGCATAATGATGACGAGCGATTCTGGAGTAACGCTACCGTTGATGACTGGGGCAAGGAAATGGCTGGCATGAGAGTCATCACCGAGAAGTTTGCAAATATTACCGACAACAGCGTAGTGGGAGTCCGTGCCCCGTACCTTAGAGTAGGTGGTAACAACCAGTTCACCATGATGGAAGAACAAGCTTTCTTATACGACAGTACCATCACTGCTCCCCTTTCTAACCCACCCCTATGGCCTTATACTATGTACTTCCGCATGCCTCATCGTTGCCACGGTAACTTGCAAAGCTGCCCTACCAGAAGCCATGCCGTTTGGGAAATGGTAATGAACGAGTTGGATCGCCGTGAAGACCCCAGCAACGACGAGTACCTGCCTGGATGTGCTATGGTTGACTCTTGTTCGAACATTCTTACCGGAGATCAGTTCTACAACTTCCTTAACCACAACTTCGACCGCCATTATGACCAAAACAGAGCTCCATTAGGTCTCTACTTCCACGCCGCTTGGTTAAAGAATAATCCTGAATTTTTAGAAGCTTTCTTGTACTGGATCGACGAAATTATTCAAACTCACAATGATGTTTACTTTGTAACCATGACCCAAGTGATTCAGTGGATACAGAACCCACGTACCATTTCCGAAGCTAAGAACTTCGAGCCATGGAGGGAAAAGTGTGCGGTAGAAGGTATCCCCGCTTGTTGGGTTCCGCATTCCTGCAAGCTCATCTCGAAGGAAGTGCCCGGCGAAACTATCAATCTACAAACATGCGTGAGGTGCCCAGTCAATTACCCCTGGCTCAATGACCCAACTGGTGACGGTCACTATTAGAAGCGATCTCGCGCCTCACGCGCTCCAAATTAGTTTATAAAATAATTGCAATTGATGAATTGCAAGGACATATTCGGGGTATAATAAAATTATTGCCAACTTTTAGTGTAATTATCATTACCAATGCTACTTTGAATATATGTCCGTGTAATTGAAAAATGTACTGGGTTATAATCCCGTCTGTAGTGTAAGTTACCTACCTAACTATATGTAATATAGACTCACATGAATATTTAATAGGTCTGTTTAATACTTTATGTGATTTTCTACTGTAAGTCTGTTGGATAAAAATTTAATATAAAACATAAAAAATCTACACCCTTTTACTTTCATTCCCCAAAAAATACACACCACCTCAACTTACCACTAGACATATATATATATAACTACACAATATGTGAATAGACTTGCAATATCCCAATAATATGAAAATATAAAGTTTTAAACTTCGACATTTGGATAATATGAAATCTAAATTCATACCAAGAAGGCAATTGTATTGCTGTCCTGTTACTCATTGGAGATACATACATACATTTTAATGGCATTTCGATTGGCACTCAGCACACAGCCGCAGAAAATTAGCACAAACGGTGACAAGTTGATGAAATTAAGTCTTTCGATTCTAACGTCTTCACATACAAAAAATTGTTTTCATAAATATTTTTATAGAAAATACATTAGAGAAACACTATTGTTGAAATTACAGGAATTTAAAAGATTGGAATGAAATATTATGTAGGTAGGTACCTATTTTTAATTCAACTTGACAATAGACAAAGAATACATAATTATGATGACAAGATGAAAACGGGTTGTTCAAGTTTAAGCAAATATCTATTACGACTTGTTTATCAAGTCAAAACTCATCTCTGGCATTATTTAGTCAGATTTATTACAGACTCAGTTTATTTCGTTAAATCAGCACCTATAATACATATATATATACACCTATAATACATATGTTTAACGTGCTCATATATAAAACAACTATAGATAGTCAACGCTTTACACGAGATTGAATATAAAGTTAATTAATTTAAGACTGAACTGCAAATTAAATATTTTATTTAAATAGCAAAAAAGGTTTTACTCAAATAGGTAATAATTAAGATTGAAGACTTTAATTTTAATACTACACTTAACTTGTTTGAAAGGTAGCATTTGACTTACAAATTAGTTTAATAAACGGTCGAACAAAATTTTCCACACTAAACATAGGTACCTATCTATACCTGGAAATAATAGGTACAAGCAATTCTAAGAATTCTAATAAAGGAAGGAGAGACGATGTGTCAATAATATCAAACACACATAGCCTAGTATGGGTACTATTAATGTGATTGTATTCATCTCCCAATTGTAATTAATGAACTCAGCAACAACAATTATGTAAAATATTATATATATATAGCCAGGCCAGGAGGCCTGAGAAGTACCTAAGCTAAACAACTTAGTTTATAATAATAATAATAATAATAAATCTTTATTTCAGACAATATACATACAAATACATGTACAATTACATGTATTATGTATGTACAGAGGTCCATATCATAAATACCTTACAGACTAACATACATATAACAATATAAAAACTTATAACTACGTGTCACGTTTTCGCGGCGACGTGAAGCGCGGGTCCGGTGACCGGTGGGGGTGGTCGACGTCCACGGAACTTCCGAAACACGACCCCTTTCGGCCACAGCTCCTCCTTTAGGAAAGTCTCCAGGCGTTGAGTCGGTGCGCGTACCACGAACGAAGTGAAGTTCACCGCGTTACGCGACTCCAACTTCTCAACATACACCCGGAGCTTCGTCTTCACCTCCAAATACTCCACGACGTCGGAGGCCTTCGTGGTGTAGTGAAGACGGGAGACATAGATGTTGGTCACTGGTGTGGCGGGACGCAACAAATGGTTCGCTCCGGTCAGTGCTGTGCCACATTGGTTCCGACAAAGAGGTTTCCTCTTCTTTCGCTCCACTTTTATGAAACCGTCTTTGTCCTGTTGACCGCCTGACACAACACTACGAGGGGGCTCGATGCGGGAGTTCCCGCTTTCCCTCTCAGTCCTCGTCTTGGTCCGCTTCTCAGGTTGCTGGCGGCCGGCAGCTGCAGCGTAATCACGTCGAGGCGAAGACGTGACGACAACGGGCGACACCTCGGCGGGGAGAGGTGGGGTCATATGATTTAACCTACTTACTTAAACTGTGACAAACTTAAACAGTTAAATAAGTCTTTACTTATTGTTCGTTATATCATTAATAAAGTCAGAGTTCGCACGTAACCTTAAAGTAAAAAATATAGTTAAAAAAACTAAAAAACACGCTTTTATAATAAATCGAAATAAAAACATGAATCTGAACCCCCAATTCATGTTCAAAGTTTCCGTTACATATCTACTAACATACTCACATACTAACATACGTATGAAGCTAATAAAATCGTATTAAAAAGGCTAATTAAATATGAATTTATAAACGTGTTAATGTCGGTTTTGTAGGTATATTTTTACATCACATGTTAAAATAATACTTAATTAAAAACAAACAATAGAACGATTCTTTATTAGTTATACTCTGAACATGATTTTCTCTGTCTAAGGCAATAAATAGAATAGGTCATGCTGGTAATTATGTATGATGGATGATCATGATTGGACAAGCCACCGACATTAAATACTGTTAATTATTCTGTTACTTTGTTTTGTTTTGTTAAAAATATTGTGTCGCCGATCGAATTTTGAGGTTTAGTGATCTATGTAAAATACAGAAATACAGTTCTCAATCAATAAAAGTACTTACCTGGATGACAGAGTAAATAAAGCTCGGTGTTTTTCCTTTTATATTTGGTACAAAAAATGCACCGAATATTTTTTTTCGATGTAGCATTACTTAGAATCACGGTCCGAAAGCGTGGTTACAAGGTTTCTGTTTGAGCTCCTAACACCCTGTATATAAGAATTGTTCGTTTAAAGGTATTAGATAAGGAAAAGGTTATCGTATCTCATATCAAGGGAAAGGTCAATCATAAGAAGGGTAATTATCTTATACTTCCTTAATTGTTTAAGGTTGGTGACTTTCTGATGTCTACAGGCGTACGATCCGGAACAACAAAACTAGTTCCCGATCATTTGTCTTTTTCTTACAACATACCTTTTAAACATAAGCTACGTTAAAATTAATTTTCCGCTTGATATATGGTATGATGGTGTGGATATATGCCTTATGGTAGTTTTCAATTATTATTCATTATCAAAAATGTTTAATATCAAGTAAGTATTTTGCTATTAAATACTGTAGAGAGTATGGAAATTAGTTTGACTGAAGGGAACTAAAATCTTTTTTTTAAGTCGACCAAAAAAATAACACATAATCTTAATTAAATTGTTCACTCTTTATCATTATCAAATATACGGAGGCATATATCGTAATACATATAAAAATATGCAGTATACATCTGATAATGACTACAACTACTTATTTGTCTTTTCATTCGAACTCTGCAATGGCAAACTTTGCGCAAAGACGTGCAATATGTAGATTTCTAAAGAACTTCTAAACCAATAAGTATAACATCATACAACACACAAGTAAAGATAAAATACATCAGTATTATTAGATAAAACCTACCCTAGTTTCCAAATAATAATGTTTCTTGCTACCGACTACTTGGCTGCACGTGACATACGAGTACAAATGTTTCTTCTTAACATCTTGATTTAGTTCGGGTTTACGATTTGGTTTACTTTAAAAAATATGTAACCTAACATTAAACTGTAACCATTAGTCCAATTGTGGAGATAAATAATTAGTTTTCATAATTAGTGGAGATTATTAAGGTTTATAATTTGGTTTAATTTAAATAAAATGTATACTTACATTAAACTGTAATAAATTAGTCAAATGGTGGAGATAATAAATTAATGCGCATAATGACTGTATACCTAATGACCCATTAGCCAGTTTTATAATTCGTTTTTTGCAGACCCTAAATTTAAAGACCTTAAGTATTTATGATGCATAAAGCTGAGTGCATACATACTTAATATTTTTATTTCTTTGTAGCTCTTAGAGCTTTTAAGATCAATCATTACAGAAATGAAGTTTATACTCACGCGATAAATGATACAAAAAGAAGATATACCTACATACACTTCAATGTCTTATTCCCTTCTATTAGGGTTTAAGTTATAAGCAACAAAACTGATCTTTAATATAAATAAATAAAACATATATTATATGTTTATACACTTATGTTTGTACACTTTAAAGATCAGTTTTGTTACTATCTTCACCTTCATCTTCAAAGAACATCAAAGATGGATGGTAACAAAAAAATGGACGGGCCTTTTTATTATTTCACTTTGTAGGTTTGAGCTCCAGTGCAAAATAAAACAACATAAATTTCCGACAACGGAGCATGACAGATAGAGAGATCTAGAAAAAATATTGTTTGCTAACTTACATTGTGTTATTACTGTACATCAAACAAATAATAAATATTATAATTATGACAAATTTTTTCAACAACAACATTAGTACCTCAAAGTCAATATATTGGATGGTTCTTATAATAAACAAGCTTTCCACCCACGGCTTCGCCCCGCGCCCGCATGCAATTCGATTATATCGTGCGTTTGTGTGAATGAACTTGACAGCGCTTTTCTTCTGACCTGTTTTACAAATACCATAATGTCCAAAAATCCTTTCTTAGTGATCACTTACGTCAATTGAGGAACCCATATACAATGATTCAAATGAAGCCATTGAAGAAATAAAAAGTTTCAGTTTATCCCCTTTTTTATCACCTTAGGAGGGTAATTTACACAAAGCCTCTCTTAGTGCTCCCCTTCACTTCCCATGAAATATACATGCCAAATTTCAGCTTCTTGCGTTCAGTAGTTTCGGCTGTGCGTTGTCTGTCAGTCACTCAGTAACGGAAGAATTTTGTATATATTGATTAATGTGTACAATACCTATTATCAAATTTAAAAAACCTCAATCATTTATCTTTGACGACTTATGATGCAAAAAAATGAAACAATAGACGCCGATACCACCAACACGTCGGTCGCCGCCGCCACCGCCGCTCTCCCTGGTCTGACGCATCTGTGGGTGGGTGGTTGCACATCATCACCTTCGATCCGACCATCTGCATACCGGCTGAGCCATAACAAACTTTCCATTTGATTTTGCAATGTGCGATGTAAATAGAAACAGAAATAAGGACAATGAAAATAGATAGCATTGTTAGCGGCATCAAAATAAATAGAGAGTTGGAAGTATGTACTGAGCAGTAATGTAGAGAAGCGCAACACAACCTGCGATAGTGAAAGCAGTGAAAGTGTTCCTCCGTCGAACTGCACAGCCGCAGCATTGTTTATAGCTATTCTTAACCCTTGTCAAAAATGACAATTAATAGCTTCTTGCGTAACTAAAATTGCATTACCCAAATTGGCTGAATTTAAATCTGTTTTGTAGTAAGATATTAGTATTAAATAAGCATTTAACAACTCGTATACTTCTGAACCAGTGAGTATTACAAGAAAATAAGCAAACAATAAAACATAACGTTTATTAGAGCTTGTCAACCTTCGTTACAGCTACCGTTTTCTAAGAAAAATAGGTTTAAGCCAAGTTGTCACGAATTCTTGTTGTTACATTTTTTATCATGGTAGGTATTTATTAAACTGTGTTACAATAATGCAATAATTAGAAAATATAACATGTTTTATATGAATGAAGCATGGAACTAAAGCATCTATGATTAACTTTTATAAACAACTTAAATAAAATTATAAAAAATTCGAATAGGTTCCACTCTCGTCGCTAAATACTTTGTAAGTTAGTTGCTGTACTTTTGTACATTACCATGCGTTGAATTTAAAATATTTTTATACTAAAAAATATTAACTATTAACTAGCTAACCTGGCAAACTTCGTACCGCCTCAGAATCTTTTTGGTTTCACAATATTCCAAGCATCTTTTTCATAATTATATACTCATCTTTTAAACCGTCCCTGGACTTCCACAAATAATTCAAAACCAAAATTAGCCAAATCATTCCAGCCGTTTTCGAGTTTTAGCGAGACTAACGAACATCAATTGATTTTTATGTATATGTAGATACTTGAGTTGGGAATAAGCAGTTATACTTAGAAGCAATCGATAGCTTAACAACGCTGGCGATTTATTTATTAATAAGGCTCTCTAACACCATATCACAATTTCATTTACTCATATAAACATTTATATTAGTGCAGTGTGATCATGTCACTTAAGGAGTGTACATTATTGAAATATTAATTATACAGTAACGTGTCCAAGCAAAGTCTCCTCTTAAAATATCAATACGTTATTATATTTGCAATAAATATTTATGAAGCGCTCACATAGATAATTCGGCATGTCACCGTTCTGTAAAGTATTTCGAAATAAGATTTTCTCCACTTAAGAGAAACGTAATATTTTAAAATCAGCGAAACATTTAGGTATCAGTATATGTATTACGATCTGATGTTTGGTGCCACTAAACACTATTGCATAATGGAGCAAAAAACCTTAAGAATATGATTAAATGAGACTTGATAAATTAGTTACTAATATAGGCAGGTATAATATAAGTAATACGTACATAAGTAACCGTACTTACAAACACGCAGTATTCCACTTCGGTCATTGTAAAGGTCACGTTTGGTGTATTAATAAAACATTTTCCTTATTTGTTAGGTTAAACTGGTCAGGTAAAATCAAATATTATCGGTACACGAATTGAATAAAATTTTCGAAACAAGTAATTCTACGATATACATACGATTAATCATATAAATAAGTACCTACCGTGTTTGAGATATTTATCTCCTTTCTTTACAATATTGTATCTGGTACTTTTAAATGTTTATTTACTTATAATCTGAAGAAAAAGATCGTCAATAGGATACCTACCTAGAGTTTTACATGACAAAAAAGTTCTGTTAGGATTCATTAAACGATCCGAGGATATCATGATCGTAGGTGAGTCGAGAACCAGTATTATAGCGATATCTCAGTAAAGAATTTTGCTTGACGAATATACTAGTTGGCCTTATTGACATAATAATAAAAATATATACATAGTAAAGTACCTGTAGCTACGTGGAATATCTTTACCTAGAGGCTGTAGGTACGTGCCGGCGGGTATACAAGTATACATTGCATATATATGTAGGTGTGCATGCATTGTTGCAAGTGAAAGGAAATATCTTGAAGAATCCTTGACTCTTGCGCGCCTACTTGCCGCCGTCGCGTCGTTGACTACCTTTGCTTCGACGTGGTTCAGATACGCGCATCTTAGTTTTTATTAACTAACACCATATGATTGTGTTCGTTCATGTTTTCACACCACTTGGGAAAAATACATCATTAAATTTGATCCTATTTCGTAATGTATGTGTGCAATACCTACTCTATGTATTTGTTGCGAACGTTCGCATTGTTTTAAAAAATGTTAGATACTAATTGGTTAAGCCTTTCGTGTATTCATACCAATCTAGATAATATCTGGAATAGCACTTTGGATTCATATTATACAAGATTTACATTAAACAGTATAATTACTCAAATTATACTAAAACATCGGCATAAAATATATTACAGACTTCGTTTCCGTAAAAGGTCAGGCAGATACATATGTACTTATGTATGTAAATTGCGGCGTAAAAATATCTGAAAAACAGAACATCTATTTAATGATCTATTAGTAGAAAGCATTGTAGAAAGGGAAACGATACATTCAGCTCACTAAAGACGATCCACCGTGATATCTAAAAACCGAATGTGGGTCAAGTATCTGGGTCGTTTATGCACGTAACTATACTGCATACTGGTAACAAACTAGCAATCGATAGCTTAACACGTTAGCTGCGGCACCAATTTTTGCATACTTTCCGTTCCTGCGGCACGAGGTATAATCGGCCCGTACCGTGACCAGACGTTAGGGCGACACGCGGTCTATTAGACCCCACCTCCTTTTACAGACTAAAATCCATTTTCTGGCGCGAAATCAAAGATAAATGAGAATTTTGGTCCTTATTGATATAGACAGTGAATTGATGAACCCTAATCCACCGTCGCCCCGGGATCTGATGGCTAGTTTAGGAATTATTAGCAAAACAAAATATGGGATCTTATACACCTCGTAACGCACTGAAATAGGGCAAATTTTCGCTGCGACTAGTGATGGGAAAAATAATATCGACGTTTTTAAACTGTCTTAACTACGCAACGACTTGACCGATTTTGATCAATTATATCTCATTAGATCGTTTTAAGGGCAAAACCTGGCAAAACAACACAAAGCTATCAAAGGATACATTTTTTTTAAATAATCTAAATTGTGCTTGAAGGCGCCATAAAGAAAAAAAAACCGGCCAAGTGCGAGTCGGACTCGCGCACGAAGCGTTCCATTCTATACCATTAAGAGGCACCTATTACAGACTTATTATTGAAAAATAATGGATTACGGTTTATGCATAAGGTTTATCTTTCTATTTGTATATGAAAATCTTAATGCGGTTCACAGAATAGAAAAAAAAGGCAACCAGAAGTAGAAAAGAAACTGTCCTATTTATTCTGCCTCGGGCTTTAAAAATACAATTATTAGAACTTGAATTAACATTAAAAAATCAGTATCAATATACTTTTTTATAAAAATCTCAATATATGTATATGTTGTACTTATTTATGAGTGTTTTTCATTGAAACAGGGTAGACAATAAGATTTTTTGCACTGAGTGCACTGAGTCAAAATCTTTTTGGATTTTTTATCAGCTTCACGAGATGGATTGTGATGCACAACACTGGTCGCGGGAAGCTCGCGTTGAGTGCGGTACGAGGTCAGGGGGGATATGGGACGTTTTAGCCTCGTTCCGCACTGCATTAAAATTATATTAATTCAGTGCGGCACGAGGCCTAAGACATCCGGTACCAAGGTAGGTACACCACCGAGTCCGGAACCATTAGTGATCTCAAATATATATTTATCTCTTTCCTACACTGGACCAAACCAAAGCTATGCCATTCGCACGACAGAGAAATTCACTTTTTTGCTTGCCGCACCACAAGGAAGTTGCATCAGGGGTGATTTAGGCCTCGCTTCGCACTTAACGTGTTAAATGTTAAATCTTCGGAACCATTACGTAATGCATCGCATGAAAATGTAACCGATTAGAACACTACATACTTATTTGGCTTGGTGGAATATAGTAAAATCTAAATTATTCTCACAATCCTCCCCCCACACACTCCCCTTACTATTGACAATAAAAAATGTTTTTATAATCAGCTGTTTATCGGAATTTGAGAATTTATTATTCTTTTAAGCTATTGCATAGCTTTTATCTCGGGCCTTGAGCGTGAGGACCGAATCCAAAAATTCCGTAACGAAAAAATCCTAACACCCACAATCAGCGCCATCTAGTACCTTAATACTAAGGTATGGTACGTATGTTTTCTACAAACTAGATGGCGCTGTTCTGATATAACTATATAACTTCTAATAATTATAATTGCATAAGTTGATAAAAAATGCTATGCAATAGCTTTACCGCGGCAGTCTCCGAGTGCCTTTTAGTGTTTTTCTTAATTATATCTCAATACGTGTGTTAATTTTTGTTTGTATGAATACATAATTATACAGCTGGTTTGAAATAAGATAAAATCACTGGCCAGCAACGTCCCATCAATCGATCTAACACTGTGGTTTTTACCGTTGGGATTACATGAAGAATCTGGTATACTCTAGCCCCTTCACGAGTTGGTCGAAAGTAATGCAGAAAAATGCGGAGAAATTTATCGTAATGTATTCCAGAAATACCGGGAAGTTTTAAGTTTGACCTCCAGGTCAACAGCATTTATTTAATTATAAAAAGCTTCATTACTCTATGTCTAAGCCATAAACATGTTTTTAGATTCTTTTAACCTTTCAAAATATCATCATCGTTGTCGTAAATGTTATATTACTACTCATTTTACAAACAAACATAGGTATTTATTAAGATGTAACAATTTATTGATAATTATTATTGTTAAAGTTATTGGGGTTAGGGTCTCGGGTTTTGAGTTCCAAGTTTGATATCCAACCTTAACATACATTTACACTTGTAATCAGACACCCCTGTATTACATTGTGTACTAATACTTCTAAGATGAATATGTCATCAACGGTATATAGTCAATTGATTCGCTATATGAAGTACAGCAGCTATTTGTCAAAAATAATAAATGTATGAAAATAACAAATGTGTAACCGAACTTGACTCGTACGGTAGAAGTAGAACTTATGCAGGTACTTATATGGTTATTGCTGAATTTTCTGATAAAGAAGCTAAGATCATAAACAAAGTCAATTTCTGTAGACCATTCTTTAGTTCTTGGCCCCAGGTACATGTACAACTTTCATATATTTATGAAATCAATATAGTATAAAGTGGTCTGTGTATACATATAATGTAATGAACCAAGTGATAAATCGTGTCAATATACATAATGCCCGGGCATTATGAAAGGGCTCACTATTGACACCTGCCAATCAGACTGTGTAAGAACTGAAAGTGCGGCAGGTGGTGACTTGCCGAACTTTAAATGGGCACCCATTATTAGGTATGGCACGTGCCTGGGGGCAAAATTTGCATGAGCAGTTAGGGGTGTAGAGAGGTGCGGCACTATTTTCGCCATGTAGGGGGAATTTAACCCCCATGAGCGGGTTTCCTCGCTATTACGCCATTAGACACTTCCTCCCCCGAGCATACAGCTCTAACGACTCCACCCTGGCCTGTTCCTGAATGTTCAATTTATAACAATAAAGGTAGGTAAATTAAAAATAAAAACCCCCGACTCAATAATTATCGATTTCAACCTAATCATTGAGCATTGAGTTAGGCTAACTCGAACATGCAATAAGTTGGTGAACAAGTGGGTATCCAGCTAGTTCTAGACGACCTTGTTGCATCAGATCAGGGATATCATGTCACAGGGACAGGAAGTCACAGGGAACAAAACTTTGAATCAATCACACTAGCAGAAATTGCTCAAAGTCACATACATCCCTTCAACAATTAGAAAAGAGCTGATTATCGTCTAACTGCAGAACAAGGACCGTCGTCGGTCGGTCGTTGCGTGTACCAAAGTGTCGAACTATACAAACACGACGCAATTGAAGCATTTATACATTAGTAGACTTGGGCCCCGTATTTTCTTCAATCATAGTGTAGAAATACCTATACAGATGCACACGGCAAAAGTATGTATACGAAAAGTGAACATAGCTCTAGCAGCTAGCAGCAATTGTGGCAAGCCTAAAACTAAGAGTATATGCTAATAACTACTAAACATTGTACTGTAACTGTTAGCAGGTAAGTACGTAGCTCTCGAAGTTTGTTTCAATAATTCCTACAAATATAGTTTTCAAGTATTGCCAAAATACGTGTTTCTCAACATAAAAGTGTATTGTTTTACAAATCCACGTTTGAATCAGATGTAAGTACTCATTTAAATGATAAGACACAAGGCGATAACATAACAAAAACATATTTATAGGAATACTTCCATGAAGAATAACTTTAGGCACAGAAGGGCGTTCATCCTAATAAACTTGTATCAAGGCAGCCTTTACAAAAGTTGCCGGCGGGTCAAATGGCGGTCGGTGGCATGGTGACGTGCGCCGCGCCGCGCGCCGCCCGCCGCCCGCCGCGCCGCCCGCGCCGTCGCCGCCGCCGCCCCTGCCCGCTGGTTCTTTGCTACCCGTACTTTACGTAACTTGAAATACCCGGATATTGCCACAAGGCCATCCATCCTCTAACAAACATAAAGTTGCAATCATACCAGTATATTCTTAATCTCATCACCGATCTAGATTTTCATATTGTAAATCTACCGATTTAGATTTTAATATTGTAAAATTGGTGTTGCACCAATGTGGTTATTTAAGAAAATAAAATCAATTAACAAACAACTAATTAAAACCTTTTATGTGGAAAATAATTTCAATATTTTACACATTTGACCTTAGGCACTTCTGTAGCTCTCCGGTCTGCCTTCAAAGTGTGTAGGTACACGAGTGGAAAAAACTAGTACGTGCCGAATATACATAAATTATGTATTAAGCGTATAAGCATTAAATTGTTTGTAAGCATCTGCGAATTAGATTATAGATAGGTATAATATTAATTCGTACATGAAATTATTTATTTCTTTATTTATTCTTTATTGCAACAACCTTAAGCTAGGTTTACAAGGGGCGGACTTAATGCCTAACGGCATTCTCTACCAGTCAACCCATGGTAATGACGAGAACGTGTGGTAGGTGACAATAAACTGGTATTTATAACAAGAAAATAATGGTTTAGATTATTACACAAATAGATACTATTCTATACATACATAAACAATACATATATATATAAATATTATATATATATATAAGTTAAATTGTGTTAATTTTCTCAGGAGGTGACAGATGATTTTAAATGATGCTCCCGTACTAATCTTTTAAATGCGACTTTGGAAGGAGCTTTTCTGATTTCCACTGGCAGGGCGTTCCAGATTTATGATGCCTGAACGGTAAAGTTATTCAGAACATGTAGACTGAAAAAATTATAGGTATGTACCTAATCCACGTATTGCGTTGTATATGTTGTCATATATGAACACACAACTTGAAAGTGGTAGATGTGGGTTCGAATTTTATTTTCTTCCTATTTCCTAACCATCATGCATAACTACATTAACGCCTACCTATAAATAAACATTGTATTGTGGCACGCCCTGGGAGAGGATGTCCAGCAGTGGATAAACAAAGGCTGCCATGATGATGATGATAATAAATAAACAAATGTATAATGTCTCAAGTTGTACCAAGTTACCGAAATGTCCTCCTGTCCTCCGTGTGCAGTAAAAATAGAGACTCAATTTATTTTAACACGTATTTATTATTTATTTTATTTATTTAATAGTTCATGTACACGAATATATTACATGAGAGAAAGTATATGTATATATACGTATATGTAGTAGGTATGAATGTCTTAAGTCGTACACCAACTTAAATATCCTACTAACCTCCATGTGCCATAAATATAGAAACTAATTTTATTTTAACACGTAGGTACCTTCGTATCCAAAATTTTGATGCAATGCATATATACATATATGTAGGTAGGTATTTTAAAAAAATCTACCTAATATCTATCGATTTCTATAGTAATAATGGACTATAGCTTTATTTATAAATGTTTAAAATATCTTCTCATTATAATATTTAATATTTCGTGTTATAAAATTCATAAGATAATTATGTAAATCAAGATCTTCGGTCAAGTTTCGGATCTTCTCTCCATCTTTACGTGACATTGACATAAATTTAAAAAAACAGGTTCGCATGATAATCGAAAGTGAGACTCACACAATAACATGGACAAGGAAAAATATTTTTAGCAGAATTTAGTACCAGGAATATAGGTTACAATAATGTTGCATTCCGTTACGCAATAACTGTGTTCAATAAAATACAATGTATCTGTATTACTTTTGGGATTAAAAACTGATAACCCTTGTTTCTGAACTTACTAATAGACAATAATAGGTACATTATTTATTTAAAATATACAGAAACAACAATCCAATTTAGCTCCGCAAACTTTTTAAAACAGCGTGCTACAAGTGTTGTATTAAAACTCCTTATAAATTAAAGGAACTTGCAATCGCAAAACACTGTTATGTTCTCATAATATACTTTATCGGCTTTTACTTTTTTTTAGACATTTTTATCCTTACGTAAATAGTGACAGTACTTCCGTTTCTTCTCTAGCGATAGACTCTCATTGCCTACTTCCATAACTTATGATTTAATTTTAATTACACTGCCCCAGTTTCTATAAATGATAAATAAAACGTCCAAATTCAACCTAAGAATAATTTTTACCAGGTAACCTTGAAAAGTAGACAAGTTATACGAGATTTAATAACATAATCATTAAAATGTTAATATCCCGACTACATTCAAAAAGGCAAGTGAGGTTTCTCTTTTAGGTAAGTACTTTCGAAGAAGTACCTATATTTTATTCCCTATTAGAGGTATCGGTATCACCAATCAAGTTATGTTAGTACCACATGACACATATGATACATGTATGAGCAATTATGTAATATTAGTACATTATGTACCATTAGACTGTACTCATCTAGGCTTTTAACATGATTAAGTAAAATTAATATTTAAATAATGTGTTACATTGAAATCACTATAACAAGTCCATAGAATTAATTTGCCTTATGGTAATTAACTCAAAACCTAGTTACAATATTAATTTGGTACATTGTTTCCAGGAACGTCATCGAAGTGTTATTAAAAGCTGGGACGACGGTGTCGAGTGTTACATCGGTGGCAGGCACAGTACGCACAGGACTGGCAGAGCGGTTGGCGTCGAGTGCGGCCTGCCTGGTTATATAAAGGTGAAGAGGGGCAGCAGACACCTCTTGCACTTTCTTGTGGAGCGCGCGGCAACGAACAGTCTTCGCCGAGCGCCATGGCTCGACACCCGTACCTTTGTTTGGGGGTACTGTTGCTCGCCTGTCTAGGTGAGTACCGACACTTTTCCTAAACTGATAGTAGACGACACCGATATAATATATTAAACAAAATTGCATGCTACTATAAAAATATTATTCGATTTTTTAAACATTTAGAGTAACATGAATAAATAATTCAGCAGTCTGAAAATTTACTTTATAAAGTTCAAATCGTATTTTTTGGTAAATATACATCAATGAAAAGTTAACTATTACTTTTCGATGAAATATCCATATCAATTTTCTAATTATTTGTTTTTTCTATTTTTATTTTTATGTAAAGCTTCATGAACTTAGCGCGTAATAAGAAACCGTATACTTATACAACACAAATAAACTTACGTAAAGAAAACTTAACGGCGACAAAGAACGAACACCGGTTTGTTACCTACGTGGCTTGTGTTGACCTCGATTTCTTTTCAACGTTTTACCTTTCAATGCCGTTGTAAGCTTGCTTGTTAAATTTTATTTTAAGACGGTTCAAATAAATATTAACTTACAGAAAAGACATGTTAGTTTATTTAACTTTTACTTACGGCAAGTAATGCGCGGAACGGCATTCGCTTCTGAAATGAAACGGTACTGCATTCCTCCACCGCATGTGGTAATCGTTGCTTACGTTAAGCCGTGTTACCCAATAAGCATATTAAATTTGTGTAACAACGAGCCTTGTTGTGATATGCTAGATCACAACAACCCAAACTTGCAATATTTAATGTTCCAACGTAGATTGCCAATTGTTTACGGTATTTGTAATAGGTAATTAGGTATAATACCAAAATGTTGTGTTGAGCATTTTTAGGAGGAGTAAATAATGTTAAATTATAATCTCTATTATAATATATAAAATTCTCGTGTCACAATGTTAGTTACCATACTCCTCCGAAACGGCTCGACCGATTCTCATGAAATTTTGCGTGCTTATCGAGTAGGTATGAGAATCGAGTAACATCTATTTTTCATACCCCTAAGTGGTAAGGGTGGCTCACCCTAAATTTTTTTTTTTTAATTTTTTGGACAAAATTTCTTTTGGTTATTTTTTGTTGGTGTGGCATAAAAAAATACACATGATCCCAAATTTTCACTTCTCTATCCCCGCCCCTCAAATTTAAATCGCGCTTTTTGTATTTTTATATGAAAAATAGTTCTATAATATGGCGGAATAACGTTCAAGGTGTCAGCTAGTTAGTTATATGTTATAATATAACGCGGAAAGCAATGTAAAAATTACTAAGTTGTTTTATAACTTAGAATTCAGAAAATAATCTGGTTTATACTTTGTCACTGTTTTTACAACTTCGTCGACGTAGGCCTAAGATATACGTACGTATATTCTTATACACAGTACGGGTATCGCAATATTAAACATTGGCATCTATTGCAGTGACGGGTGAAAACAGAGTAAAGCGGCAAGAGGAGGATGATGGTGGAGAAGATGCGACTCCCGAGCAGCTCTGCGATGGGCGTCCTGCTGACGAATACTTCAGACTAACTACCGAAGGCGACTGCCGTGACGTTGTCAGGTAACATACATTACAATAGTTTAATAGTGCCAGGTCACATACATAGAAATAATGCGATATTATTAGGTAACATACAGACTAATATTTTTGGTTTCATTTTGAAATAATACCTACATATACTTATTCTAGTCATGTGCCCCTAAAATGCATACCTTGATATCTGTTTTTGCAATTCTATTATCTTTCATACTCGTATATCCTTTGTAAATTACCTTGCCATTCTCTATCGCTGATTTATTTATATGCGTCGTTAGATATGCAAGAACTTGATATTCCAGCCGGTGAATGGAACGGTCGAAATCGTGCTTTGAATATTAGTCACTACGCCACTAGTTCGCAGAATAATTTACCTATAGGTGTTAATGTTGGTATATTAGACTGATAAATTCCTTTAACATTAGTACGTTTCACCGAAACCAGAAGTAGCTTTAATTAAATATTTTTTAATTTATCTCGTATTTTTTGTTTAATGGTTGTCATCATTATCTAGAACTCACTAAAATAAATTGAGATTTTTATAATTACATACAGTAATATTTTTCTTAGCAACGGTCATACTCCGTAGGTATTCATTTATGTATATGAGGAGGTATATACATCAATTGTAGGTAAAGTACCAGTTTATTTTGTGAAAGAGTACCTAACAAGAGGTAAAAAATAGAGGATTTTTTTTAACTTTTATGCTGAAAGTCCGGCTGAATATGTACAGGTGTGACAAGGGAGCTGAAAATGGCGTAACCAGGCTCGCATCTGTACGCTGTCCCGGCGGACTGGCGTTTGATATCGACCGTCAAACCTGTGATTGGAAAACACATGTTAAGAATTGCGATAAAATAGAAAGTAAGTTCCGACTACGACAGGGAGTGGTCGTGCGAAGGGCTAGCGAGACGGAAGTGTTCGCGTGCACCGGTCGATGTTCCGGCCGGACCGACGTATGGCCGTTAGCCTTTAGAACGTCCACTTCCTGATTCTGAATACTTTATTTAATATGTCATTTCTTATCGACGCAGGTGCACTAGGTCAGGTCTTAAACAGATCACTTGCCCGTCCGGATTGGCTTTCGATCTCGATAAACAAACCTGTGACTGGAAGGGTAAAGTGGCCAACTGTGACAAACTCGAGAGTAAGTGCCGACAAAAAAGCTATTGGCGCGTAGCGAGCAATCGAGCTTGGGTGAAGGGGCCGCGTCGCACTGTAGATTTGGTGTATTGCATGAGGCCCCGGACATAGGGAAAGGTCAGGTCTAGGACCGACCCATATGTTTCGCATAACATTCTTCAAACACAATTCGATATAATTATTACGAAATTTTAATTATGTGGATTAAGCTTTTTAGCATTTTTGTCCGACATTCCTTTTTACGTCTTTTTGATTTTACGAATTGTATCTGAAGGCATGTTAAGGTATAATAATAATACTTACTGATAAATAGTTTGGCTACAAATTATCTAATTGAATGAAAAGAAATCTTTACACGCCTGAGCACAGCAGTATATAACTGCCGCGAAAATATTCTTATTTTGAAGAGAAGCCTATCGATATAACATGAACACACAGTAAACAATTACACAAAAAAACTTGGTTCTTTCTGTATCTAACAAAAAATCTTTACTTCAACTATCTTCTCTAAGTTTTTCTGAATAAGCTAAGGCTAAGTATATAACCAATGTAACATTTAGTATCAACTTGCTCTGAGCTTTTCCATTTTTTACTAATAAAATCACTAACTTTTCTGACTATGGACATTTGAATGAGGTGAAACAACTATGTAAATAAATATTAGTTTAACGCATATCTGCAATATTAATATGTATAATACACAGCAGCTTCTTTTATTAAGACAACACATTGATTATTTAATTCGGCTTTTAACATGAAAATATTAGACGGTAGCTTCGAAAACAGTTTGCCGGTCATTGTACTTTGTGAACAGATTTTATTTTATTAGTGTTTATACATGAGTATAAAAGACGAAAACGATGTTTTCAAAGCCGCTGTTTAATTTTAATAGCAAAAGCATTGGATTTATTTAAGTACCTACTACATAACTGATTTCAACAAAAATATCATCTACGTGAAACTCAAGGTGTTTTCATATTGAAGCATGTAATGTCAAATTTGGTTTTCATTTTAATTTGTGAACATTAGTAACTTTTAACTTTTAATCTATATCAACATTTTTCTTGTATTCTTGTTACCATTACAAAAAACAACATTTCACAAGCCTTGTATTACCTACGTCTGTTCTGACTAATTCATGAGTCACTTGGTTATACTTCCTTAATTACGTGTTAGCTAAATACTTTCTCACAATTAATTATCTGTCCTTAACTGTTCATACTTTCATGCTTTGCCGATACTTTTCCCCTCTTAAATCTTCTAAGCTCTTCTTTTCCAACACTGTGACATATATAAACACACTCTCAACACAGAATTGTTGTGACTTTCTGTGATTTAGTAATATCAGTTCCAAACGTGCAGGTAATATTTGTCAAAATGTATATCGAGATATTAAATTTGTATTAAAATTTCAGAACCAAGAAAAATTTTGCCCATATTGAAGACAGATGAGCCAATTTGCCCTGAAGGCAAATTAGCTTGTGGAAGTGGAGATTGCATAGAAAAAGAATTATTCTGCAACGGAAAGCCCGACTGCAAGGACGAGTCCGACGAAAATGCTTGTAGTAAGTAAACAAAGACAAAACTCATTAAGATAAACTTTACGACATAATTTACACATTGGCTTCAACACATAAATGGTCTGCTACTGTGCACGAGCCTCTCCTCACAGGGGAGGCCTAGAGCATACGCCACCACGCTGCTCTAGTGTGGATTGGTAACAACCGGGACCGACGGCTTTACGTGCCCTCCGAAGCACGGAAGCGCCCAAGAAATTTTGCCACTAGCGGTCACCCATCTAACTACCGACCGCGCCCGCTGTTGCTTAAATTTTGTGATCAATTGAGATCGACGCAAGCCGCCGGGCTATGAGCGCACATAATAATTTTGGTAACAAATAAACTTCATAGTCATGAACTCAAGTCATTGTTACAATTACAAATTATACAGAATAGGCAACCTTCAAATTTTATTGAGCTTTATTTTATTTACAGCCGTTGACGTGGATCCTAACAGAGCACCGGATTGTGACCCCAACCAATGTACATTACCTGACTGCTTCTGTTCAGCTGACGGAACTCGCATTCCTGGAGGCATTGAGCCTAATCAAGTACCTCAAATGATCACTATAACTTTTAATGGTGCCGTAAATGTCGATAACATTGACCTTTACGAACAAATTTTCAATGGAAACCGACACAATCCAAATGGTTGTCAAGTTCGTGGAACATTCTTTGTTTCTCACAAATACAGCAATTATGCTGCTATTCAAGAATTACATCGTAAAGGACATGAAATAGCCGTATTTTCAATCACACACAAAGATGATCCCTTGTACTGGAGTGGTGGAAGTTACGATGATTGGCTGGCTGAAATGGCTGGAGCGAGATTAATCGTCGAACGTTTTGCCAACATCACCGATGCTTCCATAATCGGAGTGCGAGCTCCATACTTGCGCGTTGGAGGAAACAAACAATTCGAAATGATGGCTGACCAATACTTCGTATATGATGCTTCCATCACAGCTCCTCTTGGCAGAGTGCCAATCTGGCCTTACACGCTGTATTTCAGAATGCCCCACAAGTGTAACGGCAACGCCCATAACTGCCCATCTAGAAGCCATCCAGTATGGGAGATGGTTATGAATGAATTGGACAGAAGAGATGATCCTACATTCGATGAATCTTTGCCTGGTTGCCACGTGGTCGATTCTTGTTCAAATATCCAAACCGGAGATCAGTTTGCCCGCCTTCTGCGTCATAACTTCAACCGCCACTACACGACCAACCGTGCTCCTCTTGGTCTGCACTTCCACGCTTCATGGCTTAAATCTAAAAAAGAATTCCGTGATGAGTTGATTAAATTCATCGAAGAAATGTTGGAGAAAAATGATGTCTACTTCACCTCGTTGATTCAAGTCATTCAATGGATGCAAAATCCTACAGAATTGTCGTCATTAAGAGATTTCCAAGAATGGAAGCAGGAAAAATGTGACGTCAAAGGTCAACCATTCTGCTCTTTACCTAATGCATGTCCATTAACAACCCGAGAGTTACCAGGAGAGACACTACGTTTGTTCACTTGTATGGAATGCCCCAACAACTACCCATGGATATTAGATCCCACGGGAGAGGGATTCAACGTCAAAAAGTGATCTCTTTACGTTAAATTATAAGACTGTACACATGTAAATAATACTCAATAGTGTTAATAATTACAATTTATAGTGAATCCTGTGGCAGAAACCAGCGTCAACTAAAGAGTAATCTTATTTACTTATATGTGTATTTAAATTTACAGTTTAAATCCTGTGTTGACTCTTCTGCAAATAAGATAAATACTTAATGGTTCAGTAAGTAATTTAGGTTGTTACAAACTTATGAACAATAAAAAAAAAATTTGGATCTGCTTGTTTATTTATTTCTTTGAAACCTACTATTACCGAAAAAAATTAATCCAATGCCAATCAAAAAATCAATCAAATTAATTACATAGTATCATCATCACAACCCATAACTGTCCCACTGTTGGGCACGGCTCTTCTCTCACTATGTGAGGGGTACAGTCCATAGTCCACCAAGCTGGCCAAGTGCGGATTGGCGGACTTCACACACCTTTGAGAACATTACTGAGAACTCTCAGCTCTCAGGTTACCTCACGATGTTTTCCTTCACCGAATTATACATAGTATACCTATCATTAATGTAATGATATAATGATGGCATATATGGCTATTTCTAAGACATTTTTCTATTCATTGCGAATAAGGTAGGCATTATAATATCCTATTTTCATCATAATTATATTCTAAAGACATTTTAACAGAAAAACTATAATGTAAATTAGAATTATATGGATATATAAATTGAAATAATAAAAAAAAAAACTTCAGCCTTCAACTGCTTTAGAAAGAGCTATCGTACAATAAATGCCTATCGGCGATCATATTTAGTAGTTTTTTAACACATACCTCTATTTCCTACTCTCTCTTTAGCTTACAATTAATTTCAATAAAATATAAAAATTTAACTTTGTTATTGTAAAAAAGGGGAGGCCCTCTCTCGTCATTTGTATACGTTGTAGGTTACATTATATTCGTTTCTACATAGAGCTGCTGTAAAAGTAACTGTAAAAATACGTTTAAAATATTTTAATATATTGCCTACAATATTTTGCTGATAGAAGTACCTGCATGTTTTCAGTAGGATAAAATAAGGTAAGCGAAATACAAAATAAATTAATAGAATAATAATTGGCATAGTGTGATTTCACTGTGCACTGCCAACGTCTGTTTAGCTATTAACAGTTTCATAACATTATATAATTTTTTATACTGCAGAAGAAATATGAAAAGGATGGCAACTTCCTACAATATACAAGCGAACTACATAAAGGTCACTGTCTAATCGTTTCGGAAATATATCAATATTATTTATACGTAATGATGAGTTTTGTGTATCTCTACTATACTAGAGAGAGAGAAAGAGAGACCCGCTCTGAGCTCCAAAATTAAAATGTAACTAGTTCTATCAAATGGTTACTTTACATTGACACTAATTTTACTATTTTCTATTTACTTATCTATTTACTTATTATAATTTACTATTTACTTATCTACTTTGTGACACTAAGAACATACACATTTCAAACGTGTCAAACCCTAATGTACAGAGAGTGACTGACGCTAGCGGCGGGCCTATGGGTGTTTTACATTGTATATCGAGAGTTTTCAAACAATAAGCTATTTAACATAGTGTTAATCTAATCTAAAACCATCCACGAGCAAAACGCATGATGATATACGTTTTGCTTTGCTATGCTATGCTTTAGACATGTGCAGTGACTACCTCCCACAAAGAAAACATAGACTGCGACTAACATTCGTAGTGTCAACTTACCCTGATGATGCTCCGTCGCGTCGGAACGAAACAGGTGTTGGTGCTAGCAGCGATGGGCAAAATGTAATCACGAGTATAGATTACAATTTCCTCTGGTGCATTTTGCCCTAAATATGATCTAAGGATTACGAAATAGCCCCGCCAAGAATGCTCTAACTACCTTTTCTCTAGAGGTGCTCGCGGGGCATTTCCGGGCCTCCAGATGTACCTAATTGTACTCCGTAATTCGTTTCTAAGCACTATTTTTAAACAAAATATGCCTAGGAGTTTTCTTTCGCCGTTTCTTTTTCTCCTCTCCTCTTTAAAATTTAAAGGCACCTTAGCGAAACGGTGGTAAATGCAAAATATGACGTTCATAAGTGTTTTAAAAATACCTCCATGAACTAAATGATTTGAGTTTGAGTTTCAGAATCATGATTACACTGGTATGTATCAAAATCAAAAACATTTATTTTTCCAAAACATATTACACGTAGGTACATTATGTATGTTTGTGTATACTTTTATTTATTGCAAATGCATGTATCTATTTGTATAAAATTGTTGTAGTAGTGAGCTATAAATACAATTGTCGTTTTCGGACTCCCACGCAGACGAAGCCGCCAGCAGTCTAGTATTTAATAATAATAATGGACTTCCGCAAAGTAAGACGCTATCTGTAACACTGTTCCGCAATACGTGTACCGCGGCCGTTAGCGTGTCGGAGAAAATATTACAAATTTGGATCGCATTTGCTCAATGAAACGCCTCATATTTCTAATTTATCATGTTCTGAAATTTATATTAAATTGTTTCAGCTTACCGAAAAACCGCTCTATTATAAGCGTACATTGAGCGGAAAAGCTTTACGGAACACTGATCCATAATAAGCTACAAATTATGTACTTTTCATAAAGTCTCTCCATTTCTCGACAACACACAAAATGGACTAAACCGGTTACATAACATGCTTGAAGAGGAATACGGACAATACTTACGTTAAGAAAATAACATGACATTTACACACATTTAAGAATAGGTAGGTAGTAGAACGAAGAGTTCGCCCGAGGAAGTAGGTACTACCGCCCGCCACAGGTGGCCACAGTGCCATTTCTATCGTGTAATAATAGGGTAGTTGACAGTAAGAAAATATTTCGAAGATTTCTATTTTTTATGGTAGCTTAATATTTACAAATGTGAAAAATCGATCTCATTGATTAAATAAATCATGATCACTACATAGTATAAAACAAAGTCGCTTTCTCTGTCCCTATATCCCTTTGTGTGCTTAGATCTTTACAACTACACAACGGATTTTGATGAGGGTTTTTTTAATAGATAGAATGATTGATAGATAGAATGAATGATTTAAGAGGAAGGTTTATATGTATAATATATTAAAGTTTTGTGTAAATTGGTTGAAATATGACGATAACTGTTGAGAAAGTCGGAAAAAATCAGGCCGTCCGGGAGCTTTTAACGAAAACGCTGTCTAATCCCTTTGAGATGTAACAAAACAATGTATTGGTGGAATATTCCTCTTTTATTGGTCTACAATAAAGTCAGCAAGTTTTAATAAAAATGGTCACATACAATGCGGTAATTGGAAAGCTATTTAGAGGGATACAATATTAATCTTTATCGACTTAAATATATTAGTCACCTTAAGCATTTCAGGCACATTATAATTAGCCTGTACACCATATAATTTAAATGAATATCTTAAGAGTTTTCGCAAAATGAAAAATAACGCGCGTGAAAATAAATTCGTGCGCTGGTTAGGTTTAACAATTTTGGACTTGGGTACTAAGGGACAGGTTTCCCGAAGCGAAGCGAGGGCGGGTTTACTAGTTATTTAATATTTTTGAGAAATAAAATTCCGAAATTACAGTCACTAGTCACGTGACAACGAACGCCACTGACGACGCGTGACGTCACATGTTGCAAAACTAAACAAACTTGACATAATATTTTGGTCTTTTCGCTCAACCAAACAGCTCTTCGTTTTGCAACATATGACGTCACACGTGTCGCCATGACAGTTTGACGCGTTTTTTTGGGGAAACGTCAAATAGTTCATGAAAATATAAAATAAAATACGTTACAAATTAAAATTAAAATTAGACCATTTGGCAAACTATGATTTAGTTTTTCAAAATTAGTCAACTAGTCTATTGTTATAAGAGCAATAAAATTATGTTCCGGTTAGAAAGATGTGGAGCCGGTTACACTTTTTAGAGGCGACCATCTCATTTAAACAATTAATCATTTACAGTAGCGGCATAAAATTAAGGCCCCTTTGACACATTAAAATAGTGACGTGAAAAATGTTAATTTAGTATCGAAAACATATGGTCAAGTGCGAGTGGCATCGATACATTTTTGGAATAAAAAATTTAAGCACCCTTTTTAAATACATATTTGGAATGAGAATCGAATACTGAGTACCCCCTATTAATATCACAAGAGTCTTACGAATCACCTTATATTTAAGGTCTCCTCGGCTTTGAGCTCAGTAGTGGGCCTTGTTGGGTTGAGATGATTTATAGTACCAATATTCATTTATGTAATTGACTTACTTACTATATTAAAGGTGGCACTGTATTTTGTTAGTAAAAACGTGAAGGAATTTGTTCGCGGTACCATATACTTTGTTTATATGGTCCCGCATTAGTCCATAATATTTAAATAATAATATATATTTTGTTACAATATCCATGTAATTAATTAACTTTGGGTCCTAAGTTATACATGTCATTCGATACATTTTATGACTTTTTGCAAATCACTATTGACAACGAAGAACAGCAATTTGCTCCTTCAAATTTATGTAATAATTTATACGAAACTTGATGATCGGACAGACGTCAAGTAAAC
This sequence comes from Ochlodes sylvanus, assembly GCA_905404295.2. Classification (NCBI taxonomy): domain Eukaryota; kingdom Metazoa; phylum Arthropoda; class Insecta; order Lepidoptera; family Hesperiidae; genus Ochlodes; species Ochlodes sylvanus. Next base: position 9,049,194 of record FR990125.1, on the reverse strand, counting down.
GTCCCATTATTTAGAGCTCGCGATTCGGGATTGTGTGTTGTGTGTGTGTAGACTAGCTCGTCGGTGTAGACATAATGTTAGAATAGAGTCCAGTCACACTCTCCTTGTAGAATCCTACCAAAACTCTTTTGTTTCGGTTGCGCAGAGTCACATTATGTATGCTATGTGTTGCTGTTGCACCCAATTGTGTTGCTATGAACAATCAATTTTTTTCCTTAACTTTTCAAATGTTTTAATACTTATTATCCTGTTCCGGACGAAGACGATTCCAAAAGCACAATAATCATAAAAATTTATCCAGTCGTTCTTGAGTTACAAATTGTGTAACTGACACGACTTTATATAGATAATTATACTTCAAGGCTGTTGAGTCGAATGGAAATCTACTTTTAAAAGGCGTGTTTATTGGGTTTTAATCAATAATAAATAAAAAGGATTGTGTGGTTTTATGAAACTACTGTAAAAGTGAAACATTTTTCATATTATAGACATTTAACAAAAAATTTTTGGAATAATATTCCATTAAGAGTATAAAAATCGCTTTATCAATCATAATTTTATACTTAATTATGGTTAATTGGAATGATAATGGGAAATAAATAACAACATTTACATTAAACACTGACAAACAACATTTACATTAAACACTGACAAAAACAAACAAAATAGCGTGGAGCACTGGCACAAATAAGTAATAGTCTATACACTACACGGTCAGCTGCTGCGAACTATAGGCAACGCCATATTGGCCTTGGCTGCTCTGACGAGCGCCTTTCACTTTATCCCTACTCCGCGGCCGACCGTCACGCGACATGCAACACACAGACGAAAAAGTTTGAGACGATGTAATAAAAGTTTCAGTTTAATAAATAACGCTACACATTCATAGCTCCACACAATGGACAACACAAAAACACAAGAACTCACACACAGACCAAGAACAGAAATTCAAACTCGTCATACTCATACTCATCCTCGCTAGGAATCGAACCCAGAGCCCTTGGGGCGGCGCAGCGGTCCAGCATTGTAACCATTGCGCCATACGGGTCGCGTTATTTAGTGTCATCGAACTTTCACCGAATCTGATACATTGATTTCACTTTACCTCGTCAATTGGTTAGTCTAATAAGAATGAACTTAACGTCACTTACAAAATTTAACATTACTTTGTCGCAGTATTATAATTTTGCTAGAGATGTAGGAGAAAGAGTATGATAATATTTTATAAATTAGTTAGTTCACTGAAGGGTTATCTTTTATGGTAAAAACAAGCTGGTGAGAGGTCAGACTGGATAACAATTTGTGTAACCAACAGGAAGATATTTTTAAATTAATCCACGACTTGATCGATTTTCATTAAAATTTAATGACCACAGCAAAGTTTGCAAACAAGTAAACCTATTTAATCTACACTGTGAGTGTGACTGATACACGTCACTAACACCCATTAGGAGAACCGAGAACAATCATTTTATCTGTCACATAAACATCTGTCCCGGCCGGGCCGGGAATCGAACCCAGGACTCCTCGCTACGCAGGCAGGGGCACTACCAACTAAGCTACGGGGTGGTCAAATTAAATCAAATTGTATATCTATTGTCTCGAAGATTGTGTCTGCGGGAAGAGTCTGTTTGTTTCTTCCAACTATGTAATTGTAAAAAAGATATCTCGGTGAGTAGGTATGTAACATAATCAGTTCTTGCATCTGATTTTGCATGCTCCTCATATCTATACTCTACTTAATTCGATTATAAAATCGTCCCGCAAGCTAGTATAATTTTTGATAAACCCATGCAATACAACCTTGTTTAAGTAATTGAAACAACATTTTTTTCACTTTTTATTATAAATGTACGCTACCACTTACTCCATCTAGTATGAAAAAACTAAACTAATTGTCATCAACTGACAAAACTGGAGTGGTCTTTGCTGGAGTGGTCTAAGGCCAAAGTGAACCTATTAGTACCAGATCCGGCAGCATGTTTATTGCGCTCATCTGTTTTTTGGTTAAATCCAAAATTTTATACATATTTATTACTAGGAGAATATATATATGTATGGTTGCCTATCAAAATTTGGCCGCTAGTATTTTTAATTAAATTATTTTTAATTTATTTTTGGGAAAAAATTTCGTTCACTTGTTTTTTAAATAAAACCTTATCTATATCACGGAAATTTATTTATAGAGTCTAAAAAATCACGGTTGCCTTTGCGCACCTGGCCGCAACCTCTTGGCAACCAGGTGTAAACAGGTACGATTTCGACACATTTATACGTTCATAACGTACATCTATTAATTATACATCAAATTAAAGCTAATTTTTTTCTATTTATTATTATATATGGTTGCCAAATAAAATCCGGCCGCAAATAAGGGTTGCGGGCTGTTAAAGATGATAAATATTTAAGGTAGAGTGACGAAGAAAGCGATTGTAAGCTGTGCGAATTGCGCATGCGTCGAAAGTTAGTGTTCATAAAAACAAAAAATTGTAGGTAGTAGAGCCTAGGATCTACTACCTATGTAAAATAATTAATTTTAATTGTTTTGCATAGGTAGTAGAGCTTAGAGTTGGCCCGGGGTAGTACTACCGCCCGCCACGGTACTTAGTACCATTTCTACCGTGTAATAATTGTTTTAACAGCAATTGTGTTCCGGATAGAAAGGTGTGGAGCCGGCTACACTTTTTAGAGGCGACCATCTCAGTCCTCAAGGGTAGCAACACATCTGTGACCGAATTATAACGAGACTCTTACTAACATTTACTAACTGGACTATTACTAACAATAACTAACAGGACTAATATTCACTAACAGTCCCTGTCCCAGTCCTCATACTTTCAAACTAACCAACTAATGTTCTAACACCGTCACCTGACCGGACTAACTATCCCAGTCCCCATATATGAGTCTTGTTCTAAGTCGGTCACAGTTGTCATGGACGGCAGCGGAAGGTGGTGCTGCATGCTCGTTTGCTGCCTTAAATCAATAAAAAAAAAACAAAACATAAAGACCTAAAAGGCCGTTTCGTTTTTTTTTTCTTTGACTTAATCGCCACTTACCATCAGGTGGAATTGTTGTCAAAGCATTAACTTCTCTTATGTAAAAAAAAAACTACGTTTTATATTTACCTTGTTGTTTTATTTGTGCATCTAATTATTAAATTAATTAACGTAAAATATAATTGATAAAGATGAAGGCGTGTTTTCTGTGTAAAGGAAAAGGCAAAAAAGTACTCGACTTTGGTAATGCATCATTCGAAAAGTGCTCGCTAATGTTATTGTTTCGTCGTAAAAAAATATATAAATATCATGACACTTTATTAACAATGGAATCCACTAATGATTATGGATATCATTCAAATTGTCTGAAAAAAATAGTTGTAGTTCTAAAGCAAAAAGATAAAAAAGAATTTGAAGATTTTTGCAAAATACAAACCGTAAGTAAAATTTCAATCGAACTTACGAGTAAGAATAATAATTATAGGTTATAGTTTTTATACAATGTAAATGACACCGGTAACTTTGAGGTTGTTTTGTTTTTTTTATATAAAAATAAACTGTTGCATTTAACACATGAATTTTAGAAATAGATATTAGAAATAAAAATAATGAATTAAAAAAGTTATGAATGTTTATTTTTATGGAAAAACGTAGTAACGTAGTACCATCTACTAATTCCTAATGTATTAATTTCCCAGACAGGTAATTTATTTTTATGGAATTAAGGTCGATGACCCGGATAGCGCAACGGTTAACACGCCGGATCGCCGTTCCGAGTGTCCTGGGTTCGATTCCCAGCGAGGCAGAAATTTGAATGATGAATTTAAATTTCCGTTCTTGGTCTGGGTGTGGGTGTGTTCTTGTCTTGTGTGTTGTCCATGGCACCCACGACACAGGGAATCTTAGTGTGGGGCTATGAGTGTGTAGCGTTATTTATTTATTTAAAAAGGTAGCAAACGAGCATACAGCACCACCTTCCGCTGCCGCCCATGACTACTGGGACCGACTTAGAACAAGACTCAAATGGGGACTGGGATAGTTAGTCCGGTCAGGTGACGGTGTTAGAACATTAGTTGGTTAGTTTGAAAGTATGAGGACTGGGACAGGGACTGTTAGTGAATATTAGTCCTGTTAGTTATTGTTAGTAATAGTCCAGTTAGTAAATGTTAGTAAGAGTCTCGTTATAATTCGGTCACAGATGTGTTGCTACCCTTGAGGACTGAGATGGTCGCCTCTAAAAAGTGTAGCCGGCTCCACACCTTTCTATCCGGAACACAATTGCTGTTAAAACAATTATTACACGGTAGAAATGGTACTAAGTACCGTGGCGGGCGGTAGTACTACCCCGGGCCAACTCTAAGCTCTACTACCTATGCAAAACAATTAAAATTAATTATTTTACATAGGTAGTAGATCCTAGGCTCTACTACCTACAATTTTTTGTTTTTATGAACACTAACTTTCGACGCATGCGCAATTCGCACAGCTTACAATCGCTTTCTTCGTCACTCTACCTTAAATATTTATCATCTTTAACAGCCCGCAACCCTTATTTGCGGCCGGATTTTATTTGGCAACCATATATGATAATAAATAGAAAAAAATTAACTTTCATTTGATGTATAATTAATAGATGTACGTTATGAACGTATAAATGTATCGAAATCGTACCTGTTTACACCTGGTTGCCAAGAGGTTGCGGCCAGATGCGCAATGGCAACCGTGATTTTTTAGACTCTTTATATATGTCGGTGATGATGGTAAATCGAAGATATAGATTAGTCTATGATACGCGTGAATCGATGGTATTGGTTATCTATGGTTCGTGGAGATCGCGAGGTCTGTCAAGTTGTAATCTGTTGTGGAACGTCAAGCTGACAGTAGTGACAGCTTGGCGAGGTGACGTCATGCTCTGGGGTGAAGTGTCAAGATTTGGCACTTGGACAGAAGGATTGCAGAAATGGCGGGAAGAGCATTGAGGGCTTGAAGGCTCGGGAAAATACCAAAAACAGAGCTTGTATGTCAACTCGTCGGCATTTCATAACAGAAGGGCTGTTTGCGTGATTATTGTGACCTGCGAGACACTCCTGAATCGTCATCAGGCGTGGGATAAAAGCCCATACCCACAAATTCCACAAACGCTACGCAGTGTTTGAAGTGCCTACCTGACAAAAGTGATTTATTGGCTCAGTTCGATGTGAATAAGTTTTCCGGGAATAATTCCGGTTCACGAGCTAAAAGGGAAGAATTCCGGCGAGTTTGGTATCCAAGAAATTTACAGTTGAAGATTCCAATTCGACTACGTCATACTGATCGATCACGTTCAACTTGATGATAGCTTGTGATTGCAAGTGAGCCAAGTGGCAGTGCATCCAAAATTGCCTACTCACTCACGTACTCCCAGCACAGATACATGCTGAAGGATTTATCAGGTATCTCTGTATTGTCTTTGTTTTATGTTTAGGTATTTGAATACCTATATCGAGGTTTGGTTAAGACAGAATAGTCAGTACCTCAGTAAGTATAATATTGTGTCCGGAACCAACATTAAATTGAATTGCAATTTTAAAAAGAAAAAGATTGTTATTGAGGTATGACAACAGGGTAAAGTACTTTTAGCAAGAAGTCATGACGAATATAGTTCTTTGATATTATGATAACTATCACTATCGTATGTCATTTTGCAGCAATATGTAATGTATTGACTTACCATAAGTGTGTTATGGTAAAGTGTAAGGTAAAGTGCTTAATTATTGGAACTTAAAGAAATATTTGATTTAAAAACAAAGTTTGTGAATATCAGTTCAATTTAATTAATCTGTTCACTATTGACGACCCCATAGCTTAATTGATGGTGGCCCTGCATGCGAAGCAAGGGGTCCCGGGTTCGATTCCCGGCCGGGGCAGATGTTTTCTGTGTTGTGACAGATAAATGGTGTTCTCGGGACATGGGTGTTAGTGATGTGTGGTCCATGCTACCAGCGACATGGGGAGTCTTAGTGCGGAGTTTTGTGTGTGTATTTATATTGTGATGTGATATGTTCCAGCATATTGACCAGCAAAATGGAGATGGACTGGGCTCATGATGCGCGACAGAAAAGGAAAATGGTGTAAGGCGGTTACGGATTGGTATCCTAGGGATGGAAAGAGAAGCTGTGGTAGACAGCACATTAGATGGGAGGATGAGATCAGGTTGACTGCTGGCCCAAGATGGAGATGAGTGACTCAGGATAGAACACAGTGGAAACTGCTAGAGGAGGCCTATGCCGGGGGGCGTACTGGGATTGGTGGCATCCTATAAGACGTGATGCCGGCGGGTGTTCTGTCCCTGATCTCAGAATAAAGGGCTTATTGTTGTTGTTGTTTTTATTGTGTGTGTTATCCTTTAATGTTTAATGTTGATTGTACTGAACCAGGTACTTTTGAGTTGTTATGCACAAAGTAGATGTTGGTTTGATATTATTAACAGAATGATACAAAATTAATAATGACCAAATCAGAGTTGATGACGTGATGAATATTGTTGATATGAGGTATTGAAAAATACAAAGTAATAGTTATAAGGGAGTAAAACTTATTGGTTCTTGATAACATTGTATTTAAGAGGTAAGTACCAGGACTTTAATCAAATTAAACTTGAAGCTAAGTACATACAAAGAATAAACTGTTGAGGTACCTGTGTAATCTGTGGTTTTATCACACAGGGATTACTGATGTAGGTGGCAGATAAATATGATGGTATTAGCTTTACTTGCTATTACTAACTGCTAGTAACAATCTATAAGATGGGAATATAATTGTAATTGCGTCATATGATTATGACATGGGTTAGTAAATTAGTATCATTAATGATTAATTAACCATACTGAATTCATGGTAAACCTGTGTTACTGTTATGTGCCTGTTTTTGGTGCATTTTTGGCATTTTGACACCTAGAATGAAAAGGGAGACCCAAGCATATAGTTGTTAAAAAAAAAGGGGTTTAGTAATTAAACTGTGTTCATATTACTAATTGTTATGGTGAAACATACTTACACTCAGGTACTTATTATTGGTATTCATAAATAGCTTGATGTGTGGAGTATTGAATATTGGATGATGGAGGAGTATTATTATTATTCTTAATGTATAACCAGCTTGGCACTGATTTGAATAATAGTCAATATCTATTTGAACTAAGTATACACCTGTTCAAGAATAATGAATGGCAATTGACACTACCTATGGATTATGATGTGTTATAGTTATGCAGTTTTTATTTAATAATAGTTCTTTTGTATTGAAAAGATTATTACAATTTAGCAAACTTGTGAACGAAACATTTTGAAATGATTATTTGATCATTGTTGTTATTGTACAATGCATAGCCCTTAAACAACACTTGAGAGAGGTGTTTAGTAATTCTGTTTTTAGAGGGTGTTAAGGAACTAAGAGTTAGTGTGTTAACTAGTGAGTAAGCTATAAGTTGGCTATGTTTATATCAGGATAGACGATACATGTAAGCTACCAATAATCTTTTACTGGTCAGAAGTATTATCATATCAGATAGAGATGTTCTGTACAGGTCAGATAGTTAATGTTCGGATTGAGTTCATCAGCTTAATTAACGTGAGTAATTTAGTTATTGGATGGAAATTACTGGCATTGAGTAATTGGATGGTAATTATTGGCTGTTCTTGTATCTTGTACTGCGTAAGTACTAAGATTGATGTAACGGGACTGTTCTTGTACTGCATGAGTACTACGAGTGTTGTAACGGGATAGATGTTATCAGACAGACTAGCCTTGTGGCCAATTGTTATAGCTATGGTCTTACCAGAGGGAGGCGAGAAGAATAGACGATTTGAGGTGGTATAGATGTCACATGGATAGTCTTGTATCAGACTATGTAACTAAAACTACTACGGAGACTAGGTAACTAGACAGAAGTTACCAGAGTGAACTGTGGGGCAATGGATGACACATGTTAGGTCTTTTACTGTAGTTATTAAGACTTTTGGTAACTGTTAAGTCGGGGTGTCACAAATAAGAGCTATGTATATGGAGCTAGGTAAATGAGTTGAACTCTGGTTTTTGTAAGAATATTTCAAGATATGTTTATGTGGGTGTTGTTCCAAAAGCTGTATTATTTTTATTTTGAGATGGACTACTTACTTTGTTTTGGTTTAAGAAAAGATACCTTGTGTTGATGAAAAGTACCTAATTTAATGAAAAGACAATTGTTTAGGTTTTAGAATCTAAAGGCTATGACAGTGTTATGACATGGGGTCCTTCAAAAAGTGGGCCTTTGGCTTCCTTCGTGGCTGGCAACGCGTTGGTGACGCCCCTGGTGTTACCAATGTCCATGGGCAACGGTGATCACTTACTATCTGGTGACCCGTCCGCTTGTTTGCCTGCTTAGGCCAAAAAAAAAGGGAGCCCTATTGTGGTCAAAAACTCTTTTAAAGCGAAGTTGCTTTGAGAACAATCTAGTTGTTTTGGTAAAAAAAAAAAGGGTAACTTGTCATGAACAAAAGCTAACTTTTTATGTGAAATAAAATTGAATTGGAAAATGTTAAATTATTGTAAGAAAAGTCAAATTGTTATGAGAAATCCTAGCTTTTTATAAGAAAAACCAACTTGTTTGAGACGAGCTAACTTATTTTGTGAAAAATTAAGTTGTTTTGAGAAAAGTTAATTTAATTCTGGTTATAAGAGTTAGTGTCAAGTAAGTTGTTTGGAGATAATCTATAGTGACCAATTAATTTAATTGAGTACAAGCCATTATGTTTTGAATTGGTGTACCTAAATTAAAAGTTATATGAGAAATTGCACAAGTTAATTTGATATGAGCAGTACCTATTGTTTAACCAGTATGTTTCTTTGACCTTATAATTCTTAATAACCTGGTTGGGTTTGATGAAGGATTTTGTTAGCCGTGATTTTGATGATGAAAGTGCCTGAAGGTCAAGTTGTTATTGTTGAATTGAGGTAACATTGAGTAACGAGGTAAATAAAGGCAGATGGGCCTAGTGATCAACACAGTGCTCAGTTGATGGGAAAGGTCCCTTGTGATTGTGCTTGCCTAAGGCACTGATGTTATAGCTGGATAGAGGCTAAGTATGTTTTGTGAGCAAAGTGGTCATGATGTGTTGTTACCGGTATGAGGTAACAATGACCAGGTCGGACAGAGACTAGATTTTTGAGATTGCCTTTATTGGTCAGAAAGGGCCGAGCTTGGAGAGAAACTCGCCTTGGTGTTTTGTTGTTACCGGTATGAGGTAACAATGACCAGGTCGGACAGAGACTAAATTTTTGAGACCAATAAAGGGGTCAGAAACGGCCGAGCGAGCTTTGAGAGAAACTCGTGTTGGTGTTTTGTTGTTACCGGTATGAGGTGACTCGAATGTCAAATAAGTGTTGCCCCTGGTAGAGTGTTCTTGAGGATGGATCAAGGAGACATCTAACCGAATGGAGTTTTGGCAATTGATTGAATTGATAAGAAAATTGCGGACAGAGCAATTGTGATGGAAGTACATACATAACGAAGTCACACAGAGACGTGTGACAGGTCAGAGATGGCCGTGTCGGTGATGATGGTAAATCGAAGATATAGATTAGTCTATGATACGCGTGAATCGATGGTATTGGTTATCTATGGTTCGTGGAGATCGCGAGGTCTGTCAAGTTGTAATCTGTTGTGGAACGTCAAGCTGACAGTAGTGACAGCTTGGCGAGGTGACGTCATGCTCTGGGGTGAAGTGTCAAGATTTGGCACTTGGACAGAAGGATTGCAGAAATGGCGGGAAGAGCATTGAGGGCTTGAAGGCTCGGGAAAATACCAAAAACAGAGCTTGTATGTCAACTCGTCGGCATTTCATAACAGAAGGGCTGTTTGCGTGATTATTGTGACCTGCGAGACACTCCTGAATCGTCATATAAATTGCCGTGATATAGACAAGGTTTTATTTAAAAAACAAGTGAACGAAATTTTTTCCCAAAAATAAATTAAAAATAATTTAATTAAAAATACTAGCGGCCAAATTTTGATTGGCAACCCTATATATATATATTCTCCAAATTATAAATATGCATAAAATTTTGGATTTTACCAAAAAACAGATGAGCGCAGTAAACCTGCTATGGGATCTTAGACTATATGGTCTATGGTATAATCTTAAATCTATGATCTAAGGCCGCGCGCACTTTGGACCAGAATTCATATCGTACGATTACATAAGATCTCAATGGCTGAATACGTTTTCTTTGTCAAATATCAATCATCACATTTGTGAAGTTTTCTTTGGTTGGAGCGCGCGAGCGCGATGAATAAACTGTATTTTCATGATAATAAATTCTCTTATAACTCGAAGACTGCGGTGCCTGGCGTCGTTTTTATCGTCTGTTGTTATTTATTAACAACTTGTGTTTATGTATATGTACTCTGTGTTGAACAGACAATAGTCTGTGCAAATGTGAAATGACAAACACTTGACATGACGTGGACGTGGTCCGTCCGTGAGACCGTGACATTGTTTGTTTGTATAGAAAGTTAGATACCGGTTAATTGTAATTGGAGTTTATTTAGCAATATTACATTGCCAATAATTTGTGTGTGACTGTATAAAGTTTAACGGTTTATTTTACGTTACTTGTACACATTAGAATACTTGACTAGAGATTTATGGCAATAATGTCATCTCAAATAATTAATAAGTTTAAACAATTTGATGCATACGCAAAAACTTTGGAAGATTTTCGAGTAAAAACAGCAACAGGAGCAACAAGTATATATTTTTAGTTCATTTAGTAACTGTAAATGAACATTATTCCGAGGCCGGTGAAATCTTCAACTTGATAACTGTCATAGTGAATTAAGTTCCTAAAATTAAAAATATATGATAAATTAAGTAAATTATTTACTGTTAATTAATAATGTACACTAGGTTATATTTATTGATGTCACTAAAATGCATGGCAAAAATAAAACAGATAATTTCATAAACCTAAATACTATTTCAGTGTAACATGGGACAAACATTGTTATTTTTTTTCAGTTACAGTTGTAGGCGGTATCATAATGGTTTTATTGTTTCTCTCGGAGCTACACACTTATATGTCTCCAAACATATCTGAAGAATTATTTGTAGATACATCAAGGGGACACAAGTTACGAATTAATTTTGATATAACAGTCCCTAGAATCTCTTGTAGCTGTAAGTAAACTTTTATTGATATAGAAGATATTTTGCAGTCTGCATGGTGTTAAATAATGAAACATGAGTTATTTTGTAGATAAAATAAAAGTAGTTTTGTTCACAAATTTGTAGATTTAGTCTTAGACGCCATGGACTCCTCCGGAGAACAACACCTTCAAATGGATCATAATATACACAAAAGACGATTGGATCTTAATGGCATACCAATTGAAGAACCAAAGAAAGAAGAAATGGCTATTTCAGTAACGGTAGCTATTTTTGAACAATGTTATTAATAATAATTATCATTTATTTCTGGCAGTAATAGCCTATAGATTTTTAGCAAATACACATTTATTTTGAATACTAGGGGTTTGTAACACAAAATATTATTGTGGAAGTATTTTTATTACTTTTTTCTCAATTTTAATATGCAGACTACAACAAATAATTGATTAAATCTGTTTTTACTATGTACTACTTAATACATTTATTTCAGCCTAAACAAAACACATCTGAAGTAGCCCTACCAATTTGTGGCAGTTGCTATGGTGCAGCCTTTAATGAATCCCAGTAAGTAGTTTTATCATATTATAATATCATTTATAATATTATAACAAAGCTGAAATATGTGGTCTTCTAAGTAAAAAACCTTTTTGATAGATGCTGTAATACATGTGAGGATGTCAAAGAAGCATATAGATTAAGAAGATGGGCAATTCCTGATTTAGCAACTATAGAGCAATGCAAAGATGATGACTCAATTGAAAAAACTAATTTGGCACTTAAAGAAGGATGTCAAATATATGGTTATATGGAGGTTAACAGGGTAATTATTATAGGTTTTAACTCACCCCTGCTTCAATTTAGTTAATCTGTACCTATGCACATCATTAGCACACATGCCCTAAACATTGCATAGATACAATTGATAGAATGCATTCTGGGTATAACCTGGCTACATACATTCTTTAATTTAAAAAATGATCTAATGAACAGTATACTCATAATACAGCTATAACTATTATGGGTATAGCTGTATTATGGTAATAAAATAAATACAAATGTTTGTGAGGATGTATGGATGTTTGTTACTCTTTTACAGAAAATCTACTAAATGGATTTTCATGACTTTTAATTTCATGAAACTCATAATATAGCTTACACATCAGAATAACATATAGGCTATAATTTATAAAAATATAGTGTGAATTATCCAAAATATATAAGCGAGGGCGGGTCACTAGTAGATAATAACATATAGTCATTAAACACAAGGATGCTTGCTTGATACCATTAATTGTGTTAATAAAATAATGTGTTTCCCCACAGGTCGGAGGAAGTTTCCACATAGCTCCTGGGAAAAGTTTTACCATTAACCATGTCCATGTACATGATGTTCAACCATATTCATCGTCAGTGTTCAACACCACCCACATTATAAAACACTTGTCGTTTGGAAGTGACATTAAGAGTGCCAATACAGCTCCTTTAGATGGTGTTGTAGGAATCGCTAAGGAAGGTAAGGTACTGAATTGAAGGTGCGATATTGACTTCAGACCCACTCTGTGCTCAAAATTAAACCTTAATTCACTCTTACTTCACATTTACACATTTTCTTTCATGTGTATTTAATACATATTATTACATAAAAATTTGTGCTTTCTGCACTTCTTTTCCATGTAAACTTTAACTGTACCAAATCTCACACTCCTATGTGCACTTATTATTCTTAAGCGGAGGTATAAAGGTTTCCACTTCACATCACTACATAGTATAAAACAAAGTCGCTTTCTCTGTCCCTATGTATGCTTAGATCTTTAAAACTACACAACGGATTTTGATGCGGTTTTTTTTAATAGATATAGTGATTCAAGAGGAAAGTTTATATGTATAATATATTAAAGTTTTGTGTAAATTGGTTTTCCCGAAGCGAAGCGAGGGCGGGTTTACTAGTATTAACATATATAGATAATCTCTGTTGAATAAATATTTCATAGAATCAGTTTGAATAGATTGATTGGGTTTTATTTATTACAACACATTTTTTCTTAAATGAAACAAAACCTTCATGAAGAACCTAAAAATATTGAATAATGTTGGAGATATCAATTTTTCATAACTCAACCTGATCAAATAAAAATAAAATTTATTTTACATCACCTCATAGTGATCTGCCATAAACAAGTGATAGTGTTGATATTATTAATTATAAAGTATACACACACCTTCACACAAATATCTACCTTTATTTGAAAATAGTATTTGCAAAGTTGTCACACTATTTTTGCTAGTATCATTTACATTGCATCAGCCAGATAATGTTTTAAATGGAAATTTAAATACAAACCAAGCTTTAACTTAATGGTTTTAATTAAGAGATAAGTAATCCTACACATTAATATATACAAATAAAGGAAAATTATATCTCAACAACGAATTCCAGTTCCGATAGCCATAAAAGTACCGAATGTACCTCCGCCTTGGATCATAACTTTTCCAACAGAATGCACTAATTCCCGACCTCTCGCTCCATATCTGCAAAGTAATTAAAATATATCCATGATGATTGATATGTTATTTCAGTGGTTTGCTTCGAACAATTTTCAATTATAACCTCAACGCTGTGAAACCGCCGAATAATCCGCCGCTTGCCATTCCAACACAAAATCCTATCATGAATCCCATCTTCATCTTATCGAAACAAGATGGTCCCTGACTTTGATAAACACCTCCCGGTACTGGCATTATTATATTAAATGAACTTCAGACGCTATTAAATATTCCCAATATCTAGGTTCCCAATAAATCACAAGCTAATAAAATAAAAATACATGACAGTTCTTTCAAGTGAAATCTGTCAAAAAATGACACTGACTGGTGCTGGGGTAGGGTAGTGGGGTAACTGATTGACAATATTGACATGACATGACAATTAGTGTTGCTATCAGACAATTACTGTATACCAGTCTTTCTTTAGATAGGATATTATTTTAAAATAAAAATAAAAATATTTTTCTTTAATCTTATCTTATATCTTTAAAGGAGCAATTCTTGTATATATATAATTGGATAGTATATAGGGGGTTTCGGGGGCGATAAATCGATCTAGCTAGGAATTATTTTTAGAAAATGTCATTTTATTCGTGTTTTTGTAGTCCCAATTTAAACTGAAAAATATGACTCTTCCTGACATCTATTGGCGAATAATAATACTTTTTTGTGAGCAACTAATTGCTTTAACGACACAACAGCAGATGGCGTTGTTAAGTAACACGAAGTCAAAAATTCAATTTATAAAAATCCCTACTTCCCTACTAATATTATAAATGCGAAAGTAACTCTGTCTGTCTGTCTGTCTGTCTGTCTGTCTTTGTCGCTTTCCCGCTTAAACCTCTCAACCGATTTTGATGAAATTTGACACAGACAATCTTTAGACCCTGAGAAAGGACATAGGCTACCTTTTATTGCGATAAAAAGGGATGAAGAGGTTGAAATAGAGGTTGAAAGTTTGTATGGGATTTCTTCGGGTTTTAAGCACAGCGCCATCTAGGGGTGAACCTTCCTAACTTAAAGAATAAGAACGCCTAGCGCCATCTCTTAAAGAACCATGAAACTTTATATTTAAGCACTTGATAATAAGTTTCCCGAAGCGAAGCGAGGGCGGGTCGCTAGTAAAAAATAAAACCGAGCGAAGCTCGGTCATCCATCTAGTAAGTACTTAAACGAAACGACGACCCGAATGGCGTAATGTTTAACACGCCGGATCGCCGTTCCGAGGGTCCTGGGCTCGATTTCCAGCGAGGCGGAAATTTGAATGATGAGTTTAGTGTTCTTGGTCTGGTGTGTGTTCTTGTGTTGTGTGTTGTCCATGGCACCCACGCACGACACAGGGAATCTTAATGTGGGGCTATGAGTGTGTAGCAGTATTTATTTATTAATTTATAAATAGATAGGTACGGATATTAACTGCTGCTATTTCGGCATGTTTCACGTCACGTGAATCTAAGTGACCAAGGTGCATAAGTTGCATTTGGCATACTAGAATATAATTATGTAGTCGATTGTAATGTTACATTTTTCTGGGCTGAGCGTGCATTTGTCAGAAGACGCAATTTTATTTTTTAGATGTCAAGAGGGGTAGTGTAAGTAAACTGTAAAGTAAAACAGTCCTCTGACAAACGCAACCCAAATGTAACTTTTCAATTAACTCAGACTGATGTCGCATTTGAATTATTAAGGAACTTTACATTACAGCTACATAGTATTAATAAATATTACTTTAAATTTTCCGCTCATTATACACTACCACTACATAGCACTCAAAAAGAAGTTATACTAATAAATAATTACTTAAACTAAATTCTATAAGAAATGTTTAAATTTGTTAAAAAATTGGCTCTTGTTGAAAATACAGCATATTAATCCCTATTTCGTACAACATTCCATTCCTCAAAAATATTTTTAATTTTTCATACCTCATACTGCACTTTAACCAATAATGGTAATATGTATGTGATTTTCAACATCAAGCATAATGCTGATGTTATTTGCGAATGGTGGTGCTTTACTAAGTTGACTAGCTACTGCCGCTTTCTAAACTAAATCACACATTTAAGTTACAGAACTGACTCTTCCCATGCATGCACCAATGATCCACTGGATTTACTTACGTCAGGAACATCCAACGAAGTAACTGATAAGATGTCACTATGCCCTTTGTTGAACACTGTCATAAACATATAACATTCACATTCACTTATTTTTTCAGGTGCTGTCATGTTCCAGTACTATATAAAAATTGTGCCAACAATGTACGTCAAATTAGATAAAACTGTTTTATATACCAATCAATTTTCGGTTACCAGGCACCAAAAGTCAGTATCAAATATTAATACAGAATCGGGCATGCCTGGTGCTTTCTTTAGCTATGAGCTTTCCCCCCTTATGGTGAAATATACAGAAAAAGAAAGGTAAGTTATTTTAAACAAATGGTTTAATTATTATTTACATACATCATTACCTAATGATTTTTCCTTTTATTTCAGGTCCATTGGTCATTTAGCTACAAATATTTGTGCAATAGTGGGCGGAGTGTTCACAGTTGCAGGAATTTTTGATACATTATTATATCACTCTGTTAATGCATTTCAAAACAAAATTTTACTAGGGAAAACTGGTTAACAAAGTTTACATAGTTTTTAAGAATAAATTAAAGTCCACAACATTACATTTGCCATAGGTTTTACAAAATTCATTATCTGTTTCCTGTACTAGGGCCATTATTGGTACATAATTTTCTTTTGTCGGGTCATATTGTGCTCTTCCTAACTTCTCTAGAAACAAATGTCTTTGTTTCACCTTAAAATTTCTAAATAGCAATACACGTGGATTTGATAATATAATTTTATGATTTATTTTCATTATATTGTGAATAAAATTAAACCTTTCCAATAAAGATTTTTGATCTGAAACAAAAATTACAATAATTTATTGTTACTGTTTTACCCTTCATACAACAGACAAACTATAATAATTAGTATATAAACTCCCAATAAAAAACAAGTTGGAAAATTATTACTTACTATTCTTATATATATATTTATTACTTACTTATTACTTAAATTTGAGTTTCAAATTACTTTACAATAATTAAAGGATTTTTTAATGAAAATACTTTACATCTATCTATAGGTAGGTACTTGTTAATAACAAAATAGTAAATACACTTCTATGTCTGAACCCCCCATGCGGAAATCCAAAAAAGTAGGGCTGAGCCTGTCCCGCATGGGACATTATTCTGAGCTAAAAATCAGGACGTCTGGCAACCCTGATTAGTATATGCCATGTTGTGCTTCTGCTTTACACACAGTTTAAATATTAATTCATTAGTGTAATTTGCTTCTACAAAATTAAAACTTACTCATCATCCATAATTTTGGTGTCTTTAAAAGCAACTCTTTCCTCTCGTCGTCTTCGAATCCCATTTCTTCTTTGATTACAAATGAATTCATTTGTATATGATGCAGATTATAGGTAATTAACTTAGGCTGTTTACTTGCTAGAATTCTTACTTCATTGCCAACTAAATTAAATTTTTCTTGAAAATATCCCAATCTTGTATCGATTCTGGTAGTACTGAAAACAGTAAATAAGCACTGTTTACTTCTATTATACTGCATCTACCAAGAGCAAGAATAAGTTAAGAGTAATATATATTTCACAGAACAATAATAATTACTAATGCATGTAAATATTCTTTAATCTACTGCAAATTAATGCTGCAACACTTACCTCAACATTAACCAAAACGGATTTTTAGTAATAATTCGCTGAATTTGTTCATTACTGAAACGCTTAGATTCCATGTAATTGACTCTCACTGTCAGGTCATCTAGACTTTCATAAAATATCAAAGGATTTTTTGTAATAAAAGCGCCTAAACTGCCAGACTCAACATAATCTTTCAGAAAAAGAATATGAGGCTTGATATCATCAAATTTAAGCTTCAACAATCTCTCAACAACATACGGTTTTTTTTCGATTTTACTCAAGTCCACTTGTAAGTGAAGTAAATTTTGTAGCATTTCTGATTTATTTACATAGGCTGCTATATTGAATGATGGTGGAAAATTGGGTGTAACATAAGACATGTCTTCTGTAGCTTTCTGCAATACACCTTGATTTATTGCAATCTTTGCAATAGTATTATCATTAGACAAACTACTGCTAAAAAATCGGTTAATTGAATTAAAATGTAACCTTATAAAAGTTTTTGTTAAATTTTTAACATTCATTTTGTATATTAATGGACTGAAAAACAATAAATATTTATATTAAATTACTGTTAACTTTAATAAGTCTGTTCGTTTAAATATTTTCCTTATTTAGGTTCTCTTGAACACTGCTGGCTGAATAAGTCTTTATTTACTTATTAGTGTTTGAATTGAATAGTGATTAACTTTTATCTGATACTGATAACTCTCACTTTCAATCTCTCTACGTAATTTAAATTTAAGTATGTTTAATGCTGAATTCACTAATTCACGATTTGTTGTCATTGTCAGCCTGTTAAGTTATGCCTGATGCCTGATTGCCGGCTGATTTTGACATCTTTGACGGATATATTGGATCCATAGAATAGAAATATGAAACCTATGGAAGTGACATGTCAACAAAAATGCGTGCCACTGTTATGTCATCTGGACACAAAACATAGCGGCTTTAGTGCTGACTAATAAGTCATGACATCAACTACTCATGACCTATAACTGCACATGAGAACCTTGCCAATTATAATGTAAATCTTCCCTTATTTTCCCGACAACATTAACAATAAGGAATATTTTTAACGTTATTTATAGCGAACCTGTGTATGATTAAAGATGGCTGATTTGACTTTGACCACGACTTTTTGACAAGACAAGTACCGGCTGAACTGACTGACAATACATGGCATACATGGCAACTGGCTGACAATACATGACACAAAACATGGCGTATTTTCGGCCTCATTTGACAGTGGCATTTGTAGTACTAAAAGAACAATATGTCGTGTCCCTATTATATAGGTCAATGATTGGACCAGTGAGATCCTGATGAGATCACAGTCAGTCAAGTCACAAGGCACAGAGAACTGTAAGACGCTAATGTCAATGCACAAAAATAGAATCGCTAGGTATTTCTTAAGTTAGAAGAACTCCTGAAATGTTAAATTAGTT
This sequence comes from Ochlodes sylvanus, assembly GCA_905404295.2. Classification (NCBI taxonomy): domain Eukaryota; kingdom Metazoa; phylum Arthropoda; class Insecta; order Lepidoptera; family Hesperiidae; genus Ochlodes; species Ochlodes sylvanus. The sequence goes on along the minus strand of FR990125.1, from coordinate 9,030,296 downwards.
TAATGTCCATCGATAAGAAATCGAAAGACGCATCGTTTGACACACGACGAACAAGAGAGTTTGAACCAATGGTGAGTCGTTATTCAAAAATAAAACACCGCGTGCGTGTTGTGTAATTGTTTGACGCTAAATAAAATGGTTTTTTGCTCTCCTGAAAAGTTGCGTACCTATTTTGACATCTGCAGTGTTAGAACTTAAATATACGACGAAATATAATAATTATCTGTTGCCTGGTCTGTAATTCTTTACAAACAGAATATCAACTATATTTTCACTGTCTACAACTCTACAGTGTTCTGTTAGATAATTATCTATTTTGCTAGTGAAGAATAGGGTTCTCAACTTAGAGTATATATTACGGTAGTATAGAGCACGCGCATTGCACAAAATGTTCAGCTCGCAGCGTAGGCAGGTGTGCTATAGATATTTATATTGAGAAGTGTATGGCAATTAGGGATGTACCGATTACATTACGTCACTATCGACTGTCGAAAATTATGAGTAATAGAAATGTAAGGAAATCGTGTGGCTTGTTATATTAAAGTTTATGAAATAAAATATCGGGTTTAGTGTAATTTTTTTTATTACAAAATCTATATATAAAAGGAGAAGTTGAATGACTAACTGACTGACTGACTGACTGACAGACATATCAAGGCAGGGCCTAAACTATAAGGGTTAGAAACTTGAAATTTTGCACAGGGGTTCGTTTTATAACGTAGGTGAGCACTAAGTAAGGATTTTTGAAAATTCATCCCCTAAAGGGGTAAAACGGGGGTGCAAAGTTAGTATGAAACTTTGCAAACAACAATCAAAATTCAAATATTTGCAACAAAGTAACTAATATTTATTGAAGTAAAATAGAATGCTAGTGTAAATAGTAAAATTAAAAACATAATTATAAGAAACATCAATCAAAATTCAAATATTTGCAACAAAGGAACTAGGTAATATTTATTTAAAAAATCTTTCTTCTTCAAAGTTTTGTTTTAGTTGAATATGGTAATTTTATCAATAGAGTAAGAATTCTGTATAAAAACCTGTATCCAGTGCTAATCTGTAGCGCACATCGAAAATCTGTATAAATACGAAAAAATCTGTATATAATTATGGCAACGCAAATTTTTTAGACTTACTATAAGTTAAAGCATTAACTACTACAATCTATCTACTGACTACAATCCCACCTGATGGTAAGCAGCGATGTAGTCGAGGGTGGTAAGGCGCAATAACTTAGAAGCCTATTCACTCTTGACTTGAAGATACCTACATACATTGTAATCGAACGGAAATACCGATGCAGGCAATTTGTTCCAGTCCTTCGCGGTACGTATGATGAATGATGACGCAAAGCGTGACTTCCGTACTGGAGGGATGTTTACGACGAAGGGATGAATAAACGCCGTGAGTCGGGTCGTTCGATGGTAGAAAGGATTAGTAGTTATTTAGATGACTTAAGTATCTTAAACCTAATAAACAACAACAATTAAACAGTGACAGTAACTCTTTTACTACATTAGTACTCTAGTTTACGCTATAATATTTTTCGCATTAAAATACTAAAAAGTACTAAAATCGTACTAAAAACACACCAAAAATATTTATAATAAATGTTTAAAAGATTTTGAGTATTAATATATAATTGAGTTATATTAATAAAATAAATAATATATAACATTAATATAATATATAATATAATATATTAATGTAACTTTAATATTCAAAATCCACCTATATTATAGGTTACTAATAATTAAATAGTTTCATAGCTAACATTTAAAAAAATATTTTAAATATCGACTACAGCGTTGGTCGCGTCACATCACCGCTCTCCACGCTTCACTAAGCGCGGGGAACGGGGCGCGCGGGGAGTCCTACGCGTGCCTAGCGTGCCCGCCCCGCACGTCTCTTTCACCCCCGCGATGCGTGATTTGTTTTCATAAAAATAAGTATATAAATCGACTTACCGATGAAATGTGATACTGGATTTCAGTTTTGTGTGTTTCCTAGTATCGTGTTTGCAAGATTGAACTGCACATTTGACCATTTTGATACGTAAATATTCGAAAACTCTCTGTAGGAACGCACAGCGCTAGCACTCAAGTTCACTCAACCACGACTACAAGCGCTCGCGGCGGGAACGTCGTGTTGTTCTCAACCGACGTAGGAGTTCCCACCTCGTTGCGCGTGCTCTATACTACCGTAATATATACTCTAAGGTTCTCAACTTCTCAGGGTTCTGTATAATCTGTATCTGATTCTGATTGCCGTCGCCGTCACCGTCAGCCCGTCACATTCACGTTGTTTGACGTGACCTACCCTACGTCTCGTATCATTTTGTCATACTTTTAATTCCTAGTGATCGTCCTAGTTTTAATTCTTTCTTTCACTGTTGCTTTTATTGCGGTTTTTTGTTATCTCGGCGTATTTCGAGGTATGGACATATACATTTATTTATAAAATTTAAGTTTCGAATATTTTAAGTCATCGCAAAAGTTTTTGTCTCATTTATCGAAGTTATTTCATAAGATATGTGTCAGCTTTCACATTTCCTTGCCATATGGCTTATAGATCAAAGATAAAATAACTTCTACATTAAATCGATAATCTGATAATTTAGAGTTTTTAGACGACTCTAAACGATACGAGAGCAGTGATAGCTGAGCGGTTGGACGTTGGACTCCCGAACCACGGGGGGGCCCGGGTTCTACCTCGCACGCACCTCTAATTTTCAAAAATTATGTGCGTATCACAATTTAATTATCACTTGCTTCGGTGAAGGAAAACATCGTGAGCAAACCTGCAGACCTGAGAGTTCTTCATAATGTTCTCAAAGGTGTGTGAAGTCCTCCAATCCGCACTTGGCCAGCGTGGTGGACTATGGCCTGTACCCCTCACATTGTGAGAGGAGACCTGTACCCAGCAGTGGGACAGTTTGGGTTGCGATGATGAAATATTACCTACTAACTTAAAGAACACTAATTTTAATATTTATTTACGATTATGTTAATCTTTATTTATGTTATTCTAAATTACTGATTAGTAAAACTTGATTTATACTTTAATTTGAAATGATAAACCGTCATAAACCTAAGTGAACTTAATTGAAATTAAGAACTTGTAAATTAAATAGGATTTTTTTTATAGTTATTATAGTAATAGGGAAAGGGAATTAGGATGTGAACTTTTTAAGCTTCTACCACCCGGCCTATATTAACAGATCAATTGTTTTTTTTTGCAGGACCCAAACATCAAAATGGATACTTCTATGACTGGAAATGAAATACGGAAAAAGTTCATCGATTTTTTTATTGATAAAGGACATAGATATGTCCATTCATCATCTACAATTCCATTGGATGATCCTACTCTCCTTTTTGCAAACGCAGGCATGAATCAATTCAAACCAATCTTTTTGGGTTCAGTTGACCCCAATTCTGATATGGCTCAATATATAAGAGTAGTGAATACCCAAAAATGTATTCGAGCTGGAGGTAAACACAATGACTTAGATGATGTTGGAAAGGATGTCTACCACCACACTTTTTTTGAAATGATGGGTAATTGGTCATTTGGTGACTATTTCAAGAAAGAAATATGTACCTGGGCTTGGGAACTGTTGACTGATGTCTATAAATTGTCATCTGATAGATTATATGTTACTTATTTTGGAGGTGATGCTGCATCTGGGCTTGAACCTGATTTAGAGTGCAAAAATATATGGTTAAATTTAGGAATTCCTGAATCTCATATTCTACCTGGTAGTATGAAAGATAATTTCTGGGAAATGGGAGAAACAGGCCCATGTGGACCTTGCTCTGAATTGCATTATGACAGAATTGGAGAACGAAATGCAGCACATCTTGTTAATATGGATGATCCTGATGTCTTGGAAATTTGGAACCTTGTGTTTATCCAGTTCAACAGAGAATCAGATGGATCATTAAAATTGCTGCCTAAAAAACATATTGACTGTGGATTAGGATTAGAGAGATTGGTTTCTGTTATACAAAATAAACGAGCAAATTATGACACAGATTTCTTTATGCCTATATTTGAAGCAATAGAAGAAGGCACAAAAATGAGACCTTATTCTGGGAAGGTGGGCCCAGATGATGTTGATGGGATTGACATGGCTTATCGAGTATTAGCTGATCATGCCAGAACCCTTACTATTGCTTTATCAGATGGTGGATATCCTGATAACACTGGCAGAGGATATGTTCTGCGCAGAATTTTAAGAAGGGCTGTACGTTACGCCTCTGAAAAGCTGAATGCAAAACCAGGATTTTTCGGATCATTGATTCACACTGTAGTGAAATTACTTGGTGATGTATTCCCTGAAATCAAAAAGGATCCGGAATCAATTATCCAAACTATAAATGAAGAAGAAATACAATTCCTTAAAACTTTATCCCGAGGCAGAAATCTACTTAATAGAACCATTGAAAAACTTGGAGATGCGAAAGTTGTGCCTGGTGATGTTGCATGGCGTATGTACGATACCTATGGTTTTCCCATCGATTTAACTCAATTAATGTGTGAAGAAAAAGGACTTACAATTGACATGGATGCCTACGAAAAAGCAAAAAAAGAATCCCAACTGTGTTCCCAGGGAAAATCTTTGGGGCAAGAAGACCTTTTGGCTTTAGACATACATGCCATAAGTCATCTGCAAGAAAATGGAGTACCAGTTACAGATGATTCTCCAAAATACAATTATGTTCCATCTTCGCACGACAAAGAAGCAGAGTATTCTTTTGCCCCTTGCACTGCTAAGATAGTAGCTTTACGCAGAGATAAACAATTCGTCGACGAAATTTCATCTGGTCAAGAATGTGGTGTAATATTAGACCATACTAATTTCTATGCAGAACAAGGTGGACAAATATTTGATGAAGGATATATGTTAAAAATTGAGGATGAAAGTGTTGAATTTACAGTGAAAAATGTACAAGTTAAGGGTGGTTATGTTTTACATACTGGAAAAGTCGAAGGAGTTTTGAAAGTAGGAGATTCCGTATCACTTCATATAGACACTGAAAGGCGAAGACTCGTTATGAACAACCACACAGGCACACATATTTTAAACAATGTTTTGAGAAAGGTTCTTGGCAATGATTCTGACCAACGTGGTTCCCTTGTTATGCCTGATCGTCTAAGATTTGATTTTACCAATAAAGGACCAATGACTACACAGCAAATAAAAGAAGCTGAAGATCAAATTAAAAGCATAATTAATGATAACAAATGTGTCTATGCTAAACATACTAGTTTAGCTGATGCAAAAAAAATTAAAGGACTCAGAGCAATGTTTGATGAACACTATCCAGACCCAGTTCGTGTAGTATCTGTTGGCATACCAGTAGAAGAATTGGAGAAAAACCCGGATGGTCCCTCGGGATTCGAAACTTCTGTCGAATTTTGTGGTGGATCTCATTTACACCAAACTGGTCACATAGGAGAGTATGTTATTGTAAGTGAAGAAGGAATTGCAAAGGGTATTCGAAGAATTGTTGCATTGACAGGACCCGAGGCCACAAAAGCCTTAAATAAGTTAAGTATTTTGGAAAATGAAGTTAATAATATTGCAAACTTTATCAAAGAGCAACAAGATGGTGTAAGTCAGAAAGATACAGTAAAGAGAATTGTTGACCTCACAAATGAAATATCGCAAGCACAAATATCTTACTGGAAGAAGGATGAATTAAGAAACTTGCTCAAGAATCTTAAAAAACAACTTGATGATAAAGAAAGGGCTGCTAAAGCTATGATTGTTAATGAGGTGATAGAAAAAGCAAAGGAGTTGTGTATCGAAGAAAAAGATTCCCAAATAATTGTGGCTGAATTAAATGCTTTTGGAAACACAAAAGCTTTAGATGGGGCACTAAAACAAGTAAAACAATTACTTCCAAATTCAGCTGCTCTGTTCTTTTCCGTGGACGACGATTCCAATAAAATTTATTGTTTAGCAACTGTTCCTAAATCCCTAAATGAAAAAGGTCTGCTTGCATCGGAATGGGTCCAAACTGTTGTCCCAATGATGGAAGGTAAAGGTGGAGGGAAAGCAGAGTCCGCTCAGGCTTCTGGAAATAATCCTAAATGTCTTTATGAAGCTATTAAAAGGGCACGTGATTTTGCCACATCTAAGTTGTCATAAAGTGATTGATCATAGATCAGTTTATTATAAATACATGGTGTTGTATTTTGTTTCTTTATTAAACAATTTTATTTATATTTTCAAGATAGCTTATAGTATCTGGCGCAATATATGCAGAAACTCCATTGCTTTTTAATTATTTTCCATTGATTGAATTATATAAAGTGCATTAATACTAATTTTCTAATAGCATTATCAAATTAACATTAATTCATAATAAATACTTTTTACTTCTTTATTTTTATTTATTGCCACAACAAAATGATGTTTCAAATGATTTATTTCACTTGAGTTTTTTAATGGAATAGGATTCTTGACGCTTCCTAAGCCCAGCCGGGCACAGGGGTGGCGGGGTGAAGGGGGACACTTTACCGCGCCGTCTCAACGCTGCCCACAGCCATACGCGAGGCAGTGAGCGACCGTCAACCAGGCTAGACGTCGCTACAATTGCACAGTTGTAGCGTTCAGTCACCGTACCAGCCTACAAGTAATTTTTGAGCTAACAAGAAAAAAGTACGACAAGTTAGTTGTTTACATTCATCATCACCCGACTTAACAAGATTTTCATCCAATAGTAGAGGCCATAAGAATGAAATATGCAACAATATTGTTAACATAGAACTCAAAAACACGCAAAACACTCCATAATCCAAACATGCAAACGCTCTTTAATTAGGTTAAAATGACATCTAAAGAATAGAAGAGCAACGCTTCTTTAAGTTTATCATTGACCAGTAACCACCATGGTTGCACGGGTTTCTTCGGAAACGGGTAGTTAAATTTTTATGTTCCAAGTTTTCTTTAACATTGTATTATAATTTAGGGGTGAAGTTGAATACCACAAATGTCTGTGGTTATCGTATAATTTAATTAAATCACTACATTTATACTTTATCCATTTTGCCGCGTATCGAGCATATACGTACATCACATCCGTCTCCACTCAACATTACTGAGGTAAGGAGTCTATGAGCATAGCCGACACAATTGGGTCGCTGCGCGGCCGCCGCGTTGGTTCATGTTGCGGCAAGCCTCGACTCGCGGCATTGTCTCCACTAGATCAACCTCGGGTCGAGGCAGTCGCTCGGCCCAAGGCTGCCTCACGTGGATACGCAGCTTTACGGCACGTTCACATAGAACGTCCGTCTTAGAGGATCCGTCTAAACGGATATGTTATTAGCGTATGTAGTTGTATGAGCGATTTCGCACAGAATCCAGTATTCAGGATCCAGTAAAACGGACGTTCTATGTGAACGCGCTCTTAGACTTGCCTTCAAAAATAACAATGTTGCTGTGGCAAATTATAGACATACATATATCGCAAATTCCCCCCCATCAATCTCATACCTAAGTAAAATGTGAAAGAATTTTCGAATGTCGTTTACGAAGGACTTATTGAAATAGTGTAGATCTCAAGGTTCAATTTCATCGCAATTCTTTATTATAGGTACTTTAGTTGTTGTGCTTTACGGATGCGGGATACGGTGTCTTTTTAAATAAATAAAGCAAGAATTCACCAGTAAAGTTTTTATTGAACTTCATAGACGAACGTTTTTTAAATATGGTTCAAACAAAATATTTACCTTATACAACTGACATAATACACTAATTATATCTACACAATTATAATAAAATTATCGTTTAAACAAATATTCATACAAGTATTTGGTTGGTCTTTTTAGGACCGCACCAATCCCATTGGTGAATATTGCCTCTAATGGAGGTTGGTGCAGTAAAATTTATGTGATAATAATTTACATTAAATCAATAATGTCACTAGAAAATATGTATATATATTACTCCTGCCCAAATCCTTCCGTTTCTTCAATAGCATAGTTAAGTTTCTCACATAATTGTTCATAACTTTTGTATGGTGGTAAATCCAGCCTGTTAAAGCACGTATGAGATCGAGGAAGCCATGTATCTTTGCCAACCTGTAAAGTAAAAAAGAAGTTTTAATAATATATAGGCCGCCCATTGTATTGTGCATTTCCATCCAAAATCCCTATGTCTATATTATGGTGTGCAATCAATAAAGAGTTTAAATAAATAAAGATATTTCCAACATAGATGACATGTCATACAATGATATATTATACTAGATACGCCACCAACGCTCCTAACGCGTGCAGTGGAAACGATCCTACGTGTGACCCTTGCAATCAGTCGACCTGTCGCCTGTCATTGTGAGCGCACGTGTCGACTACATAATAAAAAAAAGGTAAAATGCCTTCTTGTGTATTTCGAAAGTGCAACAATTATGATAGAAAGGTAAAGAAAGTTGAATCACAGCTTGTTTCCAAACTCAATATTTATAGGCAACTTAGCGAAACGACGGTAAATGCAAAAAATTGACGTTCATAAGTGTATGCATCATACCTACATGAAATAAATGATTTGAGTTTGAGTTTATGAAATTGCTGTTTTTCTCTCTCGCAGTAATTAGTTTCTTATTTAATTTTATTTGTTTTTATTTAATTTTTTGTATAATGTAAATTAAATTTAATGTTCTTTTTTGCTTATGATCCTTAATCTTAAATGTTAATACTTCCAAGAGTCATTGCAGTTTTAGGCATAAATCATTCTAAGAATAAATGTCTCGTCTGTTACATTTATCTATGACACATATGGTAAACGTCAATAGACGTCAGTGCAAGATTTTGGTTGCGTTTGTCAGGTTCATTTTTCATAATAAGTAACATGTCTACCTCTTTTTACTTAAAATGTCATTGATGTCATAGGACTCGCTGCTGCGCTGCCCTTATCTTTTTATTAAATGTCACTGGTATGGTAAATGTCAGTGGTCAACGTCACCCATGGACATTAGTTACACCAATGGCGTAACCGACGCATTGTTAAGGTGTTATGAAGGAAGAGGAATGAAAAAATGTCATACGCATACATCCCGTGGTTACACCGACCACACAGCCGCTAGACTCCTAATAACAGGCGAATGGTTTCAAACAACACATCAGTATTATAGTACCGATATAAATTCGTGCCGTCTCATTCTTTCCCGTTGTTTAAATTAATCTATTTCTTTCCAACGTTTCGTGTGGCCTTGAATTATATTTTTGAACTTTATCTAGTTTTTGTTCATTGTCAGTTAAGAATAGATTATTTTTAACTCGTAAAAAGCGACTTCACAAAATTCTACAATGAATTTAGCCAATCACAGCGTTGAATTAGCCAGTCCCCCCGCTCGTCTTACCTCAGCTAGTGGTCTGAATGTTCTCCATACGGAAAATCAAACATTAGGAGTCTAGTGGCTGTGTGGTCGGTGCGTGGTTAATTTTTTGCAGTAAAACATCGACTGCAAAAAGACAAATGAAATGTATCATGACAATTATGAAGAATTACAAAAGGAGGCAGCGATTTCTTGGTTATTCATGTTGGTTGATAGATCTATGAGAAAAAGAGATAAAGTGAGACATATGTAAATAGACGAATATGTATTGGTGTTCGTTCTTATGCGCGAATTTTCAATGAGAGAGTAAACCGAATATACGGGCGAGTACTTAAACGAGGCGTTACCTTTTCTATACAGAAACGCTGCGGCCCATTAGATCCCATCAATTCCGCAAAACCTCCAACGGGAACTCTGCACGTCCCAGTCACAAACTGGAGTAATCTTGCACGTTTTTCGTTGTCCATCTGCCGTACAAACTGTAAACATACATCAACATCGGAACGTGAATGACTCACTGGCTGACTAATTTATTTACTATCACTGCGGCGGAATTGGTACCTAACCAATTCATAATACTCCTTGCGTTACTGCAAAAGTAGATAAGAATTAACCTATTGGCAGAATAACTAATTTAATCTGTTTCATCAACTTCTCAGTGTTTTAACAAGATTATTTCTGGATCCAACAATTAGTTGCTGGTAATTAATGCATATTATATTATACAGATGTGGCTCAAATTGAATAAAATATCAAAATGTGAAACTTCAAAACAACAAATACTGTCAGTCCAAATATTGATGTTTTGCTTTGCTTACGTAAGCCGCCATTTTGACTCTTTTTCGGTTTCGTTTCATTTGCGCGTCATTTCCGTTGCATCGAATTCCAAATCACAACGATACTTTAGAGGTTTTCACTTCAAAAACTAAACAAAAATTGTTACAACTCCGCGGGGAATTGCTTAGGCGAGCTTCCGGTGTGAACGCGCGCAGTTCCAGAGCCTCTAAACTGCACGGCTAGGCCGGAGGACTGCTAGTTATCAATTATCATAGGTAGGAACCCCATGTAACACAGAATCAATAAAATAATCGCTCTCTCGAGATGACTAGTCCTACAAACCTGCGCTTTACACGTCCTTAAAATTTAACTCACTATACTATGGCTTCAACCCATTAACGGCCTACTACCGAGCGCGGGGCACTCCCCATTTGTACTGCATCACGCTGTACCATTGCAGATTGGAAACACCACCGCAATGAACCTCTTATGTAATAATGGCGGCCCGGGTTTTAAATCATTATCAATAAAAGTGAACATATCGAACCTGCCAAAACCAGACGACTTGCTTGCTGGTCCTGGTGTAGTGGCGGTAGATGGCGTTGCGCGCCCAGTCGTCCACGTCCACCTCCTGCATGCCGCACAGCATCAGCTCCAGCTCACGTTCATCGAAATATTTCAACCACTCCAATGGTACTACCTATTAATTGGAAAATATAATTTAATAGCAGTTTAAGTAAACATTAAATTACTTATTAGACTTTTTATTATTCAATAAGGCTAGATCGTAAAATATTTAAAATAAAAAGTATTTGTGAATGCTTTATATACATAAAAAAAATATTGATTGATCTCTATCCGAGGCTTTAGTGCTGGGACTCTGAAGAACTGTCACGAATTTTGGTGTCTCGCGTACGTGTTGCCGCCTCCAGTGGCGTGTGGTGCATGTTCATACCAAAATTGGGATTATTATGGAATGGGAATGGGAATACAAATAAAACTTAATGCTTAGGTATCTCACAGAATGATTCTGCAGATTTAGGGCGCCTAGGCTCATGTTACGTAGAGACTACGAATGAGCATCACGTCTTCATGTGTTTAACAAACGGCATTTAGGCATCACAAACAAATATAAAACATTTATCACTATAAACGTATTTCAAGATAACAAGTTGTACAGAAGCCTAAACCAATGCGTCTCTTACCTCATTAAAGCCATCCAGGAAGGCTGATGTTTGTTCTTCAATTCCTCGGGTCATTCTCCATTGTGTAACCAATTGCAAGTATTGTTCTTTATTCGCCTGTAAAATCAAGCTCCAGTTTCAGTAAATAAAGGTATAATATGTTGGGTTAAGTTCAAATTAAATGTAAATTTATCTGTATCGTAATCTCATGCAAAACAATGACACTACGACGGACACAAGGACACGGATCATTATATATTATCATCATCATCGATCCAATAGGGATGATGCTGATGTCATGTTATGTAGACATCAATGATAATTATATAATTAGTTTATAATACCTCAGTAACGCGCTCCTTGTCACCGGCCGGCTTGAGCTCGTGGTGTATCACTTGGCCCAGCACCTCGAAGTCCACGCTGAACCACATTTCCAGGCCGCACTCGTCTATATCGTTATCTTTGATCCACACTAACGAGTTGTAGAATTCTGGATCTATCGATTCAATGTCTTTCATGGTGAGCTTCTTGTTCAACATTCGTTTGTAGAAAGGCATCGTGAATCCCGAATATATGAATCTGCCGTGATACAACGCCATCGCTATAAATCTTCCGATGAACTTGAAGTACAACAAGTGGTCGGGGTTGACGTAGCTGGCCGGATTTATTTGGAGGCTGTAGTTATTTTTGTTGGCGTACTCGAACAGGCAGTACATTGGATTCAACACTTCGTGTGAAAGCAAGAAGAACCATTCTCGACTCACGCCACCGTAATCTAAGCCCTCTTCGCCGCGGAATATTATGTACAATCGTCTACGCAATTCGTAAGCCGGTAATCTCATGATCTGAAACACATATGTTGTCATTAAATAATATTTCGATATACTGGTAAATAACCATGGCACAATTACGTGAAACAAGACTCATAGGACAGGTAGTAATTAAAAACCGACACATATTATTGCGATACAAAGTAAGCATACAAATAAGTCGTCAATGCAATTAAGTCTCAGCCCAAAATAACTTTGATAAAACACAATATACGAACCTGATGATAAGAGTCCTCAAACAGCGTTTGTCGCGATAACGTTATTTTGATGTGACTGGGTAATGCGTTGCTCTGACACAGGTATCTAAATTGGCTAAGTTTCCATCGGAACGATCTCTCGTAGGCGCGGGGTACTCCGTAGGCGCCTTGCGGGCCCTTGGGCGCTCCGGGGCGAGGGTCTTGGAATGTAGTGGTGCGAGTGTTGTGGTCCACGAAGTACCTGGTGCCCTCCTCCGTGAACCTGATCTCCCAGCCGGCGGGCAGCGCTTCCTCTAACGCGCTCACCTCTTGGCCCTGCAAACAATTCACACAAAACATTAATAATACGTTAACATTGACACTACTTTATACATCATTTGAATGTAGTAGCTTATAAGAATATATTGTGCAGTTAGGTTAGTTCCCAAGGGAATATATTACAGGGGAATAAAGTATCTTGTATCCCAGTCCAGGTCATAATCTACCGGTGTGTCAAATGTTATCGCAAACTAATAATTAGAATGATTATGATTGTATCCCTCACTTCAAAAATAATTGATTCCCATATTCCCATACAAATTTTCACCCCTCTTTCCAAGCCCTCAACTGATGATTTTATCTACATAAAAGATTAAATCGGTTCACCAGATTAAGCGTGAAAAGACAGACAGACAGACAGACTTTCGCATTTTCAATATTAGTATGAACATAAGGATCATAAAATCCCATTGTTTAGTAAGTATGTGATGACCCTGCTCGCCAGACGGGCCGCAAAATTGATCCCCAGTAGTAATTTCTGCCATTTTACGTGACAGATAAATATTTACTCTCGGAACTCAATTGTATGCAGTGTGTGAACATCAGCGCAATTCGCAACAATTTCAATGCGAGTTAATTTTATTTACTCCTCGTTAACAATGAGCAAGCACAGCATACTTAAGTCACGTTCACGTCTAGTTTATTCTATGAACATTGCATATATTGGCCAATATCGGTCGGCCGGCCTGCATCGGTGACACCTTTGATATTACTAACATCCGTGGTCCACGGTGACGACTTCCCATCGTCTGCTATCAAAAGAAAAAGAAAACTATCTAATATACCTGGGTACGCGGGTCCTCCCATTGCGTGGTGCGGTTTTTGTGATTGACGAAGTAAACGCGTCCGTCGGGCTGCACCCGGCGCTCCCATCCCGCGGGCAGAGCCCCGAACGCGTCGTCCGCCCCTGGGGCCGCAGCCCCCGCCGCCGCCGCCGGGGGCGCCGCGTTCGGGGGATTAGCCACATTCGCCGAAGCACCGCTGGCGCCACTGCCTACACATACAAATATTCTGTAGTAATGTCTAGGACTATTTCACTGTCACACCAGCTGGAAATTCTGCTTGAACCACCCATAAAATAATAATATGAATGGTTGCTAGTGACATCAACATAATCATTATACATAATTATTATGATTATTGTATTATAATAAATTGTAACTGATGTCTGTACATGGAAGATATTTTAAGAAAAAAATCTATTACTATTTAATTACCCAATAGATCCCATAAAAGTGACATTTATTTTTGGTGTTTGTCTGTACGTTTGTTCCCGCTTATCTCAGAACGCTTATTTGAACGCGGTATTACTGATGTATGTATTACTGATCTGTACTTGGTGGATACACGGAAGCGTCGCGGAACCTACGACCACGACATAATTAACTTATTTGTTACATTAGGTATTAATATAAAAGAATTCACAGATGGGTAAGGTGATGATTGAATCATTATAATATATTTTTGCAAGAGCAAGAGCATAACAAATTTAAAAACATAACACATGTTAGGAAGATAATATTTGATAAGTTCTGAAATCATTTGTAAAATATATTTCGTTAATCTTGAGACTTGATAACGTAACTGATACGAAATGCATGGAGCGATTAATGCCTAAAGGTATTTTAAAATTTGTTTAGTCTAATTGATTACAAGTTATTGTTAAATTCGTTTATATGTTTAGACTGCGAAGGATATTTTCTTTTTTTCGTCAATTTCTACCGATCCTTAAAGAGACGCTTTTTTTCTGGTTTACGCATAAACTAAACGGGCACGGCAACGGTTTAATTAAACATACCATCGGTAGGACCTTAGGAGAAATAATAGCCTACTTTGCTCGATACCTATTTTTTATTATTTAATTAAAATAGAGGGGGAGTGGGGGATCCTTTGTTAATAAAGATATTTTACAGAAAACAAAATCACCAAAATTAAGTAAACTATGTATGACTGGTACTGCAGTAGGCAGTAGCGTAGGCGAGAGATACCGCACCGAAACGGCAACTGTAAAGCATGCGAATCTTCGGCCCGAATGCTTCGGCCATAGGACGCAAAACGAATATTATTTTATGTACGCCTACATAAAATGCGGCGCACACAAACATGCCTGGTTTAATACCTTTGATTGAAGATAACCTACGAGTTTAAATAATACTTTGGTATAACTTGAAATAAATTGGTCAACGGAGAATGATTATTTTTGCCTGCAATTTTCTCCCACTTCAGATGAACTCCAGAACCATAATTATTAGTTTTTAATCTAACCGTCGTCTAAATACTGTGTTCAAAATACTGATTCTAATACTTATTAGAATCAGTATTTTAGGGATAGGGGATTTTATTATAAAGATATATTATGTAAGAAAATATTATAAAAAAAAAATTAAAACAAAATATTATGGTATACCTAAGTGAAATATGTTTTTGATGCAGCACGTGATTTAGATGTAAAATCATGGTTATCATGACGCACCATCGGTGAGACAAAGACCGAAGTGCTAATTTTCAAATTGTTCAGGACAGACGTTTTAAGTTTTTTTTTTTACATTATTATAGTTTTATTCTACCAATATTAATTTAAAATAGTTATTTTGAATGTGAAGAAGTATTTTTGTAGTGAATGTCTTTGTTCCTACGGGTAGAAATTAGCTTTTAAGGCACATTGGCATATTTAACTCGTTTTCAGAATTTTTAGCACTTCGGCCCTTGTACTACCGTAGGAGCGATTGTGTATAATGAATTAAGTTGCTATCTATGTCGAGAAGGTATGTTGAACTGTAAATATCTTAATAACATAAATATATTTTTAACCCCGGTTTACCTTTGAAAAATACTTACGTGACTTGGTAATCAATTTTATTTACTAAACTGATAAAATTAAGTAATTATGAAGCCATTTTAGGCCATTTCCCCATACTTATTGGTCATTGTCCTTTGTCAAAGTCAATGATTCAAAATGATTAATTGGCTGGTTTCGCTGAGACTACTTCCCAAGGCATAAAATTCCATAAACTTCCTGCATATGTCAAGACAAATATTAATAACTTTAATCTTTTAATTCGAATGTTGTATGAAGTTTACGATTGCGGCTAGTGATTCAACGAAAGTAAACAAAGCATACCAGATTCACTGACAAGTTTCTAGACTTGTTTATTTACTTGTACAAACATTCAAAACATTCGACCATCCGACAGGAAATCACATTATCAATATTCAAGACTAAAATTGATAATACGCGAGTAGGAAAAATAACAGTTTACTGCTATGTACCTAAATCATAGTGAATAAACACCAATAAATTCGACTTCCTAGAAGAAATTGCTATTGGCTACAACCCATTAATGGCCCACTACTGAGCACGGGTCTCTTCTCGTACCTGAGGAGGCCTAGAGCATACTCCACCACGCTGCTCCAGTGCGGATTGGTGGAGGGGTTAGTGGCCAACCCAAGTGTCGGAAATTTTAAGCCGCCCGAAGGTATCCGACATGGCTTAACGACTGCTACCAAATGATAACAACCGGGACCGACGGCTTTACGTGCCCTCCGAAGCACGGAAGCGCTCAAGAAATTTTTGCCACTAGCGGTCAGATATTGATCAGAGATTGAAATCTAGTGATGACACTATCCAAGGATTATAAAAAAACCATAGAATGCTATCAATAGAATAGTTATCATTATTTTATCGGCTATTTAGGAATCGTCCTATCGTTTCTACTATTGCTATTTATGAAGCATAAATTAGAATTTACAATACAATTTTATGGGGTAGAAGTGGTTATAACCGTAAAAGTGTACAATAGATAATTTCAATTTATGCTTAGAGATTGAAATCTAGTGATGACACTATCCAAGGATTATAAAAAAACCATAGAATGCTATCAATAGAATAGTTATCATTATTTTATCGGCTATTTAGGAATCGTCCTATCGTTTCTACGTAATATTTTATGTACAAAATATAATTGCAAATCGATAACACAATTTTATCAAGGGCGTTAATGTCAGTGACGTAAATACATCTTTCCAGCTAACATGTAATTTTTACTTTCTACGTAATTATAAATATTATAAAATATGATTACCTACTATTGTTTACTCTTTAGTTTAAAAAAGTTTACGAAATTACAGTAATGTCGCTGATTACAGTAAATGATTACATCTTTACTTTTTTCATAATCTTTCCAGAAAGTAACGTCGATAAATTTTTATTTATCGAAATATTTATTTACATTATTTTGTTTATATGTTTCTAAATTGTAATAGTACCAGATCCGGCAGCATGTTTATTGCGCTCATCTGTTTTTTGGTTAAATCCAAAATTTTATACATATTTATTACTAGGAGAATATATATATGTATGGTTGCCTATCAAAATTTGGCCGCTAGTATTTTTAATTAAATTATTTTTAATTTATTTTTGGGAAAAAATTTCGTTCACTTGTTTTTTAAATAAAACCTTATCTATATCACGGAAATTTATTTATAGAGTCTAAAAAATCACGGTTGCCTTTGCGCACCTGGCCGCAACCTCTTGGCAACCAGGTGTAAACAGGTACGATTTCGACACATTTATACGTTCATAACGTACATCTATTAATTATACATCAAATTAAAGCTAATTTTTTTCTATTTATTATTATATATGGTTGCCAAATAAAATCCGGCCGCAAATAAGGGTTGCGGGCTGTTAAAGATGATAAATATTTAAGGTAGAGTGACGAAGAAAGCGATTGTAAGCTGTGCGAATTGCGCATGCGTCGAAAGTTAGTGTTCATAAAAACAAAAAATTGTAGGTAGTAGAGCCTAGGATCTACTACCTATGTAAAATAATTAATTTTAATTGTTTTGCATAGGTAGTAGAGCTTAGAGTTGGCCCGGGGTAGTACTACCGCCCGCCACGGTACTTAGTACCATTTCTACCGTGTAATAATTGTTTTAACAGCAATTGTGTTCCGGATAGAAAGGTGTGGAGCCGGCTACACTTTTTAGAGGCGACCATCTCAGTCCTCAAGGGTAGCAACACATCTGTGACCGAATTATAACGAGACTCTTACTAACATTTACTAACTGGACTATTACTAACAATAACTAACAGGACTAATATTCACTAACAGTCCCTGTCCCAGTCCTCATACTTTCAAACTAACCAACTAATGTTCTAACACCGTCACCTGACCGGACTAACTATCCCAGTCCCCATATATGAGTCTTGTTCTAAGTCGGTCACAGTTGTCATGGACGGCAGCGGAAGGTGGTGCTGCATGCTCGTTTGCTGCCTTAAATCAATAAAAAAAAAACAAAACATAAAGACCTAAAAGGCCGTTTCGTTTTTTTTTTCTTTGACTTAATCGCCACTTACCATCAGGTGGAATTGTTGTCAAAGCATTAACTTCTCTTATGTAAAAAAAAAACTACGTTTTATATTTACCTTGTTGTTTTATTTGTGCATCTAATTATTAAATTAATTAACGTAAAATATAATTGATAAAGATGAAGGCGTGTTTTCTGTGTAAAGGAAAAGGCAAAAAAGTACTCGACTTTGGTAATGCATCATTCGAAAAGTGCTCGCTAATGTTATTGTTTCGTCGTAAAAAAATATATAAATATCATGACACTTTATTAACAATGGAATCCACTAATGATTATGGATATCATTCAAATTGTCTGAAAAAAATAGTTGTAGTTCTAAAGCAAAAAGATAAAAAAGAATTTGAAGATTTTTGCAAAATACAAACCGTAAGTAAAATTTCAATCGAACTTACGAGTAAGAATAATAATTATAGGTTATAGTTTTTATACAATGTAAATGACACCGGTAACTTTGAGGTTGTTTTGTTTTTTTTATATAAAAATAAACTGTTGCATTTAACACATGAATTTTAGAAATAGATATTAGAAATAAAAATAATGAATTAAAAAAGTTATGAATGTTTATTTTTATGGAAAAACGTAGTAACGTAGTACCATCTACTAATTCCTAATGTATTAATTTCCCAGACAGGTAATTTATTTTTATGGAATTAAGGTCGATGACCCGGATAGCGCAACGGTTAACACGCCGGATCGCCGTTCCGAGTGTCCTGGGTTCGATTCCCAGCGAGGCAGAAATTTGAATGATGAATTTAAATTTCCGTTCTTGGTCTGGGTGTGGGTGTGTTCTTGTCTTGTGTGTTGTCCATGGCACCCACGACACAGGGAATCTTAGTGTGGGGCTATGAGTGTGTAGCGTTATTTATTTATTTAAAAAGGTAGCAAACGAGCATACAGCACCACCTTCCGCTGCCGCCCATGACTACTGGGACCGACTTAGAACAAGACTCAAATGGGGACTGGGATAGTTAGTCCGGTCAGGTGACGGTGTTAGAACATTAGTTGGTTAGTTTGAAAGTATGAGGACTGGGACAGGGACTGTTAGTGAATATTAGTCCTGTTAGTTATTGTTAGTAATAGTCCAGTTAGTAAATGTTAGTAAGAGTCTCGTTATAATTCGGTCACAGATGTGTTGCTACCCTTGAGGACTGAGATGGTCGCCTCTAAAAAGTGTAGCCGGCTCCACACCTTTCTATCCGGAACACAATTGCTGTTAAAACAATTATTACACGGTAGAAATGGTACTAAGTACCGTGGCGGGCGGTAGTACTACCCCGGGCCAACTCTAAGCTCTACTACCTATGCAAAACAATTAAAATTAATTATTTTACATAGGTAGTAGATCCTAGGCTCTACTACCTACAATTTTTTGTTTTTATGAACACTAACTTTCGACGCATGCGCAATTCGCACAGCTTACAATCGCTTTCTTCGTCACTCTACCTTAAATATTTATCATCTTTAACAGCCCGCAACCCTTATTTGCGGCCGGATTTTATTTGGCAACCATATATGATAATAAATAGAAAAAAATTAACTTTCATTTGATGTATAATTAATAGATGTACGTTATGAACGTATAAATGTATCGAAATCGTACCTGTTTACACCTGGTTGCCAAGAGGTTGCGGCCAGATGCGCAATGGCAACCGTGATTTTTTAGACTCTTTATATAAATTGCCGTGATATAGACAAGGTTTTATTTAAAAAACAAGTGAACGAAATTTTTTCCCAAAAATAAATTAAAAATAATTTAATTAAAAATACTAGCGGCCAAATTTTGATTGGCAACCCTATATATATATATTCTCCAAATTATAAATATGCATAAAATTTTGGATTTTACCAAAAAACAGATGAGCGCAGTAAACCTGCTATGGGATCTTAGACTATAAGTGTCAACTAATTCAATAAAAATAAATTCTTTGTTTATTTTAATTTCGATTTGTTTGTGAAAGGCTACGAATATTTCAAACATGATCATCATTGGTTAGTTTGTAGTAGAATCTCCAAAATATGTTTTAATCAGCAAAAAAAACTTAAATGTGCAATGTCTCAACATTTGGATAGTTCAATTATTATTCTATTCATTTATTTTGATAAGATATTAAGATAAAATTAAGTTTATAAAGAATAACATACATACTGTGTAAATATAAAAATAAGTATTGTGCTACTTCATAGCTATCAGTGAGTGGCGAGCGGTTGACACAGAGTTCAATGCCCTAACTCGTGTGTCGCCTTGAATTTTTACTATCAGCGCGGCTAAAGAAGTTTCCCTTAAAAAAGATACTTTTAATTTTATTTCTCCGGCCGCAATATACCGGCAGCGTTGGCAACCCTAGCAGAACTGGCCGGGCGCTTCCCCATAACGTACGCACCTGCGGGCTGCTCGTGGTCGGCGTCGGGGCGGTGCGGCGGCTGCGGCGGCGGGTACAGGAACCGCTGGTTGCCCTGCGCGACCACGTGCCGCCGCTCGCCGCGCCAGTGCTGGAAGCGCGCCAACCGCTCCGTGTCCGGCCGCTGCCAGGTGGTGGTGCGCGTGTTGTGGTCTACGTAGTACACGCGGCCGCGCGCGTCGCGCCGCACCTCCCAGCCCATCGGCAGCGGCTGCGGCCGCTCCCAGGACGTCGACCGCGTGTTGTGGTCCACGTAGTACCTGCCGGTATGTACGTAAACGCTGTAAGGCCTATAAGGTTACCACAACTAAACTAATATGAAACAATTAAAGTACAGGCCCTTATAAGTCCATAGTCACTATCAAAATAACTTCTTGTTTTTGGAACGAAGTTCCTTATTGCGCGTTGCGAAAGGGGGCTAGACGGAAATAATTCATACGAAAAGTTGTAACGACACTTTTTGCTATAGTAAGCTATTGTAAGCCGTGCGGCGTGCGCATGTTTTATATTATTAGTATAACATACATAATAGTATATATATATATATATATATACATATACATACATATACATAATATATATATTCCTTCAATTCCTCCACTAATTAAACTAATTAATCGAACGGAACTTCGTTCCTTCCGGGTGTCCCTTGACACCTCTCAAGTATTTTTATTATCATTTGTAATATAGGTAGTAATATTTGGGATAAAATTAAGGCCTGTTCAGATATGCGCGGTAAATTGCTACTGTCGTGGGTAAGCAATATTTCTCGGCGGTTTCGCAACGGCCTAAGGGTTGGTCCCCACTTGTAACCATCGCCGGACCGAACGCGTGTGATTTTCATGTTCGGCCTCGCCAGCTTAAGAATACCGCTTTACCTACTGGGATACCGCTACCGATACCGTTGGATACCGCGCATGTCAAATACACAGACCAATGAGCCAACCTTCGTCCATATACATCGTATCGCATTTCCCATCCTGTGGGCAAAGGTTCTTCGGCAGACCCGGCCGCCGGTGCGGGCGCGGCACCGGCGGCGGGGGGCTGCACGGGCGCGACGTGCGGCGCGGCCTCGGGCGCTTCTTGATGCGAGGGCCCCGCGCCGCTCTCCAGGGCCAGCACACCCGATACACTGCCGTTACTTATCGGCGGCGGCCCTGGCGGTGGACCCGGCGGTGGCTAAAATTAATATTACGATCAATATAAAATAACAAACAGTGATACAGATAAACACAATATAAGTGTTGAAGGTCTATGCAACTAACTACCTGTACTTATCCAATCTCAAACATAACATTGAAATAAGTCAATTAAATTCTTTAGTGAAGTTTACAGGGGGTCTAAAAACATTCAATAAGAAACTGTTGCCACCATTAGCGCTTTCTCAGAATCACACATTGTGCAATCACAAAAACGATATGTATCAACAACAATCTTAAGACAAGGCCGATTAGATTTCTAAAAGAATTACTGAGCAAAAAAAAATCAATGTCATTTTCGAGGTTTATGTTGCAAGGTCAAACGTCAATTAATTTAAATATAGTTTATACTGACTCGTAATGTTTGATTTCGCATCATCGTCCTTATTGTCTCAATATTGTTCCGTAATCTGATTCTTGCTCGAACGCCGTCATTAAGAGGACTGCGAGAATTTACTGATTCACCGTAGACTTCATGCGATTGATTCAGTACGGCAGGATCAATTCGAAGCCCATCAAGTACAAGCACCAATTCGGCAGACTTTACTTCAGTGCTTGAAGTGGAACTATCTTGTGACACAATTTTCATCAAATCTACAAAAAATATCATAAAAATATGAAATTGTATAAAGTTGCATACTCTAAAACTGCATTCATTTTTATTTATTGACAAATTTACCTATCGTCAATTCAATATTTTCGCACTTTCCATTAAAATACAATAAGATTTTTAAAAGGTTCACTTTTTTCTCCCCAATAATATTGTCTTTTCTGAAACTGTGATGGTCTGCGAGGCGAAACAGCATATTCGACAATGGTGTCACCAGCACAGTGAAATCTTCTTTCCATTTTGGATGCAGGGTGTTTTTAATTACCTCTGTTCTTCTTGATACCTTATCATCTATTATCACTTGTAAGTAGGGGTTTGGTTTGAACAAACCAGAATTCCTAATATTTGCAGATTCAACTGTAAAATGAAATAGTTAAATCATTGTAAGGAAGAAATACTTTATTGAAGTAAAATATGTAAATTAAAAACACAAGCAAACACAAAATACTGGCTTCTGTTGGTTCATGCTTTAATTTAAATTACAACCATATGATTTCTGATTATGATCAAAAGTAAAA
The DNA here is from genome assembly GCA_905404295.2 of Ochlodes sylvanus. NCBI lineage: Eukaryota > Metazoa > Arthropoda > Insecta > Lepidoptera > Hesperiidae > Ochlodes > Ochlodes sylvanus. Next base: position 9,007,547 of record FR990125.1, on the reverse strand, counting down.
AATGAAAAGCATAAGATGGTAAAAGAGAAGTTCCATCATGAAAGTGCATGTATAACATAAACCAAAGTTCAAGTTTATTATACAGCTGATTCACATAATATTATAAGCAAAGATGAAAAATATGAGTGTGGTGCATGTCATAGAGTAAAAAAGGGTTCATTTAGTTACTGAGAATCACCAACCATACAGCCCATAGACGCCTAATGTTAGCTGAGGTAAGACGAAGCGGGCTTGCAACACTGTGATTGGCTAATTAAAGGACACATTAAACGTTCGAAAGAAATAGATTAATTTACGCAACAGGAAAGAATGAGACGGCACGATAGTTTGAGCACTTTATGCACTCTGATCGTGTAGACACCAGTAATGGGCGACACTAATTTTGAGTATTACCGCGCGGACATTTATATCGGTACTATAAGCCATATGTGATGACAGGAGCCATGCGCCTGTTATTAAGCGTCTATGGGCTGTGTAGTCGGCACTGAGAATAGATCAATAAATACTAACAATCAATAAATTAGCTAATTAAGCTTATTGCTTAAGCTTAATAATTAAGCTTACCTGTTAAACTCAGTTGATGGTATGTGGCCAGAGGAATAGGAGTTGTAAGTGTGGACACCGTTTCTGTCATAGTGATGTCAGTTCATATTCTCAACATGAACATTAAATTTTCCATACCACTTTTAAAGTATGCACCTAAAACACATTTAATCAAAAGTTTAGGCTTAAAAAAATATATTGTACATTTAAATTTTATAAGATCATTATCTAAATCAGAGTATTTTTAGTTACACCAGTTGTAGGTAACCATTTAACAATTTCCTATTTACAAAATAACATTTTAATAAAAACATAAAATGTAAAGAAACTGAGTTGCATAAATAAAACCTTCCACTACAAAAAGTTGTGAGATCACAATCATGTAAAACCTAGTCAGTTTTAGTTAGAATCTATACACCTAAAGTAAAACCTATGAGTAAATTGGTCACTTGACTTTATAAATAATTTGAATTGTTAGACCAGAATGCCACCATTCTCTTATATAGTTATTATATAGAATACTGAAGCTGAGATCTATAGACGATACTTAGCCTTAGCTCAGACTTTACTTAGGAAAAACTTGCAGGTGTATTGCATGTAATGAAACCAATGGTGGTATTATGACATTAGTGATATTAGCTTATGCTAAGCACAATCCCAGTGTGACATGTCTATAAATACCAAATTGCAGTCTTTGCAAAGCAAAGTTTTTTGTAAATAAAGTCTGAGCTAAGGCTAAGTATCGTCTAAAGATCTCAGCCTTAGTCTTTCTGTAGAAACTGGATTAACTTAATTAAATGTCTAATTGAATGTCTGAAGAAAAGTGACTTGTGTACATTAAATTGTCCCCATAGAAAGAAAAATAAAACTATTTTTGTTTATTTTCTCTCTCACATTGCTCATGTTAACTCGCAGAATTCTAACACTTAAATACGGACAATGAGAGCGGTTTCCTGGCCCTGAGGCATCCAGGAATGTATATAACTGAGGTCCGGATAATCAAATCTCTAATGTACATGATATTTTATCACACATTTATCATTGTATTGTCAAATGTATAGAATGCATCTCTCTCTCTCTCTCACTCTGAGCTGAACTAAACAAACCTGTTATACTTTTTCGTTTTCATTTTAGATTAAACTTTTTGCCAACACTGCTGTAAATGCCTACTGTGCAAGTAAAGTATATTGTAATATACTTTAAGGTACTTTGGTGTCTATTAACATTGACAGAGCTTACTGATGTACATTCACCAGTTATTGCTGTACCAGTGTGTTATCTTTTTTTCTTTTTGATCATTGACTTGTGAATGTTACCTCACACCACAATGTGGTAATCTGTATTACTGAAATTATGGTAACTATTGGTTAGGTTAGCAGGGTAAATAGAGGAAGAAATATATGGCTCTTTCATCACTTTAGACCTCTGTGTCAGAGTATCTCATGTGCATTATAATGTACTTTAACTAGTGAACTATTTGCCAAGAAGTAAATGACATAGCTACAAATATTAACTTGCCGATTCACAGTAAAATATTAAATTGTATTGCAAATAGTAAAGCATTTAGTATTGAATAGAATGCCTAGACAAAGTATTATACACTTATGAATTATTTCACACTTTTCCTTGAATGATTTTAGCATACTATATAACGCCAAAGTATTCTACAGAATTTCAGCTTATAAAGATTTCCAATAATATAATTATTTATAAATAAATAATTAAAAAGATTAACTGTAAATTATTTTACATGGAGTGCCACATATCATCAGATAATAATAATAGGTATGAGCCTGGAAAATACACTTTACTCATACCTATGTAATAATTAAAATACGTACCGATGTAAAATTTAAATAATTAGTGCAACCTTCAATATTTTCCTTAAACAGTTTTTTTTCTATTTTCCATCAAAATCATCCATAGGCATAGGTATAAAATAATACATTACCATATTACTGCACCGACAGAATCGTTGTAGATTAGGTCATTATCGTTGTCTTATCTTATTGAAGTCTGAAAGAAATGAACAAGAATAAAGGTACGAATTGATCACAATGCTAAAACAGCAAAAAAACTTCACTTTGCGTACGAATAAGACATATACGTCATAAATTACAACTACAACTTTAAAATACTACTTTGCACTGATCATTTTTATTATAACTACGTTGTAGTAAACAAAATAAAATTCTAAAATATTTTAGTAGTCAATCACAAGTTAGTCAGTCACTACTCACTGCCACAGATTAGGATTACTAATTTCATTCGCTTACTTAACTATAACTCTACACAGACATTCAACTCAACAGACTAGGTAGGTTACTGGAGAAGTGAAGGTGAATTAATGAATGTATTGTATGGTTTATGGCGCAGGAGATCATAGATAAGTACACAACATCTATGAAGGAGATACGTAGTGTTGCCCAGCCAAAAAAAAACGCCAAAATATGCAAAAATAAAAAAAACGAAAACTCATTTATATAGTGAAACTTTATTACATCGTCTCAAACTTTTTGTCTGTGTGTTGCATGTCGCGTGACGGTCGGCCGCGGAGTCGGGATAAAGTGAAAGGCGCTCGTCAGAGCAGCCAAGGCCAATTGGCGGCGCCTATAGTTCGCAGCAGTTGACCGTGTAGTGTATATTGACTAAAATTACTAATTTGTGCCAGTGCTCCACGCTATTTTGTTTGTTTTTGTTAGTGTTTAATGTAATAGTCTGCTTTTATTATTTCCCATTATCATTCCAATTTTCCAAGACAAGTATAAAATTAAGATTGTTAGAGCGATTTTTATACCCTTAATGGAAATTTTTTAGTTAAATGTCTGTGAAAAAAAGTTTCACTTTTACCGTGGTTTCATAAAACCACACAATCCGTTTTTTCAATGAGTTCCATAACGATTCTCTCTTCCATGTATGATACATAGGTATATTATGCTTCTACAACAGTAATTTAAGTAGGTAGTGGATATTTTGCTCTATGAGTACCTATGATTAATATGATTAGAACATAGGTTACTGTCAAACGTCAAACCTAATTATGGCAAATGTCAAAGTCAAACTTGTTTGTCACTAGAGAAAGTTCAGTTCAGTTCAGTTCAGTTTGTCATTCTCGTCACGTCATTGTCGAATCTCGATTCGAACGATTTGTTTTGTGTATGTGATCAAGAAAATTATGAATTGTAATTTGTATCCTCTTTGATGAATTGTTTAATTTAAAATTTGCTATCTTCAGTGTTGAGTTGCTCAATATTTATTCCGCCATTTATTTATTCCTTTCATTACAATTCTTATTCTTATTATGAATATAGCGTAAAAGCTGCCAATTGCAGATCTGTGTCAATTATAAAGCAAGAGTTTGTATTGATTTCTTGGCAAAAGTTAAGACACGACCACGAGCACGCAGGTATCATGTTTTGTTTATGTTAATTTCAAAATCTTAAGCGTATAAGGATGTTAGTGTGCTGGTTAGTGTAAAATTATATACGCATACCATTTCCTTTTTTATGTTCATCAGGGTGTGAATTTCTTTACATACAATAAAGGACTTTCGTCCTTTTAGGCCATTGACTTATTATTACTATAATAAGTCAATGTTTTAGGCAGTAAAGTCCCGCATTCTATAGTACCATACTAGTGTTTGTGTATTTCTTATACTATTTAACCTTGTGGTGTACACAAACTGAAGATTTTAACAACAATAAAATCATTATATTTTTTTTATTTCTAGACATAACTTCACAAAGCATCATGAGTCCAGTGGAAAGTGTGCCAATAGCTGTGTTGAGTCATGTAGATGATTATGTTGAATTACTCTATGATGACATACCTGAGAAAATAAAAGGTTCTGCACTAATTCTACAGTTGGCTCGAAACCCTGACAATTTGATTGAATTAGCCAGAAATGGTATGTACTTCTGAGTTATAATAATATTATAATTATAACTAAAAAATTCAATTCATTCATTTAATTATTCTTTTCATTTTAAAAAGAAAATTAGTTAACAATATTTATTATTGTAGATTAAAGTAAGAGTAAAATGTGTATATGTAAATGTGTGGGGATCACTAGTTGTATGTAATTATGTTTTCATTTGCAGAAGCCTTACTCAGTGCTCTCTCCAGAGTTCTCAGAGAAGAATGGAAGCGGAGTATTGAGTTGAGCACTAATATTGTTTATACATTCTTTTGCTTCTCCACTTACATTGAATTCCACCCAGTAATAATTCAATATAAAATTGGATCTTTATGTATGGATGTTATTGATTATGAATTGAAAAGATATGATCAATGGAAAGAAAAAGTTGAAGGCAAGAAACAAATCTTAACACCAGATAAGGTAGATAGATATAATAACCATCCCTAGGATACCAATCTGTATAGATAATAGTTAAATTTAAATATACAAACATAAATTTTATTGGAATGTAATTCTGCATCAAAAAATAGGTTCAGTTTCAAATAATATCTTATTCTTGGTGTACTTGTTACAGAATGAATTACCTAAAAGTCGAATTCCTGAGCCGAAGCGAAGGCCAAAGTCAGGAACCTGGGCTGTGGCTGATGTTAATTTACAAAAAACAAGGACAGTTGTGTCTAGTTACCATGAGGATCTTTGCAATGCATCAGATGAGTATTTATCAAAAACTGACGAGGAGCAAATGAAAAGAAAACTAAAAACATTGTCAAAAAGACAAGAACAATTGTTGAGAGTAGCATTTTACATGCTGCTCAATATTGCAGACAATGTAAAAGTTGAAGAGAAGATGCATAAGAAGGATATTGTAGGTTTGCTTGTGGGCGCTATGGAGAGACATTCAAATATAGATTTGCTTATTCTTATTGTCTCATTTTTACAAAAGTTGTCAATTTTTGTTGAAAATAAAAATTCAATGGCATCAAAAGGAATTATAGAAAAATTGGCTCCTCTACTAGAATCGCCAAATGCTGATTTAGTAAATGTAACATTGAAATTACTTTTTAATTTAACTTTTGATACAAAACTACGTAACAAAATGATCAAAATGAATCTTTTGCCAAAATTCATCCAGTTTACTAGTAAGTACCTATATATTGTATATTTTTGTTATTTCAATATTGTATCATAATTATTGTAAAGAGACAATGAATCCTGAAACAAATATCATTACAGGTGATGACAAACACATAAATTTGGCAATGAAAATTCTATATCACCTCAGTATGGATGATAGAGTAAAAATAATGTTCACCCAGTCAGACTGTGTAAAATTGGTAAGTACCCCCAGAATATTAACCTACATATTACATAGAGAGACTGGACTACACTATGGACTGTGACAGATGATCATGATTTTTGTCATTTTAGTATCATCGAACTTCAACATACTAATGTTCTAACACTGTCTACTAACTGGACTTACCATCCTAGTCCCCATTTGTGTCTTGTTCTAGGTTAGTCACAGTTGTCATGAGTGGCAGCAGAAAGGTGGTGCTGCTTGCTCATTTAAAAATACTACCTGTTAATGTTCAATATTGTCCACGATGTAAAAAGTTACGATTTTAAATTGGCTACAGTTGACGGACATGCTACTGCTGAACGTGAAGAGCGAGCCGCGCGGGGAGGCGGGCCCGGGCAGCATGGACGTGCTGCTGGCGCTGTGCGTCAACCTGGCGTGGTGCGAGCGCGCCGCGCACCAGATGGCGGCGGAGGGCCGGCTGCGCGAGCTGCTCGCGCGCGCCTTCCGCCACCGGAACGCCGTGCTCATGAAGCTCGTGCGCAACCTCTCGCACCACAAGCAGATCAAACCCCTCTTTGTGGTACGCCGTTCTTGGGCTTTATTTGATTTTGTGATACTTGTTTTCGAGATTAAAGCAGTGATAGCCAAGTGCTTTGAATGTTGAACTCCTGAATAGGAGGGTCTGGGATAGAATCCTCCGCACACCATGAATTTTCAAAAGTTATATATCTTGCTTTGGTGAATGAAAATATTGTGGGGAAACCTACCCATCTACGTGTTACACTTGGCAGCGTGGTGGGCTACGGCCCTTGCTCGCCATATAATTATAGGAAAAATGTAATTATCAATTGTTTGTTAGTTAATAAACTGCAACTGTGTAAAAAGCACAGTAGAGTCTCAGGAGACTCTAGTCATAATGTAGTAAATACTGTTTCAGGAGTTTGTTGGTGACATTGCGGGGGCTGTCACCAGCGGCGAAGTATCCGAAGAATTCTTGATAGAATGCATCGGCACACTTAGCAACATTTTGCATTCGTCTAACAATATCGATATTTACGCTGTCGTCGAGAGATATAATTTAATTCCATGTATAATGAAGATCTTAGATCCAGGTAAGAATAAGTGTTTCATATAAATAAAAATTGTGGTTTTTATTTATGTAATGGGCAAAGGAACTGTTATCTGACGTTAAATGCACACCGTAGCCCATTAACAACAGTAACTCCAGACTGACAGATAGAGAGACTCGTTTGTTACGTAAACCAGTGTGATAATGTAGCACGCCATCCACACTACTGGTATTCCATGTCTGATGTTGCAATCCGAGTGATTATGTTGGTTAAAAAATCCTTAGGTTATCCTACCGCGCATATCTGAACAGCCCACAATGTTGTCCGCAGCGAACAAGTGCGATCCGGAGCTGGTGCTGGAGGGCGTGGTGGCGGCGGGCGCGCTGGGCGCGGAGGAGCGCGCGGCGGCGGCGCTGGCGGCGGCGGGCGCGGCGCGCGCGCTGGTGGCCGCGCTGCGCCACAGCCAGGCGGACGACGACCACGTGCTGCAGACCGTGTTCGCCTTCCGCCAGCTGCTGTCGCACCCGCGCGCCGCAGACCACTTGGTCAATAACACGGGTAAGGCTCGCGACAAACGATTGAACCTAGATTTGCGTAAGATATCCATTTTTTGCGCGTGGGTTTAGCTGCGTCTATTCATCCGCGTTTCGCATACTATGGGAGGGCCAAATTAAAAACGATTTAACTCTTATTAAAATAACCCATCAGCATTATCATCTTCAACTCCGCGATGGTAATCATTATCTTGTTATTTGACTAATTGTCAACAAGCAATGTATGGAGCTTTACTTCTGTTGATGTTCTGTGCCTGTACTTAAAATGGCGGGAAATTTTGTATTAGAATTAAGGGAATCAGGCTCTATGGAAAAGGCCTTGCGGAATACGGCCACACGCTACATACGAATTAACATAATTATTTTTACATCGGCAGAACAGTCTTTTAATTGTGATGTTACCATAATTAATTGGAAATTAAATAAATTGCAGAAGCACCCGCATATCTTATTGACCTCATGCAAGACAAAAATGTAGAAATACGGAAGATGTGCGACTCCTGTCTTGACATCATATCGCAAATGCAAAACGAATGGGCGGAACGCATCAAAGTGAGTTTACTATTTAGAAATAAAATTTATCTTTAATTAAAGAATATTTATAGCTCAGAATGATTTTGTCTAATATTATCAATACCTCTAATAATTTTTTTATGGAATTATGATAGCAAACGATAGACAACCCAACAAAGAGAACAAGACTGAAATGGGGACTAAGATAGTTAATCCGGGTAGGACACGGTGTTAGAACATCCGTGGTTAGTTTGTAAGTAAGTATGAGGACTGGGACAGGGACTGTTAGTGATAGTTAGTCCTGTTAGCTGTTGTTAATAATTATAGTCCAGTTAGTAATTATTAGTAACTCTAATTCGATCACAGACCGATTTGGACTCAGATTAATACAATAACATGGCTATACTACTGTGGCCATATAAATAAACATAGACTGGTGCAAGAGTAACTTAATTAAGATTTAATTAAAGTCAGTATTAATAAACATGGAGTAATGCAGCAGTAAGTTACTCCGAGTCTTATCTAAGAATGTGGTGTTTTGTGTGAGCCTGGCTTGTTTCAACGCAGACCATAAAGTGTAATATCAAAACTAAATAAGTAAACTATGCAACCAAAAAGTTTACCCTCCATGCGAACTTCTCTGGTTATATGTATATATCGGTCGATGTGCGTGCGATTATCGAGCTTCGAGCAGCTAGTATCACCATATTGAATTACAAAATGTGGTATTTGATCGTCAGGTGGAACGTTTCCGTTGCCACAACGGGCAGTGGCTGTCCGTGGTGGAGACGCTGGGCACGGAGAGCGGCGCCGGCGACGCGCCCGACGACCTGCCGCCCTACCTCTGCGCGGAGTACCTCACCACGCACCGCCTCACCACCTCCGGTACAGTTATTACAAGTCGGAGAGCCGTTAAAGCTTAAGTCACACGAAGCGAATGCTCGCTGCAATGCAATCTGCGAGCTAATTCGCTTCGTTTGACATGCTTTTTGCTGCGAATAAAAATCACAAGCCGCAAGTAAAATTTGCTCAATTTCATTGCTCAAATAATTATGCGCATATGACAATCAATACATAATTATGACAATCAAGCTACGAGAGTTGTATCTAAATGCAAGGTGAATATTGTTGCGAGAAAAATCACTACGTGTGGCATGTCACCCATTTTTATGGATGACGACGTCACCACTTCGTTAATATCCTCATGATCTATTTTACACGCTTTTTATTAGCTTCACCTGTATGTTTGTATGTTTGTTTGTAACCGACTTCTTTGGGCGCGATTTTGACCCACTTTAAACGGCCAGATTTCGTTCAAACTTTGTAGATTTATTGAGGACCGATGACAATACACTAATTTGATAAAATTATTATTCACTTAGCACTATAAAGCGTGTTTTTAGTTTTTATAACTATTCATTTATTCATGTTATTCATATTAAACTTCAAAATGTTTTGATTATGAAAAAGTATATTAAATGTTAGTTTTTCATTAACAGATTCACAAACATCACTTAACGATGATTCGGATAGTTTCTCTGGCGAAGTGGACTTCAATCGTACTAGGTAAGAATAAGAAATGACATTGCATATATAATGAAATTATAATTTTGTAATGAAATATATACATGCTTATTTTCAAAATAATACATAATTAATTTAAATGTTTATATTTCAGAAATGGAGTAGATGGGCTTAATGAAGAATTAGGTCTTGCTGACTCTACAAATGGAAAATCGTTAGAAGACTCCATGCAAACAAATAAAATGAATATCCTGGCATAGCTTTCTACTCAAATTGCACACATTTTGTTAACAGTATTAGTACTTGCTTTTAGTCAACAACTTATTAATAATATAGTACTTTATACTAGTTTATATTAAAAAAAAAACTATTGTTTAACCATAGCACTAATTTGTTGAACTAGACAAACAATATTTAATTTCTAAAAAAGTTGATTATTCAAATTTTTTATTTGAAATTTTGCCAATTTAAGTAGTTTGTGGAATACTTAATAATATTGTTGCTTGTAACCTTAAGGCTTGTGTCAATCGTAAATATTCCATAAATTGTATACTTTGGTGGCAGAATCAGTGTCAGGTGTTTTTGTTATTGTTTGGTTTTGTAGGAACCGTGGGCAGCTTACCTCAGCTTTATGTAGCTTTTGTGGCAAGAGAACCATCAATTTCTGTAAATTTTTTGTCTGCACTACGTCTGCCTATTTAATAATACTTTGGAGTTATTGTAAGTTACAATACTGACAAAATACTGTGTGATTGTGGATTATCAATGAGTCAGCTGAGGCCGAGTATCGATCCGGCAAGGCCAAAGTTTAGTGGAGTGTGCAGTGTGTTTCGCGCAAGGTCGCAAGGTGTGCTCGGCTGTTAGAAATAGCCCGTACTTTACGTATGTCATGTTTCATTTAGATTTAACCTATAACCTAAACATTTTACCAAAAATCTTAACTAAATATCAGAAGTCGAACCTAGTTAAATTTATTTATCTCTTCTGTTAATATTATGATTTATTACAACCCGAAGTAAATTATTACATAATAATTGCCAATGTTATATTTCAATTTTGAAGCTAAAGTAATATTATATTAGTACGGCTATAATTTATATTCCAGAATTTTTCAATTGGCTGTCTTTTAAAATAAATAACCTGCACCCGTGATTAAAATTAAATAAATTATTCGAAAAATTAACGCATGTCTTATTTAAATACCTACTCATTAAGTATTGTAATGGTGTGCTAATCTCCGTTTGTGATGCCTAACCATAAAGTACTCTGTGGCCTAACCTTAGATTAATTACCTTAGAGTTTATATTACGGTAGTATAGAGCACGCGCAACGAGGTGGGAACTCCTACGACGGTTGAGAACAACACGACGTTCCCGCCGCGAGCGCTTGTAGTTGTGGTTGAGTGAACTTGAGTGCTAGCGCTGTGCGTTCCTACAGAGAGTTTTCGAATATTTACGTATCAAAATGGTCAAATGTGCAGTTCAATCTTGCAAACACGATACTAGGAAACACACAAAACTGAAATCCAGTATCACATTTCATCGGTAAGTCGATTTATATACTTATTTTTATGAAAACAAATCACGCATCGCGGGGGTGAAAGAGACGTGCGGGGCGGGCACGCGTAGGACTCCCCGCGCGCCCCGTTCCCCGCGCTTAGTGAAGCGTGGAGAGCGGTGATGTGACGCGACCAACGCTGTATTCGATATTTAAAATATTTTTTTAAATGTTAGCTATGAACCTATATAATTATTAGTAACCTATAATATAGGTGGATTTTGAATATTAAAGTTACATTAATATATTATATTATATATTATATTAATGTAATATATTATATATTTTATTAATGTAACTCAATTATATATTAATACTCAAAATCTTTTAAACATTTATTATAAATATTTTTGGCGTGTGTTTAGTACGATTTTAGTACTTTTTAGTATTTTAATGCGAAAAATATTATAGCGTAAACTAGAGTAGTAATGTAGTAAAAGAGTTACTGTCACTGTTTAATTGTTGTTGTTTATTAGGTTTAAGATACTTAAGTCATCTAAATAACTACTAATCCTTTCTACCATCGAACGACCCGACTCACGGCGTTTATTCATCCTTTCGTCGTAAACATCCCTCCAGTACGGAAGTCACGCTTTGCGTCATCATTCATCATACGTACCGCGAAGGACTGGAACAAATTGCCTGCGTCGGTAGTTCCGTTCGATTACAATGTATGTAGGTATCTTCAAGTCAAGAGTGAATAGGCTTCTAAGTTATTGCGCCTTACCACCCTCGACTACATCGCTGCTTACCATCAGGTGGGATTGTAGTCAGTAGATAGATTGTAGTAGTTAATGCTTTAACTTATAGTAAGTCTAAAAAATTTGCGTTGCCATAATTATATACAGATTTTTTCGTATTTATACAGATTTTCGATGTGCTCTACAGATTAGCACTGGATACAGGTTTTTATACAGAATTCTTACTCTATTGATAAAATTACCATATTCAACTAAAACAAAACTTTGAAGAAGAACGATTTTTTAAATAAATATTACCTAGTTCCTTTGTTGCAAATATGTAAATTTTGATTATTGTTGCGTATAATTATGTTTTTAATTTTACTATTTACACTGGTATTCTATTTTTCTTTAATAAATATTAGTTTCTTTGTTGCAAATATTTGAATTTTGATTGATGTTTCTTATAATTATGTTTTTAATTTTACTATTTACACTAGCATTCTATTTTACTTCAATAAATATTAGTTACTTTGTTGCAAATATTTGAATTTTGATTGTTGTTTGCAAAGTTTCATCCTAACTTTGCACCCCCGTTTTACCCCTTTAGGGGATGAATTTTCAAAAATCCTTACTTAGTGCTCACCTACGTTATAAAACGAACCCCTGTGCCAAATTTCAAGTTTCTAACCCTTATAGTTTAGGCCCTGCGTTGATATGTCAGTCAGTCAGTCATTCAACTTCTCCTTTTATATATAGATTTTGTAATAAAAAAAATTACACTAAACCCGATATTTTATTTCATAAACTTTAATATAACAAGCCACACGATTTGATTACATTTCTATTACTCATAATTTTCGACAGTCGATAGTGACGTAATGTAATCGGTACATCCCTAATTGCCATACACTTCTCAATATAAATATCTATAGCACACCTGCCTACGCTGCGAGCTGAACATTTTGTGCAATACGCGTGCTCTATACTACCGTAATATATACTCTAAGTTAATTACACTATAGAAACGTAGTCCGCGCGGCCGTTTTGAAGCACCTTATTTGGAGCCAGAAATGGCTCCAAACACCGGGCAGCTCATGTCAACGCACGCCAAACGTGTTTCGCAAAAAAAAGATTATGACGATTTGTCCAGTTAAATTGTGTCACAAATTATCTGAAAAGCTATTTATGTATTATTGCTAAAAACATAATTATGATTATCCGCAGCCGCAGCAGTCTTTCTATAGTGTTATTATTCTAAGTGCCTAACCAATGCGAATGCGCAGGCTTTCAAATTTTAAAATATTTCTTTTACAGTAAATATGCCAAGCATAAGCCAAGCAACGAGCTATAAAGTTAGTTACTAAATACAAAGTACTCTGTGGTTACTAATATCAAAATTATTTTAAACCTACGTATTAAGTAGGTATATTAGACAAAAGTATCAATTCCTTTTCACTATTAACTGACATTGACAGTTAGGGCGCTCAAGGGTGTTCTTAACGGCTATATTTGGTTAACACGCTACATGGAATAAGCTATATTTTTTTAGCGTGCTATTTTTGACGCTATGTTATAACGACAAGATTTTCGCTAAAATACGTTGTAAGTGTTGTAGCGAAGGCGACGTTATATTAAAATCTGCCGCTAAATTAATATTCTGTTAACATTATTACATACAGTGACTATTTTAACGTGGTGGGATAATATAACGTTTTCATAATTTGATGTCTTTTTGACAGTTTCAGTTTTCATACTTACTTACTATCACGTCGGATATGTCTTCAAGACTTTAAAATTATGTTGCTATTATAATGAACTTTCCTTCATACTTTGCAGGCTTAGTACTGCCTATAATATTTATTTTCTTTGGCTTTTATCTATGATCGAGAATACAGTGTAAACTTTATGTAACGTCACTCGATTTAACGACAAACTCCCTAAAGCATCGAAATCACGCTGCTTTGGTTGGTTTACCTAGTATTGCATACAATGATACACTGTAATAGCATTACACCCACTCTCAATAATGACAACAATTAAGTAATAAATAGTACCTTTAAAGTTGCCAAAATTAGTAAAATCTACGCAGCTGTACTTTAGACTCTTTTTAACCTAGCCCGTAATAAACTCGACTGGCGGTCGGATTCGTTCTTTTGTTTACGTTCTTTTGTTTAAAAATTTGGATTGCTTGCACGTGTAGACAAAGACATCAGACAAAAATTTTAGGCATTTTTATTTAGGTAAGAATTGTTAAATGGTTTAGAACCACTGTAAGATATTAATTTACACTGCATAAATCTTAGTTGTCCTATCAAAGTACTTAACTAAATGATATATTTACACAAGCACAATTGTCATAAAAAAGTAGAATCAACGTATCGTAACTAAATGGTATACATATATGTATACACAAACACAATTTTATTGTCATATCAATTAACAGTTTCGTATATTTACACAAACATAGTCTTTTTTAATTAACTTAATTTTTTAATTTTTAATTAACTTTAAAAACTTATTAAGTACATACGTAACTAAGTATTACTTTAGCGCGAAAGCGTCAGCCCACCCACAACATGAGTCATGCACGGTTGTACTCTTCTGACTGATGTATTTTACACGCTATTTTATAACGCGCTAAATTATATAGCAAGCGGGCGGAGGCGAAGTGCGGACCGCTGTTGTCAAAGGACAACGTGACACGACTCGTTGTGTCAGCCTAGCACGTTAAAAAAATAGCTCTACTTGAATCATTATATAGCGCGCGCTGTTCGTTATAAGTAAATAGCACGCTATATTTAACGGCTATACGTTATATTAACCACCACTACCGGCTTTCAATTTAATAGACGGTTAGTGCCGGACTGCTTCAGTCCGGGTGTCGTACTGCGCACGGGCGGTTATGATTTTTCATACAAAATGTCTCGACACAAGGTCGTGCGGGAGTAGTACGGCGCACGTCCGTTGGCGGAACGGCAACAATGCATAATTATGTTGCCTGGTGTGCCTGTGTTCGCTAGTGCGTGAACGTATCGACGCATCGTGTTTCTTCATAACGTTAATAAGGACGTTTTCGTAGACTCACCGTAGACGAGTAGTCCACGCGTCGACAGACACAATGACGTAATGTAACTAGCGTCGGAGTTGAAACGGAGTGGAGACGGAGTCGAGTTGACGTCGATGAAGCGTTGATCGCGGAACGGAACGTCGGAGTTGAAACGGAGTGGAGTCGGAGTGGAGTTGACATCGAGTTGGTGTAATGTGCGCACTCCTTTATCGAACGTCACGTTTGGCAGTTATTAAAGTTAGTAATTTAGCGATTTTGTCGCTAAATCTAGTGACTTTTAGAGTTCGATTGCGATTTTCTAAAGTACGCTATCGCTTAAAAAATATTTTAGTGATTTTTAGGAAAAATCAATCTTATAGTATATTACTTATCTAATAAGGTAATTTTTGTTCAATAAAAAAGTTAACCCTTTTTTTGTATTACTATTTTAATGCAAATTTGCAATTTCCTGTATTTTTTGACCTGTAATTTGAAGTTAACGAAACTATATCTTATTTTTGGTAATCAAATCAATGGTTTCAAATGGTTATCAAATGCGTCTCTGGTGCGGGTTCCCCCAATTTATCAAGGGAGTTTGGAACCACGTGAAATGTATATATTGTTTTTGTCAATACGTGTCGATTACTCTTGTACGCTCGTATTTTGCTACTTAGTTTGTATTCACGGTCGTTATTAAAAGCAAAAGATTTCAAGTTCTATTTTTGTGCAGTTAAAAAAAGTTGCAGTTGAAAGTTACTGTTACTACGTAGTACTATGGAGGTACCGCTAAAGAAGAAATCGGAGTATTTTCAAAAATATCGAAAAGAATGGGAAACAATTGATGAGTACAAAGTACAAAATGTGGTTAAAGTCACCAAAGTACCAAATGAGCCTACCAAAGCCTTTTGCACTTTTTGTCATTGCGAAATTTTTGCGAGAATTAACGACGTAAAGAAACACAGTGAAAAAAAAACTATAAGATAAATGTGACGCAATTTTTATTAACAGACACAAACAAATATGAAGAAGATTACCGATAAGAAGAAATAAATATTTAATGATCAGTTTTAATAAAAAAAATATGTAAAATTTTATTTCTCAAGTGCTATTCTCTAAAAATATATTTTTCATTAGTATTTTTTTATTTTTTGTTTAGCGATTTCTAGAGATTATTTTTGTAACCAAAAAGCCGAAATCTATACTATTTCCATTTCTTTATTTTCTCGATGACAGCTCCTGTGAAAACTTGAACGAGCGTCTTTTTTACATTATGTATGCATTATTTTATAAAAATATGACGTTTACATACGTACAAGGTTATACCTGATTCGGAGAAACTGATAGGGATGGGCTATATCGATAAACGTAACACGATAACAGACCCGATATTTTTTTACAAAATGTAAGAAACTAATTGCTGCCGGATACTTTTGTACCAATTTATTAACTAATATTATACTATATTTCATTACAAGATGTTACACGTATTTATTCTTGTTTATTTCGTATTTATTCTATTAAAATTTTCGAAGATGTTGTAAAATAAGTAGGTATAGGTAGATACTCGACAATGAAACGTAATAATTATAACGACAGGTAATCTTTGTTTATTTATTTTAATCAAAATCTGATGAATTTAATATAATAAATATATGCGATCGATATCATTACTTATTTGGTCACAACACTACTACAGAACTGTCATCGAGAAAATAAAGAAATGGAACTAGTATAGTGACTTTCGTAAACAAAGTCAGTGATTTCATTATTCGCAAGGTGGCAACACTGGTTCCAGTTGGCAACTCCAAGTTGGCAGTTGGCAGCTTGGCACTTTGGCAGTAGACTTGTAAAGCTCAATGTCCATAATCCACTTTGGCAAGCCAAGATTGTTTTGTTACGCGATTTTCAACTCTGTGCTTTCATGGACTTGTCATCTTTATTAGTTCAAGCTATTTAGAGTTTGATAAAAATATTTAAAATTGTTTCATATAACTTAACCGAAACGACGTTTTGCTAACATTAAAATCTAGTTTTCGTTAAGTTGCCAAAACTCATAATAGTACGTGTCAATAATATCAAGATTACCTTGTAAACCGGTTTTTATCAATCTTGATAAATAGACGGCGGCAGGTAATTCAGATTCAAATCCAACCACTTTCATTCCTACCAGTACTAAGTGTCGGTCGAAGTCCTTTCACTTTGATCAACTTGATTGTTTTCTTGTTATCGTAACAAAAGTGAATGTAGATTAATGTCTGTCAGTAACAGAGTACAAAAGTCCATCCTCAACACTCAAGTAAGTTTCCTTGTGAACTATTACTTAATGTGAATTATAGGTACCATATGGCACTGGTGGGACGAAGGTTCCCACATCATCATATATCAACTTTTATTTATTTTTTGTTTCATTGTAATGAACTTGAGCCAATTTATTTAATCGTTTACTTTCACCTTCACTACAAAATTAGCTGACCTGGCAGAGGTTATTCTGCATCATATTTTATATTCTAACCAACTTAGTATGGCATATTAATAGTAATAATGTCCCACAGGAAAAAATGGTTAAAATCGGTGCAAATCTGTAGGAGTTAATTGTCATAGACACAACAATATGGTCACTGGTCCTTATTATACATGCCTTCCTAACTTGATCTGTTATGTTTATATTCAATTTACTTTAAACCAGGGTTTCCCAAAATATTTTTTTGCCGAGCCTCCCCCAACCAAAAATAATACAATGTACAATACACATACAACCATTGCATGGAGCTTGACATAATGTTAAGTATATTGGTTGTTTGCAATATATAGACTTATATCAATAAAATATTCTGGATTTATTTTCTCCTTGAAAATAATTATTCTATAATCTTATTATATGATTGTCATTTCAGGATCCCAACATGTTGCAAGGGATTAAGTCAGTAAGTGAACATACCTAATTTATGGTTGCCCTAAAGTTAGAATGGGAATGATAATTTATTTGAGCTTTACATTCGCTACATTTATGTTTTTGTTACTGTTAATAAATGAAACTTATTATTATGATACATTGTTCCAGTGCACAAACAGGGGTTTTCTTCTGGAACCTTATATAAGCTCTTTACAACTTATTTGTAATTATACATCAGCTAAGCCAGCTACAAATGTCCAGAGTTTACCAAGATTGCCCATACCCAAATTAGATGATACACTCAATAAGTACCTAAAAACTGTAAGGCCATTTCTGAACGATGAAGAATTTGCAGTGACATCCACTATTGTCAAAGACTTTGTGAAGGATGGAGGTGTGGGAAAGAAATTACAGGTACCTGCATTAAGTAATTAGTAAGATTGATACAAATTCTCCTAATTAGTTATTTATACACTATACACCCTTTCCTCTAAATGCAACATATTAACTTAGATTGTCTTTAGAAGATTACTTATTATGGATACAACCTTTTGTATCATCTATATTTCTAATTGATTGTTTCTGCATATCTTATCAATGTACAATAAAAAGAATTTGTATTCGTAAATATATATAAATATATGATACTACTGGTATGTAAGAAAAATATTTGAAATGAAAAAATATGACTTTTTTGCGAATATATATATACTATATGAATAATCCTTACATTTATGGCCACAACAGTTTCCACTAGAATTGATCTGGCTTACCTTGAACCTAATATCTGGTAATGGGTGAATACAGAGTTTAGTAATCATATCTGTATATCATCATCACGATCAGAATCATATTATCTGTATCTGTAATCATCTTGTAAAAAAACTTTTATTATCTTGGTTGATATTCTGGAAATATCAGAACAGTTTCACATGCACAAGCTGCAAAGTAATACTTAATGAAAATAATTCAGTGGATGAAATAAAGTCATCAGTCATCACATATTTCATGTTTTAGTATGAGCATCAACTAATAAGCATCTTTCTTGTCAGTTCCCGTAGAAACCATTTTTTTTTAATTAATTTATTTATTTATTTAACTCGGAATACATTCCATATCCATAAATATAGTAATTATTTATATAAGTTTATAGTTTATAGTTTATATTTATATAAGTTTATAGTAAATACCTTAGGTAAATACTTAATTTGCATCATGGTTGTATTATACTTCAGTGATTTGCATACAAAGGAAAAAGTAAAGGAGTTAAAAATTCTCATCATAAGATTATAAAATTAGTTCAAATCTCCAGGGTCTTTTGGAAAAAAGAGCTGAGAAACATCGCAACTGGCTGGAGGAGTGGTGGCTGAACACGGCTTATCTGGAGTACCGTGACCCCGTCGTAGTGTTTTCCAGCCCAGGACTTGTATTTCCGTTCCGTAAATTCAACAGCCAACACGATCAATTGAAATTCGCTGCACAAACATTATTAGCTGCTCTCGATTACAAGGAGTTAATAGATAAGTATGAGACCGCATTAAAACAAAAACATTTCGTTTTCCTTGTTTGCTTATATGTATGATCTATTAATATAAAGTCAGAAAGTTATGTATAGGTAATAACCTACTATTCCTTTTCCTCTAAGTACAAAATACCGGCTTGTTTAATAGCATAGTAATAAAAGAACAAATAAATAATACAATGGTTGGTCGTAATCGTAAACAATCGAATAACTGTCACTGATAGTGGTCCGTGAGGCTTCTGCACCTGATAAAGCTGATAAGAAGTTGTATTCTGTTAAAGTCAAATACAATTTATTAAAAAGTACATTAACGCGTTAACGAATGTAAATAGGTTAATGTAAATGTAATGCAAAAAAAATGTTTGTGAGGAAAAACGTAAAAGTTGCTGACTCTTCAAAATTTGGATATTTTTTTATGTTTATTGTGGGGGCCCTCCCCTGTGGAGGCCCCGGGGGAGTAGCCCCGCCTGCCCTCCTCTAAATCCGGCCCTGCCCATCCCACAATCAGCAGTGGCATAATGTGGTGTCTGAGAATGGGTTGATAGGTAGCGAATGCCATAAGTCCGCCCATTGTACACCCTTATTTTTAAGTTTTGACAATAAAGATTAAATAAATAAATAAATGTTATACCTACTTATACACCTCAATTAGGAGAAGAGATAGACTCGTGCCCTGTAGTGGGCCGCTCCATTAAAAATACAAACATTATCAAAGGCCTTTCCACAGGAGCAATTCGATAGGCATTTATTTATTATTATTTATAATTATGGAGATCCCTGGCTGGCGTTCTTTAGTGACTTCATATGACACTGGATGCTTGTTTAAAATATTTTTGTCTTTCAGTGACAAAATTCCTGTTGAAATGATGGGGAAAAGTCCGCTCGATATGACGCAATACAAGAAAATATTTGGAACGTGTAGGATTCCTTGGGAAAAACGTGACAAGCTCTCGTTTAACAATAACACTACACATATAACTGTTATCCACAATAATCATGTAAGTTAATATCAGAAATATGGTCCTTAGGAACCAGTTGTAGGTACTCCCATTGTTTATTTTATCTTTTATGAAGTTGACGATGAATTCCGACCAACAAACCACTTTACGAAAAGTAGGCAATATATTTTGGACACTGCTCAGTAATATTATTTTTTAGTGGAAATAACAGCCATGTTGTGTTTAGACTGATGAGACTGCGAACATTCTTATACGCGATCTCTAAGACTCTCAGACAGTTTTCAGACAGTCGTCAGACAGCGCACACTTGCAATTTGATTACTTAGTACCATTTGATAACTTATTGCAGATCTTTCATCTAGATCTTTACGGACAAGATAAAAAGAGGCTCAGTGAAGCACAAATAGTTGATGCGTTAAAGAAAGTCATCGAACTCTCAGATAAACCCAACAACCAAGGAATTGGTATATTGACATCAGAAAACAGAGACACCTGGGCGAAGGCTTATCAACTTCTCAGTAAAGGTACTTAATGGTTTCCATACTTTCATAGTTTTAGTGTGCAGTTATACCTACCTATTTTATTTTATTTGTGCAATGTATTAGAGTCATTCATTGCTACAAATACTTCTCATGGTCTAGGACTATTGACGAAAAAATGTTTTCAAAAGCAACAATAAAATAAATATCCTTACCAGCCTTTCAAGTAAAAAATTTCATATTCAAACAATTTTTCTTGTTCCGTATTAGCGGAAAATGACCACAAATACGTGTGAGTGTGTGCAGTTAATAGTTAATGTATGTTCCAGTTGAATCAAACAAAGAGGGTCTTCGCGACGTGGAGTCGAGCGTGGCGGTGCTGTGCCTGGACGCGGCGTGCGGGCTGTGGGCGCGGCCGACGCGCGCGGCGCGGCAGACGCTGGCGGCCGCGCAGACCATCCACGGCGGCGGCTCGCGCGGCAACGCTGCCAACCGCTGGTTCGATAAGACTGTGCAGGTGCATGCAACCACCCGTCTCTATACTTTTTTAATATAACGCTAACCGTTACTGACAGGCAACGCAAAGCCTGAACAAGTATTGACGACCCGGATGGCGCAATGGTTAACACGCCAGATTGCCGTTCCGAGGGACCTGGGTTCGATTCCCAGCGAGGCGGAAATTTTAATGATGAATTTAAATTTCCGTTGTGAATCTGGGTATGTGTGTTCTTGTCTTGTGTGTTGTCCATGGCACCCACGACACAGGGAATCTTAGTGTGGGGCTATGAGTGTGTAGCGTTATTTATTATTATTTATAAGTATACCAAGAAGTATTAAACTTTGGACTAACTACAAGTCCGATGGGAAAAAGTTTAATGGCCAACTTGTAGGTAATATAAAGATCTACAACTTTTGTTCTCACTTTTTTTCACTAACCTCAAAATGTATATGAAAAATTCAAAAACCAATGCACCTTATATTGACTCGAAAAAGCACCCTAATTGTCAATCGAAAATTCTCGCGTCAAAATATCTTTTATTTTTAAAAAGTCGGTGGGTTGCGATAAGATGCTTCCGGGTTGGATTCCCGGCTGGGGCTAACATTTACGAGACAGGGAAATATTTGTTTTAGGGTTGGTTATTCTTAATGTCTTATTTGTGTTGTCCATGCCACCCCCGATGCAGGGAATCCTGGTTCAGGATCTAAGTAGGTATATAAGAATTTATTATTTATTGGTTCTGTTAGTTTTTACGTACGTACGTAATTTATTAATAAATTATTTCGAATTAAAGTTTATAGTTGGCGCTGATGGCGTGACTGGCCTTACATATGAGCATTCGCCAGCCGAAGGACAACCGATCGCTGTTCTTACAGACTTCATAATTAACTACATGTGAGTATTTCAACTCATTCAAGGATTATGAAATATAATCCTCAAAAACTCTAAAATCTTTCTTTCTAAAAGCGCAGGCTTTTAAATTTTAAAATATTTTTAGTACAGTCCAACTTGGCATTTTCAAGTTGGATCTTATATGGTCAAGTGAAAGGGATGCATAACATGACATGACTTGAACATTTAAGTTCGAACTTAAATGTCAAGTCACAGACCAAAAAACTTACTTTCATGGAATATTTTTTTATGCTCTTCAATTGGCATTTATATTTCTTTTTAATAACTTGAATCTTTATTTTAAAATGTATGATATTTTTAAAGGAATAAAACAAAAAACTATTATAATAATATGTTTAACATTTAAGAGATCAGAATAAATCGAGCACCAATGCGACATCTTCAAGCCCGAAGGCCCCCGTGCGATTGGACTTCAAAGTTAGCAGCGAAGTGGCGCAAATGATTAAAACTGCTGAAATCAACATAGACAGGTTGGTTTTACAAGACTATTAAGACAAATTGTCGTTCGCACAAACGCATTGTGGTTCGCACAAATATCAAATCTGCATCGGTATCGTTTCGTCATCGAATAAGCATTATTCGAACGGAAGCACGTAACCAGAGCAGCTCAGCATCTGGCACCTCGACCCGGCTACACTTAGTGACGCCGCGCTTGGCTTACAGCTTACGACCGATGATTATAAGCTAGAGACGGAGCGAGCGAGCGGGTTGCGGGTTGATTAGCGGGGAGTCGCATTGGCGTGATTTAAGCGCGGGGACGCTAGGACGTATGTGCACTATCAACTTGCGGGACTTGCGAGGCGTAAAAACGGGGACAATCCAGTGTAACGTAAGCACAGCGAATGGTGGGTGGTAAGCTTGTCTCGAAGCGGGGTGATGCCATTACGATGCTGATAAACAGACGTTGATATTATTATATGAAATCTCATACAATGAATGAAGGTAGTGATTATGACCAATTATTATTGCGAGTTGATATATGTGCGTCAACCCTTTTATGCAAGACATAATTATCATAAACATGATTTATTTTAATATGAGTTAAGACAATACTTTATTTTGCAGGCTAGTTGCTGATTTAGAACTGAATTGTTTCACATTTGATAAGTTTGGTAAAAATTTCATAAAATCGCACAAAATGAGTCCAGACAGTTTTTTGCAAATGGCTATGCAATATGCCTTTTATAGGTAAGTTGCATTTAAAAGACTTCGGATATGCTTTAATTTTTTCGTTCAAGATTATGATGACTCGTGCAATATTTTAAAAGTATTTTTCATACAGGTTACACAAAACGCCCGGTGCTCACTACGAATCGGCAGCAACGAGAATGTACATCGGAGGTCGAACAGAAACGATACGGTCGTGCTCAATCGAATCCATTGAATTCGCCAAAGCCATGCTGGATAGCCAAAGCTCCCCAAAAGCGAAACTATCATCAATGCAAAAGGCAATACAGGCTCACAAAGACTACACAGTACAGGTATTAACCGTGCCAAACTTTATGGCCCTTCTGAACAACGCTTCGGTTGCATTCAATTGGACCCAATTATAATTGGATGTGTGACAAATGGTGGCGCTTGATTTTTTTGAGCGCAGTTTAATTATTGACTCCTTTGTATTATTTTAATGAAAAATTGGATGCTGAAAATCTTTCTTATTTTAAATTCATCTTTTTTAGTTTTGTTAGGCTGTCCGTCTGCGGACAGATTGAGTTGAAACAAAATAAAAATGTCGGTGTAATAGATACATACGTCAACTTCTCTTTATAGGCACTGCAGGGTTACGGAGTCGACAGGCACTTACTTGGATTGAAATTGACGGCACTTGAAAACGGCATCGAGATACCCAAGTTATACCAAGATCAAGGATATGTGCGAAGTGCTCATATGCGCATTTCGACTAGTCAGGTAACTATCAGTAGTATTTCTCTTCTGTACTAGTTACATACAGCAAGCAGGTTCTGATACTACTAGATTGTTTAATTATAATGAAAAAACTACAGTACTTTAGCCTGAAGTTTTCACTATAGCACAAAGTAGATAAGTAAACAGAGACACCTAATACAAGCAAATGGTATCACCCTAAAACTGGCAATATTGCTATTGCTTTCCTTCGATTTTCCAATAGATGGCACCATTGAGAACACAAATAACACGATACGTATTGCCATCTAGTGAGCCGCTAAGGATACGGTTGTCGCTTGTTGTCCCAATCTATAGCTTGACATTAAAATGAAATTGGAATAAAATAAAAACTGAAATACGTAGAAGTGACACTACTTATCTACGAATACCAGCTTACTCTGCCGAAATCGGCGGTATATGATTTTACTCTAGTATACTTTAATATAGAGATTTAACATGTTGGTGAAACGTAAAATGGGCTTACTCGCGAGTAATTGACTACTTATCCCGGGAATAAGATTTATACGACATTGGTGAAATCGGCTCTTAATCGTATGTCAGAATCCTGAACTTACCTAACCTATATAGTAAGATCGACCAAAAAATTTTAACTAATTTTCAAATGTAACATTAAAATAACAGTACCTACCATCGGAAGGGTAAATCATAAATCAGTCTTTCAAGACTAAGTTAAGCTTGATAAATGAATGTCAGGTGGCGTGCAAATGCGACGGGTTCATGTGCTACGGGCCGCTGGTGGCGGACGGGTACGCCACGTGCTACAACCCGCGCGACGACGACGTCAACTTCGCGACGGCCGCATTCAACGCGCACCCCGACACCGCGTGCGAGCGCTACCGCGCCGCGCTCGAGAGCTCGCTGCAAGACATGCACGACGTTATATTGCTGAACACGCAGTCTAAACTGTAAATCTTATAACAAACTGCGATATTGTTTATGTAAAAAGCCATGGTGGTGGTGACTAACGTGTATAATACAATTTTTGATATGTTTGACCTTTGTTTTAATTCGTCACGTTTTAAGTTAAATCCGGACCATACAATTTACCTAGCTATAAAATACCGAAGCACCAAAGTACCGTACTTGTATTGTAAGCAATGATATTTATTAGTTTCTTACTCTTTTTACAATGATACATGTTGAATTGAATTATAAATAAAACTGTTCACACTGTACACACATTTATTTTTACGGCATACAATCAAAAAATTATTTTTATAATTACACTAGTTAGGTATATGTTTAAATTATTGTTTATATCTGTTCCTACATCAAATTTTACTACCACTAATAATAATGTGATATGGAACCGAAATTATTCTTTATCCTCAACGTTAGTACATAGTTTCAGCCTACGACTATTTTGTGACGATCTTGCTGTAATCGTGTCCTGTATGTGTGTAGACGACCACTGACCATCAGATGGTTCGTCTGTTTACTGGTTGGTAATTTACGTTAGTGAAACTATTAATTCATATACACTATTGACAGTATACTCTGTATGCTACTAAAATAATGGACGGGATTCAGCGGTTGTTAGTTACATTTGGATGCCGAAATTAAAATTGGTAGGTTTGGTATAGTATTCTGGATTTAGATATTCAAACTCGAATCAATAACTGAACCGTGATTCAATCTGTTACCAATGCTTTTCACATTTAATACTTACAGTATTTTTTTATTTGCTCTTTACCTTCTGAATCAAGTTGGTGTATTTTTACAATTGTCCCAATGATATTAGTGGTAGTAACGCAGGTGGTGTTTAATTTTAACCTTTTTCTCGAGTGATATTAACGTCCAACCAGTTAATGGGCGTATTATTTTGTCGAAACTAGACATTCGAAAGTCGGCTCTCCTGTACGGTAGATATCGACCACAAAACCCTGTGTGAAACCGTGCAAAAGTAACCCACTCTTGCTTTGCTTCAGTAAACCTGCCCGTAAAAGTATAAGTACACGCAAAAAAAATTAATTTGAAAATTTGAGCCTGTTATAGGTATTGTTTTTATATGTGATAATAAAGTGAATAATTTAATTTTTATTTTTTTAAATAATTTGGTTTAACATCTATTTTATTTTTATGTTTGTATAATCTATGGTTTAAAGTTATTTTCATTTTATTTTTACTTTACAAAAAATTATGGCAACTAAAGGATAGGACAGTCTGGAGATAGATTTGATTTAGACGTGCCCATTAATGTTTGGGACATAATATCACGCCCATAGACCGAGAGAAGCGACCCCATACAAAGTCATAGTTATAGAGACAGCGATATTCAATATTTGATCCTACATGAAATGGGTAATAGTTGCCAGATCCTTACTTATTTATTACATGTATTCAATTAAATGGATAATAATCTATGTAAGGGGGTCGCTTCGCTCCGGAGCAGGAAATTTAAATAAAAATCTGTTCATTGTTGTTTTTAGGAAAGTGACACTTTTTTTCACTTGCGGGTTGGATTTGAATATTACAAATAAATTAGTAGTACAAATAATTTGAATATTACAAAAACAAGTTAGTACTCAACAGTCCACCCTATGCGGATGTACAATAATTTTAGCTATAATTTAAGTAATTTTTAATACTATTGCTCCACTAACCATAAAGACCTCCAAAAATTGTATGGTGAAGGTTTATTCAAATTTGGCCTAACTTAAGAACCAAAAATGGAATCACAGAAAAATGTTATACGATATGCTCGCAAGTTAAAAATATTGACACTTAATTATGTTTAATTACATAGTTAAAAACCACAAAAACTATTTTTATAAATTTCCCGCCACGGAGCGAAGCGGTCACCTTAATACTTTTGAATATTAATGAGATGATTTGTTACGATACTTTTCTAGCAATAAGGGTACTAAAAGATACAATTAATTTTTGTGTACTTATTTAACGCTTTATATAGATTAAAATACATATATATACACATTAAAAAATTCGACACAGATATGCACAATGCATGTTAGTTACGATAACCGAACTTTATTTTGGGCTGGTATACATAACAGTCGAAATTTGGTTAAAATAATAGACATAAAATTAACATATAAGTTCAAAATAAAAAATTGGATTTTTTATTTCCAGTATTATACTATCTGTCGATGATACTTAGCTACCTACTAATAAACAAATTACCTTATGACGCTTATCATATCTGAAGCGCAAAAATTTCTCAATATAAATAAAATTGTATAATTAAATAAACATAAATAACATCCATTTCTCATAATCTGTGTGTATTTATAATATTTGTGTACATAAATAACTATTCTTCCTTATATTTGAATTTCATAATCTATCTTAATAATACTTAATAAGGCATATTAAGTATTATTAAAAGTTATTTATTTGTGATTTGTTAAAAATTAATGCGTACGGGTTACTGAAATAAAAGGTTACTTTAAAAAATCTTGAATTAAACTAAAGGGTTAAACTCTATCAGAGCTCGAAGCATTGGCCCGACGATGGGTGAGATCCTCATTTCATTTTAGTACTGCAAAAAGGTCACAACATACCCCCATAAATTATCATAACAAACTGCTGTGGTTAATAAAACGTGCGTTAATAAAAATATTTAACCCCTACACTTTAGATACAGTACTTAGTTATTTTTTGTGTGCCTATTTTTATATTTTCACCTTGTACCTGTAGGTAACAGCACGACTGACGCCGTAATAATTATTTCTCGTTATCTTATCATAAGACTAATGATCTAAGAGTTTAAAATCAATGGTACATCTTTTAAAGAATACTGTGGTGGCTGTGTACGTGATTTGATAAATCGATGAGACTACATCAATGTCTTTTGGTATTTGCTATTTTTGTAGACTATCAATTTTTATTAGATAAAAAGAATAAGAACAGCGCGGAATCAAGTTTCCAACCATACCATCAAAGACTTTTCGTCTTAATATTTACCCCGAAAAGCATAGGTTCAGAGAACTATATACAGGCTATATAGTATATAGGCTCATATTTTTTTTAGTGTGTTCGACGATATTTGGTAAAATAGTAAAACTCAATTACCCAACATATCATTAAATGTAAATCTTAGGAAAGTCATGAGTAGTACCTACTTACTAGTTACTATACGCATGTGAGAGGGTTCTTATTATATTTTGACAAAATATAGTGAAGGTGCCTCCGCGTTCACTCTATTCTATTCTGTAATTAACCTATTTAAAAACATACCAACGTGCAATCCGTTACATAAATTGAAAATATTTTTATAATCAATGATTTATGTTTATTATCAGAATTATTATTAATAAATAGTAAATACTAAACGATTATTGTGACGTACGATAAATAATAAATTTATTTAAACAATATATACAATAACAATTATCTGTTCTAAGCATTTGCAACTAATAACTGTGACAGTAGGGCATGTTAAGTATTATGTACGCACATGTAAAATGCACTAAGTAATTAATTTGAGATATAGAAATAGGTAAAAAGAAGAGAATATTGATTATATTTTTCTCTTATTTGTTAATACACAATTCTGGAATGTTAATATCGGAAAAGTACCAGCTGTTCAAGATATAAACAAGTTTTTAAAACAATACACTGAATAGTAATAAATACAATATCGCGCTTCGTATTTGAATAGATGTTTGAATATTAGTCAAAAGATTATATTAAAAATAGAATTAAAAGTTATAAAAAGTAACGAATATGCCAAGCCGTATTATACATTTTAAAATAAATAACAATAATTGCAATATTAAAACCAGTACCAGGTTTACTATTCTACATATTTCCTATTCAAATACTTGTGTCGCAACCTACTATAAACAGCTGTCGAACACCTGACTACGCCTACGTGTGTCAAAAATAAGGGAATTTATCATAATTACAGTAATTATTACTATTATAACAATACTTAATTATTAATATTAGTGTAATCCGCCCACACTTTCGACGCATTCGCTCGTGAATGGAAACGACCAGCCTCACTAATCGAGCTTTGAAGCCATATCCCCGCCGCGATTTAAGCAGAGATCTCTCACAAATAAACACAGTACGCCAACGTCATATTCCTGTATGCAAAAGTTGTGATACCAATATGATTAACTGTTTTCATCAAGAATCCTACTTGATTCTAAGCCGACCCCTTCACTTCCCATACACCGCGAAGAAAAACGGGCTTTTGCGGTCGTTAGATTGTATAATATACATAGATTACACATACATAGATAGTTATATTGTATAATATACAATCTAACGACCTCCAACTGGATTGAGGAGGATGGATGATATTATCATCCAATTTAACCCGACCGTCCCGCCGGCCTCAGCAGGCTATATTTGTGATAGACCTCGGCAGAACGTTCGCCCATTTGATAGCTGTGGACGCAATCAACTCCTCCCGACTTGTGATTTTACTGTAGAAACTAACATCGAAATATGTTTATAAAATCGTTGTTCAATAATCAAGCTTAATAAGTAGTATATTCCTTGTTGAATGCAAATGGGACGATGTACATTGCACCTTAAATGGTGATAGGCCTCCTCAGGTATGAGGAGAGACCCGTGCTCAGTAGTGGGCCATTTAATGGGTTGAAGACAATATGCTTTTTGCACATGGGTTGTCGATATTGATATTGTTGACAATTAGGCCCTGGCGATACAATCTTGTCAATAGGAGTGCTGGTACGTTAACGGAACGTTATGCACAATATAGCCTGCGCACACCAACGTTTGTGTGTGTGTTTGTATGCTGTGTGTGTGTGTGTGTGTGTGTGTGTGTGTGTGTCTGTGCATGTGTGTGTGTGTGTGTGTCTGTGCATGTGCATGTGTGTGTGTGTGTGTGTGTGTGTGTGTGTGTGTGCATGTGTGTCGGTTTGCGGCTAATAGGCGCAAATGTCGCGTGCGGCTAGCAGGCGCAGTTATCGCGTGCGGCGGGTGGCGCGGCGAGCGGCCGTCCGGTCGCCGCGGGCTTGTGTTGCACGCCTGACTCCGCAGCGTTCAGATCCAACCGCCCGTCCTGGATACTTTGGTATATCTTCTTCGCCGTTTCCAGGAACGCCTCTTCCACGTTTTGACCCCTGAACAGAATAATTGGCGGTCAAAAGTAATACGTTATCTTCGTGACTTTAAGATAAAATTACTTTCAGACCTAGTAGCACAGCTAGTGCTAAGCTCTAACCAATTCCCTCTGCTTGCGGTGCATCCTTTTTAACAGGGGGCAGAAAGTTAGCTGTTGATTACACCTGTTCAAGGTCACTGAAGTCAGTCACTTCATCCACTTCGCTGAGTATTTTATTTTCAAAAAAGCGTTTTCCCTCCGAAGTTTACTTTCATAATCAGAAATTGTTTAATTACATACGTATCCTTTCATCGAGGTATCTTACTAAGACTACTCATATCAGGAGCCCAATTCTCGTTTTGTAGAGATAATCTCTAAGTTTGTCATATCTCTACTGTGTCAATCTCTACGAGACATGTTGGCAAAATCTCTATTGAATCCAAAAACGTATTTCTGGGCCACAATAGAGAATTTATCTTTCGACATTACCATTAGACATATGAAATATACGTTCCGTTTTCTAGACTATAGACTATATACACGTAAAAAAAGGGTTTACAGTACTCAAATCATATAAAAGTATAAAACAATCACTATATTATTCATTCTAAACTATCTATGAATAGTTATAACTTATTAACTGTGATATTGCAGTTAAAAACCATTGTAACATATTTTAACAAAAAGACTAGCCGTCGCATACCGTGTAAAGAAACATTCATCATCTTTGTCATGTCAGCTGTATGTCATGTCAATCAGACATAATCAAGTTGTATACCGTTCGAGATTGATTGGTTAAAATTTGCGCTGTACAGTACAACGCAAATTTTGACCAATCACAATTGGTCAAAATGCAAGACATTTCAATCTCGAACGCTGCAGACCACACGTTGCATGTCGAAAGAAAATGCTCAGAGATATCTCTAATGTGACATCCCGAGATTAAGGAAATTAGGTTTCATTAGAGATCCGCCATGTTTTTCAGAGATATCTCTGTTAGAGATGCATCTCTACGAATTGAGAATCAGGGTCCAGATGTCCGATCAGAGAGATTTTTACATTAGATGTACAGAACCCTATCTACAACACAATTGATGTAATTAAATAATGTAACAAAATAAAACTTACGTCTTGGCACTGGCTTCCACAAACATCAGACCATTTTCATCTGCAAACTGTTTAGCTTCTTCATATGTTACATCTCTTTGTCCATCTAAATCAGACTTATTACCGATGAGGAATATCACAGTACTAGGGTTTGTTAAATTACGAGTATCAGTAAGCCAGCTGCTTAAATGATTGTATGTAGATCTGAAATTAAGTTATAAACCAAGTCACATTATCAGCTAATTGCACAATATGGTCCATGTATTAATATATTTCAGCGAAACACATTACAGAATGTACCTTCGTGTAATATCATAGACCATGAGTGCCCCAGCAGCACCCCGGTAATATGAGCGTGTCACAGCCCTAAACCGTTCTTGTCCAGCTGTATCCCATATTTGCAGCTTAATCTTTTGCCCGGCCACTTCAATGATTCTGGTACCAAATTCAACTCCAATAGTATGAGGACAGTCAGCCATAACTTAAAAAAAAATAGGATTTTAGGTAACATAAAGAAATTGAATGTACTGTATTGTTGAAAAATAACACATAGAAAATTGAAATGTATATAGACTTCCTGAAAATTTAAAAGTTGAGCACATGCTCACTTCAAACATTTATTGTATTGTATGTTTGTTTGTATCAATCACTACATGACACTTTAACGGTAATGGCTTAAACATTTTGTGATTGTGGTGATTTTGATAAGATAACATCATTACCAGAGCAAATGAGGATATTGATTTTAAATTAGCATTGTATATATACTAATAATAAATAAGTAACTGGTCACTGTCAGTACATGGAAAATATATGACAAAGGCATTTACTTTTCAAGTTTCCAAGTGAATCCATTGAAAAAATAACAAATTTCAGTTTATCCCCTTTATTATTCCTTTAGGGAGCGGGAATTTTCAAAAATCCTCTCTTAATGCTCTACTACATTCCCCAAGGAACACACATGCCAAATTTCAGCTTCATGCGTTCAGTAGTTTTGCATTGTCTGTTAGTCATTTATAATGGAAGAGTTTTATATATAATGATCGTTTTGTTATGGGAACAAGTGGAAACAAAATAAAAATGGTTGTAAAGACAATGGTTATTTCAGTATTTCATATTTGCTTCACTTACATTGTTTTTAATCATTCTCAACCAATTATAATTTTAAAGATCCTGATATTGAGTCTGACAAATGTTATTTTAATACTCTATTTTAAAGATATATATTTTAAAAATAGTTGACAACAATTTTATATAAAGATCAATAAAGATAAAGCACAGTGACTTACTTGGAACTATTTATCTTGCTTTGCAGGGCTGGTAAAACACACTTATTATATTTCGCTTGTCTTGAAGACATCCAAATTAAAATATCCAAGGAACCAATGCGCAATTTTTAATTTTTAAATAGGTACCCACAAATTTCTTTGTACTTTTTATAATAATAAACTAAGATGCCACTCTAAATATTTATAAATTGTTTACACCACATGAAAAAATTTGATATTAATAAAAATAAACTGTAAACAATGATGAATACTTACATTTTTTCTCTGTAAATTGATGCAAGAGGCACGATTTTCCAACGCCCATATCTCCGATAATAATATATTTGAAAATGTAAGAATAATTATATGGTCCAGACGTCATGGTTCTGTAATTACATGTACACTATTAGACGTTTGTTTGCAATTGCATAGTTCTGCAATAAGTTAGGTAGTAAAGATCTATTATAGGAGAAGAAATGAAGTTGATCTAAGTCGCTAAAATAGGTTGCATTCAATGACTCATTGCTAGTATTGTTATAATATAAGGTGGTCAAGGCGAGTACTACAAACAAAAATTACACTTATTGTTTTAGATGTTCCTCAAATATAGATAAATGTGTATAATGCGTAGTATGTTTCGTGAATTTGGTGTTTCACGACGAGCAACAATTATAAAAACACTGTCAGTAAATCTCGTCAACTCGGTTACTTTAAGCTACGTTTTGTTATAATACAACACTACGTTTCTTTAAATTAGCGATGAAGGCAAAACACATATTCATATAACAAAATCAAATTACACGTCTTACATTACGAAATTGCTTATGTATGTCGTTCTATTTATTCTATGACAACTCAGAGCAAAATAAAACAGTAAATGTGTGTAAGTAACTAAGCCAAGACTTCACTCACTTCAATTCAATTCAATACAAAAACTTTGTCCACTAATTCAACCAACGTCAACGTCCAATTCAACCAACCCAAATCAATCCAATCAGAATCAGACATCAGAATCACTGGTACCTACCTATTTATTTATACTACTCTGTGACTGAACCTGAAGCACAGAGTAGTTAAAAAAAACTACTCTGTGCCTGAAGCACGAGACGCCATTTTAAGATGACACTGCATTGACAATTTGACATTGACAGTCGCTTCTGGAACGAAATAGTTAGGTACCTACCTTAAATGTGGTTAATTTATTTATATTTTTAGCTGACAAACGTCAGCTAAAAATATAAATAAAATATTAAAGTTGTAATGACTTTAAGAACATTATATTTATGTATTTTCATGTAAGTTCGCCGATTAAGTACTCAATGCCTCCTAGACAGATTTGGAAAATACTTCTTTGTTTGAAAGGGTGTCTGTATACATCAGGTCTGGATCTGATGGAATCCTGGAGAAATCGGGGAAACTCTTCAAAATTTTATAAGCAAACTTGAAGCGATTTATTTTGTCGACAATATTATTATTCACCTCAACTTAGGGAACATTGCCAATTGTATTCAAAGTGGTACGTTAGTTTTTGAGATTGGATCAAAACGTGACACGATCTGGCTTATTGCTGCAAGCTACAAACGCAACGAAAGTTAACGTAATAATATAACCGTCTCAATTTTGAGATATGTATTATAATTTATGTTACTCTTTCTGTGCTAAAAGTCAGGCAATTCTGCCGTTGTGACATTAAAATAAAGCATGCACATTTTAGCATTTATAATATTAGTAAGGATTTTTTTATTTGAACGTTACATTACATCGATATCGAACCATTACACTATAAAAGTAGGTACATCACGCTTTTATGTCCGGAGTCAGCGCCATTTTAGAGTTACATTTAGCTTCAGATCACGTGACATTAGTTGATATCGTTCTATATTATTCATTAACCATTGTAATCAAAGGTTTTCTCGTTTGTATTTGTGCGCGCGTTTATATAATCCCGAAGTAAGCCGAATATTTGTCCGAGTATCTAAAAGAGTAGTAAGAGTACTTAAGACATAATTTTGTCAAAATGTCTATCAGGTTTGGTGCAATACAAGCCTATCACCTCGGGACTCGGGAGGGTTCCAGTAATTGGCCACAGCACTCAAAAATATGCTCTATTTCAATTACGAAGTCCCATTTGATAGATGTCAATAATCAAGAACTAGTAAAGTTCCGCTATAGTCGATACTCGACAATATTGATCTTCGATTACTATAACGAACAAATTAAAATCGTATTGACAGACAAAGGATTAGCATCAAATTAAAATTCATAAAACTTTGTTTTTCAAATTTAATTAGATAATATTACATAATAATTTTTATCAAGATGGAACTTATTCATCATCACTAGCCGAAATCGAAATTTCATGGTCGGCATCGTCGTCATCATCCTCATCATTATAATTTGGTTATCTATGACGGCATCGATATGTGAGTCTCTGTCCCAATCAGTGAACAAACAAACAAAATGGCGGATCGTGATCACGAGGTGGACGCAGTGTTGACAGATTTTCACTCGCGAAAAGAATCTGTCTATAATCGATTTTATACGATTCTTTTGGTAACGTCACTATGTAATGTAAAAAAGTAAAAATAAAACTATAGAACGTAAACGTAACCGCAAAACTGCAGTAAAATATTATTATATTTTAAAGTTTTAATTATTTTGAGCACGAGAAAAACAATATGTTGATTAAGTGTGTGAATTAATTGTATAATGATTTAGGTTGATTGTGTATTTTTTAAATGATGATTTACGACCATGAACCATAAATGATTACTATTTCAAATTATGCGAAACGTGAAGAGTTACGTTCTAAGAAGTGTCAAAAGGGACTTCGTAGTTGGATTAAAGGTCAAAACGACGCGCGACGTGATAGTGATTGTTTAAGACAGTTTGCATACTTTGCATTGACAGTCAGGGTGACTCAGGTGCTCAGTAGCTCAGCTCAGGTGACAGATAGGTCCTTTGTTTTGTTATGTAGGTTAGCTACATTATAGTGATCTGTGGTCCTTTGCAAGTTTGCACTATTCTATCTATAATCTATTTGCATTTTGCAATTTGCAGTCGAGTCGGGTCAGGTCAGGTGACAATATTAATAAATTATTGTTGTGTTGTTGTCATTACTGTGTACATGCATTTAATTATATATTACTGAAATTAAACGGAGATATTATCACACTGATATAACTGAAAGTTTACACTACGTATTTGCTTTCATTCGCAGGTTTGTTCTGGAAGAATTTATAAAATTAATTGCAAACCTAATATAATCTATGATTTTCTGTTTTTTCATGTTTTTAACCCAAGGAAATACTGAAAATGGCTGGAAAAGAAGATAACAAGCCAAATAACAATGAAAGTGTGGAGAATGGCGACCCTATTGAAGATGAAAATGAAGAAAATATACGAGAAGGTAAATCATCTTAGCAATCATGTTATTGGTAACCTTCGCATTCTTATCATATTTTATTAGTTTATTTGATACTTCTCACGAAGTTTCAAGTCGTCCACTAAATTCTATTAATATTATAAATGCGAAAGTTTGTATGTCTGTTTGTTACTCTTTCACGCAAAAAGTACTGAATGGATTTAGAATTTTATATGAAATACTAAACAATAATATAGAGGATAACATATATTATTAGTGTGAATTATCCAAAATATATAACGAAATCTGCAGAACCCAAGGAATAAGTTTCCTTAAGCGAAGCGTGGGCGGGTCACTAGTGGATAATAAAATATATTAATGATTGTCCATTGTATGTTAAGATATTTTATATTTTTGTAATTAATGCCTACATCCTATTACAGAGTATGATTTATTGGATTCCAAACTGGATGAATTGAACTTGGCCCTGGACTTTTTGGAGCAGAAAAATGATGACATACACCAAAAATTGAAAGAACTGTTACAATCAAATATTGATATCAGGCAAGAGCTTAAAAATGAAAAGTGCCAATTAAACCAAGGGCAATGAAATTATAACTTGGAATGTATATACCTAGTAAAATGAAGTTTAGTTATTGCAACCTACATAGAATATGAGTAATTTTGGTTATTAAATTAAAATGATTAACAAATGAGCATGTTTTATTTTTGATGCTAGATGGTAAATTATGATTTTCTAATGTAAATAATTCTCGGTACAATATTAACATTAGAAATTATGATGAGTTAAGGTAGAGGTTCGATCGCGGTCTCCTGTTATGTGTGATTTTTCTTTCTCAGTTTTACTTCTGTAAACATCAGAATTAAATTGGCATTAGTAACACCAAAGGCAACATGGCAATGTTAAATTTTGGTGTTATACATGTATTACTTGGTTAACTTGTAATTATGTTTGTAACCTAAGCTGTATTGCCAAGATATAACTTGCATTTTTAGGTTCTTTGATGTAACTACGAAAATATTGACAGGAAAATAAAAATGTATCCATTGATTTTATGTATTAAAACATCATTGACATTCAGCGTGAGTAAAAATTGTACTTTTAATTGAATTTTGTTATGCTTTTGAAATGGTTGTCATCATATCATAAAATGAATATTTTTTATTGTATTATTTGTCAATGGTCAATAGAGATGTTGCTTAATGATGTATTCCTTTATTGTAAGTAAAAATGTTCAAGTAGTAATAAAATTATTGTAGGCTGCAAAGATTATTTATTACATAAATACATGTTTTCAATCAATAAATCTATAACTATTTAACACAAACAAGTAGTGGTTGAAGTTATTCAATAAATAATTTTTTCTCCTAGTGATGTTCTTTTTTGACAAACCGTAGTCCACAGTAGCCACAGGAGTGGTCACCGGGTTTATCCTGAAAAATTGAAATGTGGAAAAATTACTACTTGACCAAATAACTTCGTCATAAGAAAATAATATGGATAAGCACAATAAATACAAAATAAAAGAAACCTAGCTTTGACCATAAAATTCAAATCTTCAGTTAAGAAATGAAAATGCTAATCCATACATTTTGTAGTTTATATAGTAACCCACACAGACAAAATAAAATCAATTTATCAGAAAATCAGGATTTCTAAAATCTTTACTGTGATAGTAAAATGTTCATATTTTTCTATACTGGGTGATTTTTAATTCACTTGACATACTCGAGGACATGAAAAAACATGGTCATAGGTAATGATTAAAAATATAAAGTCAAAATTCTATGTGATAATTATTTCAAAAATGGCAATCATAATTATCTAAAAACACTTGGAATGTATGGGCAATAGCTGTCTGCCTTAGCACAGGCTTGAGCGGCGGGGGTTAACAACTTTTAGTGGAGTAGTAGTTATAGTGTGCACTCATTGTCTACATTATGGGTTTGTAACTTTGTAATGGATAATTACGTCAAATTTAATCACCCTTTTTAATTACATATTTGGTATGAGAATCGAATACTGAGCACCCCTATTAATATCCCAAGTGTCTTATGAATAACCTTGTATATATTACATGATTGAATTTATATTTACCAAATTAATATAAACTCTTGGATGACCTTCAGGGCCGCTTCCCCCATCACACCATACAACTCTTTGAGTGACTTCCTTTGGAGGAATTTCGGCAATAAGATTCACAGCCCAATTATGGTTAACTTGTTTAGGTGCATGTGTAAATCTTACAAGTCTATAATCATCGGAATCCCATTTCTGAAAATTTAAGCCAAATAACATATTATTAAAAATAAAGCAGAAATTTGCAAAAAAATGTATCTAGGGAAATCAAAGTAACATTCTTTAGAATTTTTAACAAGCATCTAGATTTTGTCATGTTTTTTTGCTTGCTCAGCAACATTTAACTGCACACATCACTGCAATATTCCAGGTTCCTATCGACAAGAGCTCTTAGTGTCAACATTCTCAATTATTCAACCTCTCCAGAGATGTACAATCCGTCGTACGATATACGAATAATGTACAACATCTCTAAACCTCTCGTCTTTCAGTCGCTCCAGGACAAGGGTTACGTTAAAAAGTATTATGTAATATATGTATCATAACATATTCAACAACAAGTTACACTTTATATGCATTATATCTTCTTAACTTTTTATTATACTTGAAACGCAAAGGAGAACTCATTAATCAAAATAACAATTAATTTATACTTGGCCTGTGTGTGTGCCGATGTCTTTAATTTTATCCGTCAAACAACGGACGCTTAGTGTCCCATGTCTTGCCGACAGTTCATTAAATAAAAGAGAAGACCGGAGCACTGTACGATTCATTTTGCTATATAATCAATATGAAAATTGATTACACTGAAGAAAATATTTATTTAAGTATGTAGGGAGTATGGATCCTGATCCTGTTTTTATTTTATATGGTGACAAAATCACTTTGTCACAGTGACAAAACGTCAAACGTCAAGTTGTAATCTGTTGTGGAATGTCAAGCTGACGGCTTGGCGAGGTTATTTATCTCCAATTCTTTAAATTCTTTTCTTCATTGGTTATTTCACAGTTCACACTCTGTGGACAAGTAACAAGAAATTGGCGACATGAATTCGTCGGCTTGCCTGTAGTTGATTATTTATTGTGATTAAAGTGACCTGCCTCTCTAATCCCGACTCCCCCCGTTAATTATTATTTTCGTACCTATTTGAAATGGTTTTCAGTTCACAGACTAGGTAGTATTGGTGTTGCTATTTATTTGATATCCAAACTAATCCCCATTCCCCACAAAATACTAAACAACAGAACAGTAAAAAAAAATATTTATAACAAAAGATATGCTGTATAATCAAAAGCAAGTTCATAAAATAATTATGTAGGTACTTACTTATGTAATTAGTAGTTATTTTCGGTACATAAATGTAGCCAGCAATGTAATGTTAGCCAGCTTACGCTTAAATGGATATCAAAGGAGTTATCGGAAAATAAAACTCACAACCGTGAATATCAATTCGTGCGTGGGTTACAATTTTGGAGTGAGGGTAGTTCTACTAAGGGACTGGTTTCCCGACGTGAAGCAATTTACTATGCTTAATAGAAATTCACTGTGTTTTAGTAAACATATTACGTAAGTAAAACTCCACTCTAAGGGTCCGTTCACACAGACCGGCTCGGAGAGCATCGGCCTGCTTTTTTCTTTGACCGGGTCTTATACGCTTGGAATTGGCCGGAGCGGAGCCGGAGCCGCTAACTATTTCACATAGACAAGCGCAAGCGAGAAAGAGCACGCAATCAGAGCCGATCGGCTGCGCGAGCGAGAAAGAGCACGCAAGCGGAGCCGGTCAGCTGCTTTTATTATTTCACACAAAAAAGGTGCACATGCAAAAATCTGCTCTCCTCTCCAAGCCGGTCTGTGTGACGGACCCTAAATAATCACATCAAATTAAATATTTTAGTGGGGTGTGAAAGTACTCTGTGACTATGGAAAATATAAATACCTATGCAGTCTTCCAAATAAAAAAAAATGGGTACGTGTAATTTTTCCGTTTGGTCCAGGATCCCCAGTACATTTTTTCCACTTGACCGCCCAACAATTTCTGAAGGAAAAATCACGATTGTGATTTGTGAGAGGTAATTACCTCGAAAAGATTTTTCGTTCAGAAATTGTTGGGCGTCTCTTCAAAATAAGCTATTCACGGAAAATTAGCTTGATAGTAATCAAGTGGAAAAAATGTACTGGGGATCCCGGACCATATCGCGCCAATAGAATTGAAGTATAACTTCAAGAATTTCGTCGTCGTCGTCACAACCCATAACTGTCCCACTGCTGGGCACGGGTATCCTCTCACAATGAGAGGGGGTTAGGCCATAGTCCACCACGCTGGCCAAGTGCGGATTGGCGGACTTCACACACCTTTGAGAACATTATGGAGAACTCTCAGGTGTGCAGTTTCCTCACGATGTTTTCCTTCACCGAAGCAAGTGATAATTAAATTTTAATACGCACATAATTTTTGAAAATTAGTGGCGCGTGCGGGGTTTGAACCCGGAACCTCCGGTTCGGCAGTCCAACGTTCAACCACACGGCTATCACTGCTTACACGGCTATCACTGCTTCAAGCTTCAAGAATTTAGAGACATTAAATTCCTTCGTTACATTTACCACTTGTCTTCTATTGTTTTTCTTGCCTAAAAAGGGAACCAAATACTTGTTGGGATAAATAAAACATCCTATATTCATGTTTAATTTTAATCATTTGTCACATTTATATCTACAATAAGATTTATCAATACAGCAATGCAAATTAAAAAGGAATACATGTAATAAATTAGTTTTATCACATTCAGCATATGACTTATTTTTTTTAAACTTAACCTAATTGGGGAACTGATATCTTGAAGGAATTTATCTTGAATTTCTACTATAGAAAATTTTATTTGTTAAAATTGCATCGCTATGATTCACTTACATTATAACTTATGTCTAAAATTTTAAAGTAAACAATAAAAAGAGGTAAATGAAAACAGACCTAGTGACCTTCGGATTATGCTATTGGTTTTGCAATTGCAAGAGATCCCAAATCAAATCACCAATACTTTAAATTTTATCTATAACGATAAATACACAACTTCCTTGCATGATCGAACTAAAATATCATTTCAAAATTTTTTAACAAATAGTCTGCCGGCGACTTCCCTTGAAATTTTAATTTTTAAATTGAAATACAATAAAATTAAATATAATATTTAAAGTGAAATAACCTATGAGTTGATAACATTATTTTTCAGGCCAATTTAAATGTGGAGTATCCAGTCTTCTAGTAAAAAATATACATAAAGTAAAATAAAAATATATCCTTAAAACTAGGTATCTACCACTTATTCTCACGATTAATATTGATTAAAGTAACTTTATACACTTAATCTTTTAAAAGTTTACGCATTTGTGAAAATTGGAGATTTGGAAAAGGTCTATTATTAAAACTGCGACATATTCAACTTTCTTTTCAAGACATCTCTCGGTTTTCTTTTGTGTCAGCCCTATCAGAAAGAAATATATATATATATCAGAAAGAAGGCACCGTTTTTATTTCATTTTTTCTCTAAAAAGCTTGCATTCCTAATGTATGAGCCTAAACCATACAAAAAATATAGGCTGGATACAATAACAGTGTACCTTCGTATGTCAATTTCATTTAGGCCTGACGAAATAATTATTTCTTAATGTTTATAGTATAATATACTAGTTATATAAGAAGCCTCTAATTCAAGGTTTTGTTTATTTGAAACATTGATCTACATAAAAAATTAATACTTTATAGCATTTAACCATACATCTATAATTTTTACACATCAGAAATGTATGTATTTATAGATGCAAAAATTATGTCATGAACCCGTCCATGTTCATTATGAGTGATTTGTGTGAAACATTTAATATTTAATTAAAAATTCGTCAAAAATTGGTAAGTCAATCAATGACTACTCGCAGCATCTGTTGACTGCCTTCCCGAACTAGATCTTAATTCACGTCTTGGACCAACAGACATTTCTTCTGTAGATTTACGACCTTTTTTTCTATTACCTCTTCGTCCAATATCAACAGATGTAGATTCTCCATTATTGGTATCATCCATAATGGAATCATCTTTTGGTTCATTGTCAGAGTTGGTGGAACAATCAACAATCTGTGGACTTTCAGAAGTGGCTTTTATTTCATTATTAGGGCTAGTAAGACGCCGCTGTAATTTATCTTCTCTTTCTCGGTCTGTGGTGGTTAAAACCAAGGGTGATGCAGTTTCATTCGACCTATTCATTTCAAAATCACTTGCCTTCATACCAGTTTTAATAACTGTTGATGGAGCTATTAAATCTTCTAAATCCATTTCTCCTGTATTAGTAGAAGGATCAGATTGTTTGTCAATATTTGGCATAACTTCAGGATTAGTACATTCCTTCACTTTTTTTGTAGATGATTGCATGGCCAAATTTTCTGGTTCACTATTTATTTCATCTATTGTTCTTTTTAATGATGAATTAGAGGTTAAGTCTTGTTCATTTGTCATTCGCGAAATGTAATCAGGTCCTTTGCTTAACTTTTCATATTCTTTCTCTGCATCTTTTGCTTTCTTGCCTTCATTAGAACTAACAAGGCTTGCACTTAAAGCTCCTGAAGCCATTTGCTCTAGTAACATTTTACTGATGTCAATATCCTTCTTGTCGCCTTTCAATAGTTTTTCTTGTACAGCAGCAAATTCAGGAGGTACTTGAGGCCTTAATGGATCATAAGCCATTTTTTTCTTATCCGATTTTGATAAATCCGTAGCAGTATTTTCGGAGCCTTCAGTGTCTCGACATCTCTTATCAGATTTAAGACTTGCGTCATAATTGAAGGATTGTTTAGAAAGTGTTTCAAGCAAATATGGGTCAGGAGGTAATAATATTTGAGACAGATGACTTTGACGATCAGAAACTTTTTGCTGACGAGAAGATGCTGAACTAGTTACAACAGTAGATGATCTAGGTGTGGTAGTTTTTGTATTACTCCGGGAGCTATGGCTGTGTAAAGTAGTACCACTGGAACTTGCTGTTAAGTTACTAGTGAGAAGACCTAGAGCATCATAAGCCGATGACATACCGGAATGAACACCAAAAGGAGATAATCCACTAAGCCCTAATTGAGGATATAACATATTAGGATTAGTGAACATATAGGGAAATTGTGAATTGCCAGCTTTCGATGAAGATGACGATCCAGATTCAGGTTTTCGAGTTTTGGATTTATTGTCTCCTCCTACTGCACTAGTACCCCCAAGACTATTCATATCAAGAGATGAAAACCCAGGTAGCCCTAAGCCAGCTAAATTAGCAAATATGTTTCCCCCAGTCATATTTCCTAATAAATTAGGTATACTACCAAATGAATTCAATAATGGATTATTCTTTGGATCAAAATTGCTTAAGCTTGACAATAATTTTGGGTCAAATCCGGTTAAATTTGATAACGTCGCAGCTAGAGTTTTTGGATCAAATGCGCTCAAATTAGACAGACTAGCTAAAAGAGCGGGATTGAGACTACCTAAATTTTGGTTCAAGTGTGGATTTGAAGATAAAACATTAGCTGACGGCGTGTCGAGAGTAGGTGGCCGGCCTTTTTTGCGTTCGGATATATTTGTGGATTGCATAGGTGAATGTCTTTGACTACGAACATCTTGCGGCAATTTTACATGTTCCTTGATCCCTTCAGTCCACTTCGAATCAATGTCGTACATTGGGTTCTCAGCAATCCACTGAGCCAAATGTTTTAATTGGGGTGCTTTATGTCCTATAATTCGTTTACCTGTAACGCGATGTACTACTGGTACATGCTCGTCTGGAGCTAGTCTAGGTGTTAATCCACGTCGACGCGAATCCATTGTTGTTTGTTCCGCAAGCCATTTATTAACTTTAGCTTCATGTGAATAAGATTTAATTGGCATTGATGATGCGGTGGTTTTTTGAGTCTTATTTTGTTCAAGTGATTGCTGAAGGAACGAGGATAATTCTTTGGAGGAAGCATGGGGAGATGGAACGTTTGTAACGGTTACAGAAAAAGGTTTTTGAATCGGCGTAGAGCTAGAAGAACTAGGAGCGACTGCGGGTGTTACCGTCACCTCAGGAAGGATAGACGAACTTCTACTTCGGGGCGGCTCTTGAGAAACAGACGAAGTCGGGCTTCTGCCCTTGGCGGCCGACAAACCCAGTACTATCTCATCCAACTTCTTTCTCTTTTTTTCTTTCCCAACTATCTGTTCCGGAGCAGGCTGCAAAAAAATTAAAAATTATTAGAAAGGCAGGAATACCCTTTACTCAAAAATAGGCGAACGAAACTAAAGCAGTATTCAACTACTAATTTAAGTAGTAAAAAAATTCAGATAAATATGTTCTGGCATATAAAACGAAAACCTACATAAAAATTAGTATAAATGACAAAATGAAGTAATTCAGTACACAATCACGACATTATATTACAGCTCTCTATAAGCTGTGTCAGTGCAGACTGGTAGAAAAGTTAGTAAGCGTAACCGTAGGTTTAATATACCTAAACTTCTATTTACTAATTATTATTTATTAATAATCAAGATACTGCTTATCATAACCGTTAAGTGTCACATGATGCTAAAATTGTGCGTAAATTACAATCAACAAAGCTATTCTGCAGCCCCTATTTATGTTGGTAAAGATTGCTATGCAGTGTTAGGCTTAGTTTGTAAAATAGTTTAGGGTATGATCATGAACTTACTACATTCTTCCGCTTCATGAGTCTGGTTAGAGTGTCGTCCAAGCGGCTCCTTGTGGGGTTGGGTGAAGCAGCTACTTCAGTCGTTTGGGCTGCAGACGGCGTGTGCGGGGTGCGGCGTCCCATAGAGAAGTCTTGCGCCTCACTGAGATCCAGGGGAGCAGATAGATCCACTGGCGCGAGGGCTG
Source organism: Ochlodes sylvanus (assembly GCA_905404295.2). Taxonomy (NCBI): domain Eukaryota; kingdom Metazoa; phylum Arthropoda; class Insecta; order Lepidoptera; family Hesperiidae; genus Ochlodes; species Ochlodes sylvanus. Next base: position 8,962,863 of record FR990125.1, on the reverse strand, counting down.
CAGGAGTGAGGGTCGTTGAGGGGGCGGGCGAGGCTGCGGGCGGAGGTGCAGGTGAGGGCGCAGGGCGCTGGTGCGCGGGCGGCGGCGCGGGCGTAGAACGCCGCGAGCCAGAGTCACTAGAAGCATCATCGCGTTCTGCCCGATGCGGCTCACGTACGCTCGTGTGAGCATGCGCTGCCTGCGGCGAAGAAAGCAGCGCGTGCAATTTTGCCCGTTCCGTTTCAACATCAATTGCGATGTGCCGTTTCTGAGTTTGTTTGCGCTCTTCCGACGCATCTCGTTGTGCTCCAGCGCCCTCGGCCGACTTCGTCGTAGAGGCGGCTGGCCACTCACAATTTTGCACGGCGTGCGCGATGTGGTGCAGTCTAGTTTCCAGGGCTCGCTCTGAGAACCAGTGTTTAGGGGACAAAGATTCTTCTATCCTGCCCAGTTTCGCCAATGTCTCCAGCTCGGACAGAGCATCGGTATCGTCGTCGTTGTCTCGATCGCACGCGTTCGAAGTACGCTTGCTGCGACGCAAAGACATTCGTGTTTCGCTGGCCTCCGTGGATTTTTCGTCTTCGTCAGAAGATACCTTTTGTGAGTCACTCTTCGATGTATACTTAGCGTACCATTTGCTTGCGCATTCAGCAAATGGCAGTTTCGGATCGCAAAAAAGTTTATTGTAAGTATCACCTAATCCATGCCTGGAACAATAAATATTGTAATAAATACATCTGTGAAACATGCAACAAAACTTGAATATACATAGTTATATTTAATTTTTTTAATTACTACCATTTTACACCTGAAAAACGAGTTTACTAGCGTTTGTTTATGAAATCGTGCGATTTCGATCAAGTCACTTACTTGCACACTCCCAATACTAATTGCTTGTCATGTCTTGTAGGCTGCCACCAGGGCGGAGTGTCGAGCGACCGCTCGCAGAGAGCGAGGCGCGCATCGAGCGCCGGGTGCGGTGCAACCTCCTCACGCAGTACCCGCAAAAGGTCGATTCTAAAATATTACATTATTTTGTGAAGTATAAATGTATGTTTTAGATAAAATGTAAGTATTTTATAGACATTACTCGGAAAACTGAAAACGTTCAACAGGAAGTCTAAAATTTTATACTCGCACCATTTTCATATTTATCAAAAGCATTAGCATGCTATAATCGTATTTTAAGTAAATACTTTTAAACTCTTACCGTTCTAAAGTTGCAATAGCTCGCTCCTCACCAATAGGTTCAGCTTTTAAATCGGCTCGTGTGGGAAGTTCAGCTTCTCCAACTGCGAGACCGCATTGACGTTTGCACATCGCCATGAACGCTTTAAGATAATCCGTAAGGGCATCGTCGCTCTTCGAATCTAAACGGGCTAATGATCTGAACCGACTCCATCGAAGGCTTTTCGTCGCCGGGTCGAACTCTACTCCATATGAGGCCACCGTACGACGGAAAGCCTCCTCGTCAGCGCGAGTCCAGCGCCACTGAGACACCTCGTCTCGAGCAAGTTGATCCATACGTTCCCGCCGTTCCATCTGGTAATTGCATAAAATAAAACTTTCATGAAAATCTTTATTCATTAACATTACGAGTATAAATAATGTCAAACTATACGAAGATCAAGAAGAGAATAGGAAGAACATACGAATTGAAATATTATGTACATATTAATTTTCACTAAGAAACAAATCATATGCGTCACAAATGAAACATAAAGAATCTTCCTACCCAGCCAATTTCTAAGTAAAATAGTATTTTTTTTATTGCTTTTGCAATAAAAAAAATTCCTTTCAAAATTTATCAAAACCAATTACATGTAGCTTCGTTTGTAAATAACAGCTAAATCGTTTTCAAAAAGATTTTTAATGATTTTGTTTGTTCCATTTGAGTCAACATTATCCAGCCTTGTTTACTATTTCAATTATTCCCTGTAAAAGTACCTTAGCTCTCTGTTGCATCTTTAACTCCTCGCGTTTGTAGTTCCGCTGGTAAGCGGTGATGAGGCGGCGCAGGCGCGTGTTGAGGTCCTGCATGGAGGGCCACAGGTGCGTGGCGAGCGCGCGCTCGTCGTCAGCGCGCGGGGACGCGGCCGGCGACGTGGCGCCCGCACCGCTCGACACCTCGTCCGTGCAATCCTCGTCGCCCACCACGCTTCCTCGAACTTTACGCTCTTCGCTCCTGACCACAATATTGTACCATAATATGTATTGATTCTGTTACTGAAGCTGGTTAAGACACCTCACAATTTGAACGATCCAAAAGTATAACGTAAAATGTATTTTCAAATTTCTATTCATCGTTAGTTTACAACTGACGAAATCAGTTTTTAATTTTTGTAACAAAAAAATTCAATGATATAAATTAATACTTTTTTATTTTATACTATTGTAAATTATATTATTTGAACTATTAAATAATTTGATAACCGGGACTCACTTGATGTCTGTGCATTCTGCATCATCCGGTGGACCAAGTTTATCAACGTAGCATAGTTGCGTATCGGAACGCATAGCTAGATAGTTTTCGTACCCATGAATATATGTACCGACAAGCAAAGACACGTCACATTCGGTGTCCCACCACAGCCGTGGGGGAGCACTGTCAACGCCACGAGGTACACGCATCCCTAAAGCGCTGAAAAATAAATCATACCGTTATATTCATAACAAGCATATTTTTGTCCAGTAAAAACGACCACAGCTTTATTGCAGTAGCTTCACCCAAAAACAACTAAAATATTACTTACCTGGCATGAGTACCACTCTCAATTTGAGTGGCATAATCTCCAATAACTTCGTGTTTTATGTAATACATCATTCGCACCCGCAACAGTACTCTGAAATTTTGAAAATTAAGCGTTGTATTCTCTATGAATAAAATAAATAAATAATGCTACACAGTCATAACTCCCAAACCAAGCTTCCTTGTGTGAATGCAATTGATACACACAAAGACAAGAACATACACACCCAGACCAAGCAGAAATTCGAATTTCCACTTTGTTGGGAACAGCCCTCCAAACGGCTAAAATAATATAGTAACCATTGTATTGTTTTAGCGGGCCCGCACCTCGGTGTGTTGTTCGTTGTGGGGTCACCATTGTTATAGCGGGCCAGCACCAGTGTGATAGTGGTGGTGCCGGCCGAGTGTTACTTTATCGCGATGAAGACATTCAGACCTCAGCATTCTACTGAACAAGAACCAGCAATAGTCTTTCTTTTCTCCGCCATCAGAACCTTCTGATATTGTTAACAGTGGGTCAGCACCACCACTATCACACTGGTGCTGGCCCGCTAAAACATTGGCCTTCGCCTTCTGCGGTATAGTAGCAGGGTACATCTATGGCTGCTACAGTATCAAAACAGGTCGTCGAAATAAGACAGCATAGAAAAACTAATTTTATTAAGTACTAGCGACCCGCCCTCGCTTCGCTTCGGGAAACTTATTATCAAGTGCTTAAATATAAAGTTTCATGGTTCTTTAAGAGATGGCGCTAGGCGTTCTTATTCTTTAAGTTAGGAAGGTTCACCTAGATGGCGCTGTGCTTAAAACCCGAAGAAATCCCATACAAACTTTCAACCTTTATTTCAACTTCTTCATCCCTTTTTGTCGCAATAAAAGGTAGCCTATGTCCTTTCTCAGGGTCTAAAGATTGTCTGTGTCAAATTTCATCAAAATCGGTTGAGAGGTTTAAGCGGGAAAGCCACGCAGACAGACAGACAGACAGACAGACAGACAGAGTTACTTTCGCATTTATAATATTAGTAGGGATGTAACTTAATGTATTTTAACTTACTTGTTAGCATGTCGGAATAAGTGCTTTTTATAACTGCTCTCTAAATATAATTCACAATCATATTTTTCTATCGAACTCCAATGATTGGGATCTTCCCACTTTTGTGGATCATTAGGCTTAGGCAAGTCTTTGAGTCTGTTCTTTTTTTTAGCATTCCTGCCTCTAGGTACTGGATTGTGGAGACCACTGTGGTTTCTAGATATAGTTACCTCGCCATTTTCACAGGGTTCTATAAGATCCCAAATGAAATTACGAATTTTCTCATCACCCTTGTAATGTCTTAAACAGTACAAAACCTGAAAGATAATTCAATAACTAATTAATAAAGCAGTATATATTATAATATAATTAAATATTATAGAATTAAAGTTAAGAAAATTGTCAGATTTTATATTATTAACTCAGTGAAAGTCCAAACTTCCTCGGTATTAGCATGGCAAGTCATCATTCAAAGAAAGTTTTAAGAATAAATGGATATAATGTACTGATGCAATTTAATTTAAATGAGGCTTACAATTATTCTGGCACAATCTTCTATTACAGGAAGAGTCCACCCTTTCCTAAATTGATTTTTGTCTATAATTTCTTCCCATCTGGCCCATCTAAAAAAAATGTAAGCTATTTAATTGTTTGATTCCTATACAAGATTGTTTCAATGCAAATCCAGAAGGGGTCTTGTAAACGATTTCTACAATAATATTGCTGCATACTGCAAGTATGTAATAATATACTTAATTGACGAGAAGTGTGTGCAGTGAACGTAAAAAATTTATAAAACGTCTGATAAAATTGAGTAAGCATATTTATGGTCGCGATTACTACTTGTAAATCGTAATTACATGTTTCGCAAAGCAAAGCGCTATAAAAGCTATTTACTAACATAATGTACAAAAATTGCAATATTAGGTAAGTGTTAGACAACATCTTTAAACAAAGTTTTACAATATAGTTCTTTACTTACCCAAAAGTTAGTAGTCCCCTTTCAATCTTGAAGCATTCTGATCTGGTCCAAGAACCATAAACAACTTCTTCATCAATGGGAACCCCTTCATGTCGTGGAACATAATCATCGCTTGCATATCTTCTGCCTTTTCTCCCGAGTTTATCTTTTTTTCTCTTACTTCTAAGGCTTATCCCTGAAGAAATAGAAAATAGATATTAACATTTGTAATAGTGCTAAATACGCAAAAATTACACAGGTATTTCAAATGTAATACCTTCTTCATCTTCATCAGAGTCTGGTGTAACTTCCATATCGGACATTTCCATAGGGCCATCGTCATGGCCGTACCTCTTGATGATTGTTCTTTTCCTTGGTTCAGTAACTATTAAATCTTCATCTTCTTTCTTTTCAGTTGTATCAATTTCTGCCTTTTTAGCCCATTTATTCCAAAAATCGGGATCTCGTATGTCAATATCAGATCTCTGATCAGCAGCAGCAAAACTAGCTTTTGAAAATGTAGATCCCTTTTCAGATTCCATTTGTATAACTTGAGTTCTTCGAGCTAATATCATTTCTATGTCTTCTTCACAAAATTGATCACCGGCATTATCTTCGTCCATGACTGCACCATAAGCTCCTTTTTTAAGTAAATCCTCAATTTCTTTCTTCGACAATTGTTTTAATCCAGTCTCTTTACCTTGAGAAGTGTTCATACTTTGTAAAATAGCTTTATCCAAGCCTAGTTTTAATGAAGCTTTATCGAACATTTCTCTCTCATAAGTATTGCGACAAATAAGTCTATATATTTTTACCATTTTTTGCTGCCCAATCCGATGACAGCGAGCTTGCGCTTGTAAATCATTTTGTGGATTCCAATCGCTATCATAGATAATAACAGTGTCCGCAGCTGTTAGATTAATTCCTAAGCCTCCAGCTTTAGTACACAGCAGAAACACAAATCGATCAGAATCTGGTTTTGAAAAGCGATCAATAGCTTCTTGTCTCAAATTACCTCTTATACGCCCATCGATTCTTTCATATGGATATTTCCTAAATACAAGATAATCTTCCAAAATGTCTAAACATCGTACCATTTGACTAAAAATTAGCACTCTGTGACCACCAGCTTTTAATTTTGGAAGCAGTTTATCGACTAAAACCATTTTACCCGACGACTGAATAAGTGCTTTGTAATAAGCTTCCTTATCTTCCCCATTACTTTGTTTATAATCAAATTGTATTTGATCTTCAGCTCCGTTAAGAAGGTAGGGATGAATACAGCATTTTCGGAGTTCCATCATGGTATTCATCAAATTAGGAATGTTTGCTGCAGATGCTGTTCCTTTCTGCAAAAAACTAAAGTTTCTTTCCAATATAGCTCGATAATACTTTTTCTGTATATTCGTTAATTCAACCTCGATAATTGTCTCTTCTTTAGGAGCTAAGGTCTTTTCTACGTCTTCCTTTAATCTTCTTAACATCATAGGTTTTAATAGAGCTTGCAATTTATTAACTTCAGATTCACTTTTCAGCTGTCCAAATTCAGTCAAAAAAGCATCGCTACTAGCAAACTGGGAAGGTTCAAGGAAATTCAGTAAAGAGAATAATTCATTAACATTGTTCTGTAAAGGCGTCCCAGAAAGTAATACACGATGTTCTAAATGAAGTTGTCTTAATCCTTCTAATAACTTACAGTTTCTGTTTTTCAGCCTGTGGGCTTCATCTATAACACATATCCTCCAATTAAAAGATTTCAATTCTTGAAAATCAGTAACTATTATTTCGAATGTTGTGATGAGCACATTAAATTTAGTTATTTCTTTAATAGGTTCCCCTTTACCATTCTTAAAATAGAATTCATATTCCTGTATCATACTTTTGCTTTGTTGAGATCCATGATATACTACAACATTCATTTCAGTCCAACCTTCAAATTCTCTTTGCCAGTTAGGTATTGTCGATAATGGTGCAATAATGAGAAATGGGCCTCTTATTCCATATTCCCACACCGAATTAACAAATGTTAAGCTTTGAATAGTTTTGCCAAGCCCCATTTCATCTGCTAGTATACAGTTACGATTATTATGCCAAGAGAATAATAACCAGTTCAAGCCTTCTAGTTGATAAGGACGCAATGTATTACCTCCTTTATATAACGGGGATTCTTTCAATTGAGACCAGTTATCAGCTGACGGCCTTTTTTTGAATTTCCATTTATCTTTAGGTGGCAATTCGCTAAATACTTTATATTGCTGTATTTTATCTACATCAATATCTTCTTCTAATTCCCATGTACTATCTTCATATTGTAAACTTTTCCACTTGACTAAATAATGCTTGACAATAGTGTCATTCCCCGGATCTTGATTTTCAGACATATCTAAAATTCTTTCAACTTCAACATAATCAGGATTAAATGGTTCATCGTCTAAGAGCTCAAAAATATTCATCTGTTGAGCTTGTTTTTGTTTGAAACGTTTGATTTTTGAGTATATTCGCTTATCTCCCTTATATAATTCTTCTTCTGTCTTCCACTCACAATGTAAATATGAAAAATTCCTGTACTTCACAAAATATTCTTCAACATCGACCATGACAGGTTTTTTAATTTTAGGATCTGAACTATCCTTATCAGTGTCAGTTTTATTTATTTCTTTGGTTTCTTTATCGCACACAGGTCCAACTTTATTTTCTTCCACATTATTAATACTTTCACTGCTCTCTAATTTAGTGCTTAATGTTTCATCATTGTTTTTTCGATTTTCTGATATGTCATCATTGTCTAATTTAATATCTGGTGGCGGTACTTCAATTTTTAATTCTCTTTTGCCCATACGACATGCAAGCACGTGATGTACAATCATCGAGTCTTCTTCTGTTGGGTTGACATAAATATAATTGGGTTTCGGGGTACCCTCGGGTTTTATACTGTCTTTGGTGTCAGAATTCAAATCATCAAAATCTTTTTCTAGTTTTACCGGTGTTAAAGTAAACTCATCATCTGATAATCGCAACATGACGTCATCAGTATACTTTTTGCGCTGAGTGTTCCTGGCGGAACGACGCTTCAGACTGTCGTCGCCCTCTGGTGGAGGAGAGGGTGGTGGAGTAGCCATCATGTCATCGGGTTCTCCATCTGAATCAGGAATCAATCCACCTCGTTTTTTCTTCTTCCCACCTGAAGTTTTCTTAGCAATCAATTTTTTACAACTGCCACTAGCAGATGCCCTTTTTTTAGACTTCTTTTTTTGGCAACTAAAGTCTAACTCATCATCTTTTTCACTTTGTTCTCGTTTCGCTTCCGCTTCTTCGAGTAAATCTTTTATAGCTATCTTTGAAACTGGGATATCATCAAAATCTGTTACATTAGATTCATCCAAAGACGGATCTTGAGTATTTAGTATACTTTTATTCGGTTCAATAGCAAGGCTGCTATTAAGTGATATGTCACTTAGTGTATTCTCTCTGATATCTTTTTCTAATAATTCATTACCAGTAGTAGTGTCTGCTTGTATTTCAGAAATTCCCTTTTTAACATTTCGTTTTCTTTTAGGAGCATTTGGATCTTTTGGTTGCCGCTTTTTGCGCTCTTTTACAGGTTTATCTCCTACAATCTTGGCGGCTTTTGGTTCTTTCGGTATGCGTGGTTTCCTTTCTTTATTTTTTCTTGGCCCTCTTGGCTTTTTGACTTTGCTGTCACTAAGATCATCCATTGAAATAGCACTGCTGTCTAAGTTAATTACCTCTTCCGTCATTTCCAAATCAAGCTCAGAATTACTTTGCAATCCTGTACCTGCAGTAACACAATCTTCAGACACAGGCAGCTGATCGAGAGATTGTGGAGTAGACATTAACTTTTCTTTCTTAACTCGCGGTTTTCTTGGTTTTGCAGGACCTTTTCCACGGCCTCTGCCTGTAGTACTAGTTACTTGAGGACTTTCTACCATTTTTGTACCATAAATTGGATTTTGCAAAATGCAATTAGGGCCCCCATTACACTTATCATTACTTTCGTGTTGTTGGAGCATCGATAATCTTTCTTGTAAACATCTAACTTTCTCTTGATTTTCATTAGAGGGCGGAACGCAATAAATTTCTTGAATTTGTTGTTGCAAAGATATTCTTTCTTGATGATGTGAAGTGGGATACATGACAGGCATGGGTGGAGTTGGATGTGGTATATTACTTGATCCCATAATTATCATATTGGGACTGATATTATGACCCACACTTGGCATAATATTTTGAGAAGTTGCTTGAATAGAAGGACTCAGACCGGGATGAACGTTTTGTCCCATTGAATGAATATTAGGTATGTTTGTTGGTGGGTTAGGTGGAATATTGGAAATATTACTAGAAGTATTTGGAAGATTTTGCTGGGCATTGCCAACATTTGGTATTGTAGGGGATATACCAGTCAGAGATGCTTGTGGATTATGCACCGGTATTGTAGAAGAAACGCTACTCGCATGTTGCATTGGATGTGAAGTTTGAACGTTTGGAATAGTTTTCGTTGCTGGCGTGATCCCACTTTGATACGGGGAAATAACATTGTGACTTTGATTGTTTGGAATACTCGTTGATATGGTAGAAACTATGTTTGGTGGTATTCCAGTTGGAATTATATTTTGAAAGTTGTTACTTTGATAGCCTTGGTTTCTCGAAACGTTTGTCGGAGTGCTTTCAAACTTCCCGATTGGATTAGGAGTAGAATTCGCTGCAGGTGGATGACTCAAAGACAGTTGAATTTGCTGTGCTGTGCTACTCTGTGGATGCTCAACAGCAGGCGTTAAAATGTTAACAGTCGGTGACACAGCTTGCCCTTGACTTCTTAATTGTTCATTATCGCTTGCCTTGCTTGGTTTTTCCACATTGCTAAGCTTGTTTTCCGAATTACTTTCCGAATTAGTAGGTATATCATTTTTTTCTTCTTTAGCATTATTAATTGCACTAAATACGAGATCAGTAGTAGACTGACTGCCATGAGAACTTTCCTTAGTTTCTGCATTTTCTACAGGTGCACAAGTAGGATTTAAGGTATTTGATGATGTTATCATAGAATGATTAGCTGTATTTACAGACAAATTTTCCTGAGTTATACTAGTTGGAGTAGACTTAGATACAAATGAAGCACTATTCATTTCTGAGTTTAACGTATCTGTATCAACTGAGCCTTTTTCCATCTTCTTATTATCAGTACTGACAGAAATCTGGGGCACAGTTTTCGGTAAATCTGATTTTAACGTAGGCACTATGGCCGATGGCTCAACCGGTTTGACAGGTTGGTCGGAGCTCTCCATTTGAACGACGTTGTTTATTGGAGTTGGAATTTTGGTAGGATTCCATTGTGAAGGCGACGAAACAATATGTCCTACCGCTGGCGAAGTAGGATTCCTTTGATAAGCATATTCTCCACCAGTCGGCAAAACCATTTGTTCTAATGCTTGAAGTGTATTTTGTGATGTAAACCCACTAGAAACTGGTGGAGGACCGGCTACAGGGGATTGTACCAAAGTACGTGACGCGTGTGGCGAAGCACTAGGCCCTTTTACAGGAGACATGACTGGACGAGGGGATAGCTGTGCCTGTCCTTGTTGCCTGGGAGATACCTGCGCGCGGGGCGACATTTGTGGCGATAATTGAGGAAACGGAGGGCGGTATTGAGGACTTCCTGATTCAAGTCCAGATGGTTTAACAGGATTGTACTGATTCGATACATTCACATCAAGCGGATGTTGCACTTGATGGGGTTGATAATTCATTGGAACAGTGTGATGAGGTGACGCATATGGTATTTGTGACGGCACACCATGAGACGGTCCCACTGTGGACGACGGTACTGGCGGTTGACGTGGGACATGATGTAACGGTGGGGCTCCAGCATGGTGTAGATGGGGATTAGGGTGATTTTGTATTCCTGAACCAATACTCCCTCCATGACTCGCCATAGCTTGGTGTGGTTGGTGTTGAGGTATCGGTGGATGACTTTGTTGAGCATGTGGTATACCATACTGATGAGCATTTACATCTAACTGTTGGTGGTATGTTGGGTGTTGACTTATCCGTGCTGCGGCTGGAGGATGCATTTGTGTGTAGTTGGGATAATTCTGCAAAAATAATATGATTTATAACAATAACATTAATTTGTTTTTCCATTACTATTTTGTTGCATCTTTTTTAACAAAAACAGAACAAATGGCAAGCTTAATCATTCTTTAAATCTAACTATTATATAACAATAAAAAGACATGGTGGATTACATTATAATATCAACATTTTCTAATTTCTCCTATTGTTGATTAATGTGTGGAAAGTTAAATTACCTGTTGCTGTCCATAAATTTGTTGTGATGAAGGTTGTGGAAAATGAGGCTGTCTTGGAATGTATGCCCCATTTTGAGCTTGCAATCCACCAATTCCAGATCCCTGCAACAAAAAATTATATATGGATTCTAAGAGCATCTAAATGATTTAATAATACATACATATTATGTGTTTATAGCCAATACACACATGTACTGAGATTAGCGGTAACAAATTTAATTCATTTATTTTGTCTTCAGAACTTACAACTCATTTACGCACGAAGTGCAATGACTGACAGGCAAAAATTCTTAAAATTATTGTTAAGGAAAAGTGTTTTTCTCAAATATCTGCAACATACAGATATAGTTTTATTATTATGTGTGTATAGATAATTAAGTTATGCATACTTGATTACGATTAAATTTCTTACCTGTTGAGGAGAGTATTGGTGCATTTTCTGTTGATGTTCATAGGAGTGTCTGTAGCTTGGTGTGATAGGTGAGTATCTATTAGCGCCTGGCGCACCGGACCACACCCCCATATCTCCAATACCTAGACATAATATGTCATTTTTTATTTTATGTTTTTATTAAGTTAATATTATTAACTTAATGAAAACCAATTTTTTTTTCGTATCACATGACAAGTATAATACATACTTGATAACTTTTAATTACGTAAAAAATGTTATTGAACAAACCTTGCTCTGGCATAGTGTACATTGGTTCAGGTCCAGGATGGTATCCAGGATATGAATGAGATGGGTGTACATGGTGCGACGGATGTAGCGGCGCATGTGGTTGAGGCAAACGCGGTCGAGGGGGATAACTGCCATATTCGTGGTAGTCAGGAGCTGGAGGGCCAGTACCAGGGTTTGGTACTGGCTGCGTGTTGCTTGGACCTCCACCTCCAAACGATGCCAGCTTTTGGATAGACCCCTCTTGAGCCACACTGCTTGGATTATACGGCTGCCTATAACTAAAAAAATTACAAGCTCAAAATGTTTAGCATAATAATCTTTACTTTGAATTCAACAGAAATTGTACCACAGTTATGTACATTATTATATTATAAGACAACTCTATTGTTATTTGTTACCTGTTTATTAGTCCGTGAAGCAACTTTATACTCATGTTTTTACTAAAATTATGCGGACAAAGTATGTTGTATGTTTGGGACAGTTAAAGTTTATACATGGATATGGATTAAATTTTTATATACAGGATGTCCCGTAAGTAGTAGACCAACGGGTTATGGGGAGTAGTGGGACTTATTATCTAACGAAAATACTAAATTTTACAGTCCTAGGCCTTGTAGTTCATGAGTTATGCTTTTTTCCAAATTGTGATGAAAATATCATCCACATAAGCTAAATATTAAATTTTACCATAAAAAAAAACTAATGTGGTAAAATTTAATATTTAGCTTACGTGGATGATATTTTCATCACATTTTGAAAAAAAGCATAACTCAAGAACTACAAGGTCTAGGACAATAAAATTTAGTATTTTTGGTAGATAATAAGTCCCACTACCCCCCATAACCCGTTGGTCCACTACTTAAGGGACACCCTGTATAGCATTATAATAAATTAAATTAATAAATAAAACAACACGCACGCTAATTTAAGTTACTCGATGCACACGATTATGCCTTTGACCTAATTGACACGACATGACATTACAAATGAAATATGTATGTACATAGTAGTCCATTGAAATTTTACATTTTTTGAGCTTAGCGTGCATTTGTCAGAGGACTGCACTAACCCCATCTTTCTATCTAAAAAATAAAATTGCATCCGCTGACAAATGCAACACCAAATGTAACTTTTCAATGGACTATATAGTGTTCATTTTGAAGTAACATTCTGACAGAGTTGAATGAGGATCGAATAACATGGATTGCCGGCAAATATAAACGCATCTGCATCATCATTTCTATGTATGCTATACTTCATGATCTTTTTTAATTCTTAATGAAACATTAATACAGCTTAAAACTTTTCAAAAATGACTTAACAGTCATCAGTTTAATTTTATCAATTTTTAGGGCGAAGGAATATATTAAAAGCTTTTGTATACATATACACACAGCCACATTTACGATTCATTATAGGTAAAAATTACCTGTTATCCGAAGTGTCTTTGTTGTCTCCAGCTACTCCTGTTGCTGAGCTGCCTGCAAATCCGTCTGATCCACCAAGATCAGTAAGTCCTTCCAACATACCGCTTCCATCATCACCAAATAAATTATATGAGTCCATCACTCTTTCACGAGTGAATTAAAAAAATAATTTGTCGAAAAATCCAATCATCAGTTATAGCGCCCATTGTAATTTTAATCTGTAACCAATAAATTGGTTTCTAAATTTATTTATTTCTTTTTAACACCTTTAATTGGTGAACAGGTCTTTTTTAAGTTATTGCATTTTCCCAGTGCCACAAGTTCCCACAGCAATCAGTAACTTAGCATTAGGTAAGATCACTCCTCCCTGACAACATTAACCTATAAAATTTTACTTGTTGTGTGCCTTTAAAGTAAATGTTACCTATTTCTATATTAATGTGGGGTCAGTGCATACGAAAATATTTTTTTTATAGCTCTTATTTAAAAAAAACTAGGTATATATATGATGTCCAGTAATCCTCCTTGTGTAAAATTGTGAATTTAAGTTTAGTGGAGTATTAAAGAACAAATACGGTTTATCAAATAAAAATGTTACATAATATAAATTCATATTTTTAAGTATCCTCCATATCATTATCCTCCATCCATCCATCCTCCATATCATATTGAAACACCAAAGGGTAATAAATAATTCTGTATGTTTAACCACTTAATCAAGTTAGCAGAGCAAGTACTGCAATGCTGTTGTAACTGTTAGGTTTATTTTTTTTTATTCCAAAATAATGCTCGTAGATTCTTGGCTACCCCAACGATAACATCAAAATTTAAAGTAAAATAACATTTTCAAATTTAATTTTTTTAGTTTATTTAATGTTTCAATTCAACCAACAAAATAAAAACAATGAAAATTTAAATGATTATAAAATGTATGTGCTTAGCTACAAATAATAAAGGTTAACTGTGAAATTAAAGTGTTATATTTAGATTCTGCAAGCAATACATAATTATATTTAAAGCAATATACTGAAATACTATTGAGTTCATCATACTAACCATAGTTGATGAATGTATAGAATTTTTAAGTAAAAAATTGTTATTATTTATTTATTTTCAAGTAACAAGTCTACATAATTATATTCACATGATATCTGGATTAATCTGGATAATATCCACAAAAAGAACTCAATTTATTAAAAAAACAATACCGTTTATTGTTATTTACTTTAGTGCCAATGTTCTCACTAAGAATTTTTATATAAATAACTTCATTGTTAATAATATTTTTTGTATCACTGGCAAAGTTTCACTGCAAAATATCTATCTACATACCTATTCTTATCTGGTAATAAAGTAGCAAGTATATTTCTTGGAATTTTTTTATATTCAAACATTTATTTATTATTATTATTGAAAGTTTTCTAAGGTCAATGATTTATTTTTCTTCTTGTTATTTTCATTTGAAACTTATGAAATTCCAATTGTAAGGGTTACTTCTCTATCTTATATATAAAATTCTCGTGTTACAATGTTAGTTACCATACTCCTCCGAAACGTCTTGACCGATTTTTATGAAATTTTATATGCATATTCAGTAGGTCTGAGAATCGGCTACTATCAATTTTTCATACCCCTAAGTGATAAGGGTTGGCTACCCCAACATTTTTTAAGTTTTGGACAATTTTTATTTTATTAATCAATAAAAAATGAATAAAATAAAAAGCAATAAATATCAATCAAAATCATGTTTTTGTATCTGGAAATTAATAAAAAAATACACATAATCCCAAATTTTCACTTCCCTGCCCCCTCAAATTTAAATTGCGCTTTTTGTATTCATTCACTACAAGTAATTATATAATATGGCGGAACAATGTTGGCTGGGTCAACTAGTGTTATATAATATTGCAAATAATCCTATTATTATTGTTGTCTGTATTATATACAATATGTATATAAAAAAATCCCTTGTAATGAAAATTTTATAAAACGTAAAACACACTGTTGTCAAAAAAAATGTAAATAAATAATTATTAAGTAATATATAAAATCGGGATCTCTTAATACATGTACTATATTTATAAGCAAGGCTAATATTTAACAATTTATGACTTATGCTTTATCTACCAAAGGATCATGGCGAAATTTGAAATAAAATAACATTACAATTATTTATAATGTTGTTTATAATTAAGGAAATACTACATAGCATTGAAATATTTTTAAAACCAAGAGATGTGATTTTTTTTCTACAAATAATTACTTGTTTGGAAGTGCAATTTTTATAATGGCAAGCAAGTGACGAAAAATTACAATATTTTTGATTATGTAACTACAGGGTACTCCAAATATTTGATGTATTATTTGTTCCTAAAAATATATCAAAAATTGTATAATCTAAATTTTAGCTGTGTGATTTTCAGTGCATGATTGCCATGATTCTTTAAAGGTGTCTTAAGTACACATCAAGTACACAGATAATATAAATTAACATTATGGATGCATCGTTAATGTTAAAATTTTAACAATAAAAATAAACATATTTTTAAGTGCATAGTCACAGCTATTAAAATATTTTCAATGTTAATAGTTGAAAAACAAGCAGAGGAGCCACCTGATGAGAAGTGGTCACCATGGCCTATGGACTTCAATATCACCAAAAGCATCAATGATGCATTTTTTTATTGGTCAATAAAGAAGGAAAAAGATAATATAGGAAATACTGGTGCTAATCTTCCTGTAACACAACAGGTTATTGGGCAGCTGAGTCAGGCAAGTGGACGGTAGCTAGCCAGGCAGGCTACCACAAAACAGGGATTGGTTTCTGTTCAGGAATGGGGTCAGTATTTCTGGGCCTCCCCAATACAGCCAGAAACAAAATGTACATGACAAAGCAAAGATATAGTTGGTAACAGACCTATATGCTAAAGTGATAAAATAAGAATAACAGTAAAACTTCATAATTATGTTGTTTACATACAAACAAACCCTATCACAAGTTTATGTATATAACTAAGGCTAGTAATCCATTACATGAAATACATACATTGATAAAATAATCAGTTCTCAAACTTGAAAAACAAACATTTAGCATGGACCACAAGAAACATAGTTAATATTATCTTCTGCAAAAATACTTTTGCTTTCTTCTTTCTTCAACAAATAGCAGCTCCATGTGAATCAAGCTAGTACAACTAAGGGGAAAAGCTATACGCTTATGAATACTATTAACATACAGCGCTATAACTTCTCCCGTTAATTATACAGCATAGTTCCTGTAGATAACTACTTTGATCTTCTCAATATTTACACTGACTTACATAATGGCATCATAGCATTCATAGCTAACTTGATATTGCACCTGCTAACTAAAACGTTGTTAACCAACTAATATGATCATTTAACCAATGATCCACTTGTTTTATATTTTCTACATGTTCGCTTGACACTAAAGTGACATAAATGACGGGACTATTAACTCCAGTAGAGTGAAGATCAGTTACCACGAGAACCGGCGTCAAATTTTCACTCAGCAATGCTAATAAAATAAAATAAAATAAATGTAATTGTAACTATAATAACGCATACTTAATAAATTTATAAATAAAACTAAATTTACAAGTGTATTAAGTGTGCTCTGGATACTCCATATTACTTCCATTGGCAGTGCGATAGAAGAGTAATAAAACACTACCGAAAATCTAAATACCACTGATATCCAATTATATAAAACACTTACCACGGGAAACAAAGTTATATTTAAATCAAAATTGTAAATTAAGAGTATTTTATATGATAGCATATTTAGTAATAAGATTTAGTACTTACGAAAAACGCCACACACTACGGTTGATCACAAAATGGATACCATTCTCCAACAAAGTGAATTTTAGGAAAGTTATTAACTAAGCAATTACAACCAATAAAGTTTTATAAAGTCAGAGTTAATATTAGTTAGAATAACGGGATATAATGAGATTCAACACTTTAATCAGCAATTTCTCTCACAACATTAAAACCATTATTAGAATAGCCACTACACTCCGTCCATTTTGTTTCCTTTGATTAATGAGAATAGAGATGTCATGGACGTAGCCTGATCGGGGCTCGCGCACGACGCGGCACAAGCAACAGGATGGGATGGTAACTTTTATCGATATTAAAATATCGATTTAAAGGTGTCGAAAAATATTATAATTCTTTATTACGCGTTGTCAAAAATAGTCATAAAACTGGCAACAAAAATAAAACTAAAACAATAGAATTAATCATTGTCATCCTCCTCATATCATTTGAACTTAATTAAATACTAAATAATAATCATCATGTTTAATGAACCAAAGTCAAAACTTGCCAATTGACCTTATAGTAGTAAAAGTGATTTGCATAATTATTTTGAATTATATTTATCGATAATAAGTTGCAACAATGAGGTAAATTAAGTAATAAAACACTTAATGTTATATGTTATATTAAATAATTACTTCGTTTTTGAGGCTTGTAAGATATAGCAAAAGTGCTTTCCACTAACCTGTTTTCTTTTCAGCCTTATCCCCGATGATTATAATATTTAAATCGATTCGACTGAGCCTAATAGCCGATTTACCTTACATCGATGGTGAATATGGTGATACGAATATTACGAATACGACAAGGTACAGCTTTGAGCACGTCTCCATACCTACAAAAAATCCTAGCCCTAGCCGTATTATCTTCAAGCATGCTTTTTATAAGCATGTCTATCAGTACCAAATATTACTTCGTAAAATATAAAATGCTCTATGGTTTTTAATTCGGTCTGTGTATTCTGTGACTGTTATTTGTTTATTTTATCTGTGCTGTGCTTGTTTCTCGCCGTACCGCACCGCTTCAATCAAATCAATCATTTTTTACAATACATGAATACTATTGAATATAATCTGAATACTGTGTACACAAAGTGTATTTTTCCAACTTACATTATTTTATAAATGAGAACTATATAAGCGGCTATACTGGCATATTTTATGCTTAGTACATAACTATCTGTTGTTGTTTATTGATCATCAAATCGGTTTTAAATGATGAAACTAGTGGATCAAGTTGTTAGAAGTTTTAAGGTGGCAAAAGTATTTCGAGAAAATACAGACAAGATAAATAGTATAGACTTTTCTCCTAGCGGTGAAACACTCATATCTTGCAGTGAAGATGATCAAATTGTTATATATGACTGTGAAAAAGGCACCCAGGTGATAACAGTCAATAGCAAGAAGTATGGAGTCGATCTAATACATTTTACACATGCCAAAAACACTGCAATTCACAGTTCCACCAAAGTTGATGATACAATTAGATATTTATCTCTCCATGACAACAAATACATAAGATATTTTCCAGGACATACTAAAAAAGTTGTGACATTGTGTTTGTCGCCAGTTGAAGATACTTTCTTGTCTGGATCTTTGGATAAAACATTGCGACTTTGGGATTTACGTTCTCCAAACTGTCAAGGTTTAATGCATTTATCTGGAAGACCAGTAGCTGCTTATGATCCTGAAGGCCTTATATTTGCTGCTGGTGTTAATTCTGAAAGCATAAAATTATATGACTTGAGGTCTTTTGACAAAGGGCCTTTTGTAACATTCAAACTGAACCAAGAAAAAGAGTGTGACTGGACAGGCCTTAAATTTTCACGAGATGGAAAAACAATGTTAATTAGCACCAATGGATCAATAATACGTCTAGTAGATGCATACCATGGGACACCACTTCAGACATTCACAGGACATCTGAACAACAAAGGTATACCGATTGAAGCTTCATTCAGCCCGGATTCTCAGTATATATTTAGTGGATCCACTGATGGAAGAGTACATGTTTGGAATGCAGATACTGGTTACAAGGTGTGTGTGTTAAATGGAGATCACCCAGCACCAATCCAGTGTGTCCAATTTAATCCCAAATTTATGTTATTGGCATCGGCATGTACCAATATGGCATTTTGGTTACCAACAATAGATGATGTGTGAATTTTACTTTAAACATAATTACATTTTTATTATTACAACTTACATAAGGCTAATGAGAACTTTTTAAGTATCATTCTTAAATATTCATAGCAATTAAAAATGTGTCAATGAATGTCTATAGAATATTTTTAGTCATATTTTATTATCAGACCACAATGAATAATGTCTACATTACTTACACATAGTAGTAGATCTAGAATTCCATACAAAATCAGGTCCAATAAATGTCTTAGATATCTTAGTTTATTTATTGAAATTGTTTTCAGGGTCAAGCTAATGTAAGAGAATTATGCAGATAATTATAGTCTCAATTCCATTAATCATAATAACTATAAAATACTAATGTTTATTCATGTCTGTACGAAAATTATTCATATGGGTATTTATTATTGCTATAGATTTTAAGAATTTCTATGCATCTGTTCCAACAAATCTTTGAAACGGCTGAATATATTTGTATGCAGTTTTCACTGGTGTATTTTAGGAAGCTTGTTTCATTTCCAGCTGTTAACAATAAAAAAGAAATGTCAATTGAAAGAATCCCGCCTAAACATTTTTCAAATATGCATACTAAGGCATAGGTTCCCCTTAGCCAAGCAAGGGTAGTTACTGTTTATTAGGTAATTTTATATTACTTCTTACTAATATTATAAATGTGAAATTTTGGATGTTTGAGACTCAATTGCGCAAAGACGTATGAATGAATTTAGACAAAATTTAGTACACAGATAGTTTATAACCTAACATAAATTATATGATATTATGAATTACTAAGAAATGGTAAAAAAATGAAATACCGCCAATTTATACTGTATTGTAATGATTCCTAAGCTTATTGTCTATTACTTTTCTTTTTAGTCTATAAATATAATTTCTTATTCTCAATTAGCACATGAATAAACATTACTTGTATTGTACAGTTACATTACTTTATTGTTATTAGCATTAAGTTCTACTAATTAAATAGTGGACAAATCATAGTGATTACTTATTAAAAAAATATTTTGTTTTTATATTAGTTGGCCAACAGTAAGTTTTCTTCCTTTTGTTAAAATTTGACTCCCAAATTTACTATTGACATTATGATAAAAAATAAGAAATTTATACAGCAGCCAGTGTTTACTCACTACATGCAGTAATCTAGATCTGACCCATAATTTGATGCAAAGCAGGAATTAGATTTCTAATCTATAGATTAAAATATATGCCTATAGGCATATAAAATTGTTTCATTTGACATTTAGATGGTCACTCATTAAGGCACTTCTGGCCAGGCATTCCTGTAAATTAACAGTCTGGTGCCATTACATAAACAATAAGACCCATTTCAGTACAATTAAGAGTCATAAGCAGCAAGTTTTTCTGAAATTCTGTATTGTACACAAATTGCTGATTTCTTGCTAGTCTGTTTAATTGACTGACATTCTGACCATTTGTCCTGGAACCCTTACATAACCAAATATGGGCCGGTTTAAGATTGTGGTGTTTATTTAAAACTTAATAAAACTATTGGTTTCAAGTGAGTGCCCTGCTGGATATCTGGTCACGCGACAAACTAATTGCAATGGGAGAAGTTGCGGAAGTAATAGCACCTGCAGCAGTGCGATTATAATTATTATGTATTGTCTATCTTTATACCTTCCAGTTTCATCTGTAGAGGAGGGTAGAAGTTCAATTTGTTTCCTATATTTTTATATTGAATTCGATATCATTAATGCATTAATTCATGTATAAATTGAAAAACAAAATACTATGCTCTGCACGTAAACGGATCACTTGATAAAAAAAACTGAAATAAATAGACTACCCAATCACCAATTTACCCATTGCCGCAGCATTATTATTCTCTAGTGACAGAATACAATTAAAATTAAATTACGATTGTTTATTGTATTTTTTTATGTGATGAAAATATGTATAGGTATACATATTTTAATGTAGGTACATTAAAAAGTTAAAAACAACTGTTCTCTTAGCATAGTGAATACACTAAGTACTATATTTGGTATTATTTACAGAATTACTTAGTATAGTGTGTACAGTTAGGTTCCATAATTACGCAGTTTAACGTTAGGTACTATTGCACTATTGTAGATTTTCTGGAGTATATTATTTAGTATCTTAAGATCCATTGATTTCTATCAAAGGTAGGCCATTCATTTAACTACAGTTTGCTTTAAAAAAAGATATAATAAACATAATAGCTACAATTAAGATAATAACTTTTCTATGAATCCTGTTTTATTATTGTCTTAATCTGTGAGAAATGATCAGTTACAAACAGTAGTGTACTATAAATAATATTGTATTGATAATTAAATTTTATACCTGTATGTACCTTTTCAATAAAAAATACCCATTCATCATTACACTTTCAAGTCCCAATTTTATTATTGCTATAGGTAACTATAGCTATTCCAGAATTTCATAGCACGAACGGAAAATAATTATTTTAAGTGCGATTTGGACTCGGATACGCTGATTTCCGCATATGGAGTGCAGAACTTGCAGAAGTAAGGAGGAGCTAAAATCTCATTTGGAAAAGTGCTCCAGTGCCGTGCACTAAATAATAGTTAGAGAGCCCAAATGCGGTGCTAATGTACACTAGACGGGGTAGTGTTATCTGGTAGGTACTATTAATGTGCAGGGTAGTTAACGAAACTGCTGTATACAAAACATGTAGTGTTCACGTAGATTATAATTCAATAAATACTTCAAAAAGTGCTGTTAATTTACAATCTTGCTACAATAGACGACGACTGACAATACAAGACATCGTCATTACATAGTTTATAACAAAGTCGCTTTCTCTGTCCATAGTTAGATCGTTAAAACTACGCAACGGATTTTGATTGTTTTTTTTAAATAGATTAAAGCATCGAGATATAAGTACTAACGTACATTATATCTCGATGGATTAAAGTTTATAATTATGTTAAAGTTATTCGCAAAATGAAAAATAACGCGCGTGAAAATAAATTCGTGCGCTGGATACGTTTAACAATTTTGGACTTGGGTACTAAGGGACAGCTTTCCCGAAGCGAAGCGAGGGCGGGTTTACTAGTATTGTATATTATACAATAGATTGACGACCCGGATGGCGCAATGGTTAACACGCCGGATCGCCGTTCCGAGGGCCCTGGGTTCGATTCCCAGCGAGGCGGAAATTTGAATGATGAATTTAAATTGCCGTTCTTGGTCTGGGTGTGTGTGTTGTCCATGGCATCCACGACACAGGGAATCCTAGTGTGGGGCTATGAGTTTGTAGCGTTATTATTATTATTAGAATATATAGCCTTATTTAAAACCAGCCCGAGTTATAGTATAGTGAACGTGCTAGAGTCTAGCAACTCTAGCAGTTAGACGAATAGGCTTGCCTTGCCGCTTGCGTCTGAGCTAGCCCAAGCCGCCGACTCACATTTGACAAGTTTTTTTTTTATGTTTCGTTCTCAAAAGGTGAAAAGCAGAAACCTGTCTGCCGCATCGCAAGGCTACCTACCTATGTTTTAGGTCTTAGAGGTAAACACTTGAAATTTTCACAGAATGTTTTACTACTCCCTACACAGAAAATACTTATACTTTATGGAGCAATCCTTAAAAAGTAAAACGATTGTATTGGCACACGGTAGGCACTTAATCGAGAAATCATGCGCCAAAAAAAATGAGCATTCTCATTTTAAGCATGCTTATCTATAGGTATTATGTTTTGAGGTCGTAGTCTAGTCACGATATCTACAGAGTAAAACGTAGTGTACTCTTTGCTGCAGAGCAGAGCAAATTTGACAGCTGTCATCTGTCATTGTTTCAATCAAATCGTCGAATTTTTGCAGTTTCTTTCTGCTTTCTGCGCAAAGATTTACTTTTTTCTTTCTGCGGATTTCTGACTTATCATTCTAAAGAACCATGATTATTATCATCTAAATCTGACCAATCTGATAAATGATCTTGTGACCGCGAATAGTAACGGACAGCTTTACTTAATATTCATGTGATCCATTGTTAGCATTACAGAGATCATTACGATTTTGAGGTTATTTAGATGCCTTTTTGTGCTAAAATATCAAGTGTATTGTGTAATATGTATCAGATCTCGAGCAGCATGATCAATAGTTTTCGACTAAAACGTTTTCGATCTTGAATTAAATTTCGAAGAATAGACCTAACAAGGTTTTAGTCGTGTCTAAGACCATGGAAGTACCAAATTCAGGAACATCAAATGACTCTCAAGATGCCTTTAGTTCAATAAATGAAAGGCCTGTGGATGATATCTCTCTAGAATTTTTTTACAAACCACATACTATAACACTTCTGGCTGTGTCTATTGCATCTGTCATTTACACAGCGTTCGTCAGGTATTTTTACATGAATATTTAACTTTTCTGTGACCCTTAATAACGTTGGTTACGAGAATATACTTTTGAATCAACTTGATTAGTTACTGATGGTTATGTTTAATGTTTAAAAATTATGCTATGTTTTTTTACAGAGATGAATCATGCATTCAAGAGAATATCTGGTCGGGTATATGCTGTGTAGTATTTTTCTTTTTAATTATATCTGTTCTCACATTTCCTAATGGCCCGTTTACCAGGCCACATCCTGCAGTGTGGCGAATAGTATTTGGCATGTCTGTGCTATATTTATTGGCGCTGTTGTTCTTATTGTTCCAAAGTTACTCAACAGTGTATGAAATTATGTATTGGATCGATCCTAATCTCAGAAACTTTCATATTGATATGGATAAGGTGTGTGAATTTTATAATCAAAAATTAAAGAATGGTTACCAATTACTTAGCATGTTTGGCATCTTTTGTCTGTAATAATATATTATATCTAAATTCTGTATATAAAATAATTGTATACATACACTAATATGATTTTATATGATTTTATATGTGAGGAATAAACAGGATGAAATTATCATGTAACTTTTTGGAAATTTCAGGAGTATGCTGTTAATTGTTCCGATATTAGTATATCTAAGATATGGTCTCATTTGGATGTGTTTGCTTGGGGACATTTTCTAGGTTGGCTGTTTAAAGCCATACTCTTTAGACACACAGGGTTGCTGTGGGCTATATCCATAATGTGGGAAATAACAGAAATAGCTTTTGCTCACTTATTACCAAATTTCCTAGAATGTTGGTGGGATTCAATAATTTTGGATGTACTGATTTGTAATGGTTTAGGGATATGGTGTGGCTTAAAGATATGCAAAGCATTAGAAATGAGAGAGTACAAATGGGTAAGCATTAGGTGAGTTAGAATTGCATTATTTTGTTCTTCACTTTCATATACACAAGTACTAAGTTTTGCTATCAACTTCACTTAACTAATTTGTTTTTTTTTTTCGTGTTCACCTTTGCTCATGGACAGCTGAAACACTTAAAATCATTTCACAGTTGATTTTAGAATAAGGTAGCAGCTAGCCAGGCAGTTATAAAACCCTAGGTAGCTTCAAGGAACAACTATCATAGTACCATTGGAAATAAACAGGGTGCTAGAGCCCATTGACCTCAAACAGAAGGGACTTGCACTATGCCCTCATTTAAAACATGTAATGCTTTTGTTACAGAGATATTTCTTCCACTACAGGAAAAATAAAGAGAGCAATTCTTCAGTTCACACCAGTCCACTGGACTCCAGTTAGATGGTTGGATCCCACAATAACTTATATGAGATTCTTTGCTCTCAGTCAACTTGTTGTATTTTGGCAAATATCTGAGCTGAATACATTTTTTTTGAAACACATATTTGAGATGCCCCCTTCACACCCTCTAGTCATTGCTCGATTATGTCTTATTGGAGTAATTGTAGCTCCTTCAGTAAGGTGAGATGCATTTTTTTACATACTATAAGTTAATGCTTGACCACAATGCCACCTGATGGTAAGCAGCAATGTAGTCATGGGTGTTAAGCACATTAATAATTTACTTGTGCCCCATGATTGTTATCATCATCACAACTCATAACACTTGACAGTACTGGATTGATATGTGTAAGGGCTACCACATTGACCATTTATGTATAATATGTCATAATATATGTGTAATATATTGAAAATATTATGGCAAACACTCTTAAGAGCATGGTATTTTTCGCCAAAAAATAAGACAACAGTAACAATAGGAGATAATTGCTGATTTGAGTTCACCCATTTTTCTGTAGGGTCAAACACAATTTTTGTGAACATTTTAACATATATTGTTATGTTTTTTTAGGCAATATTACACATATGTGACTGATCCTAAGTGTAAAAGAGTTGGGACTCAGTGTTGGGTGTATGGGGTCATAATGGTCACAGAGTCTATGCTATGCATCAAAAATGGAAAAGAGCTCTTTGGACAAGCTCAAGTGTGTAATGTCATTGTTTGGTTAGTCATTCAGATGTTGGTGTCAGTGGGATGTGTATATGGAGTCTTGTTATATCATCAATATTTCGAGGTAAATACTTGTGTTTTTTTAATATTAATATTCTACTTTTTATGCTTGTTCAGATTTTCTCTATTTATAAAATATCTAAATATTTTTGGCATACTGACTCAATAGCGATAAGTTAGCAATGTTCAAGCATGAAATCAAGCAATTGAAGCATTTCCAGCCTTTGGAAGACATTTTGAGCTGTTAATCCCATTTGTAAATGTTATGATAGTAAAGCTAGGTTCGACGTGTTTGGCGACGTGTTCGTTGTGTCCAATGAATCTCCAGTATTTGTGTTCATCAAATGCGCCTCCACTGCAATTTTAAAATCCAACTGTGATCCCAGTCCTAATTAGTGCACTAGCCTTGCAGAAAGTTGCAAATCGGATGGCTTCAGGACAACAGAGCTTACATTTGATAAGCATTTGAAATTGACTTCAATCAATTTGAGGCTGAATTAAGTAGATGTAATAAAACTATGACTAGTGTTTATGGTCAATTTAAACACATACCTACAAATTAGACCTATGGCCTTGAACTGATGACCTTCCAAATTGCATTATAATAATAATAATCGTTTATTTTCCCACAAATACTCCTGTTATGTTTTTGGACACATGGACAATAAATGGACACATTATGTTTATTATGTGAATGATATTTATTATAAATATGTATAGTATTATATACTAATAATAAATTTGTAACTGGTCGCGGTTTTCACTATTATATTGCGATAAGTTTTGCTTAACATTTAGTGTTAGTTTTATTTATTTATTACAATCATCAAAAGTTTAAAGAATCATGCTTAACAATTCCCGAATGTGCGTAAGCGACGTGTTTCAGGAAGCAAAGCGAGGGCGGGTCTACTAGTAACTAATAAAATTCTTTACTTTTTTCCATTGGCTTATTATTACATTTTTTTAGTTCTTGTCAATTTATTTGTATGGTTTTAGATTAAATTCTAACAATGAAGTGCCACTGTATGTGCGTTATATTTTTCCAGCCTAACAAAGAAACGGGTACAGAAAGTCCTAAAAAGGAAAAGTAACAACATTTAAGGTAACTAAGTCATTAAGGTTATTTTATTGTTGATGCTAATCACCTTTTAGCTGTGAAATTATTCAACATGTTTACCATAACTAGTGTTGCCTGGTCTAGAGTGCATGAGAGTGAGAAGTGAGTTATGAAATCTCCAGAACCCAGAGTGATACTGCTTGAGCTAACGCATATTTTGTATAATCTAAGGACATCAAACCTTAGAATAATTACACTATAGAAACGGTGTCCGCGCGGCCGTTTTGAAGCACCTTAATTGGAGTCAGAAATGACTCCAAACACCGGGCAGCTCATGTCAACGCACGCCAAACGTGTCTCGCGAAAAAAAAAAGAATTATGACGATTTGTCCAGTTAAATTGTTTCACAAAATATTTGAAAAGCTATTTATGTATTATTGCTAAAAACATAATATGATTATCCGCAGCCGAATCATTCATACTTTCGGGAAAGTTTCGAATTAGTGCTTCACTTTAGACAGAGCGCTTGTATGAAGACTGTCTTTTTATAGTGTTATTATTCTAAGACATCAAACATTAATTAATAATGCCAACCTACTATTACTGACAATATGTTTTTATTTTAGGTGAGAATATTTATCTAAGCCTTAGAAATGGACTTGAATAAGGAATGGTTATAGAGAATAGAAACCAATTATCAATCCTGAAGCGACAGCAAGATAAATGAATATATTTTATTAATATAGACCGCAATAATGACGTAATCACAAGAATTTGATACTGTGATGCAAATATTCGTCTGTAGCTCAAATTGAACGGAAACTGACCTGTTGTGTAGTTAGTCTGTTTTAAATGTGTATTTATATTAGTGTAAGTACTTGTTGGTTTTAATTAATTTATTGGACACTCAATTTCCAAACGCAGAATATTTATTTTGTTTGCTGTTTACTAATCGAAAACTCAATATAAAATCCATAGACCAAACACTGTATGTACTGTGCTTCTGTACTACGGTACCAACACATTTACGCCCGTGTTATTATAACCATTGTAGCATTGAAGGCAAAAAATAATCTTATCTTTCGATCCTTGCAGAATAAATATTGTTATTAATGTGTATTGCTGTATTAAAAAGATACTATAAATGCATATTTTATTGTGGCCCGTATTGAATTGTAACTGCAGTTTGTAGAAAAATGTAATAAAATATCTGTAAATGCATAGAAATTGTACCTAAGTATTTCATTTTTTCTGAACAAAATATTATCGTCGTTAGTTACAGAGTTTGGAATAATATTTGCAACCAGACTCAAGTAAAGTCATTTGTAATGTGGGTAGGCAAACTTAGGTTTTTGAAAGATATTTATTTGTCACTTTGTACAAAAGCTGTGGTTGAATATAATTTATCGTAAACTATACAAAGTTTCGACAAATCTTAATGGTTACTAGGAATTTGCGTGGATATTTATTATATTAATATAATATTAATAGTGTGCTCTGCAACTTTCGGGTCTGAAACCAAACTATCTACTATTGAATAATGTACCTACTTAGTGAAATGTCTCATTAATGATACTAGTTTAGATTGTTCGCTCAAATAGTATGGAAATCCGGTATTTATTTTAATACATTTGAAAATAAAATTACCATACTTATGAGTGCATACCCACACCCAGCACCGCGGTGGCCAGGTATCAAAATACCGCACACTATATGAGCGAACGAACTTAATTTAGGCTTCATTAAAATCCAAAGAAGCCGCATCTTTAATAATAAGATCTTTTGTAAATACTTAGTGTATGTTTAACTGTATGAGAAGTTGCCAAGGCTACTATGTCAAAATTAAATACCAAAAGATAAGTTATTTATGAATAGCGTAGTATAATTTTAATGTACCCGAATGACTTACTTGAATGCATACTGTGTGTCTTTTGAAGTAGTGTGAAAAAAAATGGCCCTTTGTGCTCGCATTTAGATTAATAATGGAACCTTATACGCATTATAAATAAAAGTCCTCAAGAGATAGAGAAGTATTATACAGAAATAAAGTACCAAATTATTTCATTATAATTTTTATCTTACCTTAAATTAGATATGTGGGTATATAGAAGTTGGATTAATTTTTAAACTATACTAATATGGTCTCCAAAAATATGTAAATAGTACTCTCCTTTATTCTAATATTATTTATTAACCACTGCCTGTGATAATTAGCAAATTGTTAACACAACTAATTCAATCAGTGGTATGTGGTATCACTGGTTGTGTTCGATAGAATGAAAACCGTCTTCCAGCCCTGGGTAACCAGTGTCACTGCACTGCAAGCACTTTCTGTACTGCACTGCAAAAAAAAAAAAAGTGTGTGTGTACTTATGTACACGCGTTAGAAGTTATACTTCTTTGGCGTAACAAGATAAAAATCTTTCCAAATAATTTATTCATTTATTATAATAATATAATGAGAAATATTATTATTATTTTATTTGTATCTATTATTAATTTATTTAACGGCCGCGCGGGCCGAGCCCGATGACGTGAGTTGTTGGTGGTGGCGCCCTCTGTTGGTTTGATTGTGAACTACGTGGGTTGTAAGTTTGCTACGTGCGTAGAGTTCGGTGGATTGTTATTTGTTAGTGATAGCGCCATTTGTTGGCTCGGTTATGTACTTCGTGTGCTGCAAGTTAGCTACGTTCGTCAAGCTCGGTTTACGACATTGACAATAACAAAAACTAAAATGTTGACTATAGCTAACTTCAGGGTGTCGAGCTAATTTCAGGGTGTCGGTTTTTCGTGACGCATCGTAAAAATTTACTCTCATCATTTTTCCCTAACGCGCCAAAAGAAGTATAACTTCAAAAATAGACTTACATAATTTTCTTCTCATTGTGAGCTTTACTTCTCAAATAAATTAATTTGAGGGTGACACTGATGTAATGGAACTTCCCTTAGGGCTTAGGGCATTGCTATAACTATAATAACTGGGGGTAGGATTTATTTCACTCAATGAATGTTTATTCTTCCATAATTTTTGTGATGTTCATGTGTAATTGGTTATTGCATCGTGCAAAAAGACATTTTTTAAGATTTGATTTAAGGTGTAAAATAAAAAATTATAACAAGTGTATTTCCACAACATACACTTTAGGCTTCTTACTAACTTAGAAAATGAATAATTGCGTAATTCTTTCCATTCATTTTTATATTGCAATAGAGACTTGGTAATTACTAATGATAATTTTAACGAAACGCAGGGGTAATATAGGAATCTTGTAGATGTGGCTGATTAATATAACGATACTGCATTGCCTCGTTTTGTTACAATGATCTCTATAATTTAGTTAGAATGTCAAAGAACACTTCAACAATATAGGTACATATTTGTTTCTAGGTCCGCATGTACCTAACCTTTTTTGTATTTACACATAATTGATAAGAAACAAGATAAACATTAGCTTTGTCCTAATGTAGATAATTATTATTTCGATTGTAAAGTTACCTTCCATAATTTGCTCAGACTTTGTTATTAAGATTAAGAAGATACTTTTCATATCCTCGTAAGACCAATGGTATAATATTATTATAAAATTCAACATTAAGATAAAAATCAAAAGGTGCTTTCAAAAGGATATATTTTAATAGATGTACTAACAGTAAAGCTTTTGTTTATTTTAAGGCCTTTAGCATGATCATAATAAAATGGATGTACCAAAAGTCGTTGATTTCTGTAACATTCTATGGGTTGTGAAGGTGTGGTATAAATAGCATCTTTTTTTTATTATTTTTTAAGTGATATGATTTTCTATCGTGTGGGGCATACAACATAGCATTAAAATTTTCAGTGTATTGTTTTGGTTCTGTAGTTAGCATTAATATTGTTCCACGAACCATAAAAATCGTCAAAAACTCGTCTCGACGACTTTCCCCTGGTGTCGAAAAAAAGAAGTTATGAAGTCATTTTTTGGACCAATAGGTACAACTTCCGGTAACAGAGAAAGTACCTCTATTTTTATGCTCTATTCTGATGCTGGGGTAGGTAACTTATTCCCTTCAAGCCTTTGGGACTTACGAGGATATTTAATTTTATGTTATGCTGTTTGTTTCTTAATAAAAAAGTGTTTGTCTCTTTCATGTGTTATGTATTTTCTTAGATCAATTTATGCGAATAAATAATGCGAGTAATTATTGTATTTAATTTATGGGTTAGGGCGCGTTTATACATTATGTCACGCATGATCGTAGCGCGGAGGCTGCGCGAAAACTATCACTATGACGTCGTCTAACTGGGGCCTAAATGTACACTTCGGTGTTGTATACAATATGACGCAATATTAGGTATTTAAAATTGTAATAATACACAGATTTAGATTTTTTGACATTTTCCTCCGTTATTGTTGATTATTTTTCCACACCGTTGATTATTTTTCCAGTATAACTAACATGAATAAATGTATAAGTTCGTGTAAGTGTTACTGTTTATATACTGATCGAATCGCATACCGTTGCCGGCAAGCCAGGCTGCCAGGGTGGTGTAAGATGCAACAGAAGCCGCTCTCTGCTTGGTGGCAGCGTGATTGGGTTGATGCCTCTGCCTGGCTGGCTAACTACCACCCTTTCGCCTAGAGCAGGAATCCTATCAATTTAGGAGAAATTGAAGTATTTTGGTAAAATAAAAAACTGCTTAATAAAAAAAATAACCATGTAAATTACGGACTATTGTCTCATCAAGACACGAATAATTTATACAATCTGCTTTCGGGGACATCTAGATTCTAGACGCCATGAGAATTAGAAATGAGAGGTCATCATTGAGAGAGACAAATAAACATTTGTCGTGGTGTGTATCCGTGTACCTATCGATATGGGTGGACGTGGTACGGTTAGGAATATGTTTAATTTTTGTAGAGCCATCACAAATATTTTTTTCACATGGAAGTTATCTACAACCATTGATAGTGAAATTCCCGGAAATTAAATTGGACATAATTACATTGTTTCTTCGGCGTTGCAGTGTTGAATTTAAATTCGCCCGAAAAGTTTGGACAGTCCTGCACTAGACAATTTCAAGTTTTCTGAACAAAAAAGGCATGATACGGAATTCACACTTGTAATTTTGAGTAAGGCACATCACATTTTCACTTGTGGCCCATTTTTCTCCTAATCCACGTTTTCTTTAATTTTATAAAAGTAGTGATCTAAAAGTTTACCAAACCGAGGAAGATCTAAGCAAACCTTGTTATGTCCTTGTATAAAAAATAAAAGACAGATAATGTATAATAATTTATTTAAATTGAAATCATAAAATGTAAAACATTTCGATTAACATTAAAGCATCTGTGTTACACTTACAATTACAACACATCAGGTTGTATAAATTCATTACGAATAGTACGCGACAGATTCTGGAAAAGAAAAGTAGTAAAAATATTTTCATAATAGCAAGTTTTTAAATAGGCATTTGAGTAGGTATTTATAAAAATATTGCAAAATATATTCTCTACTTTACAATATATAATTAAGTAATAAATTCATAAAGTACCTATAGGTACCTCAGTTGAAGCATTTTAGATCAATATAAATTCGCTTTTATATTTTCCAATAAGAGAATCCCGTGTAAAGTTAAATTATAGTATCCTACCACTAAAGATGTAGGTAAGTGTGTCCTGAGAAGTGTAATTTAATCTAAATAGGATCTAAGCTTCCTTCATTCTCGGATTCTTTTGAATGTAGGTAGGATAGTAAGTGAGAAGCGAATTGATGTTGCTATACATGCTTTCGAGACTTCTAAAATATATGAAGTCAGCAATATATCAAAGTGAATAAATACCTTTTTAAAAAGAAAAACGCTGTCATGTTTAGGTACCTACTTGTATTTTTTACTATTATATAATAGCATGAAAGCAGACGTTAAGTAGGTACTAGGTAGTTCAAACTATACATGACTATAGGAACCTTTAATACCTACTATTGGCAACGATTACTAAATTGCTGATAAAACAGTTACGAGCATAATAATTTATACATAATTATATAACCAAGCAGTTCCCCAGTAATGTATTTAATAATTTCAAATTACGGATGCAACGAAAATATAGGTATCACATTTTTTATAGGTCATTTTTCTTGTGACGCATATCCAGCATACAATCCATATAATTATTATCATAATCCAATAATTATGCTTTTATAAAAATAATAAAACAAAAATAAACAGAAAAATCTGTCTTCGAAATAGAGTTTGTAACTTGATTCACTAATCGAAGCACAAAAAATTTTAAGTTCTATAATATTACAATTAACTGATTAATAGATACCAATTTTTGATTAAGATCGCAAATTATTTAATTTAAGATCTTGTATTGATACAAGCTTAAATATTAGGTATGCTAAATATCGATTAAAGTTCAACGCCAACGAAGGGCTCATAAGCAACGCAAGAGGACGGCACAGTTTTTATACAATTTTTTGAAAGGTCTAACGTAGTGTACGATATACTTACTTATATTAGTTACTATTTGGTATGATAATTATAGCTAGACGTGAATTAGTAATAATGTCTTCTTTGGCTGTCTACTAGCATTTGTTCCCAATATTGATCCCCAACCTAAAGGTAGCAATGTAGGCGATACAACAATTATTAAAGCGCGACTCGGGAGTTGGGGTATGCATAATAGTAGGTACCGCTACAATGCTATTTCTGCCATAAAACTTAGTTTCGTGCAGGATGGGTGCCAGCAATATTTACACATAACATGTTTGTTAAATCTTAAAAGTAGCAATACGTTAAGGACTTCAATTACGATTATATCTATCCCATTGCTTATTGATTTTCAGTTATACTTATAATATAATAAGATTAATAAGACACAAATTTAATGACACTTTCATATCAAACTCCCCTTAAAGGCTACCGTTTGAAATTGTGGGGCAACACTTATACTTCATTAGTAAGACTACAATCAATTGAGATAAATTATCGCTATATCTGGACCAATACTACCACCGCACCACCCGCACAAAATCTATAGGTAGGTACAGTAAAAGATGTACAAAATCCACTAGGGCTGCCTGACTTCCGAGTTTGAATAGTAGGTATCGTATCTGGACTAAAGGTTGAACATCGATATATCCTGGTGGTAAACGAAATCCCCCCCCCCCCCCCCATTTCATTATTATAATCCTAAATAAGTTAAGTTGTTAAAAAAATTGACATTCAATCAGGCCCTGAAATAGGTAACAATGTTTGAATTTATTTATTAAGTAAAATAGCAAAAATAGTTGTTTCGAACAATCTCTGGGTCTGCTCTTTTTGTTACTTGCCTGGCAGCCCTAGTTTTGACACAAAATATTATACTTACCTAAATTAAATAAATAATTACAGTGAAAATCAATGAAACTTTACAAGTAAATTGCATAACATCAGTGGGATATCATAGAAAATTGTATATTTTTATAACTCGCTTTTTAATACGTTCGGATCACGGATTGATCTATAGTTAGTATAGATAGTTGTGTGCTATAGTTTTGTCGCGCACTGGTACACCAGCATTAGATTAATTAAATATTTGGCATGTTACAGGTAGCAAGCATTATTTTTCAACTCTATTATTGTCTCAATACATATCAGTAAAAATAAGATGTATTTCGAGATATTATCTTATCTTAACAATAAATTATATTTGGTTAATAATTTAATAACCAAAAATTGCACAGCAACAGCAGTGTTTTCTAGCAAATAGTATAGGTCAAAATTACGTACTTACAGTGCTATTACTATGCTAACCACAGCACAATCTTATCCAGTTTAATATTGCTTTCAGTAGAAGTGTTTTGCGTATATCCATTAATTCTCAAATACAGTCTTTTCTCTCACGACTTTGTAGTTATAGAGAAAAGGTAACTTAATATTATTTAAATATAATAAATAAATAATAACTACAAAACAAGGTAAATAAATATTGATGGACATAAAAAGATATGAAGATCACAAAAGCTCGAGCACGAATACTGACCTAATATAATACAGTCTGTATTATAATACAATATTAAAAACAATCAAATTTGGATTTAATGATGTTATTACCTATTAATAACCTTATAATATTGTGAAAAATGTTGAAGTTAGCTATTGGAAATTTAGAAAACAAACTCAAAACATTCATATTTCCTACAGGTAACTAAATTTTACTTTATATTCTTACGTTAAAGCATTGATATAAAAGCGATATAATGTTCTGTAATACATTTAAAAATTTTGAACATTTCCTTTGGTTTTTAATGCATCCTGATACCAAGCTCTGCTTGGGAAATTATGTCTAGGTACGTTGTCAAAATAACAAACCTCACCTTACCAAAAATGTGGCTACTTAATAGATATCATGAATATTAATTATTGTGACACAAAATATTACCTACGCCCTGTCCATAACAAGAACATTACATTTTATGTACTATGTTTTGCGGGAGAAAAAACAGTTGCCTTTAACACAACATTCACGAAGTGCGGGATGAACAAGACGGTAAAAAAACTACAGTACAACATCATGTGAACGTTTTAGGAACGTTTTTGGGCCCATTTCATATCGTCGGCGCGGGGCTTGCAGCCCGTCAAAGTTTCGATAACTGTCTCGAGGGTAGACCAGAAGCGCAATTTTTCTAAAGGCCAGTTGAGCCATCCGGTCGTGATACAAAAGTAAGTCTCGTGCGGCGCTACGTGATGGATACGGTGGTGACGCCGTGGCAGAACTATATGCCATTCCTGCATCCAAATCACCCACGTTGGCAACCCGAAGTACGTATGGGACCATTTGTGGATCTGAAAGTTTTTAATACCTTTATAAATGATCACATCGCACTACTTTAAACCAAATCGACAAAGTTTGATGAGAACTGCCATCTGCCAGTCTGTACATAATTAAAGACTTGGAGTTGGTTAATATCGTTAAATAGAAAGGTATTTTTTATCGATTTAGGGTGTAAGGTAAGTGTGTAGATCTTGGGCCCATGCCATTATTATCATTTAGCCATCGATTAAAACGTACATAGTAGGTATATGACAAAATTACTTGATCATCAGGGCTGAATTATTTTAAGCAATGATGTTATAGGAAGGTAATACATACTTAGTAAAAAATATGATTATTATAACGTCATCGAGTATAAACATAATATCCGTTTTCTACATTTTTTATGTAAAGTGACAACTTTGTTTGTTTAATAGATTTATTGTAATCATTAGCGAACGTTTGCAAGACGTGTCATGGAAAATGAAATCGTGTTGGTAACTTATAATATAAGTTTACCTACTGTTTTAAATAAGCATGAATTTAAAACTGATTTTGTTTTACGAAATAAAAAGACGTAGGTAGGTTTTTGTCCATCACCCAAAACATTCATATTTTTATTTCGTCACGAAATACAATTGAAGATCGAGGTAAATGTAACATACCTGATTCGTCATGGCCACGAATATACAACAGAGGTACCAATATGCGATCCAATGGAACTGGTCTACGATCGTAACTGTATCATAAGTCAGCAACTGCCAGACAATCCTCGCTAGTACAGGTATTGTGATCGCAAAGTTGTCGCCATTCGTCTCTACGAAGTCGTGGCGTGTTATAGACGTCGGATCGATGTGATGTTCGCGGAATGGTCGTAAGAAGTTCTGAAAAAACATATACTGGTTACTGCAGATAGAGAGAAACAGATTAATTAAAGGAGCCCAATTAATTGTAACAAAATCTTGGTTTAAAATGTTTAAATGACACGGTAGATAAATAAATAAATACCGATGATAGTTACAAGAGATAAATACGTAGGGATCCTAATATCTACTTAGTCACAAAAATCTGAATACTGATAAAATAAAAGACTTGTAGGCAATGCTTGTAATAATTTAATCGAAATAATTTCTTTCCCGAATAAGGATAATAAAATAAGACAGTACCGGTATTTTGCAATGGGTACAATTGTTTCTTAATTGGATAATTACGACTGCAGGTTTTGACCTGAATCCTTAATTCTATCCCAGATAGGAAGAATCCTAGAATGCAAGGTAGATTATCATCCATAATTCTACAATTCTATCTATCTAGGATGGAAATAAGGATTCAAATCAAAACGTTTAGACATTCGTCATAATTATCTAATTATGAGACAACGTTTATTGAGCGGAGCACTCGGCACGAGACTATTGTGCACTCAGATAACAACGAAACATATATCATGAACCAATGTCTAATCACTCTCATTACATGACTTCCCACCTAATACGCGGACTCCAGACGTAGTTTTAACTATACGGCTCGACTGTAAAAACACTCACGCCCATAGTATCTACAAATCATCAATGTCATTAGTTGTATCGTTAGTTCTATTCGTTCATAAAGCGACATTGTTTTTTGGAATTATGAATGAATTTTATTTATAGATTACGTTCAATTAACATGAACGGGGACTATAACTGCACATTGTTGGCCAAAGAACGTTAAATAGTTGTCGAGAAAAAAGAACTGGTATCTAAGAATTCCTGCCTTTGAAGGACAATGCATTAGCTTGAGGCATTAGCCCTGTGCCCTATCCGAGACAGAATTAA
Organism: Ochlodes sylvanus; assembly: GCA_905404295.2. Taxonomy (NCBI): domain Eukaryota; kingdom Metazoa; phylum Arthropoda; class Insecta; order Lepidoptera; family Hesperiidae; genus Ochlodes; species Ochlodes sylvanus. The sequence continues at coordinate 8,925,667 of FR990125.1, read as the reverse complement.
AAGAAATCAACGACTTATCCTATAGTACCTACAGAACAGACCTATAGTTTAGTTACAATCTAAAAAATAACATCCGAGGCCGAATCTAACGGGTGATGAAAAATGAAGTAACAAGCATAGTAGATATTCCATTCTTAAAGTAAGTAATACATACTCTAAGATTCCATTCCATTAGAATTACATTCTATATACATTCTCAATAAATACCGTTTGGTTCAAAAACTCAAAACTTTTTCGCCGTGTCCCTCGTAGGTAGGTAGGTACATAGTCATATTAGTCATACATCACAGTAGAATAATACATTTATCTAACGACCTCATTGGATTAAGTTTCTTTTAGCTGACATGTAATTTAATTGATGTACAGAACCAGCTACCAACTAGTTGACGCCTGTTTGTTCTTAATATACTCATTATTCAATTTTGTGCCGTTCTTCACTGCGGACTCGCCGCTCATCTCAGATTGAAGCGGGTGCAACCAGCTGAACCAGCGATGCCAGCGGCGCCGGCGTGTAAAACTAACTTGACAAAATATTGCTTCCTAAGTTGAGTCATGGCCTTAAACATAAGGCACTTAATCTAATATCTTCTTATTTAAATCTAGAGTTCAAAGAGTACGTATAAACCGAGTTAAAATATCTGAATGATTGGTGTCCCTCAAGGCTCTACCTACGGTATTTTTGTTTTTATTTTACTGCCTTAGCGTTGGCTATGTGTATTAGCCGTAGGGCGTGCAAACTTCACTTTTGTACGTGCGTACGTAACTATTGTATATATTTATAGTATAGTGAGGTCATTTTCGTGACCACTTTTTGTTTACCAAACCTATTAACATTCGACCAGCAACATAGTAATTTAATTAATGAAGGAGTGAAGTTTCAGTATCGATTTCACATACATGATATTAAAAATTCATGAAACTACACCGCGTTGTGAACGAATGGGACAAAGGGGTGGCAAAGTAATTATTTATCGATTCGGTGTACGTGTTTCCAACGGCAATAAAGTAAGACACGCATTCATACAATAGAATTGTATAGTTTATCTTTACATAGTACAAAACAAAGTCACTATTCGTTTTTATATCTTTGAATTTTAACTACGCAGCGGATTTTGATTTTCACTATTATTCACATTATTTCTTCCAGATGGTTAATTAGTGTATGAAGTTCCAAAAATATAAAAAAGTTAAAAATTTTCGTACCAATACCAATGTAGCATTTTGGAGGTAATGATGACTAAACTTTACCAGATATATCAAAATACCTACTATAGATTGGAATTGTGAATTTCAAAAAGATCTACAGGAAAATCCGTGATAATAGACATTGTTTCCAACCAAGACCAACACTTTACATATGCTGAGAAGCAACAAAGCACTCAAGAAATTTTGTTGATAGTGGTCACCAAGTTAATTCCTTATGATGATAATAATAATTCCTTATCATCCTTACTTTTGCTGAAACAAGTCAATCACTTAAAATTCACATCAGCGTTAGCGCTTCATTCAGATTATTGGTATAATATAATAATAATATATATAACTAGCTGACCCCGCGAACGTTGTTCCGCCATATATGTAGATACAAAAAGTGCGATTTAAATTTGATGGGTGGGGGTAGGGAAGTGAAAATTTGGGATTATGTGTATTTTTGTCTAAAAATAAAAAAAAAATTTAGGGGTGGACTACCCCTAACATTTAGGGGGATGAAAAATAGATGTTGGCCGATTCTCATAGATACCGGATAAGCACAAAAAATTTCATCAAAATCGGTCAAGCCGTTTCGGAGGAGTATGGCAACGAAAACTGTGACACGAGAATTTTATATATTAGAAGATATATATATATAATATGATTCAGTTTAACACCCTACTAAATACCTTGCCTATAATAGGTAGGTCAACTGCTCCCCAAGTGTCAGCACCCCAATGTACGACACCGGAAGCAAAGTCTGCTGTGAGTACACCAGCTACAGCTGCCAATAGCAGAGATGCATCAGCTCGAACATATCTGGCCATCAGTAAACCAGCACACACACACAACGTGCAACAGACGACTACACATACCCATTCCTGTAGTCTTTTACCTGTTGAAATAAATTGTTGTTGTACCAACACCCTTAAAACCTATTACCCTTACAATGTTACATTCATTTATTTAGATTTGAACGAAAGAATGTATTATTCAAAATAAAGTAAAGTGTAAACCAACATGCAATTCTAATAGTAGGAAAAATTGCTATCCAAAAGTGAATGAAGATTTGTAGATGTAAAATTTACATCTGCAGTACTAAATTTACATTAGCCTCATTGATAACTTGGTCTTTGGAACTTCAGTTTGTTTTTAATGTTCATAGATGGCAAACAAACAGAGGTAGACCTGATAGTAAGTGATCTCTGTTCCCCATGGACATCAGCCACACAAAAAGCATCATCAATATTTTGCTAGCCAATAAAGAAGGAAGAGGAAAGACAGAAAATACTGGCTCTAAGGCCATCAACTGGAATGAGGGTGGTAGCTAACCAGCCAGGCTTCAACCCTACCACCAGGTAGGAGCCGGCTTTGCCACCTCCTGCAACACCCTGGTAATTGCTAGCATAGGAACAGGGCCTGTAGTATGCTAGGCCGCCAAAATACTGCTAAAAAGTTAACAATAACTTCTGTAATAAATTTTTCCTCATTCAATCTTTTGCCTTCTAAATTTGATTTAAGCTATGCTTTAATGTAGCATACATAACTATATTAATATATGTACAGAAGTTGTACATTGTAATGTTACTCATAAAGCAATACAATTAAAATTCATTTCAGTGAAATTTATACAGACAATCCCGTTAATACTAATTACCTGGTACCCAATACTTTTTAACAGAATAATATTATGGTTAAACGAATCATCATAGCAGTTAATGTCAATTATCTCAGAGTAACAAAATGGTTACCTGGACTATACAGTTCTGCAAGTTCCTGAGCACCGCGATGCCGGGGACCCCAGCGCGGTTGAGTACCGACTTCGCTTGGTAATTGCGTGTTTTCATTGGGATCATCCTCCGACATGGAATGCTCGAGTATTTCGCGTTCGGTTTTCACTGGAGCTAATAATGTCGTAGCCATACTACTAGCGTATTCAAAACGTTCACAACCCAAGGCGCAGAGACCATCCCGCTTCGCACAAGGCGGAATAGGTAGTGGTAGAGTCATGCTTTTTAAAATTATGATTATTACTTGTAGGCACACTACGGTTTCTAAATCCAACATTAAAATAATCACAACTTATCTGATATTAATTCAGTATACATTATTATCTATGTATAATTATGTCATTGTTGATAAATTTGTCAATTAAAGTTCCACCGTAGTTTTGGAATCGACAGCTAGCTACTCAATCGAGTTTTCATTAAATTCAATGGACATTGTGACTATTGTAAGTTGTGAGTAGTTAATTGAGCCTTTGATTTGAGCATTGTTGTTATGATATGATCATGAATGACTTTACTTGACATATGAATTTGACAAGACAATGCGTCTTATTTCATTTAAGATGTTACAGAAAAAACCATAGATGTTAAACATCTATGGAAAAAACACAGATATATAAAAAATGTAGGTATGACTACAGCACAAAAAAAAAATTAATGTTCTGTGACTATAGGCTGAATCATACCACAGAGTAAATACATATACGAGTGATGTCTTATTAGGTAGACGTACTCTACAAGAACGGTGCGGCACAAAAGGAAGGCCCCGATGAAGTTTATTTGACGTCTGTCCGATCATCAAGTTTCGTATAAATTATTACATAAATTTGAAGGAGCAAATTGCTGTTCTTCATGGTCTATAGTGATGTGCAAAAAGTCATAAAATTTATCGAATGTATAACTTTAAGACCCAAAGTTAATTAATTACATGGATATTGAAACAATATATGTATTTAAATATTATGGACTAATGCGGGACCATATAAACAAAGTATATGGTACCGCGAACAAATTCCTTCACGTTTTTACTAACAAAATACAGTGCCACCTTTAATAAAGTAAGTAAGTCAATTACATAAATGAATATACTATAAATCATCTCAACCCAACAAGGCCCACTACTGAGCTCAAAGCCGAGGAGACCTTAAATATAAGGTGATTCGTAAGACTCTTGTGATATTAATAGGGGGTACTCAGTATTCGATTCTCATTCCAAAATATGTAATTAAAAAGGGTGCTTAAAATTTTGATTCCAAAAATGTATCGATGCGACTCGCACTTGACCATATTTTTTCGATACTAAATTAACATTTTTCACGTCACTATTTTAATGTGTCAAAGGGGCCTTAATTTTTTGCCGTTACTATAGGTATCACTACATAGTTTAAAACGAAGTCGCTTTCTCTGTCCCTATGTATGCTTAGATCTTTAAAACTACGCAACGGATTTTGATGGTTTTTTTTAAATAGATATAATGATTCAACAGAAAAGTTTATATGCATAATAATTATATTAAAGTTTTTCGCAAAATGAAAAATAACGTGCGTGAAAATAAATTCGTGCGCTAATTACGTTTAACAATTTTGGACTTGGGTACTAAGGGACAGGTTTACGCAACGAAGCGAAGCGACGCGACGGCGGGTTTACTAGGAAGATAATAAGAAAATCGATGGCATTCGCCTTTTGTATCGCCATGTTGCACAACGCTCTTAATAATCTCTTTTATTAATTTAGTCTACTTTACTTTGTTTTTATTAGTGACTAGTGGACCCACCCGCCCTCGCTTCGCTTCGGGAATCATGTCCCTGTGTACGCACATTTGGAAATTCTTAGGCGTGATTCTTTGAACTGACAATTTAACTCTTGTGTTTCTCAACCGATTAAAATAAAACAAACACAATGTGTTAAGTGAAGCTTACCACAATATATTTGTGAAAACCGCACCCATATCGTTTCGGAGATTAGCACGTCCAAAACCACAGACCAAAATTCTTAAAATTATTGTTTGCTAACTGACACCGTCTGCTAACTGAACTAACCATCCTAGTCCCCATTTGAGTCTTGTTCTGTGTCGGTCACAAGGCGGCAGCGGAAGGGTGGTGCAGCATGCTCGTTTGCTAACTTAATTCCTTGATAAAAGTTATGCATGACCCATTTTTTTACTCATTTATACTCAGATGAAACTCAAACTAATCGATTGAGCAACCTTCGTCCGTATCCTATCCTAAATGCGAAAGTTTGTATGGATGTATGAATGTTTGTGGCTCTTTCACGTAAAAACTACCGAATGGATTTTGCTGAAACTTTATAATAATATAGCTTACACATCAGAATAACGTATAGGCTATAAATTATGAAGATAATTAGTGTGAATTATCCAAAATATATAACTAATTTTTTGGAATACGAAGCAAAAAGTTTCCCGAAGCGAAGCGAGGGCGGGTCGCTAGTAATTTATAATTAATTCATTTTCAAGGTATTGCAAAGTTAATATTACGAGTAAAAACAGCCAATATCTTTCAAAAAGCTGTTTAATTACTCCCATCCGTTGAGGGGTTCTATTTTATATCTGCAGACACCATAATCAGATCCTTAACCACACTTAAGAGCTATTAGCATGGAAAAATTTAACACACAATAAAAAAAATTACGTAAGTATCAGTGCTTATACAACGGAATTACAAAGTTATGTATTTTATCCCGAGGGAACAGTCCGGAACAGATTCATTTACCGGGATGAAAATTTTCTATAATTTAAGTCAGGTCATAAACTGTTTGCCAAATTTCGTTTAAATCCGTTCAGCCTATTTTTACGTTTAAATCACAAACAATCATAATAAAGAAGATCAGATAATACACGCAGAGTAGGTTTGTTTTCGTAAACCTTACAATGATTTGGTGCATACCTACTCCTGCTACGTCACTCTATAAGAAATTAGAATTTCAGAGTAGGTAGGTACATACTACGCCTGGATGGATTCGAGAATGCCAGCTATGAGAACTAAAACTGCCGCCCGTGATATAAATAGGCCACACAGTCTGACTGAGACGTGCGGCTGTTTAGTTATATACTTGCATCTTGAAGCTAATTTGTGCAGTTTTGTTTTTATTATGACATTAAAATTTCCTGGTTACGCAATATCTTAATAAGTGTGAAGTCAAAAGAAAGTTAACATTAAACAATTTGTATTATAATTGGTACTTCAGTCAGTATAAGAATATTTTATGGTATGTATTAGTAGTATGAGTACCAACCTATGTATTAGTATCAATCACGCTCTGCGTAGTTTATTGCAATATCGGTGCAAAATTTGTTTTCATATTTAAATATACATAAATTTCGTAGACGCCATAGGTCTAGCTCTGGAAGTTGAATGATCTGATTAATACATGCAGTATTTTTATTGAGAACGATCGATGGTGCAATTTACGTGCATGCGATATCAGTTTAGGCATATTTTGGGCCCAGACCAGATATCTAGAGGCCAACTTTGGACGGTCTTTTAAATTGTGTAATTTATGCGCTTAACGTTACCTATAGAATAAATCTGAAGATGAAGTGGGTGGACGTAAGATTTAATAGTTTTAAGGCCGAACCACATAACCGCGTTGCGGCAATCGCGCTACAAACGCCTACAAAACGCGCAATCGAGCGTTGCGTTGCGGACTTGCGGTGCCGCCACAAAGCGTTCTGTAGGGCAACCATTTGCTTATTAGTTTTGAATGTTGGTGAAGGTGAACGTTTCTTTTTTGCCATGGATCGCAATAAACGTATTGCTCTTTTTTTCTTAAGAAGACATTTCATCATATTAAATAGACGAAAGAGAAGATACGAATGTTCAAATTGTTTTTGTTTCAGACATCATGAACTCAAGATATAAGCAACCAAATACTCTAGAATTTTTAGCTTTAAAAAGTCTTGGAGATTGGATAGCTAATCAAGCAGAACTTCAAATGTTGCCTATAGCGTTACTAGCTCAACAGAATCCAACGGACGCTCACAATACATTATCTCGCAATGTAGAACACATTCGTTGGTACCTAGACTACAACGTACCATGGATGGTCCATGATCAGCTAGCTAATGAAGCTATTCGAGCACTAACTGATCTTTGTGAAAAAACAAAGCGCTCTCTAGGTTTTCGTGGATCGATGGGAAAATTTGTAAGCCAAATGAATGTTGTTGTAAAAATGACAGAAGTGTTATTCACAAAGAATTATAAAGTGGTATCTATTGACGCGATTCCAAAAATGATGCGCTCTGTATTTTATTCAAAACTTCAAATGCTTACAGGACTGGTTTATTTAAACTTGGGTTCTCTTTCTGGAGGTTGGAAAACATCTGATATGGAAACTGCAATAGTACAGTGCTTGAAAGACCTTCACAACCTTAAGTACCTTTTCATTAATTACGACTGTACTGATAGAATACTCAAATGTATAGTAGATAATTGCAAAAACATAAGAAAACTTGATGTCTCATGTTCCAAATGTGTAACAAATGATAGTATTGATATTATTACTAAATTGAAATGTTTGAAGAGTATACAATTGTATCATACATTTGTGACTTGGGAAGGTTTTGTAAAGTTGCTTCTTAACTGTGCTACGTTAGAAGATATTGGTAGATGTGATGAAATAGGTAAAGTTCTCGAGTATATTCGTTTTACAGATCCAAAGGCTGGCCCCTTTCATTTAAAAACCTTTGTCAGTCGCTATGCTACAAGCAATCATTTGCAGTTGGCCATCGAAATGTGTCCATATATTCGAAACATGACAGTTTTTCATAACACTTTACAAAGCGATCTCATGGCTCTAATAGGTTTACAAGATTTATGTGAATTGAAATTATTGTCGTGTGATTTTTATGCTGACCAAATAAAACAAGTGCTACAAGTAAAAGGATGCAATATTGTATATCTACATCTTGAACACGTAGACCAAATTGATCTTAATGCGTTAATGTACATCAGTCAAATGTGTCCATTACTTGAAACGTTCACCCTTTACAACTGCACTTTGATACAGCACACTTCCCTATACACAAAAAAATTAGAGATATTGCCCTTTAGAAACTTGAAAAAAATTACTTGTGTGGCTACATTCACAGATGAACAACTATTGTTTTTAATGAGCAATTGCCTGAATATTGAATTTATTCATTTCGGGACAGCAGTTCAATTAACTGATGAATTCATATCACTAATTTTAGATAAAAACCCAATGCTCTACCTCAAAGAATTGCGTATAATGCAATCCGATTTCTTGACAATGTTAACTGTTGAAAGGATTATTCAATCTTGTATGAGCCTGCAGGTGTTAGTTGAGCTGGAGAGTTGGACAATGTTAACAGAAACTGATAGAGACTACATAAAAAATTACATTAAAATTAATAACTACAATGTCGACACATCACCTATCAGGAGATACGATGTCTGAATGTCCACTGTAAAATTGTTAACAAATAAACAAATTAAAGGATTGTGTGGTTTTATGAAACCAAAAGTGAATTTTTTTTCACATTATAAACATTTTTGGAATAATATTCCATTAAGGGTATAAAAATCGCTTTATCAATCTTAATTTCATACTTGGAAAATTGGAATGATAATGGGAAATAATAAAAGTAGACTATTACATTAAACACTGACAAAAACAAACAAAATAGCGTGGATCACTGGCACAAATGAGTAATAGTCAATACACAATGAATCATGGTGATAGCAAGTAGCAACTTAGATCGTAGGATAAATAAAAAACAATATAGAAAACTATTATTATTATGGCCCATAGACGCCTTAGAACAGGCGAATGGCTCCTGTCAACACAACTGATTTATTGTACCAGAATGCATTCAATACGGAAAAAAAATATAACAACAAATAACTGGTTTTTATTTCTATTTCCCGCCACGATCGCTCTGCGCAAATTGTATAACGTTATTGGCTGACCCAGCGAACGTTGTTCCGCCATATTGTTGTTACATTTGGGATTAAGTGTGTGTATTTGTTTTGCCACACCGCCCCACCATAAAAAATAACCAAAAAAATTAAATGTGGTACTCGGAGACTGCCGCGGTAAAGCTATTGCATAGCATTTTTTATCAACTTATGCAATTATAATTATTAGAAGTTATATAGTTATATCAGAACAGCGCCATCTAGTTTGTAGAAAACATACGTACCATACCTTAGTATTAAGGTACTAGATGGCGCTGATTGGGGGTGTTAGGTTTTTTTCGTTACGGAATTTCTGGATTCGGTCCCCACGCTCAAGGCCCGCGATAAAAGCTATGCAATAGTTTTGTTCCAAAAAAAACTAAATGTTAGGGATGAACAACCCTTATCACTTAGCGGTATGAAAAATAGATAGTAGCCGATTCTCAAACCTACTGAATAATTGAATATGCATATACCAATGACATTTTATAAGTAAAAACAGCCCTTAGTAATTTAAAGGGCTAATCTAAAAAAATAGTTTTTTGGGATCTCACATTTCAAAGATTCAGGACGAGATATTTCAGCTTATTTTTCGTGTAACATGTTTATTACTTAATCATAAGATCATAACGTATAAGATGACTTAATAAGACGCCATAAAAATAAAACGCCATAGGGTGCGATATGTATTAAATATAGAATTTCATAAAAATCGGTCAAGCCCTTTCGGAGGAGTAACTTATTATGGGGAGAAGTATGGTACCTTTATCCTACCTGTGTGGTCGGTGAACCTGAACCTACCTAACATTATGAGATTATGAAACGAGTTTATCTAAAATATTTTATTTTTGTTTTGTCTTTGTCATTGTCGATTGTCATATTTGTCATTAGTTCTAAGTTGTTAAACTAAGTTGTCATAGACATAATTATAGTAGCGGCACGAAACGAAGACCCCTATGACGTTTATTTGACGTCTATCTGCTCATCAATTGTATAAATTGAAGGAGCAAATAGCTGTTCTTTATTGTCAATAGTGATGTGCAAAGAGTCATACAATTTATCGAATGTATAATTTAGGACCCAAAGTTAATTAATTACAAGGTTAATGGAACAATATATATATTTAAATATTATGGACTAACGTGGGACCGTATGTATACATAGTATATGGTCCCGCGACCAAATCACTTCACGTTTTTACTGACAAAATACAGTGCCATCTTTAATAAAGTAAGTAAGTCAATTCCATAAATTAAATATAGGTACTATAAAATCATCTCAACCCAACAAGGCCCACTACTGAGCATGGGTCTCCCCTCTAAGCTGAGGAAACCTTAAATACTTATATCTAACCATTTTAATACATTATCTATTCATTTACATATTCGTTTAATGAAAAGTTTTAATTAGTTACTACTTATTACTCCAAAAATGTATCGATGCGAGTCGCTTATTACTCCAAAAATGTATTGATGCGAGTCGCACTTGACCATATTTTTTCGATACTAAATTAACTTAATTACGTCACTATTTTAATGTGTGAAAAGTCAAAAGGGGCCATAATTTCATAATTCGTACCGTAAAACGGGGCTTTTTGCAAGTCACGAGGCTATTTGGAATTTCCGAAATAAAAGATTTGGTCACGTGTAATTATTTATTAAGGAATAGTATGAATTATGTTTTACCACCTGCCAACACAGCGACAATTAATCTCAATGTCACAATTGAATTTTGGAGATTATTGGCGATAAACAGCGAGCAGTTTAAAATTTAAAAAGTCTCGAAATTTTGATGTATTTCGTAGGTGCATAACTTTCGTCTGGTATACAAAGTCTAGACAGGTGTGTACAAAGTGAAATAAACTAAGAAATATTGTATTTCATGCGCATTTCAGTGAGTCTACTTGCTCTTTTTTATCACTTACGAAATCCCATAAATTTTCTGTTTTTCTAAATGGGGCGTTTTGGTTGCTGTTTTGGGGCTACTTGGAATTGAGTGTTTCATAAGGCATAAGTTAAGGGGAAGATCTTTTTCAGAACTCTACAATTAACAAATTAATTTGATAAAAATAAGTCTTAAATCTGAGCTACTACTATACTTGCTACGATCCTAACTCACTCAATGTGACGACCCGGATGGCGCAATAGTTAACACGCTGGATCGCCGTTACAAGGGTCCTGGGTTCGATTCCCAGTGAGGCGGAAATTTGTATGATGAGTTTAAATTTCCGTTCTTGGTCTGGGTGTGTGTGTTCTTGTCTTGTGTGTTGTCCATGGCACCAACGACACAGGTAATCCTAGTGTGGGGCTATGAGTGTGTAGCGTTATAAAAAAAATGTATGTAAAGTTCTCTCATATTTATTTTTTTGTAAGGCATTACATTCATGTTATAGTGTGGCAGGCAAATGGCAAGTATTTTTGGTAAATTTGTCGAATCACGGCACCTTGAAAGTGCTCCAATTTTTTTTCTATCGTTGTTTATCACTAGTATGTAGTAAGGCGTAAAAATACCTAACCTAACTCAACTGTCCCCTAGCTAGAGTATTTATTCTTACTCTAGACCTAGAGGGACAGTTGGTTTAGGTAAGGTTAGGTCAGGTATACGCGAAAAAAAGGGACCCCGCGAAGCGGGGTTCCGTCGACATCTGTGACGAAGTAACATAAATTTGGAGCACTTTCAAGGTGGAGCCGTGATTCGACAAATTTACAGTATTTTTCATTTTTTTGCATTTTCATGTCCGTGCACTTTCATCTATCTGGTAAACCAACCGATAACTTGTTATTCACCAAGAGGCTAATTCCAAATATCGCTTCATCCATATTAAGAACACATCAGATATTATTAACGTTACCTTCCAAATAACCCCAAAGTAGCAGTAGATATCATTATGAATAAATTATCAGTTGTCGTTTTTCACCTTTTAAGGGACAGAAAGGAGTGAAACTGAGCTGAACTCAAGACAGCTGGTTATCCTTTTACTTTTCCATTATATTTCTTTATCGTTTCTTTTTACACGGCTTCAAAAAATAAGGAAAACCGAAGCAATAAAGTCAGATTCCAAATACCCCCATTGAGGCGATATTTGGAACGGCACTTGTAAAACAATATATCTCTAAATCTATTAACAGAAGATGAACAGTGAAAGTAGTTATTTATTGGAAATTGCGAGAACTACCCAAAGAAAAATATCCTGTGTAGATTGTGTAACGGTCGTTTTTGTAAACAGCCGTTTCATGAAAAAAATCTTCCAAAAAGCCCCACTTTTTGGTACCTATTATTTTGATTGTAAATGTCATTCATTGTCAGATTGTCACTACTGTTCTTCTATCTAGGTTCTAGTAAAAACTGTCAAAAGTACTCTGTGGCTGTGGTTCTAGTCGTAGTACTCGTAGTCTAGAATACAGCTAGAGCTAGCTAAGTTAGTGTTTTGATGTTTTCACTGTTTTCCTTCTCCAGCCACCAGCTAGTATCCTAGTATTCCTAGTTTGTTTTGTTATGTTTTATAAAAAAATAAGGTTTTCGTAGGATATGGATACCAAAAACCCTATTAATTATGATAAATCTTTAGAGTATTGGGCTGATATCCCAGCCACGGTCGACGGAGTTTTAGGCGGCTTTGGATTTATATCTAAAGCTGATATAGAGGGATCGAAAATGTTTTTGGATTCTATATTTTCCTTTAAGGAACCACCGTCTACTAACACAGCATTAGATTGTGGTGCCGGTATCGGAAGAATAACAAAACATTTGCTAATCGAGTACTTTGAAAAAGTGGATATTATAGAACCTGATGACAAGTTTATTAAATCACTTCTGGATTATGTTGGTGACGATAAAGTTAAATTAGGAACCTTGTATAAAGTCAGTCTACAGGATTTTAAGCCAGAAAAAAAATACGATGTTATTTGGAATCAATGGGTACTGGGATATTTGACTGATGAAGACTTAGAATCATTCTTTATATGCTGCAGGTACTTTAATGTCAATATTTTTTTTGTACCCGCCTATTTTGATAATATTTCAATTTGATAACAGCTAACTCTCTTTACAGGAATGCTTTATCCCCTAATGGTGTCATAGTGGTAAAAGAAAATGTAACATCCACAGGAAAAACGGAGACGGATGAAACAGACTCTTCAGTCACTAGACCTCTTAAACAGTACCTTAACATTTTTAAAAAAGCAAATTTAAAGCGGATAAAGCAGTGTAAACAAACAAATTTTCCTAATGGGATATACCCTGTATACATGATTGCTCTTGTCCCATCAGATTGTACTGACTCTAGACAAATTAAAGAGACAAATGATTTAACAACAGTAAATGTAGAATCATAGTGTAAAAGAAAAGGTTTTCAGTGTGAAATTAAGTAATGAACTTATTTTAAGAATTGACTGAAGTAGTATGACTGACAGTAATGTTTTGCAAGTTTAACTGCAAGTCTTTGATGCTATAGATATTATAAGATATTTCATATCAGTTGTCAATGACATTGGTGTTAGAATTCAAATAGGATGTCTTATTTGCAGTACTGTTTGAGGATAATTTACTTCTACATTACTCTCCATTTGCTCCAATATCAATATCTGAAAATTGTATATTGTTTTAATATAATATTAAATTAACAACAAGCTGTTTTATTTCTACATTCACTATATTATATAGGAAAGAATTTGAAGCACTCGAAGCTTGGCGGCTTGTATTGATCCCAAGTGATTGAATAAGTTAAACAATAGTGAGTGTGATCGGTAGTTGGATGGGTGACTGCTAGTGGCAAACATTTATTGAGCATTTCCATGCTTTGCATGCATGTAAAGCCATCAATCCTGGTTGTTATCACTGGATAGCAGTCGCTAAGCCAGCCATGTCAAAGTCATCGGGTGGCATCAAAGCTTCTGATACTTGGGAATCTTGGGATGGCAACTAACCCCTCCACCGTTCCGCTCTGGAGTATGCTCGGGGCATATTAAATGACGAGGTGAGAACAGTGCTCAGTAGTGGACCATTCCATCAATGGCTGGCTTGAAACCAGATGCCATATTATGTAAGTTAGCATATACACTATTTTGATCCACATGTAGTGTGGATCCTAATGAAGAGAGCCCACCAACTTATATAATACCAACACCCATGGTGCAAGTACTGAGGAATTTCCAAAGACGCGTACACGTCTCATATTCTAGATCAGAGACTGTCCAGACAAGCCTGTGGCTTGTTTTTGAACAGCTCACGGACGCACCTTTTAAATGGATATAGGGAAGTTTAAATCAACAATGTAATACCTATCTGCGAAACTAAAATTTTTTCGCTATTTCACTTTAACTTGACATACGAATTTTAAATTAGGAAATTTTGATACAAGTTCCTGTTTTAATCGTTTTGTTACAAAAAAAAGTTAAGAATTTGTTTTACCCCCTATTATAAGTTTTCATTTAAATAAATAATAATAAGCACTTTACATGTTACAATTTTATTAGTGGTAATAAAAAACAACATTAATATTATTTTTATTTGCAGATACCTACTCTACTTGTGTATTCAGTACAATTTTGTATGATTTATCTTCTCTAAGATCTAAGATAAAATGATCAGCAATAAAAAGTCTATTTAATATAATATTAAATATGTTTTTAATTTGTTTTTATTACGTCTTTACATTAAACATCTATGAGCTGTCCCGAGCAACAACTGCAAGGATAAAAATTTTTCAATTCTAAACTCATGCACTTCGAATTAATAAGAGAACTGTTAAGCAAATTTTCCAGCAAGTTTTTAATTTTAGCAACATCATTATGTCTTGCCTCTACTTGCAGATGAGTTGCTAAATCCTTATCTTGTGCCAACTTCAAAAACAGCCCACTTAACTCCTCTAGCTGACGTTTTACCTCATCACATTCCATATGGAATAATTTAATTTGTGCACTTCTTTCTTCATCACGTTTTTTTAAAAGACTTCGCTGTTGTTGATATAAAGCTACATATTCACAAATGGTGTCAGTCTCAGTTTGTAACTGTAATATAATATGTTCAAGTCTGTGTTTTTCATCTGACAAATTAGCTACTTGATCCATAATATTCAAAAATCGTTCTTGAAGCTTGAACATGGCATCTTCTTTTGGTAACATATTTCCATTTTCTACTTCTCTATGGGCATCATATATGGCATCAGTGTTACAGTCACCTGAACAGGCTGTTTTGCTAAGAAGATTAATATTATATCCATCATCTCCTAGGCCACTGTCTTTATCTTTAGGTTCTGTATCACCTTCTATATTTTTTTTCGTTACAGCATTTTCTTTTGATTGCAAAAGATTTTCCAGAAGAGTCTCGTGTTTATTTTCTATATCCCTGTAATTTCCTTGTAGCCTAATCATTTCATCATCTTTAGCTTTTAATTTAGTCTGCATCTGCTTTGATGTCTCATCTATTTCTGCGAGCTTCAGCATAAGTTGTTTATTTAATTGTTTTTCATGTGAAAGCATTTCAGTCAGTTCTAGTTTATCTTTTCCCTAAAACAAATAAAGTTATAATGTATGATGTTCGGTAATACAAAAAAAGGTAAACTATTTTGTATATAATTATATATATTGTTTCATTTGACTTTTAACATGCATCTATAATAACAACTCTCCTACAGTCAACATTGATGTGTTTTCACATCATTTGACTGCAGTTTGAAAGCTAGTCACAGAGGCTTCACATGCTTCCTACTTGATCTTCTTTCTTCCTATGTAGTGGGAAGCTACTATTAACTTACTGGAATATTCAAGCCAAATTTTCCTGTTAGTGATGCACCCTGCTGAACAATGTACAAGGCTGTGGTCGGTGGGAGGTCAGATAGGGGTTTTTATCCACCTAATTACCACCGTCTTCTTAGTTTGCAGTGAAATTTTCTTTTTCTCTTTTTTTGTCTAATGACACATTTGGTGTTACTAATTTCCATGCGCGACAGTAATTACTTACTGTTAGGTTGCTCATCTGTTTTCTGTTTACATAAATATATGAAAGAATAGGGTAGTAAATAGAAGGTGAGGCTGTCCCATAAATTATTAAGTTACCTAATGCTGATGATCAAGAAATATTGAAAGTAACGATTATCAGAGCAGTAAATTATTGACAGTATATTTTTGACAACATACCAATTAATTTGTAATATGGAAAATGGAACCTTGATAGGAAAACATGTTTGGACACTAATGTTATTTTTGTACAATATGGACTTACATACCAATTTGACTACAATCTGTTCTAGCTCTTCAACATCAATTTTCAATTTCTTATTCTGTTCTGTAGCTCGTTGTGCGGCAATTTTATCACTGGTAATGTCAGCATTTAATTTTTCTATGCTAATATTATCATGACACAACTCTTGTGTTTTTGTTTGATTAAGTTCTTGTATTATATTCAAACTCTCCTCATGTTGCTTTTGTAATTTGTTGTGCTTGTCACTTAACTCCTTCAGTTCAGCCTGTAAAATCATTTATATAACTAAGAAAACATAAGAATAAATAACAATGTCTTACTAGGTATTCAAAAGAATCCTTACTGCAACTGTCCAAATATTTAAATGCGGCCTATTCATACAGATAGTTGGACTATCAGGCAAAAATATTTTGCGTTACAATATAACAGACAAATTAATTTCTAATTTTGAATCTATGTATGTTACTGGTTTTTGAGATAATAATATCTAGAGTTTATTGTATTAAGCAGAGTGTAGTATTTGACTTTGTAAATCAGCAGCATGTTAAAAATCATAAAAATACATGTAAGCTAAATAAAATTCTGTAGAAACTCATTAGACACTAATTGAATACCAATTGTTTTATGATTTTCTCAATTTCATAATATATTCTATAGATTATAATAAGGTGTTAGGGTTTCTATTGATTCCTGAGTCCAAAACAACCTAGGCTGATTGTGGTGCACACCATGCTGAATAAAAGACAAGGCTATTGTGCCAGATCCCTCCTGTTTGGTGGCTTTTCTACTAGTTAGCCAGTATCCCATTAAACAAATATTCGTTTATGTATACATCATTACAACAATCATATTTAAATAGATCCATTACTGATGCCTAACTAACTAGTTAATATCACTTCCAATTTTCCATTTCTGTTATTACAATAAATATCAAATATCATAGTTACAAATACAATGTTAAGGTATATATTATGATACTGTTAAATTTTCTCTTTAAAGCTTTCATTAATGATAGAAGCATAATAGTACACTACAGAGCCCACTTTAATGCTTCTAAACAGTTTAAACATATAGTTAACTTGCATTTTCTGTAGTTGTAGGTGACATGACTTACCTGGAGTGCTACAACTTTTGCCTTTAGTTCTTCAATATGACTGTTATTATATGATTCAGCATATGTGTCAGTTTGTTTTCTGTAATTTTGCATACGGATTTCCATTTGACTTATTTGTTCAATAAGGGCACACTCTCTGCTATGAAGAGCTTTTACTTCAGTTGATAGTACTTCATTTTTGGTCATTTGTTGTCTTAATTGCTCATTCAATTTACTTACATAATGTTCATAATGTGAATTAATATTGTCCTTCTCCTTTACCGAACTTTCCAATTGATGTTCTAACATAGTAATCTTTTTCATTACTGACTCATTATTTATCTCTTCATTACTGGTCTCTTGATTTACAGTAACATTTGTATCACTGGTTAGTTGTTGGAGTTGCAGGGTCATTACATCCAATTGATTTTGTAGAACACTAATTTGGCTATTAAGTTGAGCTAATTCCATTTCTTTTGCCGTCAAAACAGTTTGTGTAAATTCCTTTTGTTCTTTAAGATTGTTGTTATCATCTGTCAATGTTTTTGTCAGATTCCTAAGTTCGTTAATTAATGAATCTTGTTTAGAAATTGATTCTGTTAACAATGTTTGTTTTTTACATGCATCATTCAATTCTGCTTCTAGAGCAGCCAATTTTTGCTTATTAAAATTGTGTTCATAAACTTCTTTGGAATGAATATGTTCAAGTTGTGACATTTTTGATTGAAGTTCTTTAATTTGCGTTTCCAGATTTGTCTTATTAGAAATTAAAATTTCTGTAACATTCACATAACCTTTGTCGTCACTTATAACAGGTACATCGTTAATCGTCCGATTACTTTTCTCAGTAATAATTTCTTCATTTTCTGCTCGAATTTCACTTTGATTAATATTTAGCAATGTAGGCTCATTTTTTGATAACATGACTGAATGGTCTTTCCCATTTATATCTAATGGAGTGTCTTGAGTTAATAATAGTTCGGAAACTTCGTCTTTTGAAGTGCAAATAGACTTCTTTTCTTGGTGATCTCGCAACTAAAACAAAACGCTACAATATAAGGTCATCTGAATCGCGGTACCGGTAATTAATTGCATACATTCACCATCTCATTCTCTTACCTTCTATCTAGCATTAGCTAACTTTGCTGCTCTGCTATCCATTGTATTGTGCAGAGTTCAAGAAAATTAAACTAAAAGTAAATATTTCTATCGTTGTTATTGTATATGGTGTTAACAATTTCATTTAAAAAGTCATCAATATTTGACAAAATGAAAATATGTTTCAAAATACAATTAGATAGATTTAAGTTAAATAAATGAAACTAAGTATTATTATGATTTAGAATGAAGTTGAAAGTTCAGAAAATTGAAATTGAAACACACAGAATAATGTTGCGCTGGCAATTCTTGTCAGTTGTCACACGTCACAGTATTGACAGCAGTGTTGCCAACCCAAATTTTAGAAAAGTGGTAGATACTAGATAGCCAGCAAAAAATCTGTAGAATTAGGTAGATCTACCTATTTTCTACCGATTTTTACCTAAGTAGGTACTCAGGGCCGCCTCTACCAGTATTATTAGCACCCGCGTGCAATAACTTTTTGCACAAGGCTCAGTCGGCCACTCGTTCATTCGAATTAGTGGCAAGTTTACTTACTATAATACTCGTATGTCGACTAAATTACTAATTTTAACGTTGAAGCACAGTATTACACTACTGATTTCATTAAAATTTTGGAATATTTGATTTTCAAATATTTGTTTTGATAACTTTAAAAACCGGTAGATCTAAAGGTCAAATCGGTAGACAGGTAGACTAAGACCGAAATCGGTAGATGTACCGGAAAGTTGGTAGAACCGGCATCACTGATTGACAGTACCTATCAGCTTGAGTTTTGACTTTGTTTTGAGTAGGTACCTATGACTATGGTATGGTAGAGTAGGTACCTACCTACTTTGAGTACAGTACCTATTGTTATTGTAAAGTAATATGTATGTGTCAATGTCAGTTTTTTTTTATGACCTGGTATTTACAACCTTTTGGTCAACAATGTCAGTGTCACATCACGTTACATGCCACATAGCATACACTGGGCTTTGTTGAATCACTACTCTATGGACCATTTTATATCTGTGAACTACTGAATCTGTGAGCTATTGTACTGTGAAAATGAAGATAGACATATTTTAATGAATTTTCTTAATCCTATAATCATAGAGTAACTTATTATAGTGCAAGATCCCAGGGCCACCAGACGTCACGTATTTTCTGATGGACGAAATGAGAACTATTGTGGGTAGTGTTTATTTATTTATTTATTGTTTATTGTTAATTAGAACGGTACATTAACCACTTACACTAATTAACATGTCAAGTGCTTATCAAAATACAATTATATTATTGTTAAAACAAAAATGTGTTAATATTATATAATTACTATTTACAGTATTCTGTGGTTAAATTAGAACGTCAGACTGACATAGTATACAGATACACACAAAAAGAATAAAATGATGTGGTGTCGTGGGACACCAGGTAGGAACGAAGTTCCTTCGGCTAATGAAGGCAACGGCGAACGAAAAGAAAGAGGGAGAAAGAGAAAGGTATTATACACTACTCGCTTGTGTATGCGACTGTCGCGCCTGCGCACGTCTCATTTAACGCTTTTTTCCACGCATTTTTTCTTACGGTTTTACTATCACATATTTTTCAGTTCGGTCGCCGCAGCAAAACCTATCCCCTCCAAGCCTGCCGTAAGGAACTTCGTTCCAATAATATCATAAAATGTCACTCTCACTATCTTAATTTAGTCTATAGTAATCTTTGAAGTTGAACTGTTAAACATTTGACATATTGGTTGTAAATACCAGGTCATAAAATCCCAAAAAAAAAGTTAAACATTAATGACAGTATTTTGCAAAGTTGGTCCTATAAATAAGTTACTCTATGGTATGGTTGGTCTTGTAATTGTTGGTGTGCAAACACTGCAAATTGTGTTGATTTGATTGTGCATGTGTGATTTGTGTGTCTTTACTGTCTTTGCTCTTGATGCTTGGTCTTGACTTGTGACTTGAGTCTTGCATTGTTGTGTAATGTGCAGTCCTCCGGTAGGGCGGTAGAAATATAGTGCACAAAAGGCCATAAAGTGCAGTTTAACTCCGTTAAGAACAGAAATATTGTGTTCTGTTTAACTCTTATTTATTAAGAAATTGGGCTTTTTCTTTTGTAATCTAATAAAATTTATCGGTATTTATCGTTCGTAATAGTAAAATCCAATATGACTAAGTCTTTTAGAGATTTTGATAAAGATTCATCTGATGAAAGCGAAATGGAAGAAGATCCAGATACCGGTAAGTACAACAATACAACAAATGTTTTAATTCGCCGACGGTGACTCCATAAATGGCTGAGAGAATAATGTCGTTTTGTGTTATGATTCCGATGCATGCTTGCATTATGAATTATGGTTATTATTGCTCGTTCTCACACGCTGTTCATTGTATTGATCATTTATAAAATTAGGTTAATGTATAGTAGAATTAGTAGATATACGGTAGCAGGCGGAGAGAGGGGAGAGGGGAGGGGGGGTTGTGGTGGATGATTCGGTGCCATTTTGAGTTTTGACGGTACCACTCGCAACTCGGTGACGCACCGTTTTCGAGAAAATTGAAAAAAAACTGCCCTAACCTCAAAATACCAGAACAACAGCATACGTCTGCAGACTAAAATAATACTATGTTATAGATGTCGACGGAACCCCACTTCACGGGGTGCCTTTTTGCATAAATTAAAACAGCAAACACTAACCTAACCAATCTATCCTCCTTTTCAAAATTACTCGAAACTTGCTTTGTTTATGTTAAACAAATACACCATGATTTGTCATGTTAATTTTTTTTGCTTTGATGTATGATAGGGTTTATCATTATTTGCAGATTACACAGACAGTGAACCAGATATGGAAGATGTTGAAAGTTCAGAGGATCGAGAAACATTGAATACCGAAGACAATCATAAAGATGACATTGATGCGGAAGACGAAGTTGTGAAAGCTATTAAAGCGGAGAAAGAAAAACCCAGAGATCATCCCCCAAACATTAATTGTGAGGATGCAATAGTTGATATATGTTTTCACCCAGCAAACGATTTGATAGCAGTGGCGAATATGGTTGGTGATGTTTTGCTCTATGAGTACAATAATAATGAAACAAAGCTTATCCAGACATTTGAGCTACATACAAAAGCTTGCAGAGATGTGGAATTTAATACTGAAGGCACTACAATGTACACAACAGGAAAGGTACATAATATCAACTAAACTTTTATCTATTTTAATTTAAAATGTTAGTACATAGAAATAGAGTTTATGCTTTATATTAATTCATAACTTTTTATTTCTAGGATAAGACTATAGTGGCTACAGATTTAGGTACAGGTAAATTGAAACAATGCTATAATGATGCACATGAAGAACCAGTCTACTCTTTAATAACTTTGGATGATAATAAAATTGTCACAGGTATTATATTTATTTCTCTTTATGAGTTAAGGTTTTGTTTGTCTCAAATAGTGTGTGTAACCTTACTAGTAAAGATATCTGGGTAAAATTTGATAACGGGTTTTCATGTGGAAATCAGACATTGATGAATATGTTAAAGAAATCACATCCTTAATTTTTAGTTTTTCACATTTATAAATAACTAATTTATGACATTTTAAAATCGAAAATAGGAATTTCTGTAACGGGTTGGGTCAGCTACTTTTAGTATCTGTCAGGATGGCGTGAGAGATGTCTGAATAGCCCCAAAATTTGCATGTGTCAATTTTTTTTATTGGCAGTTTTATGAGGGACAATACACTAGTATTATAATTATAAATTTGTGTAATGACGTAGTAAATAATAGAAGTAGTAAATAAGACATAATAGATGAAGGGACTCGATGAGGGATTTTGAGACCAAATCAGATACATATATTTATTTTTATTAGGGATGTCTTGAAAAAAGGCCAGGTCAAGAGTACCCTAAGCCGAAGAGCATGTATGAAGGGAATAATGAAAGTGGATGAAGCGAAACAAGTATGTAAGGATCGTAGCAAGTGCAAAGAAATGGTCTCTACCTACCCCTACGGGAAAGAGGCGTGATTATATGTATGTATATAAACCTTCCTCTTGAATCACTCTATCTATTAAAAAACCGCATCAAAATCTCTTGCGTAGTTTTAAAGACCTAAGCATACATAACGGACACAAGACAGAAACAGCGACTTTGTTTTATACTATGTTAAGATTAATATTGAAGATAATGCTTCACTACAATCCCACCTGATGGTAAGTGGTGATGTAGACAACAACGCCACCTACCAGTTCCAATTCCAATTGTGATTCTATACCATCCAGAGACCCAAGCACAGACTCAACACAAAAAAATAATTGAAATACAAACATTTTATGTTGCTTGTTACAGGTGATGATGAAGGTACAGTTAAATTATGGGATACAAGAAAAAAGGATCCAATATTCACAATTAAGATCAGTGAAGATTATGTTTCTGATATGATCACAAATGAAGCTCAAAAATACTTGGTTTGTGCTGGTGGGGATGGTACAATAACATCTATTGATCTGAAAGGAAGGTAATTTTGTAGAATTTTAAAATTATTGACTACTTGCTCAATCATTAAATTAAAACAGAAAATTATGTTATAAATTATGCTAAAATAAATAATAGTAAACTAAGAGTTCAAAAATTAAATCAAACTTCCCTCAATCTTATTTTTTTTCTTCTATTAGGATTATGAGGTAACTTCAAAAATGAGATACTAAAGTAATTATAAAGCCAAGACTGAATCCACACCCTAGTAAGATAATCAGGACAAAATCAACTTAAAATTTCACAAAACTCAATGAGTAATTCTTGTTCTTTTATTTTTAGCAAAATATATACACGATCTGAACAGTATGATGCAGAATTTACTTGTATGGGTATGTTCCGGACTGATACAAAACTATTAGTTGGTGCAGCCTCAGGACGGTTATATCTATTCAACTGGAAAGAATTTGGCTATCACAGTGATGAATATATGGGTCAAAAACATTCACTTCAATGCATGGTCCCCATCACTCAAAACATTGTTGTTACATCTGGAGAAGACGGTATTTTACGAGCGGCGCATATGTTCCCTCAACGTCAGTTAGGAGTGGTTGGACAGCACTCTATGCCTGTTGAACGACTTGACATAAGCCACGATGGCACATACATTGCGTCATGCTCACACAACAGTGACGTAAAATTCTGGAACATTAGTTACTTTGAATCAATTGATTCAATAATTAATGTAAATCAAAAACAAAACAAGAAGAAGGACATGAGTAATAATTTGCCATCAAGCAATGTTCAAAATCCTTCAGCTTTTTTTTCAGGTTTGGTTTAAAATGTTAAGAATGTTATTTAATTTGGTATGTATTTTTGAAATAAATCGTTTGTAATAATGTTCTAATGGATACCTTATAACCAAAGAAAACAAGTTTAGGACTAGTGCTCTTCAACTAACACATAAGTAATGCTTAAAGGATTCAATTTTATTTGAATTTGCAGGATTCAGATGGTTTAAAGCCCCTTGAAAGTGCAAACTAAGGATTTTTTATTCATTCAGCTGTTTATATACAGGGTTAAATTCAAGCTAATAAAGGTTTAAAATTCTACTTATTTAACTATTTAATTGATAACTGTTAAGATAAACAATCAATGTTAATAGTTATTTTTAACTGCCTTCAAAAAAGGAGTAGGTTCTCAATTCGACTGTACTTTTTATTTGTTTGTTACCTCAGAACTTGGTGAACCGATTTTGATGATTTTTTTTATTTGAAAGCTGGTGCATCCCGTGTGGTTCCGTTTCAATTTGGTCCATTTCTGACTATGGCATCCATGAGAAAACCATAGTGATTTCAATCAACCAAATTTTCATTATTTTGAAGTCGGTTTTTTCACTTGTTTTGAAGCAGGCTTCCACCTGTGTATGATGTGGAAATCTTCAAGAGGAGAGAGAATAGGCTTTTATAAGTTAGTGCGTTCAACACCTTGGGCTTCATCGCCACTTACCATAAGGTGGGATTGTAGTCGAGCATTAACTTATTTAATATAAAAAAAAACAACTTGTAAGATTATTTTAATGTAAATGCGTTTTCTAAGCGCCTTAATAATATTAATGAAATGAAATGAAAGAATTCGCTCTCACTCACGCAGCAGTGTGCTGTGCTATGTGACAGTTGTAGGCGCTTCTGAAAGCGTCTGTTAAGAAATATGGCGGCATGAAAGTACAAAATAAGTCGTCAATACTCCCAGTATTGACGACTTATTTTGTACTATATTGTCTAAAACACGTGAAAATCAGCCATCAGAAAATACGTAAACTTTTATATATGTTAATGTTTTTAGAATGGTAATGTTTTATATGTACCTTGATCACCTGATACCTGGAAATTGACCGTTTCACTAAGCGAGCAGGTAGGCAAACGATCATAGTACATACTAACACTACTCAATCGTCCACATTTCGTTCGTCAGAAAATACGTTACCTCTGGTGGCCCTGGGATCTTGCACTAATAGCTGACAAGATGAAAAAGTACATAACCAATTAACCAGTGGAAAGACTGGCAACTTGGCAAGCAGTAAATAATAGTTCAAAATCGACCAAAATGGCGTTAAGGAGTGCGCACATTATAGGAGTGCGCACATTACAACGACTCCACGACCGACCGACGCCAACGCGACTAAAACCTTGACAAAGCTAACATTCAATTATGAGCCTTATATCTTTGAAGGTAAGGTTGAATTTCGAATTTATACTTAAAAGCCCTGTACGGCTCGCCCTACACCCATAGCCGTTCCGTTTCGAGACCAACGCGTCGACGTTGCGTTGACGACTCACCGTAGACGAGTAGTCCACGCGTCGACCGACACAATGACGTAATGTAAATAGCGTCGGAGTTGAAACGGAGTGGAGACGGAGTCGAGTTGACGTCGATGAAGCGTTGATCGCGGAACGGAACGTCGGAGTTGAAACGGAGTGGAGTCGGAGTGGAGTTGACGTCGAGTTGGTGTAATGTGCGCACTCCTTTAGAGTGTTAAAGAAAGAAGTATGACTAGAATGATTTGATCAACGAGCTATGAAGTATAGAGAACGCCCTTCCATACAAACCGTCATTCGAAAATGGTACTAAATCACCCACGTGAACGTGACTTAAACCGCTTAATTGGTTCTTATTTTATATCGACTACCTACACAAGGCAAGATATAATTTTTCGCTGAAAGTGATGCATTATCTTAATAATAAGTGATGTGAAGTTACCAGTTGTAGAACTTGTAGACAGAGTGAAGTGTGTATGCTCTGAGAGTAAAAATTAATAATTTTGAAATCGTAGTTATCGAAACTGCTGTATTCAAAACATTCATTTAATTCAAGGAACCAGGACTTTGTAATGTAACGATACCAAATTCACACAATAAGTATCGTTAAGTAACGTTATTTTCATAGTGTTAACGGTAAACACAGGTAACGTTACTTTGGTAACGTTAAAAGTTTCGGTAATTTTATCGCTACATATTGCGTTGTTGGCCCTGAAGAAAGACTGACAGTGACAGCGAGTGAGTGCGACTGCGAGAAGCAGCGTTGCCATATATACAGATTTCTCCGTATTTATACAGATTTTCGATGTGTGATACAGATTTTCACTGGATACAGATTTTAATACAGAATTTTTACTCTATTGATAAAATGACCATTTTCCAACCTAGTCTGTGGACCATATTCAACTAATAGCGGCTGTACACTCTCGCTGTCTCGCAACTCGCGAGAGCGAGACTACTAACCGAGCGAGTGCATTGCACTCGTACGAGAGTGTACTTGCTACTTGGTAGCGCTCGGCCGTTCGCCTCGCCTCGTCATGTGAGAGCGAGAATGAGTGTACAGCCGCTATTAAACAGAACTTTGAACTACTTTGAAGACATTGACAGTTGAAGTTGAATGTTGATCAATTCAAATGTTCAATTCAAAAAATGTATGGGGGCTGGTCCTAAATTTGTACAAAAACAAAACTTGGATGTGGAGAAATTGAAAATTATTCCGATTATCACAAGGTTATGAAAATAAAAAAAAGATCCGACCTTGTTTTTTTTATTTGTGTTTGAATTTCAGTAGATAGATAAAAAGCTTGCGACAATGGGCACCTTTAACTTCTGAAAACTCTAACCTGGTAACCTGACACTGACACTACTGACTGATAGTGACGATGAGTGATGAATGAACGTTGACATTTTGTTTTGGTTTTGATTTCATTTAAAAATATTTCAGAATTTCAGACGTCTTTCCGACTCCGTTCCGCGCTGTTCGTAATTTCGTTGTGCTCTGTGTTTATACGCCGTCGTCGCCGCGCTACCGCCGTGATCAATCCTATCCGCGGAAACCAATAATCAATATTGACAATTGAATTTGATTGATTGACAGTTGACACTGACAGTTACTAATACCAAACGAGGTCGGTACTAATCTATGTCGTTACGTTTCGTTTCTTCATGATTTTTGTTTACAATTCATATTATTATTTAAAACATTCAATGTTTTAATTATGTATTGAAAAAAATAATAATATAATAGATTTGCACATCTCCTTTTATGATGATGACTAATATTCTATTTTTTTAAATACAGATTTTATACAGATTTTGAGTTAAAATAGGCATACAGATTTTATACAGATTTTAGCCGTTTCAAATACAGATAAATCGTTTATGGCATCTGGCAACACTGGCGAGAAGCACGCAGCTCGGCAGCTAACCTGCTAACTGCTATTGCTAAGCTGAGCCAAAAGCTAAGTTGAAGCCGGGCCGCGATTGTGCTGTGATTTTGTTTGTTCTTTAAACCATCCAATCGCATCCATCTTAAATTCTTTTCATAGTTACCGTATGTTCCACAGTTTATAATTAAAGTTCCACAGCCAAGTAGTTTTTGCATAAAATCTGCTAGTATAGGCACAAAAAATGGCATTTTATTGTATTGTCGGCGTAATTTTTGCAGCCAGTTTTGTAAATACCTTAAGTCATGATGACAACGGTTATGTGTCTTATTGTCCATGCATGGGTGAGTTAAATGTATAAAAGTAGTATGTGTAGTTAGTTGTAAGAAAAGTTTTATGTTTCATACCTAAGTTTACATCCTTGACTCCAAAGCAACTAACTAGCCAAAGGAAAGCTTCAGAAGCCGCTTGTTCAGCGTTGCCAGGCTCTGTACGATCCGTTTTCACTTCTCATTCTGTTTTTCATCAACGCCTTTGTTGTAACATATTTAATTTTGTAGGTATATAGGTAGGTTATTATGTAGTGGTAACCATTTACTACGACCTATTATTGTTGGTTACTATACTTACTATGATATAAAATAAAATATATATAGTTTCAGAAAATTAAGTGAAAGAAATATAATAACTATGATATCCTCTGCAAACCTATTTATGCTGAGTTTTTTAATATTATTGAGTTCTCTCTACAAGGATCTGCCTAGATTTTCTATGCTTCCTCATAATGTTATTATTAGCCTAATATTCTTGGTATCAAATGGCAATCAAATTTTCAAAAATTATAAATTATGATGTTATTTTTCAGGAAGGTTTGGTAATCAAGCCGATCACTTTCTAGGTGCTCTTGCATTTAGTAAAGCCTTGAACAGAACACTTGTGCTACCACCATGGGTTGAATATAGATATGGAGAAGAGAAATCCAGGCAGGTTCCATTTGATACTTACTTTGATGTCAACTCATTAACACAGTACCATAGAGTTATAACTATGGAATCATTCATGGAGGATATTGCACCAACAATCTGGCCCCCTGAGAAACGTGTATCATTTTGTTACACTCAAAGAATAGGAGTGTATGATAAAAGTTGTAATGCTAAAACTGGCAACCCATTTGGTCCTTTTTGGGACACATACCATATTGATTTTATAGGATCCGAGTTCTATGGGCCTTTGAATTATGATGCCCACAATAAGGATATGATGGATAAATGGGAACAAAAATATCCTGCAGAGGAGTGGCCTGTTTTAGCATTTACAGGTTAGCATAGCTCGAGTTAATGTTTTCTTTTCTATTTAAAAAATCCAAATATTAGTTCCGATTCACTGATTCACAGTTCGATGGAGTTACAATGGAGATGCATAAAATCTATTTTTACCGTTTGAAATAATTGAATATTTCTTGATGTTTTAGGTGCTCCTGCTAGTTTTCCAGTACAAAAAGAAAATTTGCCTTTACACAAGTATTTAACTTGGAATTTGGATATTCTCACCAGATCAAAAATGTTCATAAAAAAGAATATGAGTGGTGGTGGATTTCTAGGCATTCATCTGAGAAATGGACAAGACTGGATTAAAGCTTGTCAACATGTACAGAACAGTCCTAAGTTGTTTTCATCCCCACAGTGTATTGGGTATAAAAACGAAAGAGGTCCCTTGACACTTTCCATGTGCTATCCTCAGAAATCAGATATTATCAAGTAAGTAACATTACAATACCTTATTACTAAAACCAATTTTTCATCCCATTTAATACAACAATAAGTGACCACAAGCAATGATAACAAAGTTAAAGAGGAATCCACTCTGATTTTATCAAATGCCCAGGCATTGAGAAGTAGAAAATTAATACATCTTTTATTTAACTTATTTAACCTATTTAATTTATTTAACCTATCTCGCATACAACACTCTTGGTAAATGTGTTTTTGCTTCGGTCCCTTGGAAATTGTCTGAAATGGGTTTTACTGTAAAAGAACCATTTAAATTTCTTTAGTGGTAATACATCAATGTATCTATTGTTTCTAGAAAATTTTCGTAATATAATAATGTGCATAATTTATCTCATTTACCTTTGTGGACTTGAGGTCCATCCACATAGATATTTTCATTCATGGAAATGTATTCCAGTGTACATTTTTGCTATGCCTACCTACATATTCATATCTACTTTGTAGTTAGTGGTTTATTGTAGTTGATATAAAAAAACAAAATTTTGTTTCAGACAAGTAAAACGTGCATTGAAGAAATTTAGTAACATATTGTATGTGTTTGTTGCATCTGACTCTAATCACATGATAGAAGATTTAAATAGCTCACTTCTAAACTTTGATGTAACAGTCGTCAAATATCAGCCATCTAACCCCCATATGGACTTAGCAATACTCGGAAGAGCAAATCATTTTATAGGAAATTGTGTATCCTCTTTTTCAGCATTTGTTAAAAGAGAAAGAGATGTAAAGGGGCTACCTTCGGAATTTTGGTCTTTCACAAACCGTAAAAAAACTAAACACGAAGAGTTGTAAAACTATGATAATGTAATTATTTATGGTTTATTAGCTGTAGCTATTTGAAAACATTGATAATCATTATTGAAATGAAGTATGTCTATGTGGTGTGGATTGGACCATGTAGACGTCAAATTTTACTAAATTCTAAAAAAATCACATTAGATTTTCAGAAATAAAATAATATGTATTCATCTGTGTAGTACGTCCGGCGGTTCTAGGCCGGTCTGAACTTTGTTCGGATCGCTGCGCAGAATTCAATTTTAGGGTCGAAATGGTGGCGGGGTGTCACTTTGAGCATCGTTTGTTTCAGTCACGCGCTCAGTGTTCGTGTCGCTAGCCTAGAACCGTCGGCCGTACTATACTAAAGTTTGCCTGTTACTGTTGTAGAAGTAGAATAAGACCTTATTATAATTATATCATATCCCTTCTCGAGTCTAGAAAATTTAATCAAGATAACCGGAATTGTATGTTCTAAAGAATACAGTGACTATAAATATAATTGTAGTAAAATCGGACTTGGTAATTCCTAGATTAAGGACTCATTCACAGATTAATATGGACTTATGAATTATTCATCATACAATTGTGAAGTTAGAACTGGATGGAATCAGGAGTATGTCGTAAACGAAATGCAGGCTATGCTGCATGATATTGCATGTTATTTTTGTAAGGAATTTGATTTTAATAGTGTACCTGTTTTTTTATTACCTATTTGTAAGTTTACGATCAAGTTCATTAAATATAGATAAGTTAAAAATAATAAATAGGCAGCTATGATGTAAAAATAAACGTTACTATTATTTTTTATAACCCATTTTTATTTCAATTTGGAGTCCAAGTCCGAAAAAAAACGATGGCGAATAGAAGTTTCACTTCATATGTGTGTAGTGTGTACATTATGTAACAAGATTCGTTTCCTGTGCCGCTATATTAATATACATAACAATTATTTAATATTAAATTTATATCATTAAATAATAATATAATTGTTATATTCACTAGCTAGTGGATTAATACGAATAATCGCAAAATTAAGATTCTTTCAAATTAGTTAGTGTAGGTATCAAATGTATTTGCTACATAAAATATGTACTGACGGCGATTTTTTGGCGAAATTTGTCGAAACACGTTTCCACCTTACAGTACTCCAAACATTTTTCTAACATTCTTTATCACTAGTATGTAGTATCCCAAGTAATCTTAAGCATGGCTTTGGATCCCTTAAAAATTAAGAAAGTGATAATATTAAATCCCTTTTTTCGCGTATAAATAACCTAACCCAACTGTCCCTCTAGAGTACTAGAGTGAGAATAAATAAATTTCAATTTAAAATTTATGGTGTTTAATCAATTCCTATGGGGTTACGAAGCATGCGCCACCATATTATTGCATGGTACACCATCGAGTGCTGAGAAATACTAGAAAAAAATTTGGAGCACTTTCAATGTGGAGCCGTTATTCGACAAACTTACCGACATACGTCCAATCACTTCATAATCCATTACGTATTTCAATAGTGTCAAGGAATAGATAACAATCAGATTTAAGTTAAGACTTTAATTAAGCTTTAACGGCATACACTCTGGGTGGGAATAAGGATTTTTTCCTGATTTCCTTTCTTGTTTTTATTTTCGCCTCATGCTTTGTGAGTGCTTTACGCATGGCCCGGGTCTTCTTAGGTCTAAGGTCCAAAGGCTTGTACTTCTTGTTCTTGTAATGGTTTCGAAGATTTACTTTCATCTTTTGATGATATACAATGTAGACGCGCGCAATGGCTTTTCGTACAACACGTCTGAAAATAACAATAAACATTTTATAATACCAGAATAATAAGAATATTAAGTGCAAAAGGTGGCCTATCGTTAAATTCATGAGTTAAATATCCTCGTAGTGTAAACAGTGCCCTTTACAGAACTATTAGGATATTGCTGATTACTTCAACTGAACAACGAGAGTTTATAATATTGGTGATATAATGATATTATAAACTCTTTATTATACACCAAGAACAGGACAGCAACAATATAAAAGTCGACATTTACAAAGTACAGTAAGTACAAAAGGTGGTCTTATCGCTATATAGCAATCTCTCCAGATAACCTAAGATATGGAGTGAGGAACGGAGTAACAGGTTAGGCACACAAGCAAGGTAAACAAGCTTAAAATTATGTATTCAGTAGTGGACCCACCGTCACTTCGCTTTGGGAAACATGTCTGCACATTCGTAAATTGGTAGGCGTAAGTAATTCTTTAAACTAATATAAAATTTATTTTTCAGCCAATTCAAATAAAAATCAAACACTATAATGTTAAGTGAAGCTTACCACAAAATATTCGTGAAAACCACACCCAAATTGGATAGTAAACAAATAGTTCCAAGTAAACAAATAAAGATTTATGGTTTTAGTTTCGTTTTTTAAAATTAGAATGAATGGCTAAATCTTAGTAGTGATTCAGGTGATAAAATTGTTAATTTTGGAGGATTTGGATAATGCTGTTAGATGTTAATGGAGAATGGGCACAGCTTTTTATCTCCAGCAAAGGTTTGTAATATATAAACAGGTGTAATTAAGATACTGATAGCTTGAAAAGAATATTATTCAAAACTATAAAATATCCAGCATAGCGGGTGGGTAACAGTTAGTACAACGATTAGACGATTAAGTAATAGGTAATTAAGTGACTGCAGATAGGGGGTGTAATACTTTACTTACATTTTGGACAGTTTAGAAGCCACACCTCCAGTAACTTTGGCAACCCGAAGGTTAGTAAGTTCAATCTTTAACTCTTCAAGCTGTTTGAAGAGCTCCTTTTTGTCCTTGGTACGCAACTCGGAACATTTGACTTTACCCTAAAAAAAATACAACTCAATCTCATGGCTAAATACAACTCAAAAATTACCTTCTTGTGACAGTGATCTTTATATTTAGGTTTATCTACATTATGGAACTACTAGCACAGTAACTCAATTATTGAGGTCTTAAAAATAATCAAAAAATAAAAAGATGTTTCTGTTCTGTATTTTTTTTTTCAAAAAGATATTATTTTAATTGGCTAGAAAAGTTGTAATTTATCACTTTAAATATTGTTTACGAGATCCAGAGGAAGTTTAGGTTAAAGCAAATATTTTTTTAGCGTGAACTGATTCAAAGAGTTATTCAATCCGTAATCCTCGATGAATATAGGTGCTTTTAACAACAAATAAACCCTTCGTAATTAGCACCAATGAACATTTTCACTGTGTTTAGTATAACATAACAATATCGGGTAGGTATATTTAAACATGTTGCGGTCATGTATAAAATTTTACTAGGGGAAAAATTTATAAACTGGGACCACTATACATTTTGAGCGACTTCATATTGATTTAAAAATATATAATTAAACAACTGATTAACAAAATATAATTCGATTAAATTAAATTAAAACACACCATTTTGAACCGAACACCTCCTATTCCACTTTTTGACGTTTAAAAAGACAGAAGAAGAAATTACTTCAACTGACATAACAAAGAACTGAACCAGTGTTGCCAGATGGATTACACATTACACAATAATACGGTGCGGTGCACAGTGGGTCAAAATTACCAGAAATACGGTAGATTTACGGTAGAATTTTTTTCTACTTTACGGCTTTTACTGTTTTACTAGTGACAAAAAAAGGAACATGCAAACAATATTTAATTAACTTTCATTAATTCTGATTCACTTTCAATAAATAATTGATGACACTTGTATTTAGAACCGTTCGTTATGGGCCGATTTCACCAAAACAGAATTTACACAAGAGCATCTTTCCCAGTATAACTTTACTATGTCGATTTATGCGATGTTTTACTTCAAATTCGTTCCACCACGTTATCTTACTCTCGCATAGTTACTCTGCGACTTTGAACGAATGAATTGAATGAATGCGTAATGCACCCAAGTAAAACAGACAGTTTGACGTATACTTGCGCAATAGCGCGGCGTATTCTTTTATTTATTCGAATAATACGTACCTGACAGTTGAGTTGACCGTAACTAGTAGCAGAGACAGTGACACTACTTATCCCGGGAATAAGACTTATACGACATTGGTGAAATCGGCTCTTAATCCATTGATATACAGAAGTTTGTTGTTCAATTTTCGTTGTTATATTGGCAGAATTGCATACCATAGACTATGACTGATAGACGCAGGGAACTATTAAGTAGGTACTTACCTACGATAGACGTAGGTGATATTACATTGACTTGTATAATTTTACACTTGACTGGCGGCGTTGCCGGCCATAGAGCAAATTTTTTGCCTGGATACTAGTTTCGGTTAAAGTTCGGAAAAATACGGTAACTTACATACACCGTAATTTATGACTACTGTAAGTGGCAGATCTTAAAATAAATTTCAAAAATACGGCAAATCTACCGTAATTACGGTGCATATAGCAACACGGAACTGAACTGAACGAGACGGACTGTTATATTGATTGATCTAGTATTGCCAGATTTGAAAGATTTGATCTAATAGTCTATATAGGTACTGAATGTTACTACGTGTGCTGAGTGTGCAAAACAAAATCGCTTGAAAGTTTGTCACCAAAGAGGATATAAAGTTATAAACACTACGTTTGTCACAGTAGGCTACGCGCAAATTGACCACAGCCACCGGTGGCTTTTTAGCTTGGCAATAGACGTCAGATTTTTCTCTCCGATTGTCTGATCCGACAATCCACGTCCACACCAATCACCATCCAGATCGATCCGATAGTAGGATCGGACGTGTATTGAATATTCAAACAAATGTATGGCACGAGCGCGTTCCGATTGTCTGATCAGATCAGACTATCGGATCAGACAATCAGAGAGAAAAATCGGATGTCAAAGCCAGTCTTACCGTATTTCTGACCGACTATTTGTAGGACGTGTGCGTTGCTCTATTGCTATCAGTACGTTCTATTTTTCTCCTACAAACAATCGTTATATCGGTAATCACCTATTAAGGGACGAGGGCGATAAGCCTTATCCGCGCTTTGGTAAATGTCCATATTTTTGCCACATGAGTAGTTAAACTACTCATGTGCTTTTGCCTCGAAATTCGAAATGAGATATGAAAGCGACTTGTTGTTACTATGTTGAACGGAACGCGTAAGCGCCATGAAAGGAGATGTTCAAAAGTGGTACTTTATTCCGAAGAAATTTGTACAGCTGTAATTTATATGTCATTTGAAAGCATATTTTCTAATCTACTTGAAATGTTAAGATTTATATTTTATTGTTCCTCCATATTTTGGAAAATCGATGAAATATGTTCGTAACAATTAGAACTTCGATGGAAAGCACTGTTTGTTTTCTAACAGGTACATACGTCCTTTTCACGAATTATGAACATTTCTAAGGTCCATCTATTATATTATTATTTTTTCAATATCGTAATTATTATATTTGTTTTAAATAATAATATGAATTGTAAACCAAAATCATGAAGAAACGAAACGTAACGACATAGACTAGTACCGACCTCGTTTGGTATTAGTAACTGTCAGTGTCAACTGTCAATCAATCAAATTCAATTGTCAATATTGATTATTGGTTTCCGCGGATAATAGGATTGATCACGGCGGTAGCGCGGCGACGGCGGCGGATAAACACAGAGCACAACGAAATTACGAACAGCGCGGAACGGAGTCGGAAAGACCGTGAAAGACGTCTGAATTATTTTTAAATGAAATCAAAACCAAAACAAAATGTCAACGTTCATTCATCACTCAATGTCACTATCAGTCAGTAGTTTCAGTGTCAGGTTAGAGTTGCCAGAAGTTAAAGGTGCCCAGTGTTGCAAGCTTTTTATCTATCTACTGAAATTCAAACACAAATAAAAAAACAAGGGCGGATCTTTTTTTTATTTTCATAACCTTGTCATAATCGGAATAATTTTCACTTTCTCCACATCCAAGTTTTGTTTTTGTACAAATTTAGGACCAGCTCCCATACATTTTTTGAACATCTCCTTTCTGGCGCTTATAACGTTTTGGTTGCGAGTAAACTATACCTTATAAGCGATCTAGCGCTGCATGATAATAGTTTGGTTAGATGTCATAACTATTGTTTAGCGCGAACTTTAGTTCTAACTCTATTGCTAATGTTCCTAT
The DNA here is from genome assembly GCA_905404295.2 of Ochlodes sylvanus. NCBI lineage: Eukaryota > Metazoa > Arthropoda > Insecta > Lepidoptera > Hesperiidae > Ochlodes > Ochlodes sylvanus. Next base: position 8,889,963 of record FR990125.1, on the reverse strand, counting down.
CTCATTTTTTACCACGTTGAAATGTGTCTGTGTCTTTTTGTTACTGTTTCGTTTCATTTGCGCGTCATTTCCATTTTATCGACTTCCAAATCACAAAGATACTAAAGAAATTTTCACTTCAAAATTTTCAAGTTGCCCTAAGCATATTTTTTTGATATTTTTTTACGAATATCACATACTGCGCTGCGCAGTACTAGTTACTACGCAGTAGTAAAATAACCGCAAACCATCTGATCTACCAGACTCAAGGTTCCAGATTCGCATATTAATATAATAATATGATATTTTTATGATTTCAACGTGCCAAATATGTTCCCTAAATTCGTCTCTAGAACTATACAATATAAATATTAAAATGTATTGTTAAATGTATTTTAAAATTAAAATGTATGAAGTGAACAGAAGTATACATTATACAATGTGAAATGTGTGTGTGTGCTTGTACAAAACTACAAACACGCACACACACGTACAACCAAGTTTGTAAAACTGGCAACACTGTATAGTTATATATAGTGATCTGTGCTCAGACCATAGTGTAACTGTAAAGTGTAAGTCAATAATCTATGGTGTAAGTGTTCTGTGGCTCAGACTTTCTGCAACTTCGTCGAGTCGAGGTCGTGTTGAGTTGAGCTTGTGTTGTGGTGATTTTATTTACTTGCAGTATCTGGTTGGAGTGGTTGGTAAGTAAACAATAAATAAGGCCACTTACGTCTTACATGCTGCAGGATTTGTATGTTTTTTATTTGCTTTACTAATTTTATAATTTATTGTAAAACAATATTTTGACCCAACTTTGAACTTTTTCATCAACACTGGATCATTAAATTATTTTATCCTGTTCGTAATTTTAGTTAAATCGTCGAGTTGTGGACTGAAGTATATAAAAGATTTACTTGATGAAATGCTGACAGCCCATTTATACATATAATAAAAATTCAACTGTTTGTAGTTCTGTACATGAAAGACATCAAATAAAACTATTTTTGGGTGTCTTTATTAACGAATTAAAGCCCAAAACAATGGTTTTTAGAGTTTTTTGTCTTTTAGTCTGTGCCTGTGCACATGCTAATCTCAGGAACAGCTTAACTGACTTAGTTTTCAATAATATATTGTGGTAAGCGGCACTAAAAAATATTTTCTTCAATACTTTGGTCTTTTTAATTTATCCAAATTACCCACCATTAAAGATGTCTTCTTGTAACATACAAGTTGACCTATACATTTTATAATTAAATAGTATAAATGGGGGGACATTACCAAATTATCATTGAGCCCTGCCAGAATTTGCCTATTATCAATATGTTGCTTTAATACCATGATTAAATCATACCATTCAAGAATTGTTTTAATAATTATATGCATACTTTTGAACCAATCTGAAAATACAATACATATACATATTTAATACCTTTAAACGAGCAATTCTTATATTTATCTGAATCTCTGAAATGGCTCCAACGATTTTCATGAAATTTAATATACAGGGGGCTTAGGGGCGATAAATCGAACTAGCTAGGTTTCATTTTTAGAAAACGTTGTATTATCGGCTTTTTCAAGCAATGAAAAACTGTTACAATATCACTAGAATACGAAGGTAGATTTCGCCACTGTACTAGGTTATATAATTGTAATAATAATAGCTCAGGTCAGAAATTGGGTGGTCCCGAAACCAGAAGACCCCAGTTTGAGTCCAGATGTAAAAAAAACATATGTAAAAGTACCTGGAATATCTAGCAAAGCTTGGTTATCCAGCTAATTCATACTGATGTTAAAAAACTATACTACCTATGTGAAAAAACTGTGTTACATTGCATAGAATATGCATTTGCATGTAGAAAGATATCCCAATAGTAAAATGTAATTCTAGGCACAAAAATCAAGTCTTTCAGCTCTTTTTATATTGGATAGAAAAAAACTTAAGAAAAATCTGAAATTTTTATTTGGCTCAACATTTATGAAACACAAATTATGTGACACTAGCGAGCCGCCCTGGTTTCGCAAGGATTAGGTATATACAATAGTAATAATACAGCGTATGTAACTCAGAGATAATGTAGCATTCTAATGGTGAAACAATTTTTAAATTGGTACAGTACTAAAACGACACGACAATACAATTTGAGATGACAGCAAAAACTAACTTTATTATTTTCTACCCACATAAAGGAGTGCGCACATTACAACGACTCCACGACCGACCGACGCCAACGCGACTAAAACCTTGACAAAGCTAACATTCAATTATGAGCCTCCATCCTCCATCTCACACAATCCATCCATCTTTTCTTTGGCCGTCCTCGTCCCCTTCGTCCATCCACATTCATATCAATCACTCTTCTCGGCACATGCGTTTCCTCTCGCCTCATCACATGCCCATACCCATCGAGATATAAGTACGTACTTATATCTCGATGCCCATACCACGACATTCGGCTTCCTTTCAACTTATCTGTAATCGGTGCTACTTTCAGACTTCCTCTAATATACTCATTTCTTACTTTATCCATTCGCGTAACTCCACACATTCATCTCAACATTCTCATCTCTGCCACATGCAATTCGTCAGGTTCTATAATCAATAGAGTTAAAATCTTACAAGTAAAATAGCTGACTTCAAAATAATGCAAATTTAAAATAATAATTTTTTAAACTTATATGGCTTTATCATGGATGCCATTGTCAGAACTAGACCAAAATTACCAGGGGACCACATGGGAAGCACCAGCTTTGAAATAACTCAAAATCGGTGCACCTAGTCGAAAGTGCTGAGGTAACAAACAAACAGACGAATAGAGAACCTCCTCCTTTTTTGACGTCACTAAATTAATACGTTAATAAATTAATAAATTTGATAATCAATTAAATCAAATAAAGATATATAATTATTCTCTACTTTGATAGTCAACAATAGCTACATTCACTCAATAACCATTGTTATAGGTACGAGTATTTCAGGTGTAGCCAGATATTTTGGTTTTATTACTTGGGCGATTAAGTTCTTACTTCAGTTTACCGAAATTAATGGCGCCTAAAAGATTTATAAAAATAACTTAGCTCGTATTATTTTATTTTTCTTAATGTTAGTATAGGTAGGTACATAAATGACTGATTCTTAGCTAAACAATAATTGCTACTGGGAATTTCAAATGGTTTAGTATGGAAGGACTTATTTGGAATGTATTTTTTAAAAGTTGGTCATAACATGTAAATTTAAAATGTTGTGTCAGTATAATTATATTTATACGCGCGGAAACAATGAAACAAGTTTTCATGGTAAATTTGCGTAATAAACAATATGTAGAGAAGGTATATAAAGTAAAATAATATTCTTAAGTGGGTCGATTATATACATGCAAAACTTCTGTAAAGGGTAGGAGCGTAACAAGTGTCCCCACCGCCTGCCTCGTCTCGTCAACTCCCCGCCTCGGCGGGCACGTGCGCCGTACACGCGACTAGCGTGACTACATTATACCTACCTATTGGTTTGGACTTGGAGGATAGCGATGTAGCGTTCACGTGGACATAATAGCTGTATTACACGCTTGTAGATACGTTTAACAAATTAGAATCCAGCATATTATGGATGTGTAAAAGATATTTGTACGCATTGCATTTATTTATAGTATTTAAAAAAGTTCGTGTTTCTTTGTTTGTTCGTGTAATGTAGCGCTATTTTATAGTTTTATCCGTTATGCATTTTACTAAACACCAGAATTGTTATGTAGACGTAGACAGTATAAAGACAGTACTTTAGCAACTGTAGCCCGCGCACGTCGTCAGAAGTGAGATCTCGGATTCATCTGTGAGTGAGATCTAGGTATTATAAACCAAAACAAAAAAAACATATTAAATTTCAAAATTAACACTCATATTATCATGCCTTCCAGTTTTGTATTATATCTTAACAAGCATTTTTTGTGAAAATAAATATTTTATTGTTTGCAATGTATAAGGAAGTGGAAGTGGTATGTTCATGTTATTTACTTTTTATGACTTGTGGATTGTTAGTAAAGTATTACTTAAGTACCTAACGAAAGTATGGTGGTAACCTCAGATTAAGAACCTTTTGTTTTATAATCTGAGGTGGTAATTATGTTTTATCATTATTTAACGTCAACAAAGCTACATAATTAAATTGAAAAGTAAAAAATAGCTAAATATTAAAAATAAATATACCTGCTTAGGATATATTTTTTTCTCGCGTTTACTTAATTTTATTTTTAACTAGTAAACCCGCCCTCGCTTCGCTTCGGGCAACCTGTCCCTTAGTACCCAAGTCCAAAATTGTTAAACGTAACCAGCGCACGAATTTATTTTCACGCGCGTTATTTTTCATTTTGCGAAAAACTTTAATAGGTATATTATACCTACATATAAACTTTATTCTTGAATCATTCTATCTATTTAAAAAAAACCCCACCAAGTCCGTTGCGTAGTTTTAAAGATCTAAGCATACATAGGGACAGAGAAAGCGACTTTGTATTATGTAAAAAAAAACAAATATAAACTAAAAAAAAAATTGCTTCTTTGGGACAATGGAGAAGGCAGAAGGGCCAAATTTTACTATTAAATACACCTTAAATCCGAGCTTAGGTCATATACATTACATTAGTTTTTATTTCACTTCAATACATGCAGTATTTCCGAAGTTAAAGACGACGGATAAAAAATGTTTCAAGTGGCGTTTCTATAAACACATTTGGAATTTGAAGTTTTGAACTGTAGTAAATCATATTATTATAAATCCTACTATTTTCGTTCTTTAATGATAAAATAATAATTGAAAATATTAAAAAAGTCGAATTGGATTATTTTGAACAGAAAGTATTTTATTAATTAAGTTTTCAAACTAATTTTCCAATGACAATAATTTACGTAGTAGTAACGAAACGCAAAAAAGCGACGTTGCCGCTCCGTCAACTGTTAAGTGGCAAATAAATTCCTAGGGCTATCCGGAACTTTATCCGTAACCGGTGAAACTGGCCCTAAGGTTTGCTCGCGGCTTTACTTGAGTTTAAATTAACATTTCGGTCAAAAATCCCTATCAATATTTTAGTTTCAGTTATTGTCTGTTTTATTATGGCTTAATAAATAAAAAGAAATAAGACACATTTCAGTTTGATATAATTATGTTTTTAATATTTATAACGAGCTGTGCCCGCGACTTCGTCCACGTGGAATTTAACAAAAAAGATAAAAGTAGCCTAAGTTACTCCTTATGACATCAGCTATCTGCCAGTGAAAGTCCCGTCAAAATCGGTCTAGCCGTTCCAGAGATTAGCTCAAACTAACAGACAAACAGACAGACAAAAATTGTAAAAAATGTTATTTTTATGTTCATCATCATCATCATCACAATCCATAACTGTCCAACTGCTCGGCACGGGTCTCCTCTCACAATGTGAGGGGGTATAGGCCATAGTCCACCATGCTGGCCAAGTGCAGATTGAATTGGCGGACTTCACACACATTTGAGAACATTATAGAAAACTCGCAGGTGTGCAGGTTTCCTCACGATGTTTTCCTTCACCGAAGCAAGTGATAATTAAATTTTAATACGCACATAATTTTTGAAAATTAGTGTTGCGTGCGGGATTTGAACCCGGACCCCCCGGTTCGGGAGTCCAACGTTTAACCACACGGCTATCACTGCTGCAATTTTTATGTTATGTTAAAAGCTGAATGCAACAATACCATTGTTTTGGTATGCCTAAAAGCATCTGAGGCTCCCGAGATACACATAAAAGAGCGGCTTTTTGCATGTGTGTTTTATAAGATTATAAGATTCGTTATCGAAATCAGTCTCAGAATCGGTAATGTCTGTTTCAACTAATTCTTTTCACTGCTGTCATCCACTTCTTCCTTATTTTTGGGTCCCCAGGCACATTAAAAACAGAGTTTATCGGGTGTTTTAATTGTTGAATTGAAGCACTGAGGCACAATACAGTATTTTTTTACCATTGTTCCTCAGAGAACAGTAAAATTTAGATTTTTACTGCGCATCGGCGTGCGAACGAGAGCGCGACTGCCGAATGACCACGATCGTGACGTCATCGCCTAGTGAGCGCCCGCCCGCGTTTTTAAAAAACCAACAGCCGGTAATACGCACTTTGATCGTTAATATCTCAGCCATTTATTAACATATGGAAAAAGTAAAAGCACAGTTTTTCTTGTAATTTTTTATGGATTTATTTGACGTGTAAAAAAAAAATCGTTTGCCTGATCCATTATTATTTATTGTTACGAATAGACGAAAATAATATACTATACGGGTAATAAATAGTATAAGTACTTGTACTAAATAATATACGGCTAGTATGTAACTAAACTATAGTTATATGTGTATAGTATGTAACTAAAAACTGAGCCTTTGGATGAATAAGGTATCAAATCTTTGACATTGTTATTTTTGGACTCCGAGGCCAATTTGTAACACAGTAGCTGTGTACTACTGTCTCATGCAGACAAGTAGTGAGAACACGTCAACAATGTGATCGTACTGTACAGACAGCAGAATGTACATCTGCTGACTACTGTGTGGTCAGGAACTGGCCCTGTGAAAACCAGCCAGTTAGAGGGTCCGTGAAAACCGTGAATGTGATATTCAATGTCCAAATCAAGTACCTACCAAAGTACTTCATACCCTTAGAGGACCCTTCATACCCATAAATTTTAATTAACTCGGTACCACCTGAGAATACCTACAATGTTATCGAATTCCGTTGATAGGTACCTCCGTAGCTATGGAGTTACACGAGACTTGGTTACGTGAAAGGGGCCACGGGATGCCGTATAACGGCCCCTCAACTTTTGTCCTCACGAAAAACGTGCGTCAATTTTACTCAGTAAATAAATTTTTACGTCTTTACGTTTCTACGTTACGTTTTTTCCTTACTTAAGGATGGAAAAGTAATGGTGAACTTTCATTTGTAATTTGGACTTCTTTGCTGCATAACGTGTTTTAAATCACAGCGTCTGCGAAATAGTATAATTATGACACAGTGATTGTCATCGTAACAATTTTCAGTGGAACAATTAATATAATTAACTTGATCGTAAGTTTTTGTATATAAAGTATTACATATCTACACCTTAAATTACATTAACATGCATGCTTACGTGTATGTCTCTAGAAACTTTATTAATTTACGAGCTGTGCCCGCGACTTCTTCCGCGTGAAATGGAACAAAAAATCTATACTCCGTATGACATCAGCAATCTGCCAGTGAAAGTCCCGTCAAAATCGGTCCAGCCGTTCCAGAGATTAGCTCAAACAAACAGACAGACAGAGAGACAGAAAGACGGACAGACAGACAAAAATTGTAAAAAATGTTATTTTGGAATATGCACCCTGTATACATCATAATTATGCATTTAGTAAAAAGCGGTTATTTTAATATTACAAACAGACATTATAATTTAGTAGGTAGTAGAGCCTAGGCTCTACGCTCTAATAATTAATTTTAGTTATTTTACATAGGTATAAGCTTAAGAGTTCGCCCGGGCTAGAACTGCCGCCCGCTACGGTACTTAGTACCATTTCTACCGTGTAATAATTTTATTGTTTTAACAGATAGAAAGGTGTGCTGCCGGCTACACTTTTTAAGAGGCGACCATCTCAGTCCTCAAGGGTAGCAACACATTTGTGACCGAATTATAACGAGACTCTTACTAACATTTACTAACTGGACTATTACTAACAACAACTAACAGGACTAACATTCACTAACAGTCCCTGTCCCAGTCCTCATACTTACAAACTAACCAACTAATGTTCTAACACCGTCATATAACCGGACTAACTATACCAGTCCCCATATGAGTCTTGTTCTAAGTCGGTCACAGTTGTCATGGGCGGCAGCGGAAGGTGGTGCTGTATGCTCGTTTGCTACCTTAAATCAATTTAAAAAAATAATATTTGTGTAGATGTAGAGATTACGGTGACTAAGTATTATTAATTTATTGTTGGCTTGAACCTTTTAATTGCCCACTACTGAGCATGGGTCTCCTCATACCTGAGGAGGACTAGAGCATACTCCACCACGCTGCTCCAGTGCGGATTGGTGGAGGGGCAGTGGCCAACCCATGTGACGGACGGCCAGCGATATGGCTTAACGACTACCAAATGATAACAATCGGGACCGACGGCTTTACGTGCTCTCCGTAGCACGGAAATTTATTGCTGTTTTACATAAATTAAATTGATTTTATTAATTGTTGGTTATGTGCTTACTCGTTATGTTATACAGGTAGGTACAGTACACACAGTCTTAGTAACAGGCCTTTAACTAAAATGTATTTGGAGTCTTAGCTTTTAGATATTTAATTTTTCAAGCATTACTAATTTAGTAAGTATGTACCTAGTTTAGTTATAAATAAACTTAATTTCAAAGTGTAAGCTACTGCCTCAGATTAACCTTTTGTTTGATAATCTGTGGCTACGGCTATATTATGCAGCTGTAAAGTTGTTGCAAAAAAAAATCTACTTTGGTTGATATGCTTCAACATAAAATGTTTTAATTGTTGCAGATAAATCATGGAGTGGGTTCTCCAGAGTCCACAGTTTCATAGTACGTTCAGCAACCTGGGCTATTCTCATTCAGATGGATATCATATAAATGAAAATTGTAATGGTAGGTGTGAAGTACCAACTTAATTTGCACCCCTCTTTTACCCCCTTAGGGATTTAATTGACAAAAAGCGATTTCGGAAATAATCATTATTAGGAACTTCTAACCCAAATTAACATTTTATTGAAATAACTGAAAATCAGAGAACTGAACAAACTTTTACCCCCTTAAGGGATGATTTTCATAAAAATATTTTATACATGTTTCATGACTTTCAATGAAAAACCTTCATACTGAATTTCATTAGAAAAATTTCAAAAGTGGCAAAGTTTCGTACTAACTTTTCACGTAACGTAACGTTTTATCCTCTTAGGGGGCGAATTTTCAAAAATCCTTTCTTAGTGGTCCCCTACTTTATAAAAGGAATCCCTGTGCAAAATTTCAAGTTTTTAACCTTTACAGTTTAGGCCCTTAGAAGATTTATCAATAATTTTGTATTAGGTATGTTATTACCCGGACCATGTCTATGTGTTCGTTACTGTTTTTTTCAGCTGCGCTTGAAGCTATTCTGCACAACATTTTGACAGAAGATAAATATCTACGGACTTATCGTAGAAACATCAGTTGTGGACAGAATATTAAAAAGGATCTTATTCCGCTCTTGATAAATGTCAAAGAAGATAAAACTATTAATTTATTGATACAAATATTTGTGAATTTGACTACGCCCATTGAGTGTTTGTTAAATGTGGAAGATATCTCACAGTCAGACTTTGGAAGACATACTGTTTTTGAAATTAACAACTTGCTAACTTCTACTAAAGCGGCTTTGACTGATCATCGCGCTACCAAAGTGATCATCGATTTTCTGAAAAAGAATGCAGATTGTGAACATAAATCAAGTATACTGCTGGAACAGCGCAATAACATTGGGAACACATTATTGTTCTTGAGAAACATATTACACATCCCAGAAGATGGTAATCATATGAATCCAAATTACAATGCCCCCTTACATAGGGTGCAAAATCAAATAATGTGGAATTTGTTCAGCCAAAGCATAGACAAAGTTCTTATTAAATTGATGAGTTCTTCCGAAGCGGTAAGAGTGTACCTCCATGTTATTTATTCAAGTATTTATTGTTATAATAGTACAGCTGCAACTTATTATTTTTATTGTTTGTAGCAAAATGTCCAAACGCCAGACAAAAAGCTTTTATGTAGGTAATACTAATTAACAGCCATTTGGGTGCTCGCAACCGTTAGAGATCGATACTTTTGCGCAGTCGCATAGTTCATGGTTGATAATTCCGTTCCAGGTCTAAGTCTATCTAAGTAACATCTCATAGTTTTTATCCTAGCAATATTTTATGTGTTTAGGTTATATAAGAATTATGACCAACTCTGACTTTTAATCCCATAAACGGCTTAAACAATCTGCTATGAAAGTAGTAGTGGTAGACGACGCTCCTGGCCGTCACAATCTTTGCTACAAGAGCAAGTATTGAAATAAGGCAAGCAAGGAATAGTTTAAACAAGGAATCCGTCATTCGAAAATGTTTACCGCGATAAGCCACTATTCTATTGGTGCGCGCGAAAACTATTGGTTGCTTCTAATCAGCTTCGGCGAGTCTGGGCCGCGCCTCGCTTGCGGGCGCACGCGAACCTATTATTATTTTGTATTTCGTTTATTTTACACGTTGTTCTATGAGTTTTAATGTTAAGTTGGTGTAACTATTATAGGTAGATGTTTATTTATACCTACTCTGATTTCGTAGAGAGTAAGTGGAGTTTTAATAAACTTTTCGTTCGGTACTTCGATAAAACGTTTAGGTATATTTCGCTATTTCGCTTTCCGTTAAGATCTTTGGGGTGCAACTTCTGTACATAGTTATATTATTTAATTTATGCTTATACATAGAATTACCTTATATTACAGGGAAGCTGGGGCGTTACTATGGTACAGTTGGTAGCTCTCCTATACAAGGACCAACACGTTACTACATTACATAAACTTCTCAACGTGTGGCTTGAGACATCACTCTCCGAGAGCTCCGACGATAACGAGAGCAACACATCTCCACCAAATAGAGGTGAGTTCTTTAATACTGGAACACGTTTAATAGCGTTTCATTGTTCTATTTCGATCCGATGGTTTCATTTATGTGATGTGTATGTACGTACAGCTGTGCCTACGTGAGAGTGAAATAAATCAGTCAATTACAAGGTAATAAACTAGTAATGCTATCACCGAGGCAAGTAAGGTTCAATAAGTTGTTTGTTGTAGGGAGTGAGAATTCTTCGCCTATGGTGACGTCAGATCCGACTTCGGATTCATCGGATACGGGGGCTAGCGGTAAATGTAGTGACGAATGTAACTTTGCTAACAACGGGTGGAAAAACAATCAGAGCACTCGGAGTGAGAGCAGTACCCACTGTACGTCGTTGCGGTCTCCGGATAAAATGAACGGCACAGAGTTTTCTAAAAGACGGAAAAGCAATAATAAAGTTATGAACTCTCAAGTAAGTGCTTTCTCATGATGTTTGTAGTAAGTGAGTAGACTTCGCTTCAGGAATACGATCAGGGAATGATGTTTTTTTAATTTTTGCTTGTTTATATTAATTTATTACTTTGAAATTTACCTAAAAGGTGTGTTTCTAGGTTCATTCTCATTTATCTTACATTCTGCAGGAACAGATATTCTTTGGGTTTAAAAGAAATCAGATTTGACTCGTTTTCTCGATAAGTTCTTGGTTAAAAACCCGCTCTTAATAATAATAAAAACTTTCTTGCTTTGACTATTTACTTACCTACATAACTCGGGAAATTTAAAGTTGCTACACTCGACGACACCAGTACACATACTTTATATAAATGTACGGCTACTATATCACGCCAGCTAAATGTTTGTTTTTCTTTCTGTTGCAGAACAATATATGCGACAAGAACATGACTAACATAACAATAACTGGTAGGGCGTGTCAATCTGATTCAACCGATATTGAAAAAAAGGTCATGGGCGCTGAAAACTCGGACTGTGGCTATGGAACTCAAATAGAAAATCAGGAATCAGTATCTACATCGAGCAATGACGATGACTTGCCGACCGACAAGCCGGTGCATCAGAAACCACACAACGTTAAGCAGAGAATGAACAATAAAACTCGTTCCAGTAATTGCACTACACAAGAAAAGAAACGGAAGAAGATTGTCAAAAGAGGGAAATCTAACATGTTTGTGTGTTTATAATTCGTGTATTGGTTTTACACGTGTTTGGTTCGATTTGGAGGATTAAATCTAATCCCGATTTTGTTTTCAGTATTAACGTTCAGGGTCTTTGTTACAAAACGCCGACGGACGACGACATATCGAATGTGCTGAAAGAGTTTACGGTGGATTTCCTGCTAAAAGGCTATAACTCTTTGGTGAAGACTCTTCACGAACAGATTTTGTCCAACCAGCAGCTAGAAATCGATGCGTCTCATTTCTTCTGGCTCGTGACGTACTTCTTGAAATTTGCGACGCAAATAGAATTAGACATGGAGCATGTGTGTTCTGTGCTGTCGTTCGATATTATATCGTATATAACGGCCGAGGGGGTAAATATATGCGAGCAGCTTGAACTGGCCATTAAATTGGATGGCAAGGACTTGAAACCATGTATAAGGAGGTTGCACTTGGTAATGTATATTTCTATTTCTATTAGCATTGTTTTAATCCAGCGTTTCCCAATCCATTTTGAGGCTAGGCCATCTTGCGCCAGTTTACCATAAAACGCGGCCTTCTAAAACAATAACTTTAATTTCTACCACCTTTGCTAATCTCAGTCAAACATATAATGAATTAGTAGGTATGCTTTCGTAATTTAACTATACACTTTAATTTTGGTTTTAAAAAAGTTGTATATTCGTAGTATTTTTTTTTTTTAGAATCTTAACGAGTCACGTACCCTACAGATTATAATAACAGTAAATTGTAGTATGATGTTAGTGTGTAATTATGTAGTATGTATGTTGAAACAGGTCGTAACAGCCATACGGGAGTTTGTCCTAGCTATTGAGGTATACAAGAAGTCTGCTCACGTGAGCGACGGCGATCAACGATCACTATTGGATCTGCAAATGAAAATGTGCGAGACCGAAGACTTGCGCTCGCTGATGGTGCTTTTGTTGCGTTATTATAATCCCAACTATCAGTCAAAACAGTACCTACAAGTAAGTATTAGTAGCATATTTTGATGTAAATAGCCATCTGATGGTATAAACTTTCCATGATTGTGTGTGTGTATGTATAGTTACGGTTCCAGTTGCATCAGTAATATCAAAGGTTACCAAAGACTTTACCGATGTGTAGTCAGCGAAGTAGAGAGCGAAGACCCTGCATTGTTTCTGGCTGTTCTACTCACCAAAAACATAGACATAGACACGTTTGAAACTATTTGTGAAGTAAACAATAATTACTTCACAAAAACTATCAATATGTCGCATGAGTTCCGAATCCTGTATGAATTTTTACTTTTTCATATTATGTCTCGGTAGTCTGCTAATCTGCTCTTTAAAGTGTGTTTACTACGGCTGTAACGCCTGTAACCCAGAAGGCTTTTAAGTATTCGGCCCGTATCGCAACATCCTTGCAGCGAATCTGCGGATTATAGCAGAAAACAACGCCTTTCCCTTATTCATATTTAGTGATGCAATTATATAATTATATTAGGCTCAATTGCCAAAATTGCTCAAAGAGCGAAAAAATGCGTTGTCCGGATGTGAAATAATAACTTACTTCGCTGTATTACGCGAAAAAGGAACCCCGCGAAGCATTTAAAACTTGTGTGGCCACTTACAGTAATAATGATAATAAAATAATAATTTTTAATTCCAGGATATAGTTGTCACCAACCACATCTTGCTTACGTTTATGGATGGTTTAATGAAAAACCCGGAGTACAAAGGTACCAGCAATATGGTCGATCACGTGCGACAGTAAGTTTATACTATTTGTTTTATACGTTTTAATAAAAATGTAATAGAATGATTAACGATATATCAATAGTTAATGACAATAGAATTCGTAAATTAATAACATTTTTTGTGTGTGGTAAATATGTAAATGAATTTTTACTTGTTGTATTAAGCTTTGTTGTATTAATCTTTTCTTAGATTTGCCAACAAACATGTGATGAACCGGTATGGAATTATTCTAGAAGATTATGAGGGCAACGGTGAATTCGTAAACGATTGTGTTTTCACTGTAATGCACCACGTCGCCGGCGAATTGGATGCTCTTATCACTTTGTTTCAGCCAAAGATCATAAAGACTTTCACTTCCATTTGGAAGACTGAATTCGAAGTGTGTGACGTAAGTATCAATTTCAACAGAACTTATTATACTTTATATTACGGGTGCTGGCTATATAATATTTTATAAGCTGATATTTTAACTCAGTTACATAAAGTATCAAGTGGAAATAAAATGAGTTATAAAGGAGAATGCCCATTCTTGGGCTTCATTTTTGTCATGCGTCATTTCCTTTTCATGTATTATTACCATACCATAGATCGGAATAGGTAGTGCAATTTTTGGGGATTGGATGACGTTATCTTAATATGGATATGCTAATCCATCCCTCCCACTAGGTGGGATTGATATAAAATATTGACATATTATCAGAAAACTATGTATTTTTTTTATAAAATTAGTTTACGTTGATCCTAGACTACCCTAATTTTAAAAATTGAGGTTAATTAATACCTGCGGTCCATCATGCAGCATATAGTTCATGTAACATACTTGTCATGCCGCATGATCGTCTTGGGACACATTAAGGCTTCTATATCGATGTATTTGAGGACATTGACCCCAAATTGCACTACTGTTCCGATCTATGACTGTTACGATCAAGATTAGTTTACAAAAATATTTTTTGCTTTATTATTCGGAGACAACTTGCCAAAGTTATGAATTTCAAACAAACGTACTATAATAAATAAATAAAGATATTTTTCGCATTTGGCTTATATTTTTTTATGGTGTTGCGGTAGGAGATTTATGACCCAAGCCATCGTTGTAACGGGCTCATCTAGTGACCTAGCCCATTATATTATATACTTTTATTTTACCATATCCGTTAACTACAACACTGCACCGTATTATTGCCTAATTGTAATTACTCTTATTATAGTTAAATTTATAATATAAGTAAGTTAACCCGAAGACTTTCCCGCCAGGGCACTTGTGACATTGACACACCTGCTTCAGCCACCAGGCCTTTACAAGTCGACTAGTTTAACTTTATATACAGTTTGTTTGACATCTGACTGATTGATCTATTATTAGAGCAAAATATAAACAAGATTGTTATTTAGAACCATTTGTTTTTTCTAGGACTGGTCAGATCTTGTAGAGTATGTGATAAATACGTTCGTAAAGAAACCACTACCTGCGCAAAGTAAGTCGCTCTTAAGTCTGAAGGCGCAGAGCTTTGAAGGCGAGATCAAGATGGCGAAGGTTGCGGACGGTCCGAACAGTGCTGATGCGCAAAACCAGGCCTCCGATAAAAACAAATCTGATAATAGCAACAGGAGCTCCAAAGATAGGTTAGTTGGTTCCCATTTTGACTACTTAGTAATACCTATTTTACATGTCGTTCTCCCTTGTAGGATGTCGGGCCCGAGTATGTCGGGCGCGTTTATTTCACAAAAATTGGTATTGGTATAGAAATTAACAGCCACGAGTAAGGCGAACACAAATAAAAATTATAATAACTATTATAATATAATAGTTATTATAATGTGTGTAATCCTGTAATTAAATGTCAATAGAAAAAAGTCTGTCATCTTACCAATTGTTCTTCCGGGATCACTATAAGAATTTGTTGAGATGACGGCGTAGTTATAAAATGTTTAGCTAAGAGAGGGTCCGCATGGCATCTGGCCCGACACCCGATAAATGGAATGGGGCTTAAAGCTTAGGGACCAAGGTATGTGTGTACGTGATTGCAAAGATTATTATTAATTGGAAATGTGCATGTATTTTTGCTTTAAATTATCATGGTAAAACTTCGATTAAAATAAGTCGTAAGCGCGCCAAATAGCAGTTTCAATAATACGGGAAAGATTGATTTATATAATAAGATTATGTAATATATTGTGTGACCAAACCATACTATATAATATGAAATACATGCATATATCTTATTCATGGCCCACGTCTTTTCAAATGTTTACTCAAGTACGAATGTATGAATAATTTATATTTTGGAGAATAAGCGCATTGTTGCTGTTTCAGGTGCTATGTTGGTGTGTTTTTCCTCGAATGCGTAGTTATTTTAGGTCGCCCTTTAGTTGGTATTATACGGAAAAGCTAACGATTGTCTATTAAGTATTAGTAAGGCTTGCACAGTTTTATAATTATTTTATAGCGGTTTCACTGCTTTTAAGACATTATTGAATACACGCAAATTTATTTAAATGGCAACATTTAAGTTACCCTCCCCTAAGGGATTGACTAAATTGCCCTAGCTTTACTATGCTACATACTTTTGTGCGTATGGATAATATGATAGTGGATTATACAGAACTGGTTGCCTGCTTTGCCATTACAACGGCTTATATTGGCTGTATGGCAATAATAATAATGAGCTCAGTTCGTAGTGTCGCATGTTAAGATGGCTTCGACTATGCCAATATACCTACTATAAATAAATAAATAAACTATTGCATTTACCTACTTCACGAAATAGGCTAGCTTGTATGCTAGGTATCACAGAATAATCAATATTATACAATTTTGATCCATTTATAATATTCGTAATTTGAGACGACCGAAACATTTTTTATAAACAAATGCGCCTATCGAACAATGGGATTTTATAAGGCCGAGCTAATTGACAGATATGCCGTATGACAGATCTATTCGAAGTGGTTACTGGTCTGTTTGAATTTATTCGGGTTAGTCTATCAGACAACAAATTATGTTGTACTATGACTGTTCATTACGACGTACCTACCGTAAGTACTTTCCTATACAAATACTGTGGCAGCGACACGTCGGCGTCGGCGGAATACGTCAAGAGCGTGTCGCAACACATCATTTTTACCTTTATTTCTATAGTCTGTTTTTTAATTTCGTAGAAGAAATTGACAGGAATTCCGTAGAATAAATTTCAGATGCGAATGTTGCCCCTTCTTTATATGTATAAGG
The DNA here is from genome assembly GCA_905404295.2 of Ochlodes sylvanus. Lineage (NCBI taxonomy): Eukaryota > Metazoa > Arthropoda > Insecta > Lepidoptera > Hesperiidae > Ochlodes > Ochlodes sylvanus. The sequence goes on along the minus strand of FR990125.1, from coordinate 8,873,190 downwards.
TCGATTTCAGGATCCCGGTTATATGTATCGTGTTTTGCCAGTTAATTAAAAATAAATTAAAAATCAAAATGTGTGCAATTCACACGTGCTAGAAGTGAAATTTCATAACAACGAATACTGTCAGTCCAAATATTGATGTTTTGCTTTGCTTAAGTCAGCCGCCATTTTGCCGATGCGTCATTTCCGTTTCAACGAATTCCAAATCACAACATACTAAAGCAGTAGTATAATCTGGGTCTGAGTTAACTAGATTATGTAAAGTTATTCGCCATTTCAAGTTTATTATTTTTAATTACCTCGAATATTCGTTTGATTTGAACACACAAATCGGAAAATATTACTTTAACATCACTATTTAAAAAAAGAAAAAACTTGCAACACTCGAAATGTCAAATTACTCCATGGAATTAAAAAACAGACTAGCTGATAATTTAAGGCAAAATTTATTTAATTCAAACATGGATGTATTATTGCCTTAATTACTTGTGAAATGTTTAAAAACATTGTTGTGTTTAAAAACAATGTCTAAAAACATTTAACAAGTAATTAAGGCAATAACATAACATAACTTACACATATTTAAAAATATCCGTAAGTTCTCATCAAGTATAGCACCCCAACCCCCAACCAACAGTACCGGGTAGCTGAGTCCCCCGTTAATAAATATCTTCAATTATTCTATTCAAACTCAACAGATCTTTAACCCTTCTCACTCTCTCGGTTTATGGTACATAGGCAGTTCTTCTCACAGTGGTTAGACTAAACCTATACGACTACCTTTTAACTTATATTAAATTAACGATTGATCGATTCTAAAAACTGTCCTAAAATGTATAGGAATAAATTCTAGAAAAAGTTGGCGTTATGTATTTCCATTTGTGATAGTAGCCCGTCTTTAGTACAAAACATGAACTATTTTATAGAATTACGATAAATATTGAAACTGAACACTGAATAAAAGTGACACGCGGCGTGTATGCTTGTAGCCTTAATTTATTATCGTGTTTTTAACAATTACATAGGGTTTCGTGGAAGACACTGGATTGAAAATAATCTTTACTACTCTCGTTTGATACCTTTTGTCACTATAGGTGGTCTGATGATGAAATATCATCATTGAGTTGGAATTATATGCAATGTAAAATATTGCCCGATGCCGTCGGAGGGATCGTCAAGTTGTTCAAAGACGACGGAATAGCTCAAACGCGAAAGTCTGTTATCAGACAACTGATGAAACAGTCCTTGATAACTAGCGAAGAGTTTGATAAATATATGAACGCGGAAACGGATAACGATTCTAAGACGCCGTTAGCTAATAAGGAAACGAGAGACGGCGAAATAAGGAAGCTATGCGAACAACTTGCTCAAGACGACAAGTCTAAGTATCTCGATTGGGTGCAAGCAGTCTTGTTGGAAACCTGTAACGTGAAGATACAACTTAGCAAGAGCCCCGCCGGTCAAAAGCCCGACGCACCAATGAAGGGCGAAAGTCTTCTGGAATCCGGGACTTCGGAAAGGAACAAAAACAATTTGCTGGCCCTTTCGTCGGTCTCGTATCATGCCCTGCGTAAGTATTTTAATTACTAGCCGGCGCCCGCGGCAACTTCATCCGCGAAAATATTGAACTAAATGGGGCGGAAATATTTTTTGCAATCAACTGTTAGATACCCTCCAGAAAACACTGCATCTGTTTTTTATATTCTATACTTGCATCACCAATCGCTGCTGCGCTGCGGCGTTTTCCGTCGCATTAGGACATTAATAAAAATTGCGTAGGATTTAAAGTTTAGGCAACCCAAGTGTTGACCGATTTTAATAAGGCAACTTTAGATAAAAGCAGTAAAAGCCAAGTGGCTTGAACGTTGGACTACCGGGGAGGCCTGGGTTCGAATTCTTCATGCACCTCTAATTTTCAGAAATAATATATGATAATAATTATGAATATCTTAACATCAGGTGGGATTGTTGTCAAGGATTAACTAGGAAAAAAGTTAAAAGGTAGCCTTGACCTAATTTCGTTAGGCAAAGATTGCTAAAAATATTTATCGTCCTGTGAATACTGAATAGATGGGTGAAGATCATCGTTCTTAAGCTGGATCTTGTACTATTACGAATATATGGGATTCTTGTTAACCATTATTTATATCATATTATGGCCAATTATTAAACCAGAACATGCCGGAAGTTCAAGTGCGGCGGTTCACTTAGCACTTTCCGATATTCTATCAAGTCTAGGCAAATATTAACAACAAACACAATAATATGACATTTTTAGAGTTGTTAAGCAAGTGACCGAAGATTGTGATTATTTATTTATTTTCTTTTCATCCAGCTGTATCTGTCTCTTGCGTTCCTTAATTATCTGTCACATCCATAGTTACAGTAAGTCATTGGAGCGGATGAGTGCAACTTGTGTTGTATGAACGTAACGTATTTCGTTTCCCCAGTGCTCAACCAGTCCGTGCCGCTAGTTTCGTGGAACTGCGAGCAAGCGGCGGTGTGCAAGGACCTCAAGTTTCTGCAACTGCTGCACAAGCTGGGCTTCCACATGCCCGTCGACACCGGCAAGGTGTTCATCCGGATCCCGCACTTTTGGACGCCCGACCTCTTGTATGAAGTGGCCGCTAAGATATCGCCCATTGACACATGTAAAATTTATGTTCACTTTTTGTTAGGATTATGACTACTTACTTTATTGTCTTATACATATAATTATGGATCTAATTACTACTCCTCAATCATATTCCTTTTATAACATCTTATGGTTTTGCCAAAAATTAAGTAACGTATTTATTTGTTTTTGGTTTTTTGAGTGATAAATAACAATGTTTAAATATTGGACCGTATTTTTCAAATAATTATTATTGTCGACTGTAGCAATTCTTTTACTTATTGTATAAATTTATCAAACGTTTCAGCTAAACTCAAGTTTTCAGTAAGCAACATATCTGAAAGCAGCCTCCGTACTACAGGGCATCACTACACAACCATACCTGTGGATTCTACAAGCGATACCAATATGGACGTAACACTTGATAACTTCTACCAAGTACACAAGCCGAAACACATAGCAAGCGTCAATTTTACGCCAATGTAAGTTCATATTTCATTATTATAAGTCTCAATAGAATATTGAAACTTATTTAAATGTCACTTCGATAAGGGTCCCCTTAAATGGTGACATTTGATGAACTTATATACAGGCAGTCGTCGTATTTACGGCATGTTAGGTTCTCGAAATACGCGACGTAAATCGAAACGACGTAACTCGAGACACAATGTAAAACTCATGAATTAGGTCCCACAAGGACTCGAAATTAAAAAGAAAAATGCATTTATAACAAGAAAATATGCTGTACTATCAAAAGCAAGTTCTTAAAATATTTTATGTACCTATAAAACTAGTAAGTATGTATTTTTGGTACATATTATGTGTGTAACTTTAGTGGCCCCGCCCTCGTTTCGTTTCGGGAAACAGGTCCCTTATTACGCATATTCGGAAATTGTTAGGCGTGATTCTTTATACGAACATAAGTTTTTTATTTCTCAACCGATTGAAATAAAACAAACCGTGGCCAGTGAATTCCCCCATGCCGTAAATCGATACACTTCACTTCGTATTCTTAGAGAATTGTGTCAAAACATTGGTCGACGTAACTCGAAACGACGTAAGTCTAGGATTGCCTGTATATATTTTTTAAACGAAATGTTAGTGGCCTTTATTTTAATATTATTTTACTATGTAGGTAAATATATTTCTATACTAAAGTTTATTATATATTCTAGGCCTGGCCCCTCCTTCAATTCCTCTAATGACGACGGGAACAAACCGAATTGGCTGGAAATAGTACAAAAGTCTCAAGAATTTAAACTTACTGCAAATTTTATTGGGTAAGTTAGTGAAGTTTTAATGTTAACAATATCATATATTTATGACATTTTTAACGTAAAAAATATAAACATAGGCACAGAGGCACTCCAAACTCCAATAAATTATTGTTATTAAAATTAACCAATCTGTATACCGCACTAATATTCAATGTGTTATTTATGACGTACTTACCTTAAATAATACGTGCGGCGTGCGTGCAACTTATTCGCAGCGCGCCGTAGACCTGGACGCACCCTAATGGCGGGTTTAGATTGTGCCAGAAAATTGGGAACATATTTTTGGCATGTTGAAATTATAAAAATATCGTATTTTATTAATGTAATCTGAAACCTTCACTTAGGAAAAGCGTTTGCGGTTATTTCGATAATATTAAGTGTAATTTATAGTCGTATTACGTAAACAATGCTTTAATTAAATGACTCTCTCTTTACTCTATAGATAACCATTGCAATTCTATAATAATATTGTTCTTATCGTAAAGAACCACCGGTCGTTATAATAATAAAAATTCTTTAAATTTAATTAAAATTCACTGTTCTGACCCATTCGTCGGTTACGCTCATTTAAAACTTTCGTTTCGTTTCGCCTCGGGGAATTATAAAGAACTGTTTATCCGTCTATCGTTTAACAAGGATTTTTAATAATATTAACAAATGTATGCTAAAAAAATTTAAGAATACCAATAATATATTTTTTGCGTATAAAAAAATTTATTTAGAAGAGTCAGCTTATAATTTAAAACTAAAAAAATAGTCTGGGATTTATTGTGAATTTAACGTGCCAAAAATATGTACCCCAAATTCGTCATCAGCTCTCAGACTACTTCATACGCGCATGACATTGGCGCCCGCGCCTTTGACTCATCTTATATCAGAAAACCGACTACAGATGGATCGTACAACGATGCGCGCGCCACGCGCCAGCCGCCAGTTGTTTAGATAGTGCGCGGCGCGGGCTAGGGCGTGCTGTCTAAACTACCCATAAGGGTTGTGTAAATTGTTCTCAAAGTTGTCTGAAGACGCGTCCCCGAGCAAAACGCTGCAGCTGCGAATTCAGCTCTGTAACTCACGCGCAGGCTCATACGTTACATAGGCTCATACGCTCAAGGTCCTTTTCTCGTGGACGCGCCTGAAGGCTGTTGTGATTTGGCCTGTACCCTTCATATTGTGAGTCCAGCAGTGGAACAGTTTGGACTCGCGACAATAATATACATTATGTTTATATTTATACTTTAGGAACAAAATTTCCATTGACGAGGAGGACATAGTAATGACTGAGGTAGAGAAGCCTATCGATGTACCGGTCATAGGACGCGCCATAGCTCTTCCGGATATATTCCTCTTACCCAGTGTAATTAGCGTCAAGCAGGAGACTACCAATTTCAGTGTTCACATTGAGTCCGATGGAAATAACAGGTAACATCACAATATTCTTCTGACTTACTGACGGCCTCACTAGCGTTAAAAGTTGTCTGGCTGAAAAATTGATGGGTAGGAAAAAGTCAGATTACATTTTTTATATTTGCGAACCGGTGGCAATACTATAAAGTTATAGACCACACCCAAATAAGTTAGGCTCTTTCAAAACTTGCAATTAGTTGCCATTCAAGTCTATTAACAAAGTTTAGAGATACACGCTAAGATTTGACGTTTATCTTCTTAAAATTGTTGAAATTAATATCCGTTTAATACTTAAAGTAGGTTTCACGATGAGGTATTTTAATTTAAAAAAAAATTACATTTTGTATTGTTTAAATTAAAATATGTTTTTATTTGCATCAATCCCAGCCTTTGCGAGACGGCGTCGGTTGCGTCCGACCTTACCCGCATGTACGTGTCGGACGAGGAAGAAAAGCTCGAAGACATCACCGTGGAGCCGCTCGTCGAGCCGCTCGCCGCGCCGCTCGAAGTATCGCTGCACCCTGTGATCGCGGACACGCGGCCGCGCGTGGAGTTCTTGGTCCCCTTCTTACCCGCCCCGCGAGCATTACCAAAATAATAATGTTACGAAAATCCATAATTCGACGAAAGTACTGACTACTCAATAATTTACAATCTTCTTATACCTATATTGAAATATTTTGAAAAATTCCACATTATTTGTGTACTTTTAAATTTATTATTATTTCTTTATTTAACTTTGATTTGAATTTAGCACTGAATTTTATAGTTTATATATATATAGGTATATATTTATTGTTATTAATGACAATCTAAATCTACTCTGTTTAGACAATTATACTCTTTGTTTTCATGTGTTTAATGTTGTAATCTATGGTAACAGGCTAACAGACCATGTAAATCAATATTGAAATATTGAGCTGTTAAGTTTTATCATAATGTAAAAGTTCGCCTAATTATGGATTCGACTATAAACATTTGCGTGAAGGTGTTTTTACTTTATTACGTTTTAGATTTAGGTAGGTACTAAATGTTATTTTATGATTGTTTATGTTTTAAGTGATATGGATATATAATTATGTAGTTGTATGTAGTTAAGTTTGAAACTGAAGAAATATTTTTACTCCACCCCCAAGATTAAATGAAATCGCTTGTGCGTGTCAATGATTCCTTTCATTTCATTTATCTGCAAATTTTCCTGATGCGCATTTAAATCACATCACGTAAGTTTGTCAGTGGCACCGCAGTGATATTGCGACTTTCATATTTTAAGCAAGAATTTACAAATATAATAAAAACTTTACAAAGAAGGAGACTAATGTATCAACTATTTTAAATATACACTAGATTTTAATATAAAAATTAAAGATCCCTGTTTTTAATGTATGCTAAGATTTTTATGACATGCAATTCAAACTGCTTTGTTGGTGGTTCTATTATTTTAATTTATCGTTACAGAAAATATGTAATAAATTAGTACAAACAACATTTCATTGTGTAATAATTTATTACAACCCAATATTATTTTGATTGTAATTACACAGAGTAGGTACACATCTAACAACAAAATAATATATAACAATTATAGTATGTACTATGATGACACACGGACATGTCTATGCACACGCCATAATGCACCATGGTAACAAATGTTAGCTTAAAATATACAGCATAAAAAACTTGAGAGGTGTCAAGGGACACCCGGATGGAACGAAGTTCCTTTCGATTAATTAGTGAAGGAATTGTAAAAAATATATATAATATATATATGTATATATATATGTATCTATATATACATACATAAACACACACACATATATATATATATATATATAACTATTATATATGTTATACTAATAATATAAAACATGCGCACGCCGCACGGCTTACAATAGCTTATTATAGCAAAAAGTGTCGTTACAACTTTTTTCGTATGAATTTTTCGTTACAACTTTTCGTATGAATTCCGTCTAGCCCCCTTTCGCAACGCGCGATAAGGAACTTCGTTCCAATATGTAAAAAATACATGAAGACAACTACATTCACACTGGTATGCGTTTACCTATTAAGTAAATTATCACAGAATTATACTTTAAAAAAGACATTTTAATACCTTAATGTAAAGAGTTAATAAAACGTGTGATTTGCATTATGTCACACATCATTGCGGAGTTATATACAAAAAGTATGGTAAGTACCGGTAGTACGAGTTAGTAATGGTTGAAACCTTCGTTTTGACCATTACGTTGATGTTCGTCGAGGTATTTTTGAATAGCTTGGTCATAACTTCTGGATTCGAATGAATTACTGTCTTCATGTCCACCGGGCGATCCGTAGAAGCTGTTAGGAGTTTCATATGACTGTTCAGGCACGCCCTCGGATGCATATCCGTTGCTTAATTGAGCATTTTGATAATTTCCGTAGTTACCTCCCCCATATGACTCGCCTTCAGAAGATGGTTCGTATCCTCCTGAGCTTGCTTCATTGTTTTCGTGTACATCGTAAGAATTATCACCGGAGGAATGTCCATTGTCCAAACGTTGCTGTTCGTGATGAGATGGAGTACTAGGTTGTGGGATTTTTACTATGTGCGGGACGGGTACTGGATACGGCTTCGAGACGTGTACGGGATATGGCACTTTTTGCAACACTTTGACTGGGTATGGGACGGGCACTTTCACTGCAACAGTTTTAGTGATTTTGATGACTTTGACTGGCGTCTCATGTGTTAGAGTGTGCTCGCCAAGATCTTGTAATTCAGTTTCATAACCCTCTACTGGTATGATGTGGGAGTGATGCGAAGCGAGGCAAAAACTCGTGCAGCATAGTAATGTTATTATTTTCTGAAAATAAAACGTATCAAGTAAATTATATAAATTTTAGTAAGATGAAAATTAATTCAGTTTCATTCATTTAAGCCTTTAAGGTGTTCTAATTTTTCACAAAACTTGCTGAATGGAAGACGAACTAAAAAGTGAATTAGTACCTACTTAAATAAAATCAATTTTAAAGCCACAATCACTGAACTGCACTTATTTCTTAATAGGTAATCAATGAATTCAAAATTAGTTTCTTCTCAAACCTACTTTTTAACAATCCTTTTTACTTACCTACATATTTTTAAAAAACCTTTGTGTATGCTTAAAATGCTGATTGTGTTAAGTATCTTGATATTTTATACGGGTATTCGTGAAATCTAGTTTAGTCGTGACCACGACCCATGGAACTGTGACGATATTTCAGAGTAGGTACATAAAACGTATTTTGAATACCTCTATACTAAAATGTGCACAGTCAGCTTAGGAACTGCCATTCCGATATCATTAATGCCTATCATTTATTATAAAGCATCACCTACTTACCTATACGGTAAAGGCTATACCTATAGGTACAATGGATAAGTTAATTTGCTAAAATAATATTGCATTATTTTTGTACCAGTCCATTTAGCGTGAACGTGATGTAATATAAAGAAAAATCTCCACGCATTACGTAGTGGAATACGCTATTTACAAGAACACTTTGTTTTTTATTTATGTAACTAACATCAGGTTTCAGTCCGAACGACTTACAAAAATAAGATCATATTGTGCAAGCTATTATATAAGCTTAGCTTCCGAGTTTAAGTAGGTTATTCGTATTTATGTTAGGAGTTCAACATAATAAGAACAACAAAATAAGTAGGTACTGACCAGTGTTCCCATTGTGATGCAAGTGAGCGTACGTCCAAGGTGCAGTTAAAACTATTCGATAGGAGTGTATTCAGGGGCTTTTATATGGCACCTTCCATCGCCGGTGAGAGAAGGCTTCCGGCCGGACAAACTATTACTTTCTTCAGCCTTCGCTGAGACCGCTCGTCGGTAATGTAAGTGTGCTTCGGACATTCACTGCGTTTTTAAAGCACTCCTAATTAACGTATTGTGCTGGTAGATAAGTGTTGTTATATTTATGTATATCATAATTAAAAATTTGTAGGATATCTACCTACTATCTCTCTTACCATGATCACTTCAGCACTGGTGTACCTACTTATGAAGGTATTATTATAATTTTATTGTAACCTAGGTACCGGAATCTCTTGTGATTAATATTTAAGTTATTACCATTGACATAAATACTATGCTTATTATGTAAAGTTTATTACGATAGGTAAGTAACAGATTCATTACTTATAGATTTTGCAGAGCCTGCTTACTAAATTATAGAGCCTATTTACTAAACTGGTTTGTATCAGTGATTAAAACGTGATGGTATAGTTATACATAACATAGGTAAGTTACCTAGGTACTTACCCATCACACAAACCCCTACATTCAAAAAAGCGTTGCTGCTACTTTGCACTTTCAACCCTGTGTTTCAACCGTCAAAATAATCATCATTCGATATTCCGTCAAAAATAATATTCCGTGAATTTGACCTCAATCGGTCTAGTCGTTTAGAAGAAGTTACATTACTAGAAGCGCTCATAGCCCGGCGGCTTGCGTCGATCTCAAGTGATCGACAAAGTTAAGCAACAGCGGGCGCGGTCGGTAGTTGGATGGGTGACCGCTAGTGGCAAAAATTTCTTGAGCGCTTCCGTGCTTCGGAGGGCACGTAAAGCCGTCGGTCCCGGTTGTTATCATTTGGTAGCAGTCGTTAAGCCATGTCGGATACCTTCGGGCGGCTTAAAATTTCCGACACTTGGGTTGGCCACTAACCCCTCCACCAATCCGCACTGGAGCAGCATGGTGGAGTATGCTCTAGGCCTCCTCAGGTACGAGGAGAGACCCGTGCTCAGTAGTGGGCCATTAATGGGTTGTAGCCATAGCCACATTACTATCACTTAATAGACGCACCAACGCGGCAACTAGATATAATCTAAATAAATGTAGGTTATACATATTACTTAATAATAATGTTGGTAACATAATCCTTACGCTAACCCTACCATGCAGGACGCGGCCTTCTGTTCTCTCTTCTGCTTCTCTCATGACATGTCGTGATAGTGATACTATTACCGTGCTTCTGTCGCCTTCTGGCACACTGGTAGGTATGCCGGCTGTTAAACTGGGGTCAGTCTTTGCTACTTTAAGTAATTAGTAGGAATAATAACAATGATATTTTAAATTTCTATGGGATGTGTTGGTCCGTTTAGTCTTTTCCGATTTTGAAACGGCTTTTCCGATTTGATTGCGGTTTTCATAGATATAATACGGTACCCTTGGAGTAAACTAACATTTAGTGTTTCTTTTAGTTTAATTGGTTTAGAAACAAAAAGAATGTCAATTTAAAGTATGTATCCCTTCAAAAATTATATTGAGTGAGGGTAATAAGATAATTATACAAAAGTAGTATCCTGAAGCGAAGCAAGGGTTGATACTAGACTAAAATATTGTATATTATTATGTTAGATATACATACTGGGTGATTTTTAATTCACTTGACATACTCGAGGCCATGACAGAATATGGTCATAGCCGTCATAGGTAATGATTATCATTTTCAAGTTAGAGATATGAAATTGGGTATTACTCTCCCTATAACTCCTAAACCCTGGCCTTTTTGGCCCTACCTAAAACCTCTTCCATAAACTCCCGCTGGTAGGCCACCGGATACATCCTCGACTCTTATCACAAAATTATGCCGAAACTCGATCCTTAATTATGAGAAAATCTTTTACCGGGGGTCTTTATTCTGGGGGGCTAATCTCCGAAACGGCTTATCCGATTTGGGTGCGGTTTTCACTAATATATTGTGGTAAGCTTCACTTAACATTAAGTGTTTGTTTTCTATCAATCGGTTGAAAACTAAAAAAGTTATGTCAGTTTAAATAATCAAACCTAACAATTTCTGAATGTGCATACTAAGGGACATGTTTCTCGAAGCGGTGCGAGGGCGGGTCCTCTACTTACTTATAAATATAACAAAAAGGGCTATATTAAAACACTGTATAATGATGATATTATATTGATAATAAAATTAGAAAGCAATATCACAATTAAACCTTCATTCTGTCCGAGAGTACTCTTACAATTGAACCAGAGCCCCCAATGTTGAATGCCTTTTCATGCCATAGCAACAGATGTCCGCTGGAGCCTTCAGAGGGGTACTCAAAACCTCTGTAAATATATTTCATGAGTACATCTATGTCATCTCTTGATAAAGTTCCAACCACTTCTTCTATTTGTGCAGACTTTATTGCCAACAGGACTTTAAGTGTGAGAGCCAAAGCACCATCCTGATGTACAAAATTCATGATTAGAACATTTATTTATACAATTTTACAATATAAATTATACAATTTTATTGTTTATTGCAGCATTTATTTTTTATTTAGGGTTCCGGGCTAATTGTATTAAGCGACACTCTGGGCGATATAGACTTTTATACATATTTGGAATCAGCGAATTTTTCTGCGTCGTTTGAGCTGGGTTTGGTGACGATCGGATAATCGTGTTAAATATCCTTCTTTTTGAAAAATAATGTAATTTGCTAAAGTTATAATTCTTTTCTAGAAATCGAAACTTTAAACTGCTCGTGTGTAGTTTCAAAAATGTTGGTTAATACAAATAGACCAGAACCCGTCGATGTACAGAGACACGTTTTTCAGAATACTTTATTAATTTTCTGTATATTATTTACTTACTTTTATTTCTTGGTCTGTTGATCCTAAAGGTGCATTACTCAGCACAAGTTTAAGAGCTTCAACATACCTTCCTGTATATCAATATTAAGGAAATACATAGGTAATATTTTATTTTATATCAAGATAAGAATGATTAATATTTATTGTATATCACTATTGATAATTATAATAAAATAATAAAATATATATATAACTGGTTTCATTTAAACAAATAAATGTATTAAACTCCTTGCCTATACTGAAATAATACAATTATTTTTGTGTTGTATTTAAGCTTGCATCAAACTACACACATAAAAAATGACAAATTGTAGTTGGTTGATACTTTCACTCTAATTATTTGTTACTAGTATGTACTTATGTAACATGTTTTGTACATAGAATGTGCACAAGCTATGCCATAAAGTAAGTATGGTTTGATTTATTACACAATCAGTTCTGTGTTCTGCATAAATATATAAATTGTAGGTTTGCAGAAAAATCTATACTATGTAATAATTAACCATTTGACACTAGGTGGTTAATTAATTATTATGCACTTGCACTAGTTCGAATAAATAGAGGGGGAATGGCATGGCATGTAAATTTATTCAATTTCAGCATTATAATCAATAATTTGTTTAATCAAAAAACCAGGAGGTAAAATATAACACAAAATTGTCAACAGCCACACATTGAGTCATGAGATATGTGATAAGAGCATGAATATATTAGACATACTAATATATTATATTAATTAATGTACCTACCCAAAGAGTTTGATTAAAAATAGTTTGAAATACTTTGATATTATGATAATCTGTTACCCTCGCATATATCAATTTTTATAATGATAGTTATATTAATGTATATCAAAGTATGAGTCATAAAAAACATTTTAAGTTAATTATTTGTTATAAACTTAATTATGACCTAATGAAACGTTTAAACATCACTGGACTCTGAAATTTTATAGCAAAAAGGATATTGATTGAGTAATGAACAAACTTCTCCTTCATCAGGTCCAGTAGGAACTGACTGTTCAGCTTCATCTTCCTTGAAATTATCCTCGTTATACTGATCAATATCTATCTTACGAAAAGCTGAACTTGAAGTGTTTTTAGCCATTTTGATAGGTGCTTTAGATTATGGCTTTATTTATTATTTTCCTTTTTCATATAATAGTTAATTAATATTATTATTAACCAATATCCAAAATTCCAATGAGTCAAGGCAAAGGCACTGTCAGTGTTGAGGTGCCAATGTCAATCTGTCAATAGTGTCGATCAACCACAGACTCCACAGAGACAGTACGTAAACACTTAGAGACAGTTAGAGGAACGTCTATGGTAACGTTAGAGGAATTTAAAACATGGAGGATAGAATTAAGGATGATTGTATTAAAAAGTCAAACGGAATTGACTAAGGGTGGTGTTACTGTGGCAGAAGTGTAAATTTAACAGAACTTTTTATGAGTATACTTAACTGACTTGTTTTGCACGACGTGAATGCTTTGTTATCTATTCTGGCCATCAATATTATTATTATTTGTATTTAACTCTGAGCACACTTCACACATTAAACTTAACTACTACCCCATACCAGGTTAGTTAACGAAACTGCTGCAAGTAAAACCTCTCTATTTTTATGTTCTTCAAAGCAAGTCAGTAAATGTAAATATAATCTCAAAAAGTGCTGTTTCCAGTTTGCTACAGTAGTACCAATAACTAATAATTATTTACACTTATTTAATACCTTTAGACGGACATTTTAAAGCACACAATATATGGTGCTCCTTACTTGGACGATATCGTAGCCCAGTTGGTAGTGACCTTGCTTTTGTGAAGCAAGAGCGCCCGGGTTCGATTCCTGGCCGGGGCGTATATTTATGTGAAAGATATAATATATGTATAATATAATTTTTAAAGTATCCGTTGAGCTCCGCATACCTATAGCTACCAATAGATAGCGATAAAACCATAAAAGTAAACGTAGTGCGAGTGCGTAGTGTTTAGAATACTCTTTGCGCCTCGTCTCTCCGGGCGAGGTCGCTTTCGATGGAGGCTTTAAAGCCACAGGGCTAGAGCCATCCCCATTTATGTTTCTTCAGGCGGTGTTTAGTTGGTAGAAGTCCCACATAACCAACGCAGCCGGCTACGTTGGTATGCTATGAGCATTCACCGCCTCCCTGTCGTGGAAGGGGAAAAAAAAAAAAAAAAACTCTTTGGATAGTGTCATCACTGTCATCAGTCATCACATCACATTACTGTTCCGGCTGTTCCCTACCCTAATCCCTACCTAGTCTGTGCATTACTGTAAGAGTGTAAGACTGTAACATAAAAAGTTTCATTATTTTCATTCCAATTGCCTTTAGTATTTATCATTGCCTTGATTATATTTACATTGTATTGGCAGAAATGGATTATGTGTAGTAACTACTAAATATAATAGTTTTTGTGCAAGCGGAAAATAACAGGTCAATATTTTTTGTGTTCGAAACTGCATTACAAAACTCAACCACAATGACAATGGGCGATGAACTGCCTGTCACTTCTTTAGTTTTACCAGTTCTTATACGTCCAGTTTTAACTCAGGTAAGAAACGTAGTAGGTTATTAATTAGATAACATATTGCTAAAAGCCTTATTAATTATTGGCAATAACTTTCATCAACTATCTTTCAAAAATATTTTTTTTGTCATACTTGATTAGGAACACTTAAGCAAGTATGCAAGTAAGCACTTAAGCAACACTTAATCCGAGTACCAACTCAGTTTGATAACGATGTTTTATAAATTTATGTTAAATACAATTACAGCTAGAGAAATATGACTTGGGAGCATCTCAGACATTGCGTGCTGCTCTCACCAAAGCAGAAGCTGCTATACCTGGACTTAATTATGATTTGGTAGCAGGCATTATGCGGAGAGCTGAAATTCCTGTTAATATGAATGAGAGCCTACTTCGACTTCAAGGAACACTGACTGAGGCAGAATGTAACAAACTTTTCATACATAATCACCTATCTAGGTATCTCAACAGTAGTATTGATGTTTAAAGTAACATCTGAAAAGTTTCTTTATCAGTTTTAAAGTGTATACTTAATTGCTATTTTTAAAGACATGAATTCATCCATGATAAGAATGTATTTATTCTGTGAGGTTAAGTTCTCTTTCATTCATTATATTTTCAAGGTATTTAAAATATTAAACCCTAAACTTAAATACCTCCACCTAAACAATTTTGTATTAAGATATGGGTAACATCATAATTATTACATATTATGCTGGCCAAATCATTTTACATGAGAAAAAATGAAATGTATTTATAATCATAATTTTATTTAAATTGTATGAGTAACAATTGATTACAATCATATTTGTCTCATGGTAAAACCATATAATGTCTATTCTTTTTTAGGTGCAGATTTAAGATTGAACAGATCAGAAGAGGCATTCCAGGAATTGAACAAGAAATCTGCAGCACTGAAAAAGATTCTGAGCAGAATACCTGATGAGATTACTGATAGAAAGACTTTTCTGGAGACAATTAAGTAAGTTGTTACTATTAACACAGAAGGCGTAAAATAAATGAGGCTAAAATAAAGGTTACAGTTTCTTGTTTTGCAGTGGCCATTTAATGCCCAAGCATTGCATGCTTGATTATCCGTTTGAAAAGTAATGTCAATTTTTGTTATACAGGGAGATAGCTTCAGCAATAAAAAAACTCCTGGATGCAGTTAATGAGGTATCCACGTATACTCCTGGCCCGGGCAAGCAAGCTTTGGAACAAAGAAAGAGAGAATTTGTCAAATATTCAAAGAGATTTTCTAACACCCTCAAAGAATATTTCAAAGAGGGACAGTATGTATTCTATTTTATTCTTGTAGAATTGATAATTCCATATAGGAGCCAACAACATCAAAATCGCTAACTACTTGTAACAACATTTTATTCTCTACTACCTAACCCGTCAGATATTGTCCTGTCTTAACTATATAATATATTCTTAACTATATGCACTAAGAAATTCAGTTTTTTAATTCTTCTTTGCCAATATTTGCAGCATGCTTTCTTAATTTTTTATTTCATAAGACCCTTGTCCTGACAATAACAAACACATCAAAAAAATAATTAGCGAAATCAGTCCAGCCACAGTACATGTGATGCCGTGACCAAGGGAAATAGGGATTCATTGTTATATATGTAGATTATGATCCCAATATGAAGAAGCCATTTAACTAATAGAATACCTAAGAAACACTATGTTGTTTTTGTGTGGATATCTACCATGTCTGTCCTAATGCAAACCATGTCATTGTATAACAGTTTGTCTCTTTGAGAATGTTAAATGGTTGGCTGTTTTACATTATGTAATCGTATTTTCGTGTTAATTCTGCAGTACTTTGCTATAGTACATAGTATTGTCAATTCAATACAGGGGTATAAGTCAAAAATATATATAAACTAGTAACCCGCCCTCACTTCGCTTCGGGAAACTTTGGATAATTCACACTATATCTTTATAAATTATAGCCTGTTTATGTTATTCTGATGTGTAAGCTATATTAATTATTATTGTAAAGTTTCAGCAAAATCCATTCGGTAATTATTGTGTGAAAGAGTAACAAACATTCATACAAACTTTCGCATTTATAATATTAATAGGATATAAAGGCATCCACAAGCATGTCCTTTTGTGGCAGCTTATTTTATAAATAATATTTTTTTTTCAGGGCCAATGCAGTGTTTGTAAGTGCACTATACCTGATCCATCAAACAAACCAAATTCTTTATACCGTAAAAAGCAAGTCTGAGTGAATAAATGAATTAAACTCAAAAGTATTGAGTTGAAAACATCATATTAATCTATTATGTAAATGACTACCAATTTGAATATTAAAGTCTCCATTGTTACATTATTATTTAGTGTAAATTTGTTGCGCGACATTGGTTAACAATATTTTTTAGAGTTAACTAAGCAACAATAATAATTATATTTTTAACACATGGATTTAGAGTTTATATTAAAACCGAGTATAAGTTATCAGCTGCACATATTTTGTAAGATACATAACATGTACCTAATATCAATATTTATGTTTTAGTACTGCCGTCTTTTCATTTATTGAAATTTGAGATTGTGCATTGTCATTGTTAGAAGATTATTTAATAAATATTATATTACAACCTGTTTGATTTTGGTGTATTTCACTTCCGATTATACTAATATGCTTAATACATTATTTAAAATGGGCCTAGTAATTATTATTTTAAATATGTAATCTATCCAGACTAAACAAGTAAAGTGATAACATCTTTTCATCAAGAATTAAGGACTATATACCTACTCATTCTAGAGTATTTGAAAATGGTCGTGTAAAGTTTATTCATAAAGTGTATTCATAATTTATTTGCGGTAGATTAGAATTTCCATGGTACACGGGAACAGATCTATATCCTTGGCATGAAAAGTCTTAAAAAGGATAAACAATTTTCGGGGTGTATGGGGGGCTCTGCGCATCCTAAAGTCCAACCCAGTCTTGCCTGCTCGGTGCATTTACTAAACAGCGAACGAGAAAGGTCGCCGGGGTAAGTATCACCCAGCTAAGCCCGGCACTATTCATGTATGGCGGTAGACTATTTTACCACCCTGGCTACCTGCCACCCTTATAAAATATACAGAAATGTGTTTATTTGTGTACCAAAAAGGTTATTATAAAAAAAATAACTTTCCCCCGCGGCTTCGCCCGCCAAAAATCCCTAAATAAATAAAAATTGATAAAATCCGAGAATTTTCATACTTTGAATTTGCACCCCCCTTTTACGCTCTTCAGGTATGATTTTCGAAAAAATATGTTATACGTGTTTCATGACTTTCAATGAAAAACATTCATACTGAATTTCATTCGAATAACTTCAAAAACGACAAAGTTTCATACTAACTTTGCATCCCCGTTTTACCCCCTTAGGGGTTGAATTTTCTTCTCTTAGTGCTTCCCTACGTTATAAAAGGAACCCCTGTGCAAAATTTCAAGTTTCTAATCCTTATTCCTTATATTTTAGGCCCTGTGTTGATATGTCAGTCAGTCAGTCAGTCAGCTTCTCCTTTTATATATAAATAAATAGATAGATAGATAGGTAGAAGATAACAAAGACCGAGAATCTTTTAATTTACAACTGGAATTTTGATTACACAAGCAGGTTCCTGCTTTAAATTAGAGATAAGGAGACGGTAGACGCTACAGTTATACTACAGATTGTCGTGAAGCTATGAGATACCTATACCATTTTTTTGCAAAACTTTAGTTTCTTACGTCTGTACTGGACTAGCTTGCGCCACTGACCGCTCTTGAGCCTTCTGAATTCATCGGATGCCCGCTGTCTTCATCAGGTCGTCAGTCCACCTGGTCGATGAGTGTCTTATGATCTGTTTTCCAAGACTTCTCCAGTCAAGGACATTTCTTCCCCAAAGCTTATCGGTATTTGGCCAGTCCATTGCCACTTCAGTCTGCTAACTCTCTGAGCTGCGTCGGTTACCCTCGTATCGATCACGTCAAGTAATATCGAGTAAGAGTATAGGACTTTCCATAGCCCGCTGCGTACCTTTCCTAAAGACAACCAAAAAAGACTAAAGACTACGCGACCTAAACTTCTTAACATGCTGTTTTTGCAATGTCGCTTTTCAATACCAAACCCTCTCTTCATTTTGATCAGGTCAGGTTAACGTTAATCATTTGGTTAGGTACTTCGGGAGAGATAATTTTATAATTATAAAATCATATTCACTTGAGCTTAACTATAGCGTATTTTGTTCTTTGTTACAACCTACAGGCCTACTGTAGGGCTATGATAATACACCATACTACAAAATACAAAAATTTCTCCTGTATACTTTATTTGAAGTGATAACGAATAGGTATGTGCTTAGGTACCTTCATATCTTCGACAACCCAAATCGCCTGAAAGGAAGTTTGAATTACAAGTCACGAGGCCAGTTTTCCGTAGATACTTTATTGCTCAAGTATAATTTATAGGCGTTTAATTAATCTTGACTCATCTCAGCATTTAATTTGACTTAACTCACCACGCTCTGCAGGAGCGCTGTAAAAAGTAATGAAATCGATTTTTAAAAATCGGGGATTACTGGTGTATTTTAAAGAGTTTGGTAAATAAATTTCGTGACTGCATTGACGTGGGTCATGAAGCCTGCGTTGTGATTCGTCTCGTCGTGCCACAGCGGACAATAGCTGGTCGTGCCTCTTGCCCTCGACGCGTCTCAGTTATTCCTGCCCGTGACACTTGACACGGGAATCCACGGTCCACGACCTCACATATTTCCGCGTACACGTTTTTTATTCCATTCAATCTAAGTTGTCTATGGTCTCAAACAGCGATTTTTCAATGATTGGTCCTGCAGCGTTTAATTTGTGGTTTAGGTAATGCTCTGCTAAGCACAATTAAATAGATAGGTATGTACGTCTGCGCTCGATTTGATGCAATGATAAAATTTATTAGTACCTATATAATTTATTTTTCGTAATCTTGTATGCGATAGTATCCACTATCCAGGTACTTACCTACCTAGGTACCTAGATCTACTATAGAACATTGTTATGAGTAGGTATACATACAGTAATGGTCATCGCGGCCATGTACCTACTTCCTAATAGATTTAACTATGTACTTAAATTTTCCTTAAGTAGCGTTTTATTAGGAAGAGCGATAAACCCGCTTTTTAACTAGATTTAGATTTATAGAACACATAAGCGTTTTAGCTATATAAGCTACCTATCTATTTATCAGTTACCTATATAATCAACATGCAAGAGTAACGTGAGCATTACAGTGGCTTGTATATTATTTAACATTAGTGACCTGAACAGAGACAGGTAATGAACAGGACAACCGCAGAACCTCGCGGTAGCAGCGGCCTTGCGTTGTTAATAAGTTTATATAGTTACATTTAGGAGAAATGTTTATGCTAAAGTGACTGCTTTGTTAAGTATGTAAGTACATAGTAGGTATTCGTATGGTTCGATATCCTGTAAACACCCGTCCATTCATGCAATAGGCCACTTTCTTTCCGGATCAAATACGAACGTTCGTCTTATGACACCAAATCTTAACAATGAGTCAATCATGCGGATCAGTTAAAATATTCATAGCTTTAAAGCGGAGGCGTAATCGATTTTAACTTCGGCGCGTCAGTCCTATACCGGCGCCGCGCTGAGCAGATGAAAGCGCGTGATATGTTCACATTTATGGTACGTACGAATGATTGTACTACCTTACAATGCCATTGCCATTTCGCTGTATCGTTACCTTTATGTGTATACCTTACACAATAAACGAAAATTAATTGTCTCCTACATTTTCCCACGTCGTAACGTTACTAACACTTGGCATAACAATGTAGAGACGAATGTCTTTTGAGATTGCCATGTTAACTACGAAGATCGACTGGGCAGGATTAACTTACATAGTAGCGGTGTTTGCATTCTGTACTCGTTTTGAATCGTGGACGACATGTTTAGGCTTTCTATTAAGATAAAACCACAAATACTTACTTTCTAATTTAGTCTCCTTTGAAATCAATAAAATAATACAATACATAGTATCTAATCTAATCTAATACCTTTAAACAAGCAATTCTTGTATATATATAAATATATAGTACCTGGATGATGATTTTTGGAAATATGACTCTTCCTGACATCTATTGGCGAATAATAATACTACTATACTAATACTAATTGCTTTAACGACACAACAGCAGATGTGGTTGAAGTTAATGAGTGTTTGCTTTGAGGTTAGACTAAGAAAATCAATTGTTTATTTATATTATTTGTGTCTTCTTAATATTATTATTCGTACTTAAATATAATTTCCAAAAAACACAATTTATAAAAAAAAAAAACCGAGCAAAGCTCGGTCATCCATCTAGTTAGATATTATAAAACTTGAATGTACCCACTCGTAGATGACAGAGAACATTAAGCTACTTATAATTATCGACTTGCACCCACCATAGTGCACGATGGGAGACTTGTACCTATTGCCACATACAAACACTATTCGTCTGCGATACGTAGTTTTGGCTGCAAACTGAAATATAGGGACACACACCTCCAATTTTATATATATATAATAGATTTGCTGCCTAATAGTAGGGTCATGACATCGTGTTACTAATGAGCACCAACGCACAGTGAAGTTACAGCCCAAACAGGATTTAAAGCGTGTTCAGTTTTCAAAATAGTATAATAAATCTCCTTGTATTCCGTGTTAATGTTATGATGATGCATAAAAAATAAGGAAACAGTGGTGGATGGAAACGATCGTTCAACTGAGCTACTGTATTCTTTATTTGACTTCAATTACTTAAGGATGTGTTTTGTGTATTTAAAGAATAGCAGACTTGCTTTTGATTTTTGTTTGTTTTGGTAGCTGGTAATCTCTGGTAAATGTACTTATTTGTATGTATGCCTACCTATGTAGGAACGTAGGTACTGATATGATATTGATATTTACTGATGTTCTGTCGTGGTTTGTTTTATGAATGTGTTGAAATAGTAAAGATACATTTAGGTAGAACTGATAACTGGTATTGATAACTCAAAGAAAATTACTTTGCTGAAAGAGACTTAATTTTTTTATTCTTGCTTTCTTGGCTGGCTGTGAATCGGTGATACATTTGATGTTACTGATGGTGCTCGTTCGTCAGCTAGGTATTTACATAATTACTTAATTGAAAAAAAAACCGACTTCAAAATAATAATTTAAGACTTATGTATCTGGTTTTGTCATGGATGCCATTGTCAGAACTGGACCACACAGGAAGCACTAGCTTTCAAATAAACAAAGAATTGTCAAAATCGGTTGTCCCAGTCGAAAGTTCTGAGGTAACAAACATACAAAGAATACAATCGAATTGAGAACCTCCTCCTTTTTTGATGTCGCTGAAAAATACTACAGTAGGTACTTACCGAAATATATTTATGTTATTTTTGCGAATGTTTGCGAAAAATTTTTTGCGAATGTTTTATGTTTACAATACCTACATTTTTTATTTAGGTATTTTTTACTTTTCAAAACCCTAAAACTAGAACTGTGGATAAATCGTTTCAAGTGAAGTACCATTTGTAACCATTCACGAATTAGCATTACAGACTTTACAAAAACCTAGTTGTCAATGCAACACATTTTGAATGCATGGCAGAGGAGCATCCCGTAATTGTTGCACATCAATCTCCGTTCCTGGTTGCAAAAACAAAGCATTTGTTACTGAGATATTATCATTCGGATAACCGAAACTGTTATCGTGATTTATACCTATACTGACGATTCCAATTGTAACATTATACAGATCGATCGATGCATGAAAGTTCAACGACAAATTTTGCATAATTCAGAATGAACTGGCTAAATGTTTATGAGCGTCTTCATATTTTCTGATACCGAAATAATATATGTATGGGGGTAATATTTCTGGACCTACCCTTTCGTACCTCGCTATGTATGTATGTCGTCTCTATGTCTGTCGTATGTATGTCGTACCTCGCTCGCGCTGTACGCACGCTAATGAACAACAACAAGTTTGTTATTTAAAGTTTTTTGAGGAAATTATGTATCGCTTTTATTAATTGAATTAAGCGGCGTAGGGGTCTTCGTCCATCCATGAGTACCTACAGGTGGAGTTTCCCTGCTCCTTATTGAGCAATTGAGGCCCTCGCGAAAGGTTCTTCCTGTGGAGGCTGGGCTCTGTACTGTCCAGTCTGTCTTAGTCGTAATGCAAGTAGTGCTAGGATTTTTTTGCCTGGTGCCTAGCAACCACCCTCTTTCTACAGTCAACTGTAAAATTATAGATAACGTGTTTCGATTGCATTAACGGATAGCAGGTACTTTCTTTCACCGTGGCCGGCACGACGTCTATGGCACGACGACGATATTTTTTTTAATTATTTAATTATAACACTCTTACAATTAATTTTTTGCTTTCGCCGTTGTTTCGAAAAGAAGAAAGCAACTTCTCAGCACATCTTTTAAAATTAAATTTTTACAGAATAAACTAGTAGGTAACTTGTAAACCTATACGGAACTACATAGATGCGAATCTGGGTATTATTGATGTTCAGTTTTACGTCACAACAAGACATCCAAATAGACAAAATATATTTTTCTTAAATAGCAAATTTTACGTAAGCAAACTTTTAGGTATACATAACGAGTCGACAAAAGAGTAGACGAGTTGTAAGTGGTCACCCACGCCTTTAAAAACTGTAAAATATTTCACCACGGCTGATTTTAGAATAAGTGTGGTCACTAGTCAGGAGAGTAAAATACCATACATAAAACCTTAATTTTTACTCAAGATCAGAGGAGCTCCTTGTACATACTAGACTAGACTAGACTCAGCCAGACAGAGCTAAGACTCAGGAAGAACTGTCTTATCTTTCTTATGGTACCTATATACAGATTTACTTAGCTTATAAGCGAGAGACACAAGTAAGAATCAAGTCTGGAGCATACTCCGTCACGCTGCTCCAATGCGGATTTTTGGAGGGGTTAGTGGCCAACCCAAATGTCGATAATTTTTAAGTCACCCGAGGGCCTCCGACATGGCTTAACGATTGTTATCTAATAATAACAACCGACACCAAGAGGCCAAGAGGCTTAACGCGCCCTCCGAATCCCGGAAGCGTTTAAGAAATTTTTGCCAATCACTTAGGATCAACGCAAAGCACCGGTCTATGAGCGCTTCATAGTTTCATTATTTAATTTAATTTTATTAATTCTGCTTGAGGTGAGCCGAATACTGATCACATCCCATGCCGGCCGACCAGGGTGTCGTTAGAAGCGACAGAAGGCGGCCCCTACATGGTGGTAGGGCTGAAGCCCGCTGATTAGCTACCATACTCTTGCATGAGTCAACCGCCAAAGGACTTATGGTGTTCCGGCTAGGAGCTTGAGAGCGAGTACTTACTTCCTTTTCGCTTCCTCTTTTCTTTGCCGGCAACGACTCCGGTGGCAGTTTCCGGTTGCACCTGGTAGTTTGTGGGCTATTAAAAGTAAACGTAAAATAAACTAATTTTACTACTACCAATCTCTTGCTGAAAGACTTCATACTTGTGATAAGATATATTTAGGTATGTAATAGTGAATTGTATTGTGACTGAGCTACATTTATGCGTAATTATTCTCAGATGTCTAGATTTCCTGTTACAGACGATCGTCTAGAAAAATATTGACAGACATTATCCGATAGTCTGACATATATTTCCCTAAATGTTTTCAGAACTGATCAATTTCCATGTTTCAGGAGACAGATGTGATCGAAAAGTAGACGGTATAGCAACCCGTGTAATAGTATGCGAGATGAAATATTAATGGAGCATCTGCTGGCGTCGGACTGTGCGGCAGTTGCGGGGCGCATATGCAATGGTGTCTACGCATGAAGATCGATTGTAGGGCTACCTCAATTCGGGGTTTATCCAAGTGTCCAGTCTAGGACCTAAACTGGAATATTTAAATGAAAAATTCTTGGATTGCGTATAACTATGCGTTTCCCAAGTGTTTCCCCATGTTCCAAGTCCAAAAATCTACATGAGTAAGAGATTATTTTCCTGAACTTCAAGAAAAGGAAATAATTTTCGTGTAAAAAGGAAAAATAGAGTAATATCTTCATTTAAGTTTAGAATAAAAGGTTACTATAATTAAGTTTATTTCTTTCTTCTTTCTTGGTCGTCAACGAGCCATGTCCCGAGTAATCATAGGTATTTTAACCACTAAAACAATGATGAATTATATTTAAAAAAATATGTTCGGTGGATCTGTATATACCTACCTGTACCTTGCAGTCAGTCGCTAATACTAATAGTATAGGTTGAGGCCTTGCTTCTTAAGAGGTTTCTTGTATATTTTATGTCGAATGCTTTACCTTATGTGGTTACAATTATACTATTGAAATTTCACTTCCATTGATCCAGCCGAAACGTGTCTACGATCGAGCTTGCTGTCGACGAGTGCAAGATACCAGCCCTGACGGACAGCCAAATCAATGCTAATTTGACGTACAGTTGTATAATAGGTACGCTGTTTTGACGGGTCAAGTGTCTGTTTGTTGAATCACAATTTATTACCAAAGGAACAAAGGTGATCATTTATCGACAATATTTTAACTATGTATATAAATATTGTCACAGGAGTGGGTAAGTAATAGTATCAAATCTATAAATCGTCAGTTATAGATTACGTTTACAAATGTTCAATTCTAAAGTAATAAAGAAACCACGGTAAGTGATTGGTTTTCAGTCATTAAACTAAGAAATGAATTAGTACAAGTTTCACATAAATCTATTAATATTAAAAAATAAAGTTGTTATCAATGAAAAGGGTTAAAAATATACCTATGAAGTCACGTTGTATTTAGTAGGTAACTAAACCACCTACTTGTGGTAAAGTTTTATAAAATTAGACTACAAAAGGAACAACTGTATCATAATTATAAGTAATGACCTACCTATAGCTAATCGAAGCAAGTACATTGCTATTAATCCGTCAATTTTTTGTTACGAGGATAATCATCTGTCTTAGTAATTTCTTCGTTTCTACAAAACATAATATAACTTGACTGACTAGCTAAGAACTATTTTGTAAAGAACTATCTGGATTCTTGTCCAGGATTCACTTAGCATCGTATAAAAAAAATAACAAACACGAAACTTGCAAGTATGTAGGTATTTTCTTCATTTAATTAGATACATCTGATAGTATTTACAGAAAACGAACATGCAGTAAAAAATTGGGATACCAACACCAATAAATGCCAAAGGCATCACAGCTACGTTGCTGGCCAAAAATAAGGAAAATAAAAAAGTCCTGGCTAAAGCTCCCAGTCGGAACATGACAAGTCGTTTGGCGGCTGACTCAATGAAGAGGGTAGTATTAAGTCATCCGGGCTTCAGCCCTACCACCAAGCGGCGACCGGCTTCTTACGCCTCTTATGACTCCCTGTTCCGATATCGATTAGGGTAAGTATTTTAGGGTGCTCGAAATAATCCTTAATGTTTTATGTTTTTACAAGAAATCAAGACATAAGTAGTTGAGGGCTTCAATGAGGCTAAAAATTGTTTGAATTTATGACAACACCTGATAGGGTAGGTACTTGTAATCTGTAACTTTCGGCACAAAATATTAAATATCACGACAATCAAGTCCAACTTAGATCTATTATAATCTCATTTTTGCTTAAAAATTAAGCTGATGCTGCAGCAGATATGAACAAGCAGCAAATGTAGAGCATTTAACATCCAGTTTTCCGGTTTTAATTAGGTATCTATCTATAAATACAGTAGATATACGAGTACCACATTTTAGGATGTAAGGGACACCATCTCAACTCCAAGACTATAGGTACTACCGCTGCTACTCGTGATGCACCGAGGAGTTTTTGTATTTATACTAAGCTTTTCATTTTAACAATTTCTAATTTAATAATTATGTGGTGCACCTAATGCACCCTCGTCCTTTGTTCACCACCTCACCTCTAAAGTAGACCGTGAAACGTTTTTTACGTGTTTCGGTCGCAGTGTTGGAGGGCCAGAAGTAATGCGGGTTTAACGCTTCCTTTTAGGTCGGCAACGCATCGGTGATGCCTTGGTGTTACTGATTTCAATCAGCGATGGTGAGTATTTACAGCTATTATTGGTGACTATTTATAAAAATAACACCAAAATTGTAATGTAACGCTCAGGTCAACTGCACTTTATTTTTTATGTATAAATGTAAAATTTTGAACATGGACAAACAAGAAAAATGTAATGTTAACTAAATCTAGATTTAGGTAGGGGAATAATTTTAGATTTAAATTTTTCCTGTATGAAATTCCACCAGATGTCCAGATGCTACCGAATCGATTTACTATTCAATGACTGATGTATCGTCTGGTCAACTACAACACGTGTAACTGTTGCTTCCTATACTAATAGTGTTCCGTATTTGAACGTAACCCTAAAAGCAGTTATTGTGCTTGTTTATTGAACAGTAGTGGAGTTCTTTTATTCAACAAACATATTGCGGAATCAATTCCCACAGGGTGCATGGGGTCACTCGTGAGATAATGTTATGTGAGTGACAGTGGCTGCGCAGGCGCCGGCATCTGTTCCCTGTCGTGGGAGTGCGCGGCGAGACCGGTCGCATCATCGCACCATTGCACCAACAATAACACACAAATCAACGACCGGCCATGGCAGGTTACACGAACTCACCCCTCTGGAAGCTGTGGGAACTTTTCGCCTCTATTAATAATATTAATGAAATCGTTCGCCAAATCCCCCTCTGTATGCGGATATGGGGCGAACGTCGCCGCGTCGCCTACTCATTGCACAACGACACTACCCCGCTTTGACCGAGTACTTGACGCCATTGAGATTTAATTGTTTGAAATTGCAGTGTATGTTGTTAAATAATTGTAGTATGGATTTGGTATTATATCCAGTTAATGGCGTAATGTTTGAAACTTCAAATATGTTATACCTATTATATGTTATATATATTTTTAATGATTAGTTCTTTTGTTTATTTCTCATTTTCCGCTATTTATAATTACAAGACAATCATCATTTTAAACAAATAGCATCCTTGTATAATATAGATTGTGGAAACTCATGTTTTAAAAGTAACCCGTACTATTTCAAATAAGTAATTTTTGTTTTAATGATGACGTCATGGAAATTAAATTATAACAGGAGGGTCGAAGTACCATATGACGCCAGGTTCAACGCGGCGTGACCACGTGGTAATGGATTCTCATCAGCTCATCAGCTAATTGAGCTCGAGTATGATATCTAACCTTAATTAAAAATAAATTCTTGTTCCTTTATAGATATTAAATAGGTACCTAACGTACTATGCTGTTTTGTAATTGTGGACTTGTGTATAAATAATATAAATGTAAATATATACGAGGTTAAGTCTTGAAAAACACGAGGCGAGGTAAAACGATGTCATTCAGTTTTTGTACATCTTTGGTCATAGCCCGGTGGCTTGCGTCGATCTTAAGTGACCGCAAAAATTAAGCAACAGCGGGCCCGGTCGGTAGTTGGATGGGACCCGCTAGTGGTAAAATTTCTTGGGTGCTTCCGTGCTTTGGAGGGCACGTAAAGCCGTTGGTCCCGGTTATTACCATTTGGTAGCAGGCGTTAAGCCATGTCGGATGGTCATGGTCGTCTCTAGGCCTGCTCAGGTATGAGGAGAGACCCGTGCTCAGTAGTGGCCATTAATGGGTTGAAGCGAACATCTTTGGTCCAAAAAATTTAGTTGCTGGCCAATGAAAATAGATTTTGCATACTTATACCTAATTGGGTGGACTGATAATAATATTAAAATACAAAAAAAACGTTTTTAAATTTAATATTGTAAGATTATACATGGTATTATTATTATACATTCAAAAATAGATTTTTTATATTCGTTGGTCGCACAAATCTTGTATTTTTTTCAATGATCCCCTTTGATAAGTTTACCTAATATTCTATGGTTTGCTTCAATATAAAGAGCATTGCTTACTCGTAGTATTTTTTTTACTCCTCTCGTTAACAGAGTCTGCACAATAGTTGCACAAAACATAATATTACTCTCAAAAAAACTATATACCTACAGGCTGAAGAGGAGCATTTAAAATTTATACCATTCCAGTTTGCGTCGGAGTGCTATTAATGTGCATAATAATATTGAATCTATTTCAACTCCGGACGGGCTTTTCGTGTAAATAACATGCAATGTAGACCCAAATTGAAAAAAACCCGTAGATTTTTTGTCTGCAATATTAATATCTAATATGTACATCAATTCACGTATGACCTAACAGCCCGTAAGGCGCAATGGTTACATTGCTGGACTGCCGTTCGAAGGGTCCGATCCCAGCGAGACCGAAATTTGAATGGTGAGTTCATATTCACGTTCCCGGTCTGGATGTGTGTGTTCTTGACTTCTTGTGTTGTCTACGGCACTTATGTCCCAGGAAAGCCTAGTATTGGTCTACTATGTAGTCAACCTTTCAAACAGCTCAAGGTTAATCATTTTTAACCTGAATATGTTAAAATGCGTAGTGAATTATTATGTTTGTAAGTTTTGTATCATCGTACTTATGTTTTGTATCATCATCGTATACCAACATTACAATAATGGTAACGAGTCATGTTCCAGACCATAAGTTTTTCGATTATATCGGACGAGTGGGACGTGTGTCGAGCAACTGTCGGCGGCGGTCGCGTGCCCACTTAATAAGCCCTTAATGAAATTAACGACTGTTCCGACGTGCCATATTGATAGGGATGACCGACAAAAACGTAACAATTACAAGTTTTGTATAATATCACGATGCTCCCTCGGTAGTATAAATTAACGCTAATGTTTTTTGAACCCCATTTGAATATGTTTTACCCTAAAACTCATCAAATATTTGTATGTGGATTCAATACGGTAAAAACTTATATAAACTCTGTATATTTGTCTTTGTCAGTTTTTTATACAATTTAAATTGGGTAAGTATACCTAATGTTTAATATAAATATTAAGTACGTAGTTCTTTTATTATGACAATTATCTTCGTCAACAATTTATGTTAATTAATTTGAGAAATGTTTAGATCTTCTTTCACAATAAGAGGTGCTCATGGATAACATTTATCAATTATTTAAATTACACCATAATTATTCATAAAAACAGCAATTTAAATGGACTGGTTCAAAAAGAGTTCAAATTATTTTCTTACTACACTACTACTATATAAGCTGGATTTAATTATATAAATTGATGCTGCTTTTAATAACTTACATACTTAACACCATGGAGGACTAGCGAATTAGTGCTAAGAAGATCTGCTGTAGGGTTAATGCACCCATGTTCCTCGCTTATAAATTTTGTTAGAAATTTAATGTTGCAAATTCTTCTTATTTTAAAACTTATTTTACTGCCTACATTATGATATATGTCAATGTACTAAACGTACATAGAGATTAGTGACCTACTCTACCATTATCAAATGAATACTACATATCGGAGAGGGTACAAAGATTGTCTTTGTGCCAGAATACGGAGGGACAGTATTGACTCATCGCTGTTCACTGCTTACCCTCTTTGACCACAGACCTACTTACTTTCATTCTGTCACGTCACTTTATGCTGAATGAATTTTAGAAAAATACACTAACGTTATGAGATCCTAAGACTGGCTATTGTTTTGTTTTTAATGATAGAGAAATAGAATAAAAAAAATTTTGGTCTAATTGTAATTAGGTATGTATTAAAATTGTTCACTAATGAAATGTAATAAAACCAACTTCATAAAAATTTGAGCTTACCAAGCATTTTAAGAATAAGCTAATAAATCTTACAAGCGTGTCTGAGTCTTACTTGGCCGACTGATTTATATAGTCAACAATTTATTGTTTGTTACTGTTAGAGCCGATCTATAAACTCTGCTTGTAAGACGATGTTTTTAGAAAATAAAATGGGGATTTGGTATCGGTTTATTTTTTTCAATAAAACACTTTTTTGTATGTCATGTTGAATACATAATTATTATTTAAGAAACAGTTTGAATAGCCGACAAACCAAGAGAAGATCCACCTGATATTAAGTGGTTACCGTAGTCCGTGGACATCAGTTACACCACGCGCAGCCGGCGAAGAAAAAAGGAATAGGAAAGAAAAAAATACTGGCTCTCAAGCTCCCAGCCCCAGCCAGAACGCGATCAGTCGTTTGGCGGCTGACTGGCGGAGAGCTTCAGCCCTACCACTAAGCGGGGCCCGGCTTCTGTCATCTCTTTAGTAACTATGATCTAGCGGCATGGGATTGGGATCGCCCCAATATAGCCTAAACAAATAAATAATACATAAATCTAATTATGTTTGACGTAAAGGAATGTCGTATAACGGGTTTGAACTGTTCCTATTCCCGTCGATTCATTCTAAGGCGCACATGCATGAATGAACACGTGCGCTCGCATAAACACATGTGTGCTAGTCCTAAATCGGCTCCTTTCAGAACCCCGATTAGATAACGCGGGGTGCGAAAGGCAATTAGTTATTCAGAACCATTATTCAAATATTGTTATATATACATCCAGTTATAGACAAAAATGTGTTTTTAATACTATACTATTGACTAAATACGTTATTATTTGAACCTAACTTGTGACTGTTGCAAAACGGCAGCAAGTTAATAATTAATGATACCCCAGCTCACATGAATAATAGATAAAGCAATGTCACTCAGTCACCCACCCTTTATTGGGCACTGGGCTCTGTGCCACAGAATATAATCTCAGTACTCATTATACCAACCTACAAGGTGGTGTAGTCATTTTCTTGTTCCTCTAGGAGTTCTTTGTAACTTCATAACTTCGTCCTCTATGAACCAACGCCAATAACATAGTTTTCACTGTTGACTCTGCTGTAGATCGTATTTTCACGTTTTTAACAGCGCAGTTTAAATACTCGTAGAAAAGCCACAGATAGAAAGAGGGTGGATGCTTTCGAGATGTGGCGCTGGCGTTGCCTACTGAGAATCCCTTGGATAGCTCACCGTACCAATGCGTCCGTTCTCAAGGAACTCGAACATTTCCCACGACCTTCCAGTATTTGCCTTCACAGAGTTATCTCGTATTTCAGACACATTGCAAGAAGACCGCTTGATAATGCGGAGGACCTCATGGTTGACAGGCAAAAATCAAACCTCGAGGCCGAAGTCACACCTAAAATCTAAAAATCTGGAGATAGAGATAGGCGATCCGAAGGGTCTCAACAGCGGAATCACGATCCTCAGTAATGAGGCACTACTGAAGAGAGAGAGAGATACTCGGAGAAAACCTGTAAAGTTGGATATATTTAATATTCTTAAAGGTGTAGTAAAAATACACACAATTATAACAATAAGTGTAACTATGACGCGTACCTGTACGGAAAAAAATCTTAGCATGTGTGCGCGTTGGTAGAACGCACGTGCGCGCATCGATTCATCTCCGCGGAGCAGTATCTATGAATTACGACGATCATAAAACTTGAGTCGCTCATTCTTAGACTCATAATATTATGATAACGCTAAATGAACGTCCAAATGAGACAGTCACTTCCTGTCTCGATTATAATTTGTAGAGCTTATGAAAATTGGGCCGTTTTTAGGATACCGTAATCAAAGCGTACACAAAAAACACGTCACATTAGGCAAAAATACTTTTTTGATATCGTATTTAATAAACATCAATAGGAAAATCTTTTTACTAGTAGAAAATCATTTAACGTTACATATCCAGTATCATTTTTGATGTCGGTATATTATTAAATGTAATTTCACAAAAATAACAGCTAAAATAACGCTATATAATAGGTATAACGCTACACACTCATATACATCCCCCGAACTCATCATCATAATTTTCTTAACCACATATACCTATTATGCGACCATGACGCTAGTAGGTACAAATTTTCACATATGTAAATAAAATCCGGTGTACCTAAGTACATCAGAAAAATGTACTAAAAACAATAAAAAAAATACTCACCCATATAACCTTCCTATTTTTGTCAGGTAAGAGACATTAAATCAGTGACTCATTAATATGAGTAATTTCTTTTAAGTCTTGTTCATCAAGCAGTTAATAAAAATATTTGTACGGACCCCTTGTTGCGCTGTGTTGACTGGTATTTCGTAAGTTTTATAGTCATATAGTTATTAAATTGAATAATGTGATGAATTGATGACTAATGGCACAATCGTAATAATTATTTAAATAGACCTACATACACTCGTAAGTCTGTGAAATATAGATAATAGTAATTGTCTGTCCGGTCGACACGCGATATTTGGGTAAGTACTACGTTATCGACTTAACACGTAGCAAATACACATTGTTGTTATAAGGTACAATCATTTTAATTTACATGTGTTTGATTAATTGTCAGTTAATCCTTCAAATTTCTGAAAGAAATAAAGATAGATAACGTCAATATTTTTTATATAAATAGAGGCAAACAAGCCACCTGAATTCTCTTAACGATGTGGTCAGTCGCTCGAGGACAGCATAGGCATATCACGTATGCGATGTCGCCGAAAAAGAAACAAGGAGGCTGCATTATTTCTTATTATCAGGATTTAGTTATCTACATTAGTAGACGTGTAATTATTTATAAAAAATTAAATATTTACCTATCGAAAAATCTCTTGCATTCACTGAAGTGCATTTAATTTATAGGGACCATTCTATAAAATTTACGACCTCATAGAAATATACATATTTTTTTCATTGGCTAGACCTACTCTACTTATAACATCCTGGGAAAGAGAGTGAACACACCTGCTCTGGACTTCCGATTGCTTATTTAGTTGACTTTGAAAGGGAGACTGGTTGAGTTGCAATGGCTTCGGTAACGATTATTCCTCGGAACACAATAGAAAACCAGTTTATGATTAATTCAACATAAATATGCAATAGTCCTGTGATCTGGTTTTCAGTCTCGATCGAATATTCTTTTGAATAATACTTGATTAATTTCATATCATAAATATTGAACATACGTAGCTATTAGCATATGCATAAAAATTGACATTATTCAATGAGGATTAATAAAATTGTCCTATGAGAAAGTATGTTATGCAGTAGACAGTTTATACATTAGTCTTATTTAAAAATGTCAGCATAAAAAATTGTTTAAAAAAGAACCGAAAAATTCAGTTGTAAAAATGCGTTTTGTTGAGAACGATTCGAGATGGCGCTTGCCAGTATCTCGGGTTTATAGGCGTCTATTATTGTAAGTTTCTTATCGTGTATTACCTATTATAATAAATCGTATAAAAACATAATTATTGACAAGAATTTATAATTACTGATATATTTCGAATCAATAAATATATTGATCAATGGTGTTCAGTTCAGCCGAGATCGCGTTGACCGCGTGACGCAACTGGCTCGTAATATTTACACAATGCATATCGTGAGTACCCGTATCATAGTGAACTGAGCACAATCCGGGATGATTTAAATTATTTATTATAAAGGAAATTCTGTACTACGATCTAGCTTTAGACATGACTAACTCTGGTTTATTTCGCCCAGCAGCCGCCATACATCTTTGGATATATATTTATTACATACTAGTGGATCCGTTTCGGAGAATCACGTTCAAAACTATAGACAAACAGATAAAGACTCTAAAAATCATTGCTTTGGGTTCTATTCCGTTAAAAAAGACCCCCAGTGAAAGTTTTTCTCATATGTACAAACAGATTTATTATTTGTATAGAAGATTGATTGGCATATTGTAGTTTAGGGAACCACTTCGGAAGATAAATTCTCTAAGTCTAAAGTTTACAAAATTACACATTACTGCTACAATATTAATTTATGTACAGTTCCTCTCTAAAAGTTTATAGGCGTGTAAAGTTTTACGGGAAGTTTAAAGAGATGATGTTACTGAGTAAACAATATTGTTGGGAGTTATTGACAGGTGTGGGTGGCCGATACACTACACCTTGGCCGCTATCCCTGTATGACAAAAAATACCTGTTTTCTCAGTAATAGCCTTGCGTCTTCGGTATAACCGTTCTATATCAGTATTAACAGTATCGGAATATAAACGTTCCTATGCAAATAAACTGAAGTCTACTCAGACAACCCCAGTATGATTCGGATTCCGGATGTAAGGACTTAAAATACAAATCGTATTTATCCAAAAGGCGAGGGCACATATAACACGTGCGGCTCCATACATAGCTGTTCAGGTAAAGGGGGAGCGTACAGCTGTTTCCACAAGAGTAACATTAAACCACGCGCGGTTTACTTTAATTTGTGCAACGCTTTATGTGTTGCGATTTATATTATTTTTTAAGAAAGTTACGAGTAGATTCTCCACATCTCGTTTGTACAATTACATATAAGCTACAAATTAAGTTACCTACTACCTACATACGGTGAAAATGTTTTTCAGCAATTTATCTGCCCATTTATTTAAAACATTGTTTATAAAAGGCAATGACTTACGTCGTTTTTTATATCCATGTAAAGATCGTTTCGGCTCGGTAAATTTCTTTGAAAGCGAACCTTACCTTTGATGCCGCAGCAACCTGTGAAGACTGTATTGTTGTAGGATTTGGTGCAGCTGCCAGTGCCATACTATACTTATACATAATCTACACGCGCCGTACCAATTCTTTACAAAAGAATCGATCTAATGCAATAGACCACTCGTACGAGGTAAATTGCAAATATACACCATTATTCACAATAATTATGTAAGAGGTTATTTTTATCATTTTTATCTTTTACAATTTGGTTTTTAAGTATCAACAATATTTTCAGATGTTATCCTCGATACCTAACATAAGATTTAGGTATACGATATGAATAACAAACAAGATACAAACAGAAGCGGATCATTTATAATTTGGAAATGTAGATCTGATGTTTGGATAGGTTTCCTCTTGTTAGCGTTAAGTTACGCAAGAACCGTAAGATAGCTGAACAAAGATTAGAGTAGGTAGTCGGAGCTAGGGCCCTGAACTCGCCAATATAATTGACAAGCGGCGCTGCGCACGCTTCATGTCATCGATCAATTTGACCACCTTACGGTTACAATAGATTACGAAATTCACATTTGAGTACAGATTAACCCTTACCGCTCCACTGATATGATATAGCCCGGTCCAGTCCGGTATTGTTCATGATGCAAATGTATTAGGTAAGTTTTAAGCTTTCAAATCACTGCTTAATCACGACACAAACGATCAGTTGGCATTCGTTGAAAATATATGATATAGGTATACAGGCTTAATCGCAAGCAGAAAACGATTTATAATAATTATCAAATTGAAATTATTTATTGACTACTCACATCTTGCGTCTTAACAATGTGTATGATGATAATGCTTTGATTCTATAAACCTTACGTGCGAGACTGCGAGCGTTCGTTTCAGAGTAGGCTAGTAAGTAGTAGAGCGATGTTAAAATTGTGACTGTTTCCGCAATTTTGTTCAGATTGCAAACAATAGAACAAGTGGCAGGGCGTTGTCGTTGGCGAGTCGTTTAATAATTTACAACGAGTCATTAACGTGGCGTGCGCCGCCGCCGCAGAACAGGTCTGGCGTGTGTCAATGTTCATTCGGCAGCGGGACACCTAGATTGCTATTGTTTTCATGTGTACCAAGTATACAATGTCACTTATATGTAGGACAACATTTTCTCCAATTCATAAATATGACGGTAGGTATTATTTTAGTGGATATTTATAACAACTCTACGATAAAGAATACGTCTTTATTTTGTTATTTATTTTGTATAGATACTAATAAAATTAATGCTGCTAATGGATGCAGTAACACCGAAGGTACTTATCACCGAAGTGGCTAAGAAGCTAGCGGGGGAAACGTTTACTACTCCGACTCTACGATCGAAATACGTAAGAAATAATTCACATCCATTTGTAGAAGGAGGGTTAGCAGGTAACTGCACAAATAATAATCCTAGCACCGCCAAGATGAAACTGATGATCTCCTATAGGAGGTCCTTGATACCACATCCTCGACCATTACTCAGCATGAAGCATCAATTTTGCTAGAGTCGAAGGTTGGCTTGGACGGTACACTTAAGGATGGATAGATCTCTTTATACCAAGCCATAACAAAATCTGATAGTGGCGCTGTAGTTATCATGAAATAGGGCGAGTATTTAAATCCATATTAGAATGTTTGCGAGGCCTGCTTGTTTTAATAAAAAGGAACAAGGTGAATTACAAATAATTATGTATCATAAATAGGTAATTTCGTAATTTCGTAATAACCTATTTATGATAGAATAGGTAATTTCGAAGCAAGTAATGTCTCTAAAATAAACGAAAAGGTGACAGTAAGATACGCAATAAGGTGACAGTTCTTGATCATGTTTCATATAAGTAGTCTGGTGTCATTCATTAGAATTAGCACACAGTTAAAGCAAATGTCTGGTTGGTGCGACGTGGACGGCAGAACAATCGGCAGCCGGCGCCCGCGCGATTTGATCTGCAATTTTGGACCTGTTCAAGTCATAAGCGATAACGATCATAGAAAATTAAGTATAAATATAGTTTTCTTCTTTAGGTATAAATTGAATAAAGTTCTATCGTACTAAGTACGCTTTAGTATCTCATCGCTACTTAATAATGGAATATGGCAGAGCACATAACTCATCTCTCCTCAGTTATTTTGTCTGTCTCTGTTTAATTAAGAAGGTACTTTAGCCCGCCTTCATGGCCCATTTTAAAAGAAAAAGTCAATTTTTAGACCCAATACAAATTAATTTCTCCTTTAGCAATGTATGAACATTGGTAAAATCTGACGATCCTCAACGAATATTTTAAAGCAGACAAAAGAAGAAAATAAAGAATAGACGACAAGAAGTGAGAAGAGGCGATTTGAGGGGCTTAAAATATCCTCATACCTACTAATAATATTTTGGTAGTTCTCTAACTACTTAATAAAAGAACTAATTACATACTTAACTTACATCATGTTTCTTTAATGCCATGTATAAATCCACTTAGTATGTAGGTATATGTCCACAAACCAATTACTGATGTTTGAATTCGTTTGCATATTGTTTTGCACCAAATGACCAGTGCCAGTAAGTATTGGTTACAGTCATTCTATACACGCAATAGTTTCATGTTCTTCCTACATCGTTATTTCTCGTTACTGACAGCAGAAATAACTAAGTGAAGATATCTCGTTACTGTAATTTATAGTAAATGGAACTTCCGTCTCCCTTTTTTGCTAATTATGTGGTTCAAAATCTACACTCGATTAGAAATAAGTTCACTAACGAGGAATGACAAT
Source organism: Ochlodes sylvanus (assembly GCA_905404295.2). Lineage (NCBI taxonomy): Eukaryota > Metazoa > Arthropoda > Insecta > Lepidoptera > Hesperiidae > Ochlodes > Ochlodes sylvanus. Next base: position 8,835,427 of record FR990125.1, on the reverse strand, counting down.
ACAATCGAGCTGTCCTGCGCCAGTCGTACGGATACCTGCTTTATACAAACTTGATATATTTTGTATACAGAGGTGCAGCAGGTAACAAGTGCAAGAATATTGAGTCATAGCAAGTGCAATATCCAATTAGGTCGAGGAATTACTAAGCCTACGTGTACGGTGGGGATTGTACAACTCGGAGCTTTAATCGGTTGCAATTACTCACACATTACGCGATTAAAAGTTATATAAAAGAAATCAATAAACTGGTCCTCTCTGATGATAATAATTTACCTTTGCCTCTACGTAGGCGTTAACTATTTTTGCTTGACGGCAACAGCTATTAAGAATGCAAATGGGAACATCCATTCGGAGATGCAACAGATGCAATTCCGATGTAAGCTTATTTGTCCGTGAACGTTAATTGCATGACGTTTGTTGTGGATATTGAGTCGGGTATCGACAGATAGTGGCTGTAAACACGTCGTCTGTATCGCAACAATCTATTTATAATCACCGGGCGGCGGGACCACTGTGTGTTAAATGTCTGATATTTACGATTACGCGCTGGAGACACCGGCTCTAGTGATTGGCCTCCGTGTCTCGATTGCAACGAATTTATATGATTAATCACAACTTAATTTTACCACCGCATAGAGTTGTTTTGTGATCAAGTTACCATTACCCCGTGTGGTTAGGTTGGGTAGTGAAGGTATTTAATTATGATTTAAATCTATAATTATATTTATGGTGAGTGTCGTAATGTAAGGTATTAAGAATTAATAAAGGTACATATATTATGAATTTTGGTTTTACGGTAGGAAAGCGACTAGAAGATTAGAAGCGTCATTAACTGATAGTTATAATGAATATTATCTTTATTATAACATCTTTATTTATTTTTATTTGAGTTGTCTGTCTTTTTAAATCCTATTACTTGAAGATATGACACACAAGAAAGATATAAAATTTAAGTTGTACTCGTTGATGTCTTTTGCTCAACCGAACATAAGTTTCTGTTACTGTAAAAGCGCGCAGGTGTCTAAATGAAAATATATTGGAGTGATGAAACTTAAAGTTATCGATATGATAAAAGGTAAAGCACTAATCTCGGAACGATTAGCGCACCCGTGTCGCAGGCGGCGCGCGCGCACGTGCGCGGCCAGACGGTGAGTAAGCTCCTAGTACTGGTCCGCGCAGATAACTTGCTTTATCTAAACCTCAATTTTGTAACATCGAAAGCTTTATTCAGGGTTCAATGTAAAAGGTTCATACGTAGAGCTTTTATTGGATAAATGTCATTTTAAAGTAAACATGATGACTGCGAAGATGTGAAACTTTAGACTAAGTAGTTTTGTTGTCATGTTACTTCAGTAAGTTAATAATATAATTTGTGTATTAAAAAAAAGTTTGAACACCATTGCCAATATGATAATATTGTAGCTATAGCTATTGTATTAAACTTTGATAGGTAATTTTACGGTTGGTCAACGATTTTTGATACATTTGCAGATCCAGAGACAAAGTTCTCTGGATCTACAAATTGAGCATTTGTCTTAGTAGTTTGCATAAGGGCTTTAGCCCTTGCTTGGTGGTAGGGCTAAAGCTACTCACTCACTCTCTTGCTTGAGTCGGGCGCCTAATGACTTGTCGTGTTCCGGCGGAGAGCTCGAGAGTCAGTATTTTCTTCCCTTCCTCTTACTTCTTTCTTGACTGGCAACGTATCGGTTACACCTTTAGCGTTGGTGATCCACGAGGACAACCGAATTGCATTGCGCATGAATAGCACCTCAATTCCGGGGTACCGTGCTTACCTAATAGTACCTAAAGGTGATGGGATTCTGGGTTTTGATTTTCACGATCCTTTTTGCCATGTACATGCTAATTGTGGAATGAACATTCTTCTTCAAAAAAGGTGCAAAAAGAGTTCACCTTCAAGGCCGGCGTTGCACTGTCGACTCCCCGGTGTTGCTCGTGTCCATAGGCGACAATGACCACTTACCATACGATGGCTCACCTACTCGTTTGTTGGGTATTCATCTACAATAAGTAGATTCTCACTCAGAAGAACACTTGGAACTGTTTGAACTTATGCCGTCAGCTCTAAATGAGCGTGTCAGTAAGTAACGTGTGAATCATGTTATGTTATTCCCACATGTTCCTTAAATAAAAGACCTTTTATAAGGAACAATATTAGGTACTTAAATGAAAAGGTATCTCTGAAATACTTCCTTAGAGAACTAACTAGGTATTACTTGTACACTGGTAAAAGTAGGCAATATGTGTGTTTCATTTGTCTCAAGTGAATATGCTTTACAATTGAAGAATGTTTACAAAATTTGTTATAACATTTCCCATTAAAAGATTAAGTACTTAGTTAAAATTTTACTTATTTATCTTATACTTATTGTCTGGTAGAATTTCAACGAAACATGTCAGATGTTTCAGACAAGATGTAACTCACACGCACTCACAAAAAAATTTAATTGAATTTATCCGCCGGTTTTATACGACTTGGATAGATGAGTAGTGCGATACCTGCGCGCATTAGCAACGCTCATCGCATCACTGTTTCCGACCACCCCTTCGCTCCCGGTGCGTAGCCGTTACAATTAATTTTCATTAAACAAAACCATTTATTACCACTAATGACTTTAAAATGATTCTCAGTTATTTGATTATATTTATAACAAACCTTAAGCTAGGAATTAATACATCACCGATGAAGAAACTATTCTCACAAAAACATAAGTGACTCTAAGACATTATAAACAGCTTAGCGATCGCTCTTTTACGAAATTATTGCGATTTCATATCATTGTAATGCTTTTGTTGTATGTTATAATTTTGTTTCCCATACAATAAAAGACAATAAAAATCAAATTATAGGTTTCACACTGTACTTACTTACAGGGAAAGTGTAACGGTGAAAGTTTAACCCGCTATTAAATGTAGCCCTTTAAATGGGAACAATTGAAATTTGAATATTACACATTAAATAAACATGTTCTCACAAACCCTCCACTTGTGGATACCGTTGATGTTAATCGGTTTATTTCAAGTTCACAGGAGAGGGTAATTACAGATCAATAGTACCCGTACGTACTGAGAACTGAAGCTGGCTTATTCAAACTGAGCAACAATTTACTCCCATATCAATTACCGAGAGAGTATTGTTGTGTATTTTGTATTTTTCTAACTACCTTATTATTTTGCTTTTATATGATTACAATTCAAAAATAATACGAGGCTGCAAACATATTAGGTATGACATTTTTTTCATGTCTATAGAATTTCTGTAGTTAATATGAAGTTTTCTAAATTTTTTTAAAATAAGTATCTGATGTTCAATGACCCACGAGAGTATGACATCATTTTTTATATAGCCTAAAGGGCTGACAAATAAGCAGTCGAGCCACCTGCTGGTAAGTGGTCATCGTCGCCTATGGACACGAGCAACATCAGGGAGTCGCCAGTGCAACGCCGGCCCTGAAGGAGAACTCTTTTTGCACCTTTTTTGAAGAAGAATGGTCAGTCCACAATTTGCATGTACGTGGCAAAAAGGAAGCTGAAAATCAAAACTCAGAATCCCATCACCTTTAGGTACTATGGGTAGGCGCGGTACCCTGGAATTGAGGCGCTATTCATGCACAATGCAATTCGGTTGTTCTCGTGAAAATGGTTTAAAGTTGATTCTAGAAGGGTTGAGCTAGTCCGGCAGGGAAAACAATCTCACCACCATACAAGTGCCATGAGGAATAAAAAACTACTATGTTTCAGAGCTTTATGTTTCTACGAAGAAATTTTACACATTATCCTTTAGGTAATGGATAATTGTAAGTGATTCCTCAAATGCGGCCGGTAAAGGTGCGGCGAGCGCGGCGCCATCTCGCGATAAAGCTCGCGCCGCTCACTAAGTGAGTCCCGATACCGCTGACGAGTCAATCGCCAACTCGCCCACGCCTTCTTAAGCCTTCGTAAGAGCCCTAGCATGTGCTATCAGGCTAATTTGTTTCGTAGTATTACTACATCAAAGTGCTCTTACGTATAAACATACATAGAAAAAAAAACAGTTTCACTGCTGTTTGTTTTTTTCAGCCTTCCTGAAATCTGGAACGCTTTCAATATTTCCAAGATCTGAAATTTACAGCTAAGTAATAATAGACTTTTTTTCTGGTTTAAGATGTTTTACTTGGAGTTTCGGGTATGACCCTAAATTATAATAATACTTTTTTATGAAATTGATGTGTCCAACAACCCTTCCGCTGCCGTCCATAACAACTAATTCAGTATTACTACACTTGAGGACTAAGATGGTCGCCTCTAAAAAAGTATTACCGGTAGTGTGGGTAACTACAAAGACACATTAGTCAAAATGCTTACTTGATGGTTGCTATTTAGTATCCATTGAGGAGCTTTTTCATTAAACGTTTATTACATGAATACGACTTTTAGGGCTAATTGTTGGGACACGGAGCTATTCATTAATTGCTATTAAAGAAGGATAGTTTATTTGTTACATTAATCAAAGAATGTAAAGCTATTAAAAGTGGCTAGACACTTCTCGTAATGCATCCAAGTGCACACCGCAAACCGGTTTTAATAATGAAGCACCTCGTGTGATATTCTTATACTTCTGTTTTATGCACATAAAAGAGAAATCCAAGCGCGATTACACGTTAAATGCGTTTATGGGAGAGGTAAAGGAGCCGCCCAGGCCGGCGTAGGAGCCCTAATGTAGTGTCTATGTAGCGCAGCTCGCGGCTATCTGCAACTTACTGCCTCGCTAGTCGTGCTCGCCGCTTCGCCACTTATGTTGTGCTGAATCACAATCGATAGGTTATTAATGATGATCAAAATTAACATTCCTAACGATCATCTGCTTTTAATATGACACGTATATATTTCGAAGCTTCTATACTAAACACTGAATTATTATGACAATGATAATAAATAAAAGATTTTTAAACTGTTGTTTGCTATTTACTTAAATTAAGTAAACGCATTCTTACAATACCACCTGATCTGATAATAGTTGGCTGTGTAGTAGCAGCTACTGTGATGGTATTGTGATGTGTATAATAATTGTGATGATATGTATATCGTAAGTATGCATGTAACTATGGATGTATTATACCTATATTTCAATAGGACTACGACCGTATTCTTAAAGCCACACGCTCACGAAGCTTTTCAGTTGCACGATTACGTTAAGCAACATCCTTAGTAAAATAAAAATACTTTTTAATAAACGACTGTTTCACAACTCTACGACACATTAAAGTTGAAGCAAGCAAAGTATACGAATTGACTCGCGTTCAGTCATTGAGAGGCGGCGGTAACGCGGCGTGTGGCAATAACCACCGAACAGGGTACAATTATCCCGTCTTAGGTCCAAGATCAATCAAACACTATCACGTTATGTGGGTCATTAATTACTGTAAACAGTAATTACTTTAATTATTCTTGACAGTCTTTGTGTAAAGTCGTGAAACCGTTGCACGCCTCCGAAGGTCGACGTGGATTGTGTTGTATTAGACGAGCATTATTAGAGAGGTGATATTTAGCTACCTACAAAAGGATGTTAAAATAACGATATTGTTACCATGATATGACACGACGGACAAATGTTTTGCAAATTTTGTAACTTATATTCGTTAATAGAAAATATTAATAGTAGTTATTTGGTGTCATTAAAACGTTTTAAAGTAAGTATAATATAAGTAATTCAATAGTAGCAATTAAGTTTTAAAACAGGAATCCAGACATGTTATTAATTCACGATATACTCGTAGGTACGCTTCGGGTTGCATTATTTATTACAAACTTTCACATTTATAATATTAATAGGATATAAGAGGATATTGTTAAAATGCTCATAAAGTGAAGTATTGCACGTCACCAAGTTTATATTTCATCAAATATGTATGTATAAATACATATTACATTAAAAAAAATCTGTTTCCTAACAGACCTAGAAACATATTTAAATGCCTATGATTTAAAGATTAATATTTTCAGTGAAGGTGTTTAGGATTACGTATTGCAATACTAAAGATAGTGTAAAGCCGTCCCACGAAGTAAAGGTACGTTTTCCTCTGGCCACAGTATAGTTCAGACAATACGTTATAACTCACGAACTATGTATTATTATTACATATTTATTCTCGTATTAAATAATTATAGTGGCAAAAATAACAAAAATCATTCTCTTTGAGGGAGTGTGAGTGAAGAATACGAAGAAATATTACTCATTCTGCAGCTGTCTTCGAAGATCTTGCTGTAGATTTATTTTTGTTATTTGTAATTAGAAATTTAACGTTTCAGTAACATTTAATATTACATATCTAGTTCTGGAAATTGTTTTACTGGAAGTATAAGTACATTTTATTGTACAAGATTCATTGCCGTATGAATGTTGATTTTGCAAAAATTACATATACGAGTATACATACGTAAGTGAAAATAAGGTAAAGTTCAAGGAGTGTAAATAAGTGTACCTACATAATTTGGTGCTAAAATGTTTTATCAAGTAGTTACCATAGTAATCATTAGACTGTGTAGCCGCGGTGCGCCTGCGCAGCGCTAGCTGTCAAAGGCAACCCCGTCAGGTGATCTCTGGGTCCGTGACTCAACAGTTACACTAACGAACCGGTGCGGCGCGTGCTTCATTGTGTCCTATTATCTATCATTATCTTGCTCGCCTGCAATGTACACCTATTCTATAACCCGCCGTCTGTTTGGCAATATCGAAATTAAAACAATTAGCTTTAACGCAAATGCTTACGGCGACTTAGTGTATTGACCGTTGCGTAACATCGGTGGCTTTGTTGTAACTTTAACTATAGATTCGTATCTGAACTTTGGCTGTGCCTTATTGACCTTATATCCTTGTTCTAATAAAATAGATTACAATAAAGCAGGTACAATAGTTATTACCTTGGCACATTCTAGATCTGTCACAGTCAAATATGTAGTTCCAAGATTTTGCGCAATCCACATTGTTTTCCATTTACTTATTTTTTTTGCAATACTTCAAAAGTCTGCTGTATTATTTTATTTTGTATACTTATTGTACATTATCTGCTGCTTATTCGCCTTACTTACTTTGTACTCCCATGCTACCTAATACCTGCGTATAAGTATTTAATAAATCAATACTAGCGAGAAGTTTTACACTTTTATCATTTCTATGTAATCTTAAAATTTCATAGCAAGCATTAAAATAAATGAAAGATTAATTAAGAGTAATTTTTTAAACCTATATGCAAACGTCGCGATCTATTGTACGTGGCATTCGTTCAGTACCTACTTAGGTATAGGTGTAAAGGTTAGTGTTTTGTGCAATACATAGGTACTTAGAAATAGAACTTTCCTAATCTTTACACAAACCTGTCACTGTCCTAAAGAATATTAAAGACAAACTTATACATAAAACAAAACAAATTAAATCTACACTAATGTCAACTTGTATTGATAACTTGATAAATTACACAATCCTAATACATGTCTTGAAATTATATTTTTATGATCATGAAATACATAACAGGTGAGTATAAATCACCGCCGATAACTATACTAGTTGCAGCCTTAACCGTTTACGGTCTGTGATTAATACCATTAGGTTCACTCACGATGCTTATCGGCAGTTATTATGTTTCATTAGCCTTGTAAACTATTTGAACCGTCAAAACGATCCATCAAGGTGTTAAGTAGAACTATTTTCGGGTCTGAGGTTTGTAGAAGGTGTATTGGAGTCCACCACCTGCCAACGATAAACGTTATCCAATAACATATGAGGTGTGGAGTGTAGATCACTCACCTCATCGCTTCATTATATCGACAGCATTGTTCCTCGTGGCTTTCGAGTTGGGCGGTAAAAAACTAACCAGTTTAGTTTTTTAAGCAAGTAAAAAATATTTTTTTTTGTCTTCGACACTGTGTATGTGTTCTGTTAAACAATCTTTTCCATAGACGAGTTGGCAAATAGTATAGTATATAGTATCATTGTTTAATAATTTTGTATGATACAACATTTCTTGGAGTACGTAGTGATCACTCATATTTTACTTAATGCTCTACAGTCTATACTGTAGAGTCTACAGTTTATCCTGCTATGTCTTATATAGTCAGATTCTATTTTACTTTTAATTAAAGCAGTTTAAATACCTACTAAATATTATAATGAAAGTAAGAAATTGTGATATTTAATATTTTGTTCTATTTTATAATAGCAGTTATAGAGAAACAGTCGGTCATCAAAAGTTAAAGTTCTGTATTTAAATTTTTTGGTTATTTTATTTATACTTTTGACGCTTTCCGTGCCATCAAAATCCGAATCCGAATCCGACCTCAAACATATTTATGACACAATCGAAGTTGATTTTAACAAAAAAGTACACTCATTTATAGATTTATATTTAACGCTTTAGCAATGATTGTTTGATAAGAGGCCAGATAATATTAAATAACCATTAATCAATTTATAAAACAATGGGTGTAATTAATCCAGTCCAAGACATGTGCAGATATTGGTCGATTGCGGGCGGCCGCGTGGTGCGATGTCGCGATGGCGCCCAGAAGTAGTGCGCCACTGGTCGGCGGCTGCGTGACCGGCCGGTGACGCGTGCCGTCAACTCGCTATGACATTTGAAAGCGTTACTGCGCGAATTATTGGTCCAGTATTAATCTGGACTCTCGACCTCCATCCGAGTAAACGATGATCCGAAAACGTTAGTCACGACCGGGAGATTAATAATTTGTTTTTATGCGTCGTCGCTGCGATTACCGAGACGGACCGGACGCTACATTTTCACAACGCCCAAAGTGCAAAGAAGGAGGCTAAGTTCGGAATCACGACGTTGCTGCTCAACTTTCGACTGCGGCCGTCGATTAAGAATCACTTGCGACAACACCGGATTGATCGATGTGGCCCTTGGCATTTGTGCGATATAACTGTAAACTATCGATGACACAGATAGTTAGTGAGCTGTTGAATTGACATGTATTTATAAATGATAAAATCGTAAAAACATTGATTAAGGTTGTTGCGAAAGTGTCACATGCTTGCATTCCTTACGTTGACTCGAAAATGTAATACGGGGACCGTCGCGTCGCGTCGTTCGCGGACTTCCATTATCCAGATGCTTCTCGTAACGAGCGACGTGGATGAAATTTTTTACCGAGTAAACAACCGTAAAACGAGTAGCCTTCTCCTAACTAAAAGTAGGAACGGGTTAAATCGGCCGCACGTGGGTAGCTGCGGATAACCGCCGCGGTCGGCGGCACGTCAAAGCAAACACTCGTTTAGGCCAATTGTGCGTGCGAGCGCGCGCACAACTACAACATGTAATTATACGGTTATAGGGCGCACCCCCGCGCTCAGCGCCCCGTCACGGACCGGCATCGCGTAAAAAACGACCATCTGGTGGAACCATAATCGGGATAACGCCTGCTGGGTCAGTAATTGACCGCCGACATAGTGTTCTCTAAATTAAACTTTTTTTATTTACGATATTAGAAATGGGTCAATAACCAATTTAACTGTTTACGCAGATAATTTTTTAATAAAACAAAATGGCAAAATGATTTTCTGGTTATTGATATACTTGCTGATTTAAATTAATTACTGTTGTTGACAGTAGAAATCTTGATGGTAATGGGTTTTGCGAAAGACTTTGATTATGTTATATTCTTCTTTATATTCATAGCTGAAAAACTTAGATAAATGATTATAGTGGCTCATGGATATCCATAACGTAAAGACATTACAGACGCTTGAACTATTATGAATAAGAGAATTACTGGTTTTATGATAATGCAGCACAGACAAGTTAAAAGCGTTTAGTGAAAAGTGAATCTTCTATATCGCCGTACCTACTAGCGAAAAATGTTATAAGTGGGTAAACACAAAAAATTCATCACTGAAGTTCGTAATACGTTTTCAATTAAATAGGAAATTGTATACTGTGTTCTTATTTTAAAACATCACGGCTGAAGAATTCACCACAGCAACAACACAGTTCAGTACGGAGGACTGGGACTGGGAGGACTGTACTGGGAGGTGGGGGTAAAGTTGAAATCGTAGTTGAAGGTGAGAGTGAGGATGAAGGTGACGGAGAAGGTGAGTGTGAGTTGAATGAAGAGGTGAGGGTCAAGGAAGGTAAAGCTCAAGTTGAAGTTTAAGTCAGGTCGGGCCGGGGAATAAAAAAAACGAATATTTTACTTAGATATTAATACTCATTTATAAATAGTAATTTAGTAGGTATTGCAATTTCTATACCTCTGGGCAATATTATTTCTTAAATATCCTCCTTTAATCTTTTAAGCTTGTTCACTGATTACTTAATTATAAAAAACTGCCTTTTAAACTAGGAGATATAAAACAAAAATATAATGAAATGTATCTATAATATTTAAAAAATCCTTAAACCAATAGTTATTATTGAAAATCAATAAAACCATAACCTTTAATTAGTAAAAACTCTACGAATACTCTATGTTCATTCGAAATAACCTATTATAACACAAGGTTGAATGGCGACAAAAAACAATGGTGGCTGGGTGTTATATTAAAATTATTAATAGCGTTATTTAAATCAATTTCCGCCACAAGGGTTAACCCTTTTTGTCAGGGCGTTACAAGCATTTATTTTAAAATGGTGTATAATCGCCTCCTGCTATCTTTTGATACACCGAATTAGTAGTGATTTACAATGAAATTATGTTTCTTGTTTCTTTCAGCCTACTTTTATTTAGTTTCCCATAAAATATTACCTATCTTTAATTTTAGTCCTTATTTATGGCAAACAAGTCTAACCTTGTTTTTGCGTTGTCATGCTTTTGTTAATTACTCTGTGAAGTTCCAAATCCTGTAGGATTGTTTTCAATTGTTGCAACGAGCGTCGTCGTCATTGATGCAGCAGATGTTGTCGTGTGAACGGCGAGTCACTTGCCATCACGTTTAAGGAAATGCACTCATAAAGTAATTTAAATCAGGTGGTTGCGTGGTTTGTTGGCACCACGTGCTGGAACAACAATAGTATTGCTAGCTTTCGTTCTATTGTTCCGGTTGGCAGTAAAGTATCGACGGCGAGCGAGCCGCCTGCGCGCAGGTGGCGCGCAGATCCTTGTTCTGAATGAAGCACGATTGTACTCAAAACTACAGTTATTATTAAGCTTCAGCCATCTAATAATTGTATGACTGTGGGAAATACTAGTGCAGAATTTTAAAAGGAGTCTCGGAGAGCTTTAAACGCGACTGCGTGCAGAACGATTGTGAACTCGAAATGCCGTTTACGACCCACATTGGTTAGTGTCGTGTTGCTGGTTTCATATCACTAAGCTTGATTGTTATGGCGGCCGACGAGAATGCATTAGAGGAATTAAAAAATTGGGGCTTACATCAACGTTGGTGGGCGCCACAGTGACGTGCTACAACGGATTATTAGGAGGGACTATTTATAATGTGGGGCTCGCAGACGCGGATTGCGGACGATGGAATCTGCTCCTTTGTCATTGGAGCAACCTGTTCCGTCGGGTTCGAACTCACGGCGAGCACAATGTAAAATAACGGGCCACCTGATTAACCGCCATTCCGCCCGGCTATGCAGATATCTACCGCCGCGCCGCGCCGATCACTGATCATATTAATTTCAAATGATAGATTGCTTTTATATTGTTAATACCTTATTATGATACAGATAACGACATCAAGGTCAGTGAACTTTCTACCGTATTGAATGGGTTCCGGATATAAATACCGGCGATAATGCCGTGATCTTGTATTGTGAGTGTAGGAAGTAGGTTTCAAAATATTTCTCTTATTACAAGCATAGGAGTTGAGCTATGGTTATCTTGTTAAATGCATTCGTTCAAAAAGCCTTACGTTAATATGTATACTTACGAAACTTGGCTGAGCTTTACTATTGGTTTGTATTTTTATGGAGAGATACTATAGTAGGCGTGTTTAATCAAAAAACATTGACCAATAATAAAAAAAACGGTTGTCTGTAAAGTCGGTTTACGGACGATAGTTTTACGTGATAAAGAAACATTGATGAAAACACGTCGCGTATTTAACATTTGTTATAAATAATGGCTTCCGTCGAATTCGGCGGGGGTTATTGTAAAAGTTCTCTAAGAAGCTCGCGTGGCGGCCTTCCAGTAGCAGAACTATTCTAACCGCTAGCTCTGACGTCACGCTCTGACGTCAGCGGAACGAGAAACTTTTTCGTGCCCGCTGCCCATAAATTTTTAAGATGTTATCACGTCAAAAAAATGTGCGCCTTCAAGTGCACATAGGTACGTACAAAGTGTAACTTCTTTAGGATTTTTCGTCTATTGTATAAGTTAAAAACTTTATGAAATGTTTTAACTTTGACTTTGACTCCGACTGCGTCCCGACCAGACCTGACTTAAACTTCAACTTTACTTTCACCCCCACCCTCATCGTCAGCTTCACCTTCACCCTCGCATACACCTTCATCCTAACCCTAATCTTCACACGTCACTTTTACCTTCAACTATAAATTCATCTTTACTTTCAACACCCAGCTCCACCTCACTTCGCATCTCTGTACTGTAATTTGATGTTGGTGTGGTAAATTCTTTAGCTGTGATGTTTTAAAATAAGAAAACACAGTACACAACTTGAGAAAACGTGTTAGGTACTTTCGAGAAGAATTTTTTTGTTTTCCCTCGACGAAATTTTTCGCCAGTACTTCGATAATAGTAGTTTCGCTTCAAAAATAATACATAATAAATGAACCATAATAGAGCTTAGTATATTTACAAAAATGCATAGAATATTCTTTAAGATTTTGTATATCGTAAATAAAATGTATCGTAATACAATATATTGTTTTCATCTCTTTTAAGTGTAGATATACATTTATTTATATAAGTCTTCATCATTGCTCGGTCGTTGGCTACAAACCTAAAGTTTAGCAAAATGAAAAAGTTTAGAAGACATTCAATATCTTTGTCAAACTATATAATAATCTATTGGTGTCGTAATTGTAATAGTCTGTTATTGTTATCATTTAGGTCAAATTAAGGTTATAAAAAAAAGGCGTTCGTTACATGTTTATAGTTCAGTTCATACACGTGACTATGATCAATTTGTGCAAATAAATTATGTTTTCCTTAAAATAAATATAAACTATGTATAAAGAAATACATTTGAATAAAGCCGTGACGTGAAGTTTATTTTCTTTGAAGTGTTTGTGTTTTTATTGCCTCTTTTTACTGTGACCGCGTAGCAGGTGTAACTACTCGGCGTTCACACGGTTATGTGAGTAATCTTTGAAAGCTCGTAAAAATTAAATGTTTGTTTTTTCGTTGGCTTTACTGGTTAAGTACGCAAACACGGAAGTACATAGATGATAATTATAATTATGTGCCTAAAAAATTAGCATGTGTAAGTATTTCGTGCATTATTACATTAATTATTTCAAATTTTGGCGCCGAGGGTAGCTTAGGTAGGTATCTATTATTTACGCATTGTGAAAAGTTTATTGTAATAAACATATTTAGGAAATAAAATTAAATACACTTTGCACAATAATTTATTTTTCTCATAATATACGAGTATTCATTATTCAGTTGTTTTTTGCAAATAAAATTTGCATATTTAAGAGACAAGAAAAAGCAGGGGCAAAAATTTAAATAAGTCTTTTCAACTAATTTAAATCAGGTTTTTTCTTCCTTGTTACATGTGACATAAGAGGTGTAGCTACTCCACTTTCTATTTATAGTGTAAATGTGTTGGTATAAAAACGGGACACCTTTTGCAACATCCGCTGTCAGTTCTCACGAGACAGGTAGCTGCTTCCGTTCGCCTCTTTTATTTCGGCCGGAATCGGGATAATATTATTTTGTTATGCTCAGTAACTCGATCAGGTATCAATATGTTTTTTAGGTACTGATTAGTTTTTATACCTATTTAAATAAATAAATATAGATTTTTCATTTGTCATTTTCTTGCTTTGTGATCCTCGGGGATAATATAAATTACCATCCATCTAATTATAAACAAATTTGCATTCAGGTTAAATACAAATTATATAATATACATAATCTAAGCATTTTGATATTTTTAACATAAAATAAGTTAATGCTTGACAACAATCCCACCTGATTCCAAGTCACCTCATTTTTTATAAGTTTACAATCGTCAGGAAGTAAGGTTAAATACCTACTGGTAAGATATGCTTAGTTTGCATAAGATTAATTATTTATTGATTTAATTGCACAATATTCACTTTTTTATTATTGTTGTGATATATGTATAATGGTAACTTACTTCCCCAACTTATAAATAGAAATAATTTATGTTCGATTATTTGGTGTATTAAATTAATAATGGAGATTAAAATATACAATACAGTGACAGAATATTTGTAATAAGTATTACACTCGCTAATTCCAGCGACAAGTTGAATTCACAGACGGATGAAAGGCATCCGGGATCGACTGAACTTGGCCCCACGTTGCACTAATCCTGTCATGGAATGGCATCAGATCTACAGATTTTTTAAATAGGTACATAATATTATATTTAATATTTATGCCAATATCTTACAACCAAATTGTAAATTGACATGCTTATGACTGAAAAATAATTGGGATTTCTTGTTAAACTAAAATTGAGTAGCTTGCTGAATGTGTTTTATTTAGTAAGTGTTTTAGTGTACCTTAATTACACATTTAGGAGTTTAACAACCAATACAAACCATTCGGTGTGTACTTACACAATATCGGTCGCAGTGGCACCGGCGCGGCGTACAACCCTCCATCCTTGTTCAGTGATCTATTGTTTGCCGAGAGAAATGAAACGAGAAAAAATCTCGTTCCCAAAGCTATCGTGAGAAATCATGAAATGTGCTCCGCATTCATTAACCGACGCTCCGGTAGGAATCAATAAGTATCATATTACGCTCTGGTAGCCATCAACCGCCTTTCATTGACGATTAAGGCAGGTTCAGGCCTAAGTTAAGAATTACAATCGATATTCAATTTGTAATTAAATAAGGAAGTCCCTGTCTACAAGTTACATATAAGTAAAATAATAATAATATGTTTTTTCCGACATTCTATTTGAGAAATCGATTGATATTAAGTAAATGGAATCCTCATCAGAGTCTCACGAGGAAAAAATTGAATAAATTAAGGTGATACTTGGCATACGTATATTTCGCACCCTTAGTAATAAGGTTGTGAAATGTATACGAATATGTGACGTATAAATATACGTGAGCTCCCAAAATAATACTTTTTGAATTAGGCCATTACTACTAAGGGTACATACACTACTACAAGTACAAGGGTACATATTATATTACTAAGAATGCGATTTGATTTGTAACTTTTAATTTTTAAGATTAAATAAATTTTATCCCGTACGATAAATGAATGTGTTCCACAAAAAATAAGCGATACCAATTAGTATGGAGTATCTGTCAAAAAGTTAGTAGTCAATGTATTGAGTGCTTTGTACAACAATTGTAATAAATTAAATTAAATTAATTTAATAACATAAATTGATTCCTATAACGTTAAATGGGTTGATCTTGAGATTTATTCAAAGCCTGATAAAAGTGAATAGCAATTATTTCAGATGCAATTCCTAAGGCTTTCCCGAAACTAAACAAGGGCGCGTTTTTTGAAACTCCTATATCGACGTACCCATCACTATCACGACTGGAGAATATACCACAGCAACAACAGTGTACAAAACTGCAGGGTAGGATATGGTACTGCGGTACGGTTATTAGGGTATTTTGATTATAAAGTTAAAGTCAAAGTCAAAGGTAGCTTTAAATTAATACGAAAAATGATATACCTACCTAGATTCACTTTGTACGTGTGTGCATCAGTATTCGCACACTTGTTTATAATATGAATCGCCTGCTTATTTGGAGATTAATTATAATAAAACTAATTAATTATAATAAAATTAATCTCCAAATAAGCAGGCGAGAGTGTTACCTTGTGGACCTCCAAGAGCAGGAGCCATTTTCTATAGCCGCGTCCGTTATTCGGCAGGGTGCACAAGGAGCAGGAAAGGTTGAGTCGGACATGGATGGAGCCCCTTGCAACCAAAAAACTTTGAATACTTATAGTAACGGCAAATAATTAAGGCCCCTTTGACACATTAAAATAGTGACGTGAAAAATGTTAATTTAGTATCGAAAAAATATGGTCAAGTGCGAGTCGCATCGATACATTTTTGGAATAAAAATTTTAAGCACCGTTTTTAATTACATATTTTGGAATGAGAATCGAATACTGAGTACCCCCTATTAATATCACAAGAGTCTTACGAATCACCTTATATTTAAGGTCTCCTTGGCTTTGAGCTCAGTAGTGGGCCTTGTTGGGTTGAGATGATTTATAGTATATTCATTTATGTAATTGACTTACTTACTTTATTAAAGGTGGCACTGTATTTTGTTAGTAAAAACGTGAAGGAATTTGTTCGCGGTACCATATACTTTGTTTATATGGTCCCGCATTAGTCCATAATATTTAAATATATATATTGTTTCAATATCCATGTAATTAATTAACTTTGGGTCTTAAAGTTGTACATTCGATAAATTTTATAACTTTTTGCACATCACTATAGACCATGAAGAACAGCAAATTGCTCCTTCAAATTTATGTAATAATTTATACGAAACTTGATGATCGGACAGACGTCAAATAAACTTCATCGGGGCCTTCCTTTTGTGCCGCACCTATAGTCACAATTTTACGTGCCAACAACTGTTTGTTACGAAAAATATATAATGCGGTCAGTATCTAGTGATATTCGTTCTTTTGAATAAGCAAAGGCCATAAAACTCACGAATTATTTATTCATACAAAAGAATTGTATAAATAACGCTGCGCAGACTGACATGTGACACGTTCAGATTTTAATTGCATAACATGATAGCGTTTATAAAATATATACATAGGTAAGTATTAAGAAAATAAAAATACAATGTTGAATTGAATGTTGATTTTAAGAATAGATGTTTTATCAACACTATGTAGGTGGTTGTCACACATTTGATAATAATACTAGCTGACCCGGCAGACGTTGTCCTGCAACATATACTATTTGTATGTCAGCTTCTAAGCGGCGTATTTAGATGAAACCTGTACCAGTTTTTAAGTTAGAGCTCCAGAATTAATTTTCACGCGCGTTTCTTTTTGCGATAATTCCTAAGATATTCATTTAAATTATATGGTGTCCATACAGGCTTATTATAATGTGCTTGAAGTACAACGTATTTAAGTAAATTGCTTTCTATTCACCGCATCATACGGTGACTTTTTTAGAAGTAGAATGGGTAGTAAGCTTTCCTTAAAAGATAGACATAATTATGCCATCGCGGCCTTTCCTGTAGATCTAAAGAAATAATCAAAAGAGGAATATTCCACAATTACATTGTTTTGTTATACATATCTCAAAGGGATAAGTTTCAATTTTCAACGATTTTTTTTATTTAGGCATTTGAAAAATAAGTGACGTCAGACCCACATATTATGAGCCGAGAATAGAGACACTAGTCGACTCGCGTACTTGTATTGTGTACGTGTGGAGTTGTTGACCGTATCTCCGAATTGAAGACAATTCTGTAAAATTTTATAAAGTATTTTGGGTTTTCTTTACATCGCAACACCAACCGTTGCCGACAAGACAGGATTGAGCTATGTTAAAGATGAAAATTATAAGCAAGCCATAGTGAATATTTAGTTTTCACAATGGTATTGTCAAGTTGTCTGCCAAAATTGTACGCGGCTGAGTATTGCGTCGTCAGATTGTCAGAGCAGGCGGTGCTGGCGGCTGGC
Organism: Ochlodes sylvanus; assembly: GCA_905404295.2. Lineage (NCBI taxonomy): Eukaryota > Metazoa > Arthropoda > Insecta > Lepidoptera > Hesperiidae > Ochlodes > Ochlodes sylvanus. The sequence continues at coordinate 8,817,604 of FR990125.1, read as the reverse complement.
GGCTGGCGGCTGGCGCGCTCTCGGGCCGCGAGCCGCGAGCCGCGATGGTGGTATCGTGGTGTCCCGCCGTGAGCGGTGCGGCAAGTTGCGCCACGCGACGTCGCCGGCGCCCTGTCATTCGCCACTCGCGCCACTGACTCATGCCTAAGGATTCCTGTTTACTACCTACTAACAATGTAATAGTATTATCGGCGTAGCATTATGCCCAAATGAACTGCCAACGCATTGTCTTTGAACTTACTGTTTGGCGATTACTGTCAGCGGTGATTTAGGGACCTTAATTTCACGGCGTAAACAACAGCCGCTCGTAAAGAAATTAGTGCCGGTATTCTAGTAAAGGGAAAGCGAGACATTTGAGGCAGATTAGCCGATTAATTTATATCATTACATAAATATCAACATTTGTCTGTAGTAATTTCTGTGCTTATATTATTATTTTATGCTGCAATTATTAAGTAATGAGTGGTATATTACACGTTGTTAAATCTCTTGTTGTTCTTCTATTCATAGATAAACGATCACGGGTTTAATACATGACACTACCGACATCACTGACCTGATTTATTGAGTGACAACATTGACCTGACTGACATCACTTACCGGACTGACGGACGTCACTGATTGGTAGCAGTGAAGGAGACTACCCTGTATAGTTGTAGACTCAACCAAAAAGTATAATATAACACTAAGTTTTAGACTCACCTGGGACTGATCCTGATTGCGAAGCAATAATGTGTAATCAATGTGAGTAATTGTCTATCACTACATAGTATAAAACAAAGTCGCTTTCTCTGTCCCTATATCCCTTTGTGTGCTTAGATCTTTAAAACTACGCAACGGATTTTGATAGGGTTTTTTTAATAGATAGAATGATTCAAGAGGAAGGTTTATATGTATAATATATTAAAGTTTTGTGTAAATTGGTTGAAATATGATGATAAATGTTGAGAAAGTCGGAAAAAATCAGGCCGTCCGGGAGCTTTTAACGAAAACGCTGTCTAATCCCTTTGAGATGTAACAAAACAATGTATTGGTGGAATATTCCTCTTTTATTGGTCTACAATAAAGTCAGCGATGGCATAGCTTACTATACCCATTCTAAGTTTAAAAAAAATGGTCACATACAATGCGGTAATTGGAAAGTTATTTAGAGGGATACAATATTAATCTTTATCGACTTAAATATGTTAGTCATCTTAAGCATTTCAGGCACATTATAATTAGCCTGTACACCATATAATTTAAATGAATATCTTAGGAGTTTTCGCAAAATGAAAAATAACGCGCGTGAAAATAAATTCGTGCGCTGGTTACGTTTAACAAATTTTGGACTTGGGTACTAAGGGACAGGTTTCCCGAAGCGAAGCGAGGGCGGGTTTACTAGTTGTAATACCTATACATAAAAGATATTTTGATTTTGTTTTTTTATTGTCTGTGGGTTGATAGGTGTGAGAGCATTAAGTGTGAAAGAAATATTGTAGTTCAAATATAAAACACAGTAATTAAAATAAATACACGTACATAGGTAGGTAGTTATTTTTAACTTATTATAGGTAAATAGTTTTCCGCAATTGGTTAACGTACCTACTAATATTGGACTATGATTTTAACCTCGACTATTATAACGAGACTCGAGCCTCGCAATGGGAGCCTAGTTATCGGTCGCAATGACGAAATTGAGTGATAACGTGATATCGTAAAACATGGATATAGTTAAGGGCATTGGCATATTGGCATAAATATATTTACAAGACAAAAAGATTGGATCTTACCAAGTGGTAGCTGGTTAGTTAGTAGGTATACAGAAGTTCTATTTAACGACTACTGTCTCGCAGGCGAAGGCGAATACCGACGTGATAATCGCACGGCGCGACGCACACAACTCTGTGCACCTGCGTGATCGATCGATCCGCGGGACTTGCTTCGGCTCTTTCAAATACAGTCACGTTTATCTTCTATACAGCACTTTTATTTATCTATGGTAATTGTGAAATTGTAATGGTGCATGTATGTCAAATATTTTTATTAATTGTTAATTAATAATCTCACCTCGCTTCGGGCAATCTGTCCCTTAGTACCCCAACTCCATTGACTAGTAACTATGTCAATGCCCCACTCCAAAAAATTTAAACGTTACACGCGCACGAATTTATATTCACGCGCGTTAGTTTTCATTTTGCGATAACCACTAAGATCCATATAAATCATATGGTGTAATAAAGGCTTATCAAACTGTGCTTGAAATGCTTAAGGTGGCTAGCATATTTAAGTCAATAAGGATTAATACTGTATTTTTAGAATTAGGTAGCTGGTAGGTACTGAACACTATTTCTGTATAAAATAATAGATAATACACACACCTTATTACTTCTCAAACAAATCCAAAGAAATTAGACCAATGAACTTGTTATTATAGTGCGTTCCCGTCATGATTAGGAGAAAACAGTCGAAGGAATAAGTGCAGTTTAAATAAATAAATAAAGATTAGCCAAGGTAAGATACGAACAAATAAACAGACAAATTTATGCACGTGTCTCCGGGTAACGTAAGACTGTGGAGCGAGTAGCAAGGTGGAGTGGAAACGCTAAACTGATCGTAGATAAGGTGGCGACTCCGAGCTCTAATTAGTCGAGCGAGCCTAACTGTTAACGTGTAAGAGAAAGATATGTTTCAATTCACTATTGTCTATCCGGTTCGCTATACCTTGGGGTTTCGTTTTTCCTATCCTAGCTCACTTTGAACTGTAGAAGCGAAAAGTCATGTCACTTACCGGTCGACTTCTCGATTCTTGAAAACGTAAACAAGGATATTCAAATAAAATGTTTAAGTGACTTTTATAACCTATCTCCGACTATTTTATTCTATGGTCACTAGGTACTTGATTTTATCGTGCCAGACATTTTGCTTATATGAAAAACTTCCTATTGCATAAAATGGAGAGAATTTCTAATCACGATGTTGTACGATATGCTCAAAGTATTTCTGTGCTCTGCTCCGTAGACTACATTATTGCTGATCATGTGATATCTCGACTGAGCCCTTATCTTTATTGCCTTTCTATCTTTGTTCTGTTTGCTTTCTACCCTATATCAATTTGGAATCTAATATTTATGTCTGTCGCTTACATGCCATGTGTATAGCTCCACGATAAAAAATGATGTTGGTAAGTGTTGACTTCTAAGCGTTCAAGCGACTGCTGACCGAATTATTGGATATAAAAACTACCTCTATATGTTTCCAGTTTTTTGGATGCGCACGCTCTGACCCTACATAGTTCCTCGTACGAATAAGTAGGTAATTTAGAAAAAAATAAGGGCAACGATTGTGTCAGAGGGTTGTTCGCGCACGGTCAACGATTTACATTCCTCACGATTTTTAGATCGGTATGTCAGGTCGGGTCGATGTGTAGGATATTGAAAGAAGTTTGGGTCAAAAAATTGTAGGAATTTGAAACATTACGAAAAAAAATTAAATGCAAATTTTCTTCATTATTTATATGTAAGGTATGTATTGTATAGGTAATAGTATAATTATTTGATCGCTTTTGTATTAACAAAAACTAATAAGTATATTATTTTCTAGGCCATTTCTGTAGTTATGTCACTCGTAATCATGATCCTTAAAAAAAAGAACCATTTTCTGTTTTAATCAGATGACGACAGGAGCGGTAAGCAAATGGAAAATGTAAGGCTGAGGACAGTGCCGTGCGGGGTGGAGGGGTGGGGCGGAGGTTCGGAGGGGTCAGCGAGGATCACGAGGTCGCGCGGCGTGCTCCGGGTGGATTAGTTAGCTCGTTGTCGTGCCCGAGCACCCTCCGCACGACTACCGTATGGGCTCACAATACAACGCGACCATGTCGCCTCTCTGCCCTACATTATAAGTACCTACTCTATAAAGAATAACCAACAGGACAAAGGTACCACATGCGGAAGACGTGAATGGAAGCCTAGAAAGCCCGTATTCACAACCGTCTAATTATGAATAGTTTTAAAATAACACAGTTCAGCAGACAAACGTGTAGGTCTTATCTACCTAAATATAGCAGGCAAGTAATTAATTTTAGTTAACTGAAATAACCTTAAATTGTAATAATATTTTTTCTACTATACGTACATACCAATGTGTTTTCGTTTGTTGACTGTACTGACGACTTGGAATACTTAATTTTATTAGTCATGATAATTTATTCGAATATACAGTTTGTAGTAGGTACATTTTTCCAGTTACAATGTCGCATCCCTACCATATTTTTTTATGATATTTTTTGTAACGGTTTTTTTAATAAAAAAAATTATGTTAAATCTCGTTATAAATATTATTCTAATTATATTAGCTTTTTCACACAAACTTAAGTAAAGTACGAAACAGTTATTTAAAAAAAAGAGGAAAACTGAAAATTTTGTTAATTATTATATTTTAGAGTTTGCTATATTATCTTTGTTAACAAATTCATATTAAAACAAAAGCATTCAGTTAAAATAAAGAACAAAAAACTATGCTCCAGGTGAGGCTCGAACTCACAACCCCGGCATTGCTCACGAACACTGTCTTATAAGTACCGTGCGCTAACCAATTGCGCCACTGGAGCGATGACTCGGTTTACGAAATTATCGTTCGGATACCTAGTAGGTCTTCCCTGCCCCTCTGCCCGCGAACGACATGCGTACCAGCGACCTATAGTATAGATAGATGATAATTAATTAATATGTAATGACATGTATATTCACTCATATTTTGGGTGGCGGTTATATTTACACCGAGATATCATTAATATACGTTAGAAATATACGTAAGTGGTTTATATTTATTGTTACTTTGTCAAAAACTAATCTAACGGTTGTCAGTGAGCTCACAGTTCCGGATTAATCTTCAAGCGACTTGGTATCGTATCATTTTGATAGAACTATGAAGTAATATGAATGGCATTGTACTCATATAGTTATGTTATTTTGTTTAATTACTTGTGATGATACTATTTAAGCTTTATTTTAACTGAAGTAGGAGATAAAACAATTTACATACTGGCAAATAAATTTTGTATGAATATTTTAGTTTCAGATAAGATAAAATGCGGTATTTTATATAATATCTAGTCATTATTATTTGCGTAAGTAGGTAGGTGACTATAAAAAAATATATTTTTTATTTTTATTTTTTAAATAATGCTTAATGAAAGAAATTATCAACGTTTATCAGTATAGCTATTGCAAAGAAGTATGTTTACATGACATAAATATTTTTTTAAATTTATAAGTACAATTTGACAAACCGTTTCTGAGTTTAACGAATTCTAAAGGGAACAAACGCACAAACAAACTGACAAACCGACAAACAAGCAAACAGAAAAACATACAGAGAAACCGACGAACAGACAAGATTATACGAATACAGTTGGCGCGTACAGGCGTACACCGATACTAATGTAGCGTATATTATAATTATGTTATGTATGCAGTATTAGTTTAACGATTTGTTAATAGATGGCGCTGCTCAAAGATCTTAATCACGCTAACGGCTATACGTTGTAGTTTTTAATACTTACGCTTTTATTAGTGCTTTGTTTGAATGTCTTTAATAAAGAAATTACAGAACAGCGAGACAAAGAAAAGCTAGTTAACTAATATTTCTCGTTATGCTTAAAACAGTTTTATGTGATTTTGGACTCCTAGGCATGTTACTTCAAATTAATAAGAACATGTGTTCAAAAATGTCATGAGTCATGACCGGTCGAATTTTACAACGTTTCTACAACGGAAGGAGGTTCTGTGGTTTCAACGTCATTCGCAACGTGCGGAAAGGCATTTACTGTCCCAACAGCTTATTGATTTTAATAGGTAAACTCTTTGAAGGATAGGTAGTTAATTCGTTAGGCGCGGCATGAGGAAAATAATGTAATGATCGCTGCAACTTGTACTTGTACTTGTACTACTTGTGTAACGATCAACCGTTTTATGGTTTTGGTTATGTAGAAGTAAGTATGTTTTGTTTGTTTAAGTTTTTGATATACTTGCGCTATGCGACAGAATCCGAACCCGTGATAGGCAATAAATAGCAAAGTTACTCAGAATGATTTACTTTTCCATTCGGAATCGTATCCGAAGTACGCGGAAACTTCTGAAGAGAATAGTTTGATATTATTCAATAAAAAGCATTAGAATAAATACATAGCCCTTCGTTAACTAATTGTTAACGAAGGATTTACAAAATATGATTTTATAATGTAGTTTCTGATTTGAAAGAGAATGATAATTGACAAGTGGAAACGGAAGCCGAAGCGAGCGCATATCGTAGTCGGAGGCGCGGCCGGGCCTCCACCGGCGGCGACGCAGCGCCAGTAAGCGAACAATAAACCATGTTACTCGATAGGCCATTAACATATCATTTTGTTGAGTACTAATCGAATGCCCGCGAGCACCGCGCCACGTGTGCCTCTGCCGCTCTAAGTGTTGTTCGCTACCCGCCTACGTAACATTGTGTTTGTACGTGAACATACGAGTATTATTGTGGTACGGTCTTTCTAGTTATAGTTTTAACCATTTGTAACTCCTGAATTTCTCCTGTCAGTAAATCTTAATTTTAAGATGTTTATCTAAGACCGTAACAATTAAATCGATAAAAACAAATCCATTTGCGAGATAAGAGTGCCTATTGATTTAAGCACGAGTATGGTAGAGTTCTAATTAATAACTTTATTGTCGAATTTTCACTGATCATCGTCATTTTGAAGTACACATACCTAACTCATTAGTTGAGCATTCTCTTGAGTGAAATAAACAAACTATAAACAATACGGAGATGATATGCCTATTTTGTAACGATGCAGCGATGACAGGTAAACAAGAAGTGATGGTGACGTAAGTGCGCTGGCTGGGCTTACAATTAAAATGTTCTTTGACCTGTTTGAGTCACCTTTGCGACACAAATCTCAATCGCCGCGTGCACTCGTGGCAGTGAGTGGATATATCGATCGGCGGCAAACTGACTGATCAGCCCGATTGAGCAGGACAATTGCCCTTAATGAAAGTAATTAACACGACGCGATCGGCCGACGTCGATAACGGCCTGCCACGGTGCGCCTGCGCAACCAGCCGACACCACAATGTACGCCTAAATCAACCCACACACCCGTTTTAATTAGAAAATAAATCTGTTCTTTTACTCTAATCGGTTTAGTTAGTTTTGTAGCTTAATTGTTTAACTCTTTTATTGAACAGGTTTGTTTTATTACTGCAAGCACAAGTACGTAATTAGCGTTCGATTTGCGTGTAACCAGTCAACGATTTATAAGTACACATACATACATATCATTACTAGCTGACCTAGCGAACGTTGTTCCGCCATAAAGAGTAGGTACTTGTAGTGAATGAATACAACAAGCGCGATTTAATTTTGAAGTAAAAATATGGGATTATGTGTTTTTTTATGCTTTATCAAAAAAAAAAAAATTGTCAAAAAAATAAAAAAAAAAATGTTAGGGGTGGACAACACTTATCACTTAGGGGTATAAAAAATAGATAGTGGCCGATTCTCAGACCTACTGAATATGCATATAAAATTTCATAAAAATCGGTCAAGCCGTTTCGGAGGAGTATGGTAAATGGTAACTAACATTGTGACACCAGAATTTTATATATTATATAAGATATTCTGTAGATTTAAGTTTGAAACTTTAATACTTATATAGTGCTAATGATGACATTAAGTTGAGTTAGAAAAAGTACTTTTTACTTTTGTTCATAAAATTGGGTGTTCACAGTTTGATTTTCTAGCACTTTCACAAATATTAATAATCACAGTAGTGTAAACCACTATAAAAACGATTGATACAAAAGCTTATGATAACGCCCTATGTTAATCAATTAGGTACCTACTTATCTTAGTACTTTTTACTTTTGTTCATAAAATTGGGTGTTCACAGTTTGATTTTCTAGCACTTTCACAAATATTAATAATCACAGTAGTGTAGACCACTATAAAAACGATTGATACAAAAGCTTAAGATAACGCCCTATGTTAATCAATTAGGTACCTACTTACCTTTCTTAGAGATTTGATAAAACTATCTGCATTCAATGTTTAAATTTTTAATATTTAAATAAAATAGTAAGGTTAGGTTGGATTAAATAGTTCATTGCCATTTACCATCCGGTGTGATTGTTGTCAAGCATTAATTTATCAAATGTAAAAAAATATTTGAAAAACAACCCTGCGCAGAGGTTTCGTTACCCTAGGTTTTGTGTTTGTTTGCGTTTTTTCTTTTAGTACTACTGAGGTACGAACTTCATCTTTTCACTTAATCAGTTCAATCAGGGATTAGATAGAATTATTTACTATTTTAGGAAAACCTCCGCAAGGATTTCATTAGTTACCCGTATCAATAAGTACGTATATACTTATAGCATGCGGTGTTTACTATATGTATAAGAAAGTATTTTTTATGCAACTCTACACAAGTGATTTGCAGGTAAAGAAATGAACAGTCAATCCATTCGTTTATTATTCACCATAAGCCATCTGCGGATTTCGTGAGAAAGTTGCGTGGGAAGTCGATCTTCTTTGTGATGGAAACAAGACTCATGTAAGTAATGTGTTCCTGTATTTCATGTATTTTCTAATATCTCAACAAGTTTAGATCAAGGTTACGGCTTTGCGTTTATCTTTATGGGTTCTGTAAATCAAGAACAAATTTATCGATAAAATGGTATAAAGCTAATAGTGCGACTTGTCGGTATGTTTATTTAAGATATTTCACAGATCCTTGAGTAAATGTAAATAATGTAGCTTGGAATATTATATCACACATAGACACATAGATACTTATCTTATCCAAATTGTTCAAGGTTGCCGGATGATACATTTTATAATTTGAACGTTGTCCCGATTTTTCACAAACTTCCTGTCAGTACTTTCATCGAATAATTATTCCGATCAGGGGTGAGGTGGGACTCGGTTAATTCTTTTTATCTCTGTTGGTCTCATAAAATGAGTAGAAAGAAAATGTTTATAATGATAATTACCTACGGTTAGTTTTAATAAATAATACCGGCTTCGTAATTACCTACGGTTAGTTTTATAACAATAGCTTAATTTCAGTGGTAGGTTTAAATGGTAGGGCTTCGTGTCTAGATAATATTATACGAAAAATAAGCTGAAATGTCTCGTCCAGAATCTTTAAAACGTGAGCTCGCAAAAAACTACTTTTTTGAATTTGGCCATTTGGTATATTACTAAGGGTGCGATATTATCGTCAGCAGCTAGTCTTGCCGTGTTCCGGCTTAGAGATTGAGAGACAGCACTTACCTTCTCCTTCCTTCTTTCTGGGTCGGCAACGATCGGTGATGCTTTTGTTACTGATGTGAATAGACGATTCTGATTATTTACCATCACGTGCTCGTCTGCTAGATTGGCGGCTATTTACATAAAACAACAGAAATAATATGGGGTCAAAAACCTGCATTTGTTTCACATCATATTGTTGACTACGCGAATATTAAGTGAACGACAGGCGACGCGTGATTTCTGTGACTAGTGCATACCTAGTTACAGGCCACGGATCACGTGTGCTAACTCATGAAATATTTTATCAAATCATGATATAATTATAATCAATGTCATAATTATGTTCTCATGTGTACAGGGTGTGAAATGAAATGTATGGTTAAATGTCTGCTGTTCTTACAAGTTACACAACACAATAGCATTATTGTATACTAAATTAAAAAGAAACAGAAAATAAAAAATATTTAAAACAGAGAACAAAACAATAAAATCAAATACAAATAATAAAACTTTGTAAATAAAGCAGTATATTATTAAAAGACAAGGCTATCAAAATGGATACCAATCAATACTTATTGTGTATTTTTGTGCACCACGGGTGAATCACGACCCAAATTAGTTTTTCACAGTATTGGTACAAATAGACTGCAATGATGTCGTGATATTTTTTCTTATCACAATACTCCAGTATTGAGAGATGGACAACCAATGAAGCCATATATATTATAGCTATAGGTCTACATGGCCTGGATGAAGCTGCTGTGGGTGAAAATATTGAACTTTATCGCTACGTGATTGAACACGTCTAGGGATCTTAAAACGATAAGTTAAACTGCGTACAAGCTTTTTTCCACGAAAACCGAAAGATCGATATGCAATAAGATTTAATCGATTTGGTCAGAAAAACTTAATTTAGGCACTGTCCATTTCAATGCCAAGTTCTCCTATAGTAGGAACCTCTAGTAGTTTCTTCCCTTTGGTAAAGTAGGTAAGTAGTCCGACTGCAAACTGCTGCTTTTCCTGGTATACTTTATGTGATGATGTTATGACGCATTAGGAACATTTTATTTTTGGTTTAACAATATAATTATTGGTATTATCGAAAGATTTTTTTGATATGGCTATGTAGTCGACAAACGCGCATAAAGGCCACCTGATGATAATTATGGTGATGATACTCACCAGCGCCCATGGACGTCAGTATATCACGGACGCGTCGCCGCCCCAGGAGAAAGCGGACCAAGATATTTTTAATATATTTCGATCCTTGGAACCAAAGCATTTATGAGCAATAAAAATTGGAAGGTTTTACCGACCCGCGTTGAGGATGATGTCATTAAAGTAGTAATGAATCGCTTTATTAATAATAAAAGCGCAAGGAGCGATCAACGAACATAAAGGAATTCCTCGTCGAACGATGAATGGTCCGCGGGCATCATTCTTATGCGAGCATGTCGATCGTTTTGTTTGATTGTATAGAGGTACTTAATGAAAAAGCGCGTTTACTCTCAGGTGCACACCTGTTAAGGCGCCGAGGCCGTGGGATTACGGCAGCAGGTAGTGCTGCGCAAAATCTTTATATCATGCTATGCGGTTTTTATGTAGGTACTCCCGCACTACCTGTCCCGACCACATATTCACGCAAATACTTTCACGTTCAAATACGTATCGAATTCAAATGCCTAAAAGTATCATATTACGACAGTACATTTCGTTTTTGTTAACGTCGTTTAAAATAGACAATAGGTATGTAAATTTCGAGTATAATGTAATCGAAAGTTTAATACACCTTCGGAACAAGCATGGAATTCAGATCGGTCATGAGATTTTATTTTACTCGCCATACGCAGGCGAAACAGAAAGAAAGCACGAAACGTTTTATGTGTAGGCAGAGGCCTACTCAGATATGTGCTTTCCGTGTTTCAATTTTTGCCCATATCAGGCAGCGGTGGTGCGCCGCCGCTTGTAGACAGATTCAGATATGCTAAGAACGTGCAGATCGGCGCATGCGCACGCTGCGACTGTTGCGGGCGCCGACCACGTCTGTAGGCGTGAACATCGCGCAGCCACCTCGAGCCTAACAGATTTATGTTCGTACCTATTTCTTGACACTACCTGCACCTTGCACACAGCACACTTACCACAAGTTGTACAATACTGCACCTATAAATAATGTTGTTGTTGAAAATTTTCGTCATAGTAAGAGATGGATACGGATAACCTTCATTTATCTCGTTCAAAGTTACTTCTTCTTGAGATTCAATTTTTTTTATTCTAAACCAGCTATTGAAACCGGGTATGTGTGATTTAGTGCGTTGTTGATTTTATCCACATTCCGCGCCGTTGTACAATACGCCGAATGGCGCAATGCGAAATTCCATTAAGCTTTTCAATGCGAATGAAAGAGCATTTTGGAAAAAATGCGACGCCATTCTGAAACAGGTTATTGTTCAAGCCTTAAGGTGGAACAATCACACTGTTGTGTTTCCAGTTAACCATGACAAACAGAGATGTGTACAGGTACAGATTTGCTTTGTTGCTCTCGCCATTCTCGCCAACGCCGAGATAAGTTGTAAAACTTAATACCGATTGCGTATAAAGTAATAAATAGCAGTAATAAAATTAATGTAAGTATGTCTAATTTGTAAATTTTGTAGTTTAGCTAAAAGAATTTTCGTTTTCATTGTTTGTCCAGCGTTGTGGTGTTCCGAGTAAGGTCCGCCTCTCGTGGAGCATCCTGATAAACACAGTCGAAGCTACTACGAAAGCCCCTTCGTGTTAGAGGTCGCCGGGCTGTGTGTTATCCAGTTCAATTTCAATGGCCTTAGTGCATGTAATTTTTTTCCTACCTGCAGGGCTAGTTACCACCTTCTATGTAGAATTTTTGCTCGTTGTGGTTTGAGTATCAGAGTGCTACTAACAAACGGTTGCCCACTTCTATGTTAATCGACAGTGTCGAAGTCGGAGACCTTTAGGGTCACTAACCTCCGAGGATAGCGATGTCCACACCACCATATTGCCAGGAGTAAATAATGTTTGTTAACACGCAATACCGCTGACGTTCTTCGTCGTGTTTAACATTTACATACGAGTATACTCTGAGATGAGTTCCGAAGACCACCGGGATACCCTCGGTAGTCTCGCATGATCGATGAATTAACTAGTTGAATTGACATTAATCTAAGGTAATTCGGCCTGTTGAGGTGCTGGTTCATCTATTCCTTCTTGATTAGACACGTAGTTGTTATAGTCCACTTTATTCTAGCAATGACAACATAGTTTCAGATGTTTCGTCTGATTAGTTTTCTTTCGCAACAATGGTAGAATCAATAAACGTGAATTTGAATTTGTTTCATTAGCTCTAAATCTCAGCGTCTACTAACATAAACAAGGGTTAGTCACGTGGCTGGTGGAAAAGTTTTTGTTTGGAGTTTTGTAGGATTCCCAGACGTTTGGCTTATTCAGCGACGTCTCGTGCGATGCTGATTCACTGAACTGCGCAGAATATTGTGTAACTCAGTTGGCAGTGCTGGCTGGCACGTTCCTCAAAACGTGTCACATTGTATCGACAACTGAGACATCAACAATTTCAAAGAATCGATAACTTGTAATAATGATATTTTTAAGAATCGTACTGAGATTGTTTGTGTCCAACAAAAAAACTAATTTGACGTCTTTTTTATTTATGCAAAAGCCGTAAGAATTTTTTTACGTAAGCTTACAAACCTTTGGCATTGCTTGTTAAAGGCGGGAATATTCAATTACTTAATTTGCGTCTGTTAATTGTACTTGCATAAATATTATATTAATAAGTTTGAAAAAAATATCAATTATTTTATAATAATAGCAATTACATAATGTATATACGAGCATCCTAAAACGCGTGATTATTTGAAACGACACTCTCGCTGGCTAATAAATAGACTATAGATTTAGAAAGAATGATAGAGATATAATAACTGTTGAATATGAAATTTTATCACGTGGTGACCGATATTCAAGTATGGTCGTGATCGGAGATGTGATATTCAGAAGCGTGCTAGTTCGATAGCGCACGTCCGAGCTCCGAAGACGTGCGGACGTCCCCGCTCGAGATAACCAACCTCAACCTGTCTTACTTATCTGCACTCTTTTGTCAACAGTTCCTATGCAAATATATTTTATTATAACATTATGTAACAGGACGTTAATAAATATATCATTTGTATATATTACAAGCTAGACCCGCGGCTTCGCCCGCCAAAAATCCCTAAATAGGTATATACCTACTCGTAAAAGTTGATAAAATCAGAGAACTTTCATACTAACTTTGTGTGTCCAGCAGTGGGAAAATTATGGGTTGTGGTGATGCTGATGATGATGATGATGATGATTGTGCACCAAAATTTAGACGGTTGTCTGAATTAATTCCGTGGAATAGATACCTACATTATTACATTACATACATACATTAAACTTCCGCCTCGTTGGAATTCGAACCCAGGACCCTTCGACCGGCGGCGATCCTGTATGGTAACATTGGTAACCATTGTGCCATACAGGTTAATACTTAATAGATACGTAGTATCCATCTTGGGATCAGAGGTAAGACATTAGTTTGCTTAATTATGTGGAAAAGGTATGAAAATAATCAGCTCAATTAATTAAAACGTAAGTTCAAGATTCCATTCGGATATTTACTTCAGATTGCAAGTTACTATTTGGATATAAGGCCAACGAACTTTGGTTTCTGTATGCTATAAACAAGTATATAAGTACATATAGGAATTTATTCGCAAAGTGCAATTGGCCCAGAAGGTCTGTGACACGCCACGAAAGAACTGGATCTATTCCAGTTGGTAACCGAGTATTTTGTTTTGTTCCTATTGCTTTGTCTGGATTAATACAGGCAAGTTGTATATCAACTTGTCCAACAGTTAGTTAACTTCGTTTTTGATCTCTGCTTTTATTTCATTGAGATAATTGAGGTAGGTGGAAAACATACCGAACGTAGAGCTTTATGCTACGTTTGGGATGATAATTTATCCTTACTTATTTGTTATATTATGTGACAGATGTAAATCCTATGATTCTCCATGTATCATAATACCTGTCGTAAAACTATATACCTACCTATACCTATACCTTTGGAAAGTAAGGAAATGTACTTCTAAAACATCATTTTCTTTTGTTATCGACGCATAAAAACGAAGTCGAGGTGGAAGTTGACACAGTCGTTTGAGCATAAACAGATATTGGCGCAGGTCGCAGTCGCAGTAAACGTGAAGCGACTGCGACGGAACGACGCGACGGAACGTTTCCGGCCGCGCGACGGGCACGCGCGGGGGCGCTCGATGCCACGTGGGCCCTTGCCACCCCTGCATATCACACATTTCAATAAAAAAGGATAGTATCCCCGAATCACTTAATTGCTATGGGAACTAAATATTTTAAGTGCAGTGATAATTTATCTTATTCATTTCAATGCGTGCGTAATGTACAGGGTGTTTTAGATGTACAAAAGCAATTTTGGACGGTAAGTGCCCTCGCTTCGCTTCGGTATTATGCCTATCCTATGCCTTGGTACCGACACCCGAAACAGTCGCTGTTTTTCAGGCATTAGGCAAAACTTTTGTTTTCTTTAAATTAGAAACTAAATAAAAAATGAGAGTAGATACACAAAGCCTTTGATTATAAATCATATTAATGCACAAAGCATGTACTACTTTGTAACTGAGTTGGTGGTGAGTTGGTGACGAGTGACGTTCACTGCTGACGTAAAGGTCCCGGATTCGAACCCCGACCGGAGTAGGTAAACATGTTTATGTTTTGTGATGAATCGCTTATTATCAATTCTTGTTATATTGTGATTTTTTTCAAAACTTAGAAATACAATTTGATTCCCTAGTTCAACGTTACGATAATCAGGTCAAATCATAAGCCCATAGTTATTTGCATAAATGCATTCTACTTTGGGCGTCAGTCATAAAGCACAACAATTTACATCTGAAAAGCAGTTACGAGAGCGAGACATAAAGAGGAATAATTCTTTCCTGATGTGATAAACGGCGACATTCATAAAGGTGAAGAAAAAAATTAATTCGTGAATTCCTTAAGTTATTGGCACAAAAAGGGAAAATTTAAGACGTGCCAAGTCAGACAATGCGGAGTGGAGTTAATCTTGCGGCGATCAATAAACTCTCTGATTACACATTCATGTAATACCTCGTACCTCAGAAAGATATCCCTTGTCGCGACCGATGTGGGCTGCGGTCGCTGCGGGCCTCGACGCTCGAGCGTCTCGGTGGCCACGCGGCTTTATTTGGGTGCGTGACCAAATTATGCGAATATTAAGCACGTTCAAAATGTTAAAATGGCTGTACACTCTCGAGGTTTTATCACGGAATTAAACAGCTATTTAATTTTATTACCATCATCCGTGCCTGTGCTTTAAATATGTACCAATTTAATACTACCCTGATATTATACTAGTGATTTCATGTGTTCTGTTGTCAATGGATGTACGTTAGGTCATTTATGAATACAATTGAAATTCTCAGAAACTGATTACAATATTTGACGTAATATTTGTCTTATACCTATAGGTGCGGCACAAAAGGAAGGCCCCGATGAAGTTTATTTGACGTCTGTCCGATCATCAAGTTTCGTATAAATTATTACATAAATTTGAAGGAGCAAATTGCTGTTCTTCATGGTCTATAGTGATGTGCAAAAAGTCATAAAATTTATCGAATGTATAACTTTAAGACCCAAAGTTAATTAATTATATGGATATTGAAACAATATATATATTTAAATATTATGGACTAATGCGGGACCATATAAACAAAGTATATGGTACCGCGAACAAATTCCTTCACGTTTTTACTAACAAAATACAGTGCCACCTTTAATAAAGTAAGTAAGTCAATTACATAAATGAATATACTATAAATCATCTCAACCCAACAAGGCCCACTACTGAGCTCAAAGCCGAGGAGACCTTAAATATAAGGTGATTCGTAAGACTCTTGTGATATTAATAGGGGGTACTCAGTATTCGATTCTCATTCCAAAATATGTAATTAAAAAGGGTGCTTAAAATTTTTATTCCAAAAATGTATCGATGCGACTCGCACTTGACCATATTTTTTCGATACTAAATTAACATTTTTCACGTCACTATTTTAATGTGTCAAAGGGGCCTTAATTTTTTGCCGTTACTATAGTCTAATTTTAATCTGAGATTCATCAAATCACAGATCACCGCCCAATATGCACAGTTAAGTGAGGGATACAAAAGTTAATTAAAATTTGTCGTACCTATGTATTCAACTATAGATATATCTACGTTATATGAAGAGTATGTATAGATGCGCCCGCTATTAAAAATTAATTTAAGGCCTACTTTCATCACAATGACCACATACTTATATGACATGGGTATCATATACATTTTAAAAGTGAATCTAGATTTGAAATCTTGTATTAAATGTTTGAACGTTACAAACCTACAACGTAATCTATGTAGAACCTAAACAAACGCAAGCTTTATCAATCGTACGTTTTATCAGTATTTGACGTCCTTGACATCGGAACGAATCAACAATGTTTGTAGGTACCTAACTACTCTGTGAAATTGTTACTTTGTCGATGCGACGTTTTTGCATCGAAACAGGCGAAATTCGACGGAATAATAGGACATGTGGGTCAGCACCGGAGAGGATCGTAGAACAGATCTCTATGATAAAAAAAATATGCCAGCTGACCGTTTCCTTGGTATTGCCGTTATAAATTGTGTACGAGAAGGCCGGCGAGGTGACACGAGTGAAATTGGTCCATCTGTTGGTTTGTGTGGCCGGTGGCCAAGCGTCATCTGCGATCTGCCTCCCAACCCTTGTTTCACTTTTAATTGAAGGATTAGTTAATGGCACCTTGTTTTGGAGTATAATTAAAACGGGCGATCCTCACTTTTAACGTTTAGAGGCACAGGTAGAACTAGAGGAAGTTAATGTTTGGTTATTTTTATGTTTCATATTTACTTTCAAGGAAAGGTAAGTAACTGTAAACCAAAATAGGCAATGATTCAGGTAAAGAGTAGAGAAGCATAATTAATTGGATATTCACGAATGTTTTGTTTGAGAATTAATAATTTTAATTGACGTTAATCTATGTGACGCTTTTGACGCCTGGAATTAAATGAAAAATAGGTTTACTACAAATGTTTACTTCAAGCCATATCACCAAGCAAATAATAACGATATAAATAGAAGCCAAAACTTTATCTTCGAACACAAGTCGAAATAAAATACGACGTAAAACTTTCGTGCGGCCATCGTGCGTAACCCACATGTCATGGCACGCGTAGCGTAGGTGCAAAGAAATTGTTATCAAATAAACGTGCCCTTATGATGCCCAACACCAATACTAAAATCATTTTGAAAATCATTATATACTACGAAAACGAATAGTGCAATGGGTATTAATTAATGTGTTACGGTATACAAAGGTACCTACTGATTTTTCTGTAATAAATTATAAGGAGGCTGTGTGTTTATACCTAAGTAAGAAGATATACATAGGTGTTACCTTACATTTCTATAGAGATAAGGCCTCTGTTCATAAGCATGTGAATGAAGTTAATAAGCCTTTATTCGGATGCACGGCCACGAATCAAGGCGACGATCTCACGTCCACACAAAGACGTTGCGTTTGACAAACATGTAAAACTCTCTCGACTTATTTTCGATGACACATCTCGGCTTTTCATCACTCATTTCAAACGGGTGACCATCGATAAGCTCCCTCGGAATTTTAACGTTTTATTGTTCACAATAGCTCACTAACTCCCTTCAAATACTGACACTATAGCGCTTTCTATCGGATTGCTGTGTTAATGTAATGTTTGGGGATCTATTTCATTTAATGAAAGAATATGGAGTTCATTCAATGTACGCAGACCAAATTTTCTTTTCGTTCTCATAACTACATAAGTATTTAACTTTTCACAGATTACAATCTCTGAATTGTATGTTTATATAATTTTAACTTGTCCGTATTGCTTTGTTTAGTAATATGATTAACGATTATTCAGTAGGTAAATAAACCATTATTGCAGTCGCGAATTGCATTGCGTTAAAATAGGATATTTAACAGAGCTACAGAAAACGTAAGAAAGTTTGTAGGTATTTCGTGGAGAAACATCGAAGCAAAGATTGCTTGAAAGACTTTAAAGCTTTATGTCAAAATATGTTAGGTATGAATTTTACTTACCGTTTTCCTGTATCTACATGTATGCCGTACTATCTTTCTGCAATGTAAACATGCATAATATATTGACATATCACTCATGTAGGTACATAATATTTTACCTTTGGAAGTAATGCAAATTGAACGAAGATTTTTAAAACCTTGTAACCATATAATTTTTTCTCATAACTTTTCATGGAACAACAATTACTTTTAAGTTTTAACCCATGACCATATGGCAATAAAAATCTCAATAAAATAAACAAAGCAACATAAATATTTCCTAAAGTAAAAAGCTCAATGAACAAAACTCCCGAAGCAGGCAGTGGTTAACTTCCCAAGACACACCTGCTCGCCGTTCAAAGCTCCAAACAGTGAACACAATAAGAGCTATTGAAATGCTAAACAAAAATGGCGTTCGATAGACAGCAGCACTATATTGAATTAACTCGAAGTCTGAACAATGCTTACAGCGATATCTCTGCCTACTTTCTTTTGGAGAAAGACAACACAGTTCCTTCTCGAGAGGACGCTGACAAGCGAGCGTCGAGACAAAGACGATCGACAGCGGTTGCCCGTAATGCACAAAGGTCAACTTGGTTCGAGATCACCTTACATCGTGGTGCCGCATGCCGCTTGTGCGGTGCGCCCGCGCCATCGCGCTAGTGCGTCGTGATTCGGCGCGCCTCGGCATACACTTTTGTGAGTCGACGACGACGAGCATTATCGCGCGATCTGAAGCGGAGATGCCTCTCATAATGCGTCCAGATAAACCCGCATTGTGTCGTGTGCTCTCTATAACAAGAAGAATATTCCATGAAAGGAGCGCGCAACGCAACAGGTACATGCCCCCGCGATTATCTACTAGTTTAGGTGACGTGTAGTCGCTTCTTTTGAAGCATAGATTTGGATTTATCGTGTATTTATTATATGTTTAGGTATTAAACATTAGCTAGTTATACATAAACATTACTAAACGTGTCTGCATACTAAGCAGGATTGAGTTTTTAAAATGTATTTTTTATTGTTTTTTTTTTATTTATTTTTTGTTTTTTACCAATCTTATTTTTTAGCAATACGATTAACCATTATGGATTGATGAGAGCTATGATCTATAATAAATGTATTGTAAATATGAGAGATCTAAGTAGTCTAAGTACCAACCTATTCATAAATTGAGTCTCATTAATACATTAAAATATCTTTATATTAATACCTACTAAGATGACTACACACACACTATGCCTTTGTCTCGACATGACGATGACGTTTTAAATGTGTACTGGCATTGTACGTGTAGTGTCAATTTAAAGTATCCATTTGACAGAGTAAATTTCGAGCGCAGAGCGGGTAACTACGTAGTTTAGAATAAAAGTTTCATACGTACGAGTATGCTAATACCCATTACAAAATGTTCAAATTTCATATTATAGTGAACACCAGAAGTAAAGATACTCGTAGGTAACCTGGATCTAAAATCTTATATTGTAAGTGCTGTGACACGTTTAGCAGTAGTGAATTAAACAATCACGGCTGACTCACTATACCGGTTGGCTATAAAGACAACAGAAATTATCTGTGTCTAGTTTATTTCCCAGACAAAGCGCCATGTTGCTACGATAGAACAATTCGAAATTGTTTGTGTTTATTACTACGTTATATATTAGGGCTGATTCATATTCTCGGCACTTATTGGGAGCCGAACTATGATAGATCGCACAAGTTAATGTTCTCTCTTGTCGGTTGTATATTTAACAAATAGGTAACCTTTTAATTTTAATGTTCATGATACACACAGCTGAAATTGAGGCTATTATTACCTACCGAGCTTCCTACTTCATTTGAACTTCTAAGTTAACTTTTTATTTTTTACTAAGCGTATAGTCTATTTGACCGACGGATACGTTTAAAAACTAAAATTTTCTATGAGCTCTATCTCAATCTTCAGCTAAAATGAGTAATACTTCGACCAATCGGATACAGCATCATGACTCAATTGTGAATCGTACTTGTTATTAAGTTTGTGTCCATCCCCATGTGCATAATATGCTGCGATTATGAACGTAGAGAAGGTAAGTGGGGAGGATTCTTATAATTATGTCTACTCGTTTAGGATTGCATAGTGCGCTAAAATTCTTTGGAGCAGCTCCGGGGCCAGCGAGGTACCTGCGGCGTGCAATGTGGAGCACTGGATAGAGCGGCCCACCCAACGCGGCTCCGACAAAGGCAATGTGGCCGTGAACGCGTTCACGTAACCACCAAGGAACACTAATAAGTTGTCTGCCTACCTACTGCTGTATTGTACCTGTTTGTGAAGGATATTATCTACCTTTGCATTGCCCCATATTGCTTTTTGCTTGAGGTTACACCCCAATTTAACGTCGGTTTTCCGTTTGCGTTTGAATCCTTAATCCTTAATTCAAATTTCTTCAGTTATTACAAAATAATCATGATTTGCTTCTTGCTCGCTAGGAAACTTGTATCGGGGAGTGGTCAACAATATTTGAAAGTTGGTTGAATCCTGCTGAAATGACTTGGCCATAACATAGATTTCTTCCAGGCCTTGACTTTTGCTAAAGCTATAGCGAAAGGAGAACCGATCCTAGCAGCAGCGGGATAATTCTGAGTCGTGATAGTAATCTTGCTTAGGCTAGTGTCGTCACCTCGCTCACCGATTACCATCAGTATTTAAAATATATATTAAGATATAAGTAACGAAACAACATTTTTTGTAACTTAGGCCTTATTACCCGACAGGCCTCAATAGCCACATGTACTTGTCGAAATGTAAATCGCATAATTAAACATAAAACAATTAAAATTATATTTCACAATCAGAACTTTAAAAAAAAATAGGGAACATTTTGAAAAGTGGAGAGGGAGCAATCTATTTACCTATACGTTAATCGTATAAATCGATTATGTGTAATCGTTGTTAAAATTTGACTACGTTATAAAACGTTTTGTTTCAAACCGCAATATTATTCACATTAACAATTTGACCACGTTTTAAAACGTTTTGTTTTAAACCGCAATATTATTCACATTAACAAGTTTGGATCTAATTACTTCCATTTGTGTAAGTATAATGAGAACGGCCAGTCGCGTTTTGAAGTGATTGAATGTGACATGCAAAAGCTGGTTATGAGCTTGAATATAGAGCTGTATAGTATTACCAGATAAGAGTCGCAAGGAATTATGGTCGCGTAGCAAATCAAGTGGTACCGTACGGGGCGCTCTGTGTGGTTCAATTAAATCAAAAGAAGCGCTACGCTCCCGGCTCACGCTTCCGACCACGCGAGCATGTAGCTCAACATTCTTGTTTTCTTTACGGGGATAGCAAACGAGCGTAAAATTCATTTGATTGAATCAGTGTGATGCGTTAACATCTCACCGCTCAAAACCAGGATTTTGATAATCGTAATTGGAGTAGTGACTCGCTAATACCTACGTCAAGTGAATGGCTGGGGATATGTTTTTAAGTTCAATTGCCGACAACTGAGCTGACGCACCGGTAAGCGGTTGTCGTCGGCCACAAATATTAGCAATCGAGGCATCACATCGGATCGGCATTAAACTGGATGGGATTCAGGGATCTCCAATAGAAAAGACCTAGCGTCATAACCTAGCCCGTTTTCAAGCACGGTGCACAACGAGGAGAAGTTGACTCGGACTCAAGAATAGATGGAGCTCCTTTCATTCCGAATTGCTGTATCGGTGTAAGTTATAATTCATTTTGAATACGCATTACTTGGGCCTCCAATGTTCAAATCACCAGGCTGTTTGGATTCAACCAAATAATGACTCGCTACGGGGCACGGGTTCTCCTCTTAACCTAGGAGACTTACTCCACTACGCTGCTCCAGTGTGGATTGGTGGGGAGGGGTAAGTGGCAACCCAAGTGTTGGAAACTTTTCTGCCGCCTGAAGGTCACCGACATGGGTTGCTCAAGGACTGTTATCTAATGATCACAACCAGGTCCGACTATTTTACGTACACTCCAAAGCATGGAAGCGCTCAAGAGTTTTTGTTACAACCGGTCACTCACCTAATTACCGACCGCCTCCGCTGTTGCTTTACTCGGTCGACCATTTAAGCTGCTTACAGTAGATATTATTAGGTATAATTGCTATCAGGTAATTACTTTTAACTGACATTGGTACACAGTGTCTACAAGTTCAGTGATTTATTATGACGGTCTATTAGTGCAGCACATGTCTATAACAATGCAATCGGTTAGTAGGCTGCAGTTCAACGATAGTTAGTGGGTAAATGCTTTGACCGTGAACAATATCAGTTCCATTTACGAGAATAACTTTAATTACATGCAAATGTTGTCTACGCATTTCTAGTAGGTATATTGCATTGCAAGTTATTGAAAATAAATTAAGTACTTATATTGGTTTTTGGTAAGTATAATTTTTTTATATGTATATTAATAGCCAACAAACGAGCGGACGGGTCAAGTCCCAATTATAAGTGGTCACAGGTCAACACAGATGTTCGTAACATCGAATAATGCATTGTCGGCCAAGAAGGAAGCGGAAGAGCTATAAATTAATATTTTCACGCTGACTGTAAAAATAATAAGCCCTCTAATTTAACTTTTCTACCCTTTGATACACGGAGGTTGTTTTTCTTGACGGTCGCTCCTAGAGTCCCCTTCGCCACGCTTTTTAGATTTACGTTAATTATTTTGCATTAGAAATACAATTAATTAATAAATAAAATATTACACACACTAGTACATATAGTTACTCTATGCACACTAGCGTAGGTTGTACGCAACGTGACAGGACGTTTGAATGGTGTGCGTTCATATGGCGTACATAGTGTTTTTTTTTGTGAAGTAACTTTTTAAAGAATGAATTATGTTCGAATTTCGAGCGCAGAGTGTTATTAATTATGATTACTACAGACCTACTGACTGTGACATAGTTAACAGCTCGGATCCAAGAACAAACATTAATCTCTTGCATATATTTGCGCCCGCCGGCCCAGAATCGAATGCGAGTACCCAGGCTTGGCTGGTAGTATGATGAGCAAATAGGCCACAGGGTCTTCAATATACAGTCATTACAGGGTAAGTAGATCGTGTCGTGCTTCCTGTGTGGTACAATTATACGAATAGACATTGCGCTCCCGGGCATGCACTACGGCCCAACTCTTGCATCCAATTACTAACCAACTAGGTACCCTAAATATAAGACCTCGTAACCTTTCGGCTTCGTAGGCTTTCTAGACTTCGGAGAGCACGGTAAACAGTTTGTCCCTTTAAATATTTAAGAAAAAAAATATGAATAACAGTTACGCAGAGAAACTCAGTTCCAGCAGCAGAACAATGAAATTGAAATTGCTATAATTATAAAATATATGCTATTAAATTTACCTAAAATTATATTATGAGCCTTGCGCGATTAAAAAACCCCATGATTATTTAATTGGTACCATCTGGATCCCCGCAGTGTGTCAGCCAAGTTCGGAAAAGAAAAGAGCGATCTAGAACCGTAACAAGCTATATTGGACCCTTTTATAAATCAAAAAATGCTTGAAAATGTTGTATTTTAAATAAATCTATATATTCACCTAAAATTCAAAATATCACGAAATTCTACAACTACTCGAATGCATACAAGTTAAATACATGAGTAAAAATTATTAATTATTCAAGTTAAGTGAAATACTCAGATCACAATCAATCGTCAATCTTTATCTGCTTACTATTTGTCATTATTACTCAAAACAAGTCGAAGTCCTTTTGTAAAGTGGAACACGAAAGTACATGATGAATGGCACATCAAAGTGATAAGTTATTCCATTAAATATAGGACGAGTGATGCGGTAACTTGCGGGTGAAACATCGATTTCACTGTTTCATCGGTAAAGCATCGATTATTATTGTTAGTTTGCGTAACGGCTTACGCTCTCAGCTCGGTGCCCAATGCGGCCGCTCTGTGCAAATCGTTCCAATTATGCAAGTGTCTCAACTAGAAAATAAGATGGACACAGTGCGATATTTGAACTTGATTGATTCACTTATGTAATCGATGCCGGAAACAATATCACTCGTGATTTCTGAGAAGAGAACCGCTCATGACGACTTGGCATACGTTTGAATTGATTACCCGATGTGTTGTTGAAGTATGTACTACCTACCTACATGTATCGCCTAAATTTTTATGTTTTTTATAAAATTGTCTTATTGAATTGAATATAGACATATAGAATAAGTTAATGAAACAAAGGCCATAACGAATGAATGAAGTTTTGTATAACCATTATTTTTATGAAGTAAATACAATAAAATTCTATTTAAATTAGTATAAGTTCTGATTACCAAATAAATCATGTTCATGAATAATTGCATAATGTTTTCGAACTCAAGATTGATGTTAACAAGTAATCAATTAATTTGGCAAATAATCTAAACGAGCGTATAATTAGAAATTTGTTTATTAGACGCTCTATTTGGCTTCTTATGCCATTTTGCCGTCTCGTAACAACTGAAATACAGTGCTATTTATAACGCTTTCCTCATTTCTCAGAGCTCTTCACCTGCGTGTGAGCATCCCCTGACGGAACTCCGAGCCCTCCTGTACTTTGAATCTCACGTAAGGCGACAATTCATGTTGCGTCGGTGACAACCCTCCCTTTCAAAAAGCGGGGCAACGACCTCACCATTTGTATGCTCCCCTCACGAATTTAAAACTATCGGAACCACATGTTCTTGACCTTCCTTTACTTTAATCTGCTAAGGCAGAGAAAATATTTATTATATTTAAGTATGAAGTTAAAAGAGGAAGATAGGGCTATAAAATCGAAATATAAATATTTATATTAAATTTATAATTTATATTCATATTTTCCTTTATATTTGTATTTCGATAAAATCATACTCATAAGACATCACAATTTCTTATGATTTTTAACTCGCAGATTGTATACATTTTATTATTATACGAGTACTCACGATATTTATATATACGCCGATATTTCGACCCAGTTCCATGGATTACGATAATATCCAACAATTGTTGAAATAAGAATATAACATAATAATAATGCCTAAGTTCTAACCCATTACATTTTTACTTAAAGTGGGCCTGTGATTTGTCTGAATATTGAATCCTGATGCAGTAGATTTAAAATAGGACTGGTGTCAGGTTCAAACTCCTGGATGTACGCGTGGCTCCTGATGTGTAATCAGCATCCTGAGCCATAGGACATGGTACTCATCATACGTCACTTTCCATAATGTTAATCGTAGTTGAAAACTTTTTGCTCGTTTGCTGTTCCCATGCTTCGATGCTATCTAGTGGACAGTCCTTATTCAATTGGCAAATAGTCATTATTGTTCCACAGCCGTCTTTGTCGCTTTGTTTATTCCTCCGATCTTCTCCGACCGATTTTTTAAGCTATCTATTATCTAGTACAAAATTCTCTAGTATTAGGTGTTCACATGATATCCCGGAGTACCCCATAGGCGCCATATATGTACATATCTACCATGACTCATACTAACAATACTAACTGTACTATTACTAACAACAACTCAGGATTTACTGTCACTAACAGTCCCTGTCCCAGTTTTCATACTTATCTACTAACAAACCAACCAACTAAGTTCTAACTCCGTCTCCTCACCGGATTAACCATCCTAGTCCCCATCTGAGTCTTGAGCTAAGTCGGTCACAGTTGTCATGGGCGGCAGCGGAAGGGTGGCGCTGCATACTCCTTTGCTACCTTTATTATGGAAAAAAGGTTGTTTTCGGAAATAATTTCTCCTCTAATCAAAGAAAGTTCTATAAGTTATTAACATCCGAGTGTTCTTATTTGAGACACGAATAACTAAAATAAATAAACAACTGTGCTGCAGTGCATCATACCATAGCAGGCACGAGTAGTATGTATATCAAAATCATTAGCTTCCGCGCTTGGCGGCGGCCGCGCCTGGTCTTGTCTCATGTGAACGCCATAATCTCTGCTCCACTGCTCTTTATAATCGCAGTGTATTGTTTCGGCTCCATTATATTGTTTGATGTGATCTTCTGATAATTTTAGACCTCTTCAGTTATACCTCGCTCGATTAAGCGGAACGAGAATGAACTTTACCGCTCTGATAAGATCGCTACGTACTCGAATACACATACCTACCTACTGTCAACCTGTAAGTTATAATGAAACGTATGGTAAATTAGTTCTTTATTTTTGAGTAGGTATATATAAAACAGGTTTTAAAAGCTAAACATATTGGAAGATCATATTGTGTAAAGTACCGAGATGCACGGCAGACTGTTCTGCAACATTCGCTTTTGTTGTCGTATGAACGGACCTCAGAACGATGCAAACGAGACGTGAACTTAGTTTATCAGTTCAGACGTTGAGCGTGCAGAGATAGGTGAGGGTGACAGTAATTGACAGGTCGGCAGGCACAGGACACTTGATGCACGTGCGAGAAGACTCGGGCCCCCGCACTAAGCAGGATGTCTTTAAATAGACTAAATGCCTTTGTGAAGGCATGCCTCCCGAAGGGTGGCGGCATCCGGCTCCGATCGCGCACACGATTGACGATTCGGTTCTAAAGAGGAAACTTATAAATAACTTCTTCAATTATTCAAAACCATTCAACTATAAACACGAAATGCTCGTTGCCTGTGAGTCAGTGCGCGGGCCCACCATCGTTTGCATCGTGTCGCTACCGGACTGTTATCAAGCATCTTACCGACACACTGTTTCACGGAATGCCTATTGTTTGATTAATAACCATGCAGTTCTGTCGGTGAACTATTTGGAACACTTTAGAGCTGCGTTTTGAGAGAAGATTTTATACAACTTTATATTATACACTTCGTAAGCCATCGCTGAATCTTTGTGAAACTTTGTTTGTACAGTATTTTGAGAAGTGTAGCGCTAAAAAATAACCTTATAACGTACTGATTTATTTCACCATGACAAATGTCGTTGCGCAACTTTTAACACAATTTGTTGCATTTTTATACATCGTGGCATTGAACTTCCGAGTATGTTAGGTAGGTACTCTATTTAGCATTTTGCTTAAGTTTGCATGAAAGGTATGCGGCAATGCTTATCTTGTAATAAATGTTTTTATCGCGTGATTTCTTATTGTTTTCAGTTTTTACTTGTTTGTGACGTATTTTTTTTAATGATATAACATAAATATCTATTATGCAATCAAGAGTTGATTTACCTATACTCAAAATTTCATTAAATTACAGTTATTCTATAAAAAAATTAATAAAATTATTAGGTACTTCTTCATGTTTTTTTTTGCCACTTTGTGGCACTTTTGACAAGTCAAATTATATTTAATAGATACAAGTAATTATAGAATTTATTTATATTACTATGGGCAAGGAGGCGAAATTTTTGAAATAGGTGCCTAAATTATATTTCAATGGTACAATAAAATTAGTATTAATGATCTGTGTCGCGGAGTAATGGCCGTCAACCAGTTCAGAAAGCAACGACGCAATAAGAACCAGACGGCTACGGCCGCTACGGGAGCCGAGGCAGGGGGTATTGTGCTCGTACGGTCCTTGCACGTGTTAACAGAGGGTCCGGAGGCCCACCTTTGAATTGAAATACAAGTATGTAATTTATTATTCCAATAGAGTCGTAGCTGTGACCCGTACAAACAAGTGTTTCCGGCCGCGCAATAACATGTGTCCGGTGTATAGAGATGAAAAGCCAGTATATATTTGAATACATCACTTGAGATTTTTTGCTTACGGTCTCTACTAGAGTACCTACATTAAGTTTACCTTTTTTATTTATTTATTTCATGTAAACACACATAACTAAATTAAACTTTCATCCAAAACTATATTTAGGCCCTGCTTATTTCAAAATGAAATATCTTCCAGAGGTTTTCTTATATTAAGCGACCTTCAATTGTTCTTGTGTATGAAATTCTATTTTTAATATAATATATTTTATACGTTTGTTTGCCCTCATGTCACTTCTGAATAGCTAACCAATCGAAATCATATTTATTCAGTATTATTTGTTTGTCGAGCGAGACGATGATTCATGATTTTACCAGGATGGATTAGTGTATCGGTCAAATGATGGTCCCATGATTGTTATTTACTGTATTCTGTATATTATTATTCTAAACAAACTATGAGGTACCGATATTTTGAATCTGAATTAGATAATTCAATTAACTTAGTTTCCCTTTTTATTTTAACTTGGTTATCATCGTCTTTTGATGACTCTCATATTTTTACATTACTAACTTTTGCGAACATTTGGTACTCATAAAATGGCACAACAAAGATATTATTTTCTCTGGTTTGTGAGTTTTGCTCATAGCACGGGATTTTTTTTATTGACCTTGCGAAATCCAAGCAAATTAAAAACGTTTACGACTACAACGTTTTTCTAGTGTTTTGCATAGTTAGTGACGTAGTCATTTTGCATGGTTATAAAAAAATAATTGTAACCATTTTGTTTCATCGCTGGAGGTGGTATTATGGTATGGTGGTATGGTGGTACCTATTATCTAACTAATAA
This sequence comes from Ochlodes sylvanus, assembly GCA_905404295.2. Classification (NCBI taxonomy): domain Eukaryota; kingdom Metazoa; phylum Arthropoda; class Insecta; order Lepidoptera; family Hesperiidae; genus Ochlodes; species Ochlodes sylvanus. Next base: position 8,788,561 of record FR990125.1, on the reverse strand, counting down.
ATTGTGATACTCCATTTGGAGCTGCTTCAAAAACTTATGCGTATCAATTATTCGTTAAACAAATCCAGCGATCATATTCGGTTTTCACGAATTCAATAGGCGAGAGACTGAGTGCAGTCCCGCGGCGTCATTCAGCTCTCTGTAGGATAACCATGAACTTACGTCTTACATGGATATGGATATATCAGTTTCTTAACATCATCTTAGATGTTGACGACCTACTTGCACTGCCTGGTACTAAACTACTTTTTTTTTCGGGGGCAAATCCTTCCCGACCAGCCTAGTAGAGGTTGCAGGTTAAGTGAGATTTCCATCGACTAAAACCATCTTGACAAGGAAAATGTATATAACTGTGAACTGAAATGCTATCATAGGAATGTTTTGTTAGTAAATAATTAAACATCAGAACTCCGTCTTCGTAATAAGCTGGTTTACTTCAATTTAAATTCGTATATTCTCCGATTGTAGAACAAACTATTTCTTTTCTATCAAAAAATATTAATTAACTCATACACTAAATTTATTAACTGTTTAAATCCGTGTTATAGTACGTTAGTATCTTGGCTTCAATCCAATGATGGCCCACTACTGAGCATGGGTCGCTCCTCATACCTGAGGAGGCCTAGAGCATACTCTACCACGCTGCTCCTGTGCGGAATGGTGGAGGGTTTAGTGGCTAACGCAAGTGTCGGAAAATTTTAAGCCGTCCGAAGGTATCCGACATGGCTTAACGACTGCTACCAAATGGTAAGAAACGGGACCGACGGCTTTGCCCTCCGACGCACGGAAGCGTTCAAGAAATTTTGCCACTAGCGGTCACCCATCCAACTACTGACCGCGCTCGCTGTTGCTTAACTTTGTCGATCACTTAAGATCGACGCAAGCCGCCGGGCTATGAGCGCTTCAATTTTTATCTTAATATATGTATATATATTAAAGCAGTGAGTACATACGTTCCTTAACTATTATTCATTTTGAAATACAGTGAGAGTGTTTAGTATAATTGATTCAAGATTCAGTAAAAAATGTGTCCAAACGGTTATCCTAATATTGGTTCCGTCGTGGGGCCCCTAGCCAGCGATCGCTCACAATAACAACGAGTTCCGCAGGTGACGACTCCACTGAATAGCGCTGATTACACCTCCATTCAAGACTTTCATACCTTCTCGGGACAACCTGTTCCTATTTAAATATACTCTGAAGGCATGGTATTTAGTTCATTTCAAATCGGGCAATTTGGAGAAAAGTTTTGTTTTGAAATGTTGCTATGGACATTATATTATATCTACGGAGAAGCGACTAAAATATTGTTTTAATTTTTTAATTATTATAGAAACAAATGAAAAAGTACAATACATATCTACAAGGAGGAACAGCAATAAAAATATAATTTATAAGAAAGAGTAAATTTGTAGAGTTATAATATCAAATTCTATAACGCATTATTATTTATTTTAAAAAGCTTGAGGAACACAAGAATAACAAAAGATATTTTCCACCGTCGAATCCACTAGAGCGAAGTCAAGTTCCAGTCAAGTGGCAATGCATATGTGCGTTTTCGTCGCTAACGCTGCGCCCAGAAGAGCCCATTGTCTTTCATTATCATTAAGGCCATTATATTTGCTTATTCAAGCGTACTTTTCTTATTAAACTTTGATCACCGGCTGACATCTTCATAATGTATTTCAATAATCATTGTTTTATGAGTCACGAACAATAGCACAATTACAATGCTTACAATCTCTGATTAGTTCAAACAGAGAGAGAAAGAAAGTACCCGTACCGACTTGGAAAGAAAGTGGTTCGGTTTTTGTTAATACCACATAGAAAAAGAATATTCGTTAACATTGAATTATTATTCAGTTCTGAACGTGATGTTTATTTAAAGCTTAACCTTGTATAAAATGAAATATGAACTGAAATGTTTATCTCACCAAATGTGACAAAAATTATAGGTAATTATGATAAATTATTATAACGAAACTCAATTTGTTTTTGTAGTGATTCGTCATTTCTCTAATTGCGCAATTCGTTACCAATTTTACATAACACTATTATGCAGCTTTTATGCAATAAGAGAGACATAGGACACCATTAAAACAAATTTGCACAGGTTTGACATCGATAAATTTAATGATTCCTACCAATAATACGTGTAACAAAAACCCTGATTCGAGAAAACTAACGCGGTCAATGACAAAATATTATTTATGTAATAATTTGTAACGTGTGTATAATGTATATTGTTTTCGTAATAAAAATCCTTTTATAGAAGTATGCAGTAGGCTTAGATATACATACATACATACATACATACATACATACATACATACATACGAGTAGACATGACGACAGACGAGAGAATGATGATATACATGTATATCATGATTCTCTAATGTATGTAATGTATGATATACGATATGGTATCTAATGTATGATATACATTTATATCATCATTTTCTTATGAAAAATAAGATTTTAAATAAAAATAAATAAACGCTCAAATAATCATAGCCTCGTGTCATCCCGACTGAAGAAGTTTTCACTTGAAAAATATTTTATTCTTGAATTAGAGTTTTAGCTTGTCCCGTATGTAGGTAAGGTACTCTACCTACTATGAATTACTTTGGCTTCGATCCATTAATGGCCCACTATTGAGCACGGGTCTCTCCCCATCATTGAGGAGACGAAAAACTTTGCTTTGCAAAGACTGCGATTTGGTATTTATAGACATGTCACGCTGAGATTGTGCTTAAGTAGCATAAGCTAAGACCGCTGTCATAATACCACTATTGGTTTCATTACATGCAATACACCTGCAAAGTTTTTCCTAGGTAAAGTCTGAGCTAAGGCTAAGTATCGTCTATACATCTCAGCCTTAGTAGCCAACCCAAGTATCGGAAGTTTTTATGTCACTTGTTGGCCTCCGACGTGGCGGCTGCTATCAAAGAGAATTAGTGGGATCGACAGATTTACGTGCCTTGCGAAGCACGGAATCGCTCATGAAATTTATGCTACTACTACCGATCGCGTCCGCTGTTGCTTAACTCGAGCATTCTCTAAGGATCGACGCCGCAGGCTGGGTTGTAAGCCCTTCATTACTTTAACAAAAAAAGATTTGAGTCGGGTCTACAATCCAACCTACAATTCTATATTATGTAAACGTGTAAAAATATCTATGTAGATTTAAACGGCAGGTCAAGTCGATTGTTTGTATTTCTTATTTTATTGATTAATTGATACAAATTGAATGTTTATGATGTCACTAAAAGAAGAAAGGTCCTATAATTTTCCTTATTACATATTTATCTCTACACCTTATTTAGTCAAGAACCGGCCGCCATCGATTCGTACATACATTCGTACATGTACATACATAGGCCCTCTTACCGCCAAAATTTAAACACTTAATTTCTTGAGTGAAACTTTATGAAATTTTGATTTTGCGCATTCCACACCAACTCCAACGCACAGTTCCAGACCAATGTAGCAATTTTCTTGTCAAAACATTTTAAGAAATATATCGACTTTATGAATATTTAAAAGTGCCGAGCCCAAAAGATTATGCCTTACAGACAAAACTTCCACCATTGTGATGACGTAGGCTTCTTTGTATCGCTTTTATGTTTGCCGGTAATTTGTTCCATTTAACGGATTTATAACTCCACGAGGCAAACTTGTCCTTCGCTCGGTCAACTCTATAACCACACGCTATGGTGTACCTACCGCTCACAGCTCATTCATGCGTTCACTAATAATTCACACGTCACTATACTTTTGGAACGTTTACTTTTATTGAGTAGGTACAAAGTTCTTGAATACTTGACGTTCTAATTGATTACTTAGTTATTAGTAGTTAAAAACAAAGACTTTACTTACGAAAAACTTGACTTTGCAAAGACTGCGATTTGGTATTTATAGACATGTCACGCTGAGATTGAGCTAAGACCGCTAATGTCATAATTGATTGCTGCCATCTATCTGTTTGTTAATACGTAAAATTTAAATGTCTTAGAAACAACTAATATCAAGGTTCATTTGGGACCATTATTTTTGTTCGGATAATAGCCAAAGTTTATGGTAAGTCGTCTATTTCATGAACTTATTAGACTTTGCTCAGCTCGTACTCGGCCAAGTCAAAGATCGCTTTATAAATACGAACGCTGTCTTAAGTCAGAGTAAAGTCTGAGCTAAGGCTAAGTATCGTCTATACATCTCAGCCTTAGAGATTCAGATATTACGTAGGTAAGTAGGTACGTGCTTTATTTTATGGCAAAATTATAAGCGTGATCTATCTCCTGTATATTCGAACTGCGAACCGATCGAAATCTCATCCGAGTAATCACAAATTTAAGTTCAAGACACGTCAACGTGATTTACCTCTCTTTGGCCCTTAAAATTCGAAGGCCATTAAACGAAACGAGATTTCGTCGGAGACGTTCGCCCGTAAAAGTTTCGCAAGAGTTGGTCGTAACCCATTTCGGTTATAACTCGCCGTGACGCGTCGGGCCTTTACGTGGCGGCGAGCGGAGAAAATAGGGAGAGAGGAGTGACGGGCATCGCCGAAAACAACAATGAGGTACTGTTACCATAATGACACTTTATGAGCGCAAACATCGGGCAAGAGACGAACACGGCGCAGTCGCGGCCGCAAAGCACGAATGTGGTCCGCATTGTTTCCGCATTATGCCGCGGCATCGAGGGCGACATTGATGCCTCGCGGACAAAGGCACCCATTTCAACAAGCGGATCACGGATCGGATCTTCTCACATTTAACTGTATTCTTAGATGTACCTACGATTGAGAATCCAAATCCAACTTTTCTGTTCCGGAAAAAATACATAACGCATAAACTGTCTACATCAATGAGGAACTACTTTAGCAACCGGAAAAATCACAGTGATTAATCTGTGAATACTTAAAATCTTAAAACAAGATTTAACGTATTATAGAGGTCGATTGTTTAATGTACCTACATATTAATCACGATCATGCCACCCTGTTTAATACAGTAGCTCGAGAGATCAGCCGGCAAATTAAACATTTAAATGCCATCGCCAAAGCCTTACGGTAATGGCTTTTTTATTACTAAGTATAGTGCCTATATAAGAGTAATCTTTTACCGCAACCCAACTTACATCTTCATTATATGTCTTCCCGATGAAGTTGTAAATAAATTGCGCACGTAGCCACAGATGGATGGTTGCACGATGTTTCTTGTTTTAACGGCGATCGTATTAAAAGGAACGTTTTTTGTTTGTGGTTATGCCCAAAAGTTTCATTATTCAGCGAATATATTCAGAAAAGTGAAAACGTGAGGCATAGCTGAGTTAGATAGAGCACGCCATGTAATTAAGAGTAGGTGACAATAATTAAACGCGTAGCAGGTTCCTAAATTAGTGCAGACCACATAAGCGGCGCTGTGGGCGGTCGATAGTGTGACATGTATCAACATTACCTTACACGAGGACCACAGCGTCGCAGCCTCACTGTTCACGCACGCGATGGCTGCGCAAACTGACGTTGTTCAGATTTACTGCTTCCACGTCGTGCACTAGATGGCCGGCCGTGTGGTCCAAGCGACGCAATAGATTGCAGCCCGTACCGTAACCATATTCCACGGTACACCTACATACCTATCATTACGGCATTCATAAACTTGCCGCTACATACGCCTACATATAGTAAACTGCTAACAAGTACAATCTTCAATACCCTGCTGTGTGTTTAGCCATAAAATATATCGGTGATGTAACTTTTAACTAACGATGACGTCTTCTTTGCACTCAAATTCCGAAGCATGTTAATATTTTGCTAGCGTTTCTTAAGTTACATTATTTAGTTTGTAAATAAATAAGTACAAAAATAAAGGTAAATAAATATAAATATTTATAATATAGTAAGTAAGTAATTGAGTGTGCCATTAATATGTTAACTCCGACAAAATTTTAAATGAACTGTACGTAAATCAAAGGATAGTTATGTTAATATAATTATGTAGATACGTATTTCACAAAAGAATTATGACAATAAACGAATTCAATATTTTTTAGTTTGAAACATAAATGTTGTCAATGTGTGTTATGCATATTACGCATATGTGGAGCATAATGAGGTATCGTAGCACAACAATGGGCAATTGCAGACGGTACGGTGCGCGCCGGCCGCCAGCGCCAGGTGCGTCAATCCGTCGTTCGTCGGCGCACGCGCACCCTCACTGCGCTTTTGATAAATTTCTATACACAAAAAAGGTCGTATCAAAAGATGGCGTCGCTAAATAAACTAGTTGCAACTATGCATCATTGCCGCAGATAACTCGCCCTCCACGAACACTACACCGTTTGGGTGTGCAAACAAGTTTTGATTACATGAAAAGGTGTCCCGGAACGGGTGTGTCCGCCGTTTGCTTAGATAATTACTCGTTATTCGATTTGCGGCTGTTACTGTTATTTACATGTTATTTCGTTCACGGCTAAGTTACAGCAACGCGAGGCGAAAGTCTAAACTAAGGCAACAACTGCATTCAGCTCTACATAAGTAGAATTCTAGTAGATTTATTAGGGTAACTCTATTTTACAATTTAATGTAGGTATCTTACAGGGAAAGTGGCAGACTGAATTACTACGTAGGTTTTATTTTAAGGCAAATTAAGGAATTCAATCAAGAATTAAATTATTAATTTTCGACAAATTATATATTTTACATTGAGTGTCAGTGTAATTTAATTATTATGAATTTTCATCAGGAGTTATTTACACTCAAAACTTAAACTCCTCGTATAGGCATGAGAACAATGACTAACATATTCATGTAATTAAAAGAACAATTAATAAGGGAAGCGTGTCAGTTTTATGTAACGAGATTATAAGCCTAAAAATAACGTTCTAAATACTCGTAATAACGGAACCGTTACACACCATTTACAGGTAATCCCGAGCGATGAACTTGTTAGGGCCTGATCAGGCCGGGGCTGCAGCTGCTTTGGACCAACCCCAGGTCTTTCCCCTCACCAGTGCACTATAAATACATTTTCGTTACTGACAAATGCAAAAAATGTGAATAACGTTGGAATAGTGAAAAAATATTTAAATGTGGGAACCAAACGGTTCTTCGTTTCCGAAATCATTGTGTTTCGGATGAGTTGTAAGTATGAAAAAGTAAGTTTAAAAAACTTTGCACTGTAGGGTAACATTTTACCATGGGTGCATGAGATACATTGTTGTTAACATTGCAAACACAAAGTGTCTACGATTTAATTGATGCACCCGTCGCATAACACAAGCACGAGAACCTATCATATACCTAATATTATTATAATAATATCTATTTATCATAAAAATATAGGAAGTGATTTCATTTTGCTATTAATCAAGCAGAACAGATTGGGACGTTCTTTATAATAATAATAATAATAATAAGCCCACAGGGCAGCTTGTGGCGAGCTGTTGGTGAGAAGCGACACCATGGACCCGAGTGCTCCCGGGGGAACCCCCCTGTTCCTTATCTTCAGTAGGTGGAGTGGAGATTGAGGAACAGGCCCCCACCTCTGTGCTTGCTTTAACCGGTCGGCAAGAGTGAAGTCGTTAGAGCTATGTATATGCTCGGGGGTGGAAGTGTCTAATGGCGTAATAACGAGGAAACCCGCTCATGGGGGTTTAATCCCCCTAGTTGGTGATATCAGTGCCGCACCTCTCTACTCCCCTAGCTGCTCATGCCAATGTTGCCCCCAAGCATATGCCACTTTACGGGGGCCCATCTAGTGAGCAGCAAGTCACCACCCACCGCATTTTCAGTTCTTATACAGTCTGATTGGCAGGTGTCCATAGTATTCCATAGCCCTTTTACCAGTCCCTCGTAATTTCACCTCAATAGCCCATTTACCCTGTAGTTTCCTATTCTAAAATAGTTTCAGTGCACACGGCGGAGACTATCGTCGGTTGTATCATATTGTGCAATCGAGGATAGAATCCGTCTTGTGTACCATACATGCACAACATCAAATTGTCTCAAAGGAGCCTCTACGTGTTGGACCCGTGTCCCCACGCATGCCTTCCAAATGACCGGGTCCACTTACATCTAGGACCTGTGAAACTTTAAGTTTAAAGATACTTACATAATAATAATAATAATATAATATACTATAATATAATAATAATATTTCAATGCAATTCTAAATACTAATAATAATATCTTCGCTTATAGTAGATAATGCAACTAAAAATGTTAAAGTAAAGGCTCCAATATGATAATATCACAAATAGAAAAACTAAATATAGGAACCCCTAATTTACAGACATGATATACGTATCTACGTAATAACAATAATATATGAAATTGTAAAAAAAACTTTTATTTATCCTTATTAAAAAGTTTTCTGGCCTAGTTTGACGAAATATTAGTTCGTCAAAATAGGCTAGAAAACTTTTTCACAGATTAAATAAACCCGTATAGTGTAAGTTGCATGCAAAAGAACAGGTTTATTCAACTATAGCAGCGTTGGCACGTACCCTTTAAATAATAACAACGCTTACGCTATTAATACTAATCCTACGTAGGTTCATAGTATATTTATAGGCTGTACATAGCGTACATAGGTGCGGTATGTGAGAAGAACGCAACTCGCAAGGAAAGAGGGGTGAAAGGTGGCCGGTGCGCGGTGGCGCGGTGACGCACCGGCCGCGTAGCGTGTGCCCAAATCTCAGCTGTGCCTTGATGCCGCCTGCTACTATACAGGTTGTTTACAATATACAATCTATATTTTTAAGATTCATATTAAATAATTTTTACTAAAATATTTTTTTATATAATATTATTGTTATAATATACGTAGTAGTGTAAGTTAAGGTTAAAAGATTTTTATGACGTGAAGAGATATTATTATTATTACTTTTAACGTATACACAAGATAAAGGTAGGGTTAAAAATCTTATATATTAGGTTTATGGGATGGACCAGTGGATTGTTTATCATACTTTTATTACATTACTACTGCTCTACTTCTTTAGATAAACTCTCACTCTTATGTATTATAAAAAATAAAACCCTCTGTATAAGAAAAAACATCCTGTATAAACATATTCAATCCATCTGTATTAAAAGTGTTTATAAAAGCGTTGAATGGCCCCTGTATGCTTTATATAGAATTCTACTGCTATGCCATTATTCAAAATTAAACTACTCACCTACCTGCAAAGTTAGAGTTTCGAAATAAAAACGTAATATATCCCTTGAATTTCAGTACGGGAAATGCAACCCTGTACACGGAAGGTAACACAAGATTTTATTTAATTTTAATCATATTTCTGTGACCTTAAAGCATAATTTTGCACCTCGATAACATTTTTAAACGTAACCGAAATAACAGGGTTGCTCAGTTCCAAAACGGCATCGACGACGCCTTGGTCGTTGAAGGCACATCAGACGTTTTTCGACGGTGACGTCCGAACAATGAATGGGGGAGACCCTAATCGTTTCGCTTACTTCAGAAATGTATTGCGTTGAATGAATGCATTTGGAATTCGTAGGGTACGTTGCGAGTGTTATGTCGTTTTAGACGTTGAGTTCGGAGTGATGCAGATGTGCGATTCGGGTACAGACATGTGATTCTGCACGCGCAGCCAGCTGCTGGCATAGCTGTGCACTGATTCAATTCAATGCAGGGTCGGACTACGGTCGTGGGTGCCTATACACATTTGTCTCGTTTTATGTATGGAGGTACGGTCGACAAACAATGATACAATAAGAATTTTAGGTATGGCTCAGGTGTGTCGTGAACTTTCGGTCGTTACTGGAAGTAAAAAAATATGTTGTCTTCGGCGTTTCTTTAAAGCCAGGCCAAAATAGACAAATAAGAATTATACAAACAGTAACTTTAGTAGTTTTGTTTTTTCATGACCATCAGGTACTGAATAATGTTGCCGAAATTGACGAAGAAAACACCTGTCGCTGACTAGATAATCACTATACACAATAATGTTCTGATTACCTTTAAAAGAACAAACAGAAGCTGAATTCGTCATATCGGGTCGTCAACTAATGCAATGCGTATCCAGGCTAGAAGTAAACAAAGAATCTGCAAGTCTAGATATAATGTTAGTAGAAAGATGATATCTGGCTTGGCTGGAGTAAAACCTAACCACCATTTGAAAGTATTAGGAAGAACTGTAAGGTAATCCAACTTCCTCACAATGTTTTTTTGCATTATTACCGAAGCAACGTTAAATTATGATAAGAAGCACATAACTCTGAAAAGTTAAGATGCGTAAGCGATTTGAATCCTAGCCATTTTTCATCAATTGCCATTTTCAATCATTGAAAAGTATAGAGATGCACAAGATTAATTCTCACAGTTCTGGTATACAAGCAGCGCAGCAGCGTTCTGGTATTCACAGCAGTCCAAGTTGATTTATATAAGAATAAGTGGTTATGTGTAAATACTGACAATGGTCATCTTTGTTGTATGAAGGTGAAAAGACAACTATTAAACAACGTATATGACAAAATAAATAATTAAGTATATTGTTTTTATGTTCACAGCCGACAAACGAGCAGAACAGTCTCCGGGTGGTATGTGGCCCCTGTAGTCCATGGACATATCAGTAACACCAAAGGCACTCTGATGCGTTTCCGGCAAGAAAGATGGAAGAATAATGACAGAAAGTACTGGCTCTCAAGCTACATGCCAGAACACAAGTCGTTTAGCGGATGACTCGGACAGGACGGTATCTAGCTGATATAGCTACCTCCAAGCAGCGTACAGCTTCTATCCTCTCTTACGACACCGTGGTTTGTCGGCATGGAATTGACGTCAGTATTCAAGGCCGCCCCAATACGGCCAAATATAAGTGGTTTGTAAACTTTATCATTCCCTAAAACCTAAACCCTAAAACCCTAGGTACACCCTAAAACCTCATCCCAAAATTCTGTTTATTTTCCGCCAATATCTCGACGCAGTTGTTTGGGTAACCTGCGTAACTTAATTCATATTACACTGTTCAGATAAAGTTAACACTGCAGCGGGGTATCGAATTTTATATCAATGTTACTGACTTACTAGTACTTCCGAGTTAAAGACCTATGATACCAATTTATCATACTCTTACCTACCCAATATACTACCTACCTCGGATCTCTTAAGACATGAATCCATCACATTTTTTTCCCAATAAATATCTCTACCCCTAAGCAAACATTGAAATTGATAATATGACCACGAAAATACTTAGTTTCATGCTATCAAAGACGCAGTCCAAAGGTTTAAGTTAAGCGTTTTCCTGAATGATGTTAGGCTTCATACCGCCGATATTCTACGACAGTTTTAAGGCATAAATATTATCTTCTCTTCGCGAACCGTAGACACTGAGTCTATTCAAGCCGGTTACTGCTCTCATATATCGTAAGACGAGAATCGTCGAGTCTGTCAGAATTTTACCCTGATAAGTCGATTGCTATTCTTGGATTTTGTCCCCGACTATAAATCTAGGGTTTACTTAAGGTAAGACTCGAGTCATATTCATACGCCGATAGTAAATAAATCCTGAAAAGAGGCGTAATACGTACCAGTAAAACGAGATCGAGCTTTAGTTAAATCATTTACTGTCTGTCACAGAACACGGAGTACGTATCACAATCATTATTTTTACTTAGTACCTACTTATGGAATAGATATACGAGTACTCTGGTTTTATAAAAAAAATACCTAAAACTTCTTCCTTAACATAATTTTAAAAAGTATAGGCATTTCATTTACAGACAGATAAATAGATACAAAACGTTACAAATAGATAAATAGTGCAGGTATGGTAATTTATAAATACAGAACAAAACAGTGATTTCATTCATATCGTGATTATGTATGCAGGAATTAACCGCCAATTGTGTGACATTGAGAGAGGGCTGGCAGCGCGGCATATAGCGCACAGCGCACCACCTGCCCGCGGCGCCCCTGTCCATCGCTATTTCCGCCATAGCGCACGTCCCCTGCGCCGGCGCAGCTCGTGCCGCGACCGTTACGCACGCGCCCCGGCCCCCGCGACCTCGCACCTGGCCGACGCAGCCGCCGCGGGTCCCCCACACGCCCCTGCACCCGCGCGCCGCGCCGCACCTCGCGATCCTACTTCCACCGATGACACTCCATCTGACACCTATCAACGCCTCCGAATGATTGCCCACTCATTATCACTATAAAGTCCGAGCTTTTTATTTGATGTTATCGAGCTGTAAATTGTTCACTTTTTTGCTTTGACGTCGCATGTTACTGTATGATAATGGGATAATACCTTACTAAATAGATAGGTAGGGAAAATTAATTACGCAGCATAATTTTAGAAACTATCTACAGATTTATTCAATGTTAACTGACAATTATAATATTTATAATATCAATATTTTAGCATTAGGTAATTAGCGAGGTTGCAAAATCTAAATTTAATATTTCTACCTGTAAACTGTTCTAGGTACAGCTATCATAAATTAGATTTGTGATGCCTATATTGTGATGATAAAATCACTATCTTCGAAGCTACAACGATTAAGCGGAACGATCGTAAGTAAGGGCTAAATTCTACATCATCACGGCAACTGATCATATAATATTATTATAGAGGCGAAATATGTGATGAACCTACATAATTATTTCTAAATATTAAACAGTTGTTTTTATAATACAAGTCTGTTTTATTTTTATTGTATTAGGTTCACTAATATATAATACAATTCAGTACCTATAGTTCAAGCAATGGTTTCACTTTTACTACGATCCATAACATCCATTTATATTGTGAGTATCCGTATAGTAATATAATTGTAGAGGGTATAATGATATATATTGAGATTTTAAAGATAGTAGAGCCTAGAGTTCGCCCGGGGTAGTACCTACTACCGACCGCCACGGTACTGAGTAGGTACCATTTCTGCCGTGTAATAATTGTTTTAACAGAAATTGTGCTCCGGTTAAAAAGGAGTGGAGCCGATTACACTTTTTAGAGACGACCATCTCAGTCCTTAAGGGTAGCAACAGATTATACATCTGTGACCGAATAAGAACAAGACTCTTACTAACAATTTCTCATACTTACTAAATAACTAATCAACTGATGTTCTAACTCGGTCTGCTAACGGGTCTAACCATCCTAGTCCCCATTTGAGTCTTGTTCTAGGTAGGACACAGTTGTGATGGACGGCAGCGGAAGGATGGTACTGACTGAATGCTCGTGTACATTTCCATTTCCATAAAAAATCAATTGAGAATAAAAGATCTGCTAATATGATTTGTATCAGGGAATAAACCTGTTTAGGAAACAAACGAGCCCTGAAGTTAGTTATTTAGCAGTCAGTTTGTAAATTAGTTATAACAATAACACTCACGTTTAGTTCAAAATCAGTAAACAAAATCATTATCGTCCTAAATTATTTATAACAAATATTACCAAATTAAAGTGGTACGCTGTGTACAGAATGCCGACTTCCGTTGACTTGTTTACATTTCCCAAGCATCGATTGTGATAAGGATTCATTCACAATTTACAAGTCCCAATCAATTAAGTAATGACTGACATTTTGTTTGTTGATAACTAATAGCGATATCGACAATATGACGACGAAATCAAAACAAACGGAGTAGGTATTGTAACTTAATTTATTGTTATTGATCTTCAATCGATACGATTAGTCATCGTTGCATATTAATCGAGAAATCAATGTCCATGTCGATCCCTTGACACATTTTACAATGAGTCATTAAATTTCACCGCACATGGTCTTCGTCATTGTGATGTGGATTATCAGCTCAGGTTTGTACCTTGATCATACATACTGCATAGTCTGCTTATATAGCGAGTGACCATGGATTTCTTTGTTATTAAAAAGATAAGGCACAATCATTACGCATCCATCTCTTACACTAAAATAATATGGTAGCAATGAACGAGTTTATAATTAACTAATATTTTTTCTTTGTAATCTCAAACGCGAGACTTTCCAAGTGCCTTTTAAGTACGTACCTGTTTTTCATTTATTTCGCTACATAGCAACAAACTCGTTTCTGTGAGAATCGTCAAATTACTCACGGAACATGGTGGCCTGTGGGAATTAACAGTGGTTGCACAAATAGACACAAAGGAATTATGGACGTTATGCTTCCGCGTTGGCAAGGGGGTTGTAGATAGGCCTTGTTTGATCTGATGCTACACAAGGTAACTTTTTTATGATTACAAACTGGTTTCACACTTTCCGGTTACGTAAATCGTTAAATTATTATTATCATTGCATTATCGCATATGTAGAGACGCGTTTCGTGGAACTATCAATATGTTTATTTATCAGCGATATGAAGATTTCGTGGTATTCTATCCAAGCTGTACGAGAGTATGTGAAATAGACGGTCGTAAACTAGGTTCGTATGCGTAAAATAAAACTTTATTTTTCCAGGTAAGGACTGCAAATATATTCTAAAACCTTAAAGGAAATTCTTAAACATTTGTTAAATGTGCTGTAACGGTAAACAATCTGTCTGGAAACACAGTTATCGATGAAATCTTAATCGGCAGTTACTTTCATTCAGGTGACACGTACGTTGAAGGTAAATATGCAGCTTCGATTAATTGGTAATGTAGCTCTTGTATTGTCCAACACTTGTTAATATTAATCCCCACGTATTTTAAACGATGCGTTCGTTATAAAATGTAGAGTTGGTTTTAAACATAATCAGTACGCGAAGCGATAGGTACATACTTTGCGATATAGCATTATGATAAGTCTAGAATGTTGTAAGATGGTTGAGAAATTGCTTGATACCCATGACTTCAACCCATGAATGAACAGGCAGGTCTTCGACCTTCGCAATTATGAGAAGTTCTAGAGCAGATACCTATATTGATACTGCAGTATATAAAAAAAAATCATTTGTTTTGACATCTTCTTCTTCGTTACGTTCTTGCCAGAGCGGTCGTGATTCGTGATAAGAGGGTTGTGGGTTTCCAATCCGTTCTGACAGCTGCCTTCATTGTGCATTGATGCAGGGGTTTGTTCAGCACAGCTCTTGGGTATATGATTAGACTATCTCATAAGTGATCTGCTGCGCCCTCCAGTGCCCTTTATTCTACTTTGAACAACTAGATGTTCAATGGACAGGCTTTAATCACGTTTACGGACATGTTCGAAGAAGGTGAGATATGCGTTACCTGTAAGATCGCCGATAGACGGTAGACGGAAGGTAGACATTGTAGGTACGTTCTATTGTACAAAAATAATTTGTTACCTATCTATCAAGCATCCAGTCTATGACTAACATAAAAGGAACATGACACAATGTAAATGAGGACAAGGTCAGTCTATCATTACTGTCCTGTTTTGCTAACTCTACTAATATCTTTACACTTAAGGTGTATGCGTCACATCGATCTCATATGACACTTAGGTACTTTTAAAGCGAAGTAGGTCGAAGTGCGACACTATTAGGATTAGGTTTCTATTTTGTTTTTGTATTAAGTAATTTTTTTTTTTGTATTTAAGTAGGTATAAAGGTAATTTATTTTGTTTAATGTAAATTCTTACTAAGTAGGTATGTACCTATAATGCTGCGTTCGTTGCAGAAGAGAATGAAAAAATGCATGGTCGTTAACGAAGGAATTTTTTAGCTGGCTCACAAAGAACTTTAAAAATAATGAATGGGGTTCAGATTTAATAATACATGGGACGGCTCGATCGCAGTTATTATAATGCTGACAGAACCGTTTCATAAAGACGCATGGCTCAGTTCAAAGGTGCTTAACCCCGAATGTTGTGCAAAAAATTAGATCGCCGGCTGAGACATTCGGCAGTAGGTACCGGCGGTTCCGGAACGGTGCTGAAGCTGGGCATATCGCACAGAGAGTGCGGCGATGCGGCTGCGGCTGCGGCCGGGTGCGGAGGCGCAGGTGCCGCCCCCCCCGCACCGCGCCGCGCCCCTATTGGCCGGCCCCGCGCCCTCCGCCGATTGGGTACGGCGCACGTGCGGTGCCTACCCGCCGGTACCCGCCGCCACCTGGCCGCAGCCGCCGGGGAGCGCTTATAAGCCGCGGCCTTCCCTCGCCGCACCACACTCGGTTCCGGACGTCGACGAGCGCATGCGTACGTTACTCGCGTCCTGAACGACTCTTGATATTACGACTCCGACGCACAGTGTGATGATTGGACTGTTACGCCTAGTGAACTTGTGATACGATTGCGTTGATTCACGTTTACAGACATTTTATTAAGTGATTGTGAAAAAAGTGCAAGATGCTTGTGGAAGATTCGCAGACGGCTCGTGCGTTGATGACGAAGAAGTATGCGCATTGTCCGCTCAAGAAGCGGCCGGTGGTGGTGCGGGAGGAGCGGCCCGCGACACCGCCCACCACGCCGCCTCACCCCGCCCACTTAGCTACACGACTTTATTATGATTACAGTTGTAAGTACCATTAATTAATAAAATTTCATATCTCACTCATGCTCACGTAACTTCAGCTCACAAAATATATTATAACAGTTTCCTTTACTTCTTTATCACTTCAGTATAACTAATTATTAAGATTTATATTTCATCGTACAAATAAATTTTATGACAGTGCAAAGAAAATATAATAATAAATATAAAAATATTTGTAATGGATAATTATTATTTTTTACACAAAAATCAAATAGCGTTTTCGGGTCCAAATAAAAATACTCAAATTATAGCCAAACTAAATTTGTTTTTTCTTTGTAAACAGGTGACACTGCAAATGACGAACCTGAAAATTTAAGTACAAAGCCTGAAGACCTTTCGAGGACTGGCAACTATCCGAGCAAAGCCTCATCGCCAGTGGCCGCAGCCGCAGTGAAGGTAGAGCCCCACGAGTGGCCGCAGCAGCAGTTGGAGTACTTGGCCGCCTGCCGCGCCCGCCTCGAACCCGCTCCCACTGAGCTCGCTCGCCCCACACCGCAGTATGCCTACCTACCCACTCTCTACACCAACTACCCGTTAGAAGAACTATACCCGGCCGCTCCCGCGCTCTCTCCTCCTGCGCACTCTCAGTTATATGCGCACTACTCGCCCGCTTCACCCCCGTCGTCGTGTTCGCCGCCACCTTGCCCCGAAGACCTGCGATCCCCCGGGTCGGTGTCCTCCGACTCGGGAGTCTCCGTATCTGCTCCCCGCCGACCTCGTTATCAGTGTCCCGATTGCGCCAAGTCGTACTCCACCTACTCTGGCCTATCGAAACACCAGCAGTACCACTGTGCGGCGGCCGAAGGTAGCCTGGCTCGAAAATCGTTCAGCTGCAAATTTTGCGCCAAGATCTACACGTCATTGGGAGCCTTGAAGATGCACATTCGAACGCACACTTTGCCATGCAAATGTCACTTGTGCGGAAAGGCTTTCTCGAGGCCCTGGCTCTTGCAGGGGCATATCCGCACACATACGGGCGAGAAACCTTTTTCGTGTCATCATTGCAGGCGCGCCTTCGCTGACAGGTCCAACCTGCGCGCGCACTTGCAAACGCATTCGGATGTGAAAAAATATTCGTGCTCGGGTTGTGGGAAGACATTTTCCCGAATGTCCCTGCTGAGCAAGCACTTGGAAGGCGGGTGCGGCGCGCCCGGCGCCTCGCCGTACGAGTTCCGGCCGGAGCACGCGCACCAGTCCCTGCCGCCGTCAGCCACAGTTCATGCTTATTAAGAAGACTGAGCACCATAGTGTACATTCGATCTCGTATTAGATGTTAAATTACTAACATTCGCTACGTCAGTACGATACCTATTATTTAAAATTAAATTATTGTGTGTATCATAATTGTAGATATAAGATAATTGTGTGCATAATGTTTACATGTAGTTTATACCGTTTTAAAAGGACCAATGTAAAGAACAAAATTAGTTATAAGTTTACTGTAGGTTAAGTTATTTTATAGATATTTTCAGTCGCAGATTTTGCGACATCCCTAGTCATGTGGCATTTGCCGAGTGTTATACACTTATATTTACCTATATTGATATCGTAAGCCATGTACAAAGTGCCTTAAATATAAATGATTAATATATTCTTTGAAAAAATATAACAGTATGTTTTGTATGTTTGATGTCATTAGATGCTATATTGTAAGAAGGTGTAATCAAGTAGTACCTACACAAGAGGCTGTAAAGTTAAAATTATAATGATTTGCGTTCCTTTCTGTTACCTCCATACGCAGGAAATAAAACAATGCCATAAATTAAACTTGCCTTTCATTGTAAAACCCTCATACTAATGTTTCTGACCACCAGTATATTGTAGAATGAAAGATTGGAAACTTTTGCATTTGCGACAAAGCGTTTCCGAGGCCGCTACGTTCACGGGTAAAATATTATAAAGGTAGGTCGATATCAAAAAACAATAACAGATATACAGTATGAAAAATACTATGGAACGAAATTATTAAACACCCCTCTTATCTTTCTTTAAATCTTGAAACAACTTTGTTTTATTAGTAAAACCGTTATCCAGAAAATGGGTGATGCAGAATGCCAATGAGGGAGTATAAAAACACGTGTTATAATGCCTTGATTTCTGGTAGGTACTTTCAGAAATTATGAACTAAAGACATTCAAGATAAGAGTGTATAAGTTCTTCCTAAACAAAAATTTTATCTTCTATAATTTCTATATAGAAAGCAACCCGGAAGTAAACGAAATTTAATAGTTATTATTTCTTAGGTAGGTGTGCTCTACAATGACACCACATTAGTATCTACTCGTGCCAAGCTGGAACGGGTTGCTAGTAATCTATAAATATCTAACTCTATTATTACCTACAGGATTTTCAATCTTGCTGTTTTTCGAAAAACTACTAAAATATCGATCAATTATTCAAAATGCAGCTTTTAAAACTTATTCAGAATTTTCCATATACCCCATTAATACTCGTATTTAAATTACCACGTGATCCTTTTTTATGCATCGAAGAACAATTAATATTAATTGTGGTTAAACTATCTTATAAGACAGTCAATCAGTCTGGGTTCGATTCCCATCATTGTCGTAAGTTCATAACACACACCGATCCACCCACTGAGCCAATATCATAATGCCAACTTTCTCTAACTAGCATTAACAAATGAGACCATCATAAGCTTCCTAGAAATATTCTCACAAGGCACTAATATCGTCAGCCTCATTATTAATTAAGGAGCTTGTGTTTATTCAGATCGTTGTAAAAACTGATACACAATTTAGATGACTGAACCGATTAGACTCCACAGCGCAGGTTACGTAATTTACTCAGAAGTAGAGATTTTACGTGTAATAAAATCCAGATCCTTTGAATGAAGTGTTCCGCTTTTTACCTTGTGTAAGTATTATTTTGCAAAAGATGAAAATAGTTGAATGGAATGTAATGGAATAGTATTATCATGTTATCTAGCAAACAAAGAACGCCAATACGGTGAAATTAAACTCTATTATGTTTTTAGTTCATTCGAAAAGAGGTCTCAAACAAGTGATTCGTTACCGTCAAGTGACGGACGGTATGCAGAAAAATATTAATACCTAACCTAACCTTAATTAGGAACTACGAGTAGATTACGATCAAGAACAGTTACTTGGAATGTAAATGATTTGACTATCTACCCACAAGTCCTGCAATATAATTAACTATTAAATCGGCTCTTCTAATTTATCTGAGCAGTGAATTCTACTAGCGGCGGCGATCTAGTAATGATACAATTGCATTGCAAGCCACAGCTAATAAGAAAGTTGTCAAATAAGATAACGATCTGCACCGCATTAACCTATAACCCTGTCACGCAAGTGCACGATTCTCAAAAGTTAAGATATTGATATTGAATAACATTTTAAATCGAAATGTTTGGAATTACGATATTATCAACTCCGAATTATATTGTGTAATCTGAATGTAACTGTCGAGTTTCGAACAACGCCCCCTGTCGACGAAACATAAAACTTGAACTACTTAGCAGCCGGTGTTTTATAGTGTTAATACCTACTTTAGCTTATGAGACATAAGTGCTAATAAAGCAAATTATTAGTATTGTGCAGTTTCAGACACATTACAAGGTGTAGAGTAATTTCACTAGTAGCAAATATAAAGTTAATTTATTTTGATTACTAATTATAGATCGACATGTTTCGATAGATAAGCCCATCGTTTAAAGAATTTTAATAATAAATTAAAATATTTCGTATCCAGCGTTGTCGACAAAAATGACAATACTATTTAAATAGAGTACAAGCTCTTCGCAAAGCTTAATTGAAACCTATTAAATTTACACGAAGACAAAAGATAAGGTTGCGCCAAGTCGGTGTAGATTGCAAGTTGGCGCTAAAAGACAGTGAATATCCACATAAGCCTACACGACTGCCAATTAGAAATAGTAGTGAAGTTGTTTCAGACAGGGCGCTTGCGAATTGCGAGTAGAAGCGATTGGTCCCGGCCACCGCGAGCGCTTGGCGAGCGGCGCGTGCGCTGGCAGCACCAAGCCCAATCCAATGCATTCTCATTAATTAATTCTGTTTCTATTTGCATCGTGATTATCTAATCCAAGATTGACCACCGATACGCGATACCAATTAGAATTCACACTTAATAGTCTAATAGAACTTTGAACTTTTCTATTACTTTTAACCGATCGCCTTACAGATAAACTCGCTCAAGTTTCGACATTAATTCGACCTCGTTCATAAGGAGCTTTGTTATATTTAATTATTGTCTAACTTGAATAAGTTTAGTTAGCAATACGGTGAAGTAATTGTCTGCCACAAAAAATCTTTGAATACAAAGATTGTACCTAAAATTAAATTTATTTGGCGTAAACTATTTGTAAGTAATATTTTTTATTTGTATTTATGTAAGTATAATTATGTATTTTGTAGTAATAATGGTGTAGTAGTAAATTGATTTGCGTAATCAATAATTTCGTTTGAATTTTATTTACGAGTAAGTATAATAACGTAGATATAGACGGAGGAAATACTTTTTTATAATTTGGCAGTATGTCAATGTGGCTTAGGTAGAGTCGGTATTAAGACGCCACATGCACAGATGGTTCAGTGAGTAGGTGAGTATCTAGATCCGTCTAGATTTAGGGCTGGCGGCGGCAATGGGCCCAGTCGAAGCCAGCCGATAAGCATGATTTGTAACGTCGCACGTCGCGTCGGCGCGTGCGCACAAATAAACGTGATTTCAATGCGCACCTTTCAATAAATTACCTAACCCACTCTTGATATGACAATGTTACAATTTATAATCTCCTTAGATTTAGTATCTTTTGATGTTATAGGTCAATGCAGGAATACAACAGGCATTAAACATTGTATCGATAATGTTGTACGTGATGATATTGAGATTTAATAAAGTATCATCACAAACCATAATTGGCTCACTGCTGGGCTAATTAAGAGGCTATCGCATTCTTCTTATTCTTCTTATGGCTATCATTCAGGCTATCTTTATTTTAATGTTGCTGCGTGGAAGAGGGATCTTGTGCTCGTCCTGAACAATTTAGCTATCGCATTAAGAGGGTTAATAATGGCATAATCCACATTCCTTGTTGGCCTTTAAACTTTATTTTATCAATTCATACATCTGTGAAAATATTATAGAGAACTTTGATAAGCAAGCTTTTTGAGTACGGTCGAGATTAAACTGGGTGGTTCAGAACCCAGCGATTTCCTACACAAGGAACCTGGCGACATGGCCTCGTCCATTGTATATCAGGTTGCACCACGAGCAGGGGAGGTTAGGTTGGACTTAAGGTGGATGGTGTCATTACACCCTATGGAGCCTCGTACATCCAAAAATCATTTTCGTAGTTTAGTATGTTTGAAAAACAAAAAGTAAACCAGAATCTATATTAAAATAGTTTCCATTCCTATCCTACTACATGTACAACAGAATGAACTCAGAAACAACATAAGATTGGCACTCACGCATGGGCATTGCCAGGTAGATTATCATCTAACCTTCAAAACCCCGATAAGAATTATCTCTTGTGTTTCTTTGTTATGATTAAATTACAAAAGGCACAGCGTTTGTTAACAAAACTTATAACCATGTTGAAAAAAGTATACCAATAATAATTTTATAAGCTCTGACTTTTCATCTTTTTCTATCATTATTATTTATTTTGTAAATTAAACATTATATCTATACAATTTATCTTGATTAACTCAAGAAAGATGTGGTGGAAAGTGACTACAGTACTGTTTATGGAATTAAGATAGCAAATGAGCACGCAGCACTATCCTACCGCTGCCGCCCATGTCACACATTAATTTACATTGTAGTTTAAGAAAACTTGAAAAAGATGTAATGAAAATGAAATGAATTCTAATCGAATTGGGTTTTTACAAACACTTTTCGAAAGTCAAACTACGACTTCGCTTCAACAAATCCCTACCGTACAAATGCCATAGCATCGCTATAGGTAAGTGATAATGGCATTTCAAGTTTATATTTTTACACATTAACAAGTCATTTTACGTTTCACTACATCAGGGCTGTTCTATCCTTGGTGTATTAGTATTTATGTTAATTGAAACGTAACAAACACCAATATCCAGATCAGTCGTCACGTACTTCATTATATAGATATGAGTACGTCGGTACATCGTGATTGCACTACGTCGTATGGCACGTTTTAACACACGTATTGTAGTATTTGTACAATCCAGACGTTGTTAGTTATTGCCCGGTGGGTAGTACACTTACTAACATGTTTACTTTTCGCGAACAGTGAATGTATTAGCGATATCTGAAAATAAAAACATTTTATCTGACTCATATACTTGTTTGTCAGATTTTAGAGGTAACGGAGGTCTTGATATCTTGAGGTTCAAGGCTACCTTCTTTGTTCGTGAATACGTACGTATGTTGCCGACAGAGGAGCCAGACGTGATACTTAATAATACGTCACTAGCACAGAAGAGCGCTTTAGAATATTGGAGTTAAGTAGCTAACAAACGAGCCGAAGAGCCAGCCGATGGTAACTGGTCACCGTCCATGAATATCAGCACCAATATCAGCAAAGGTATCACCTATGTTAACTGACCAAAGAAAAGTGAAGAAAGAAAGGTCGTACAGGAATCCAAGTCACGACATCAGGAAGCTAACTCGAGAGGGGGTGGAGTAACGGTAATTAAACAAGTGCGAGTCGGATTCGCGCACTGAGAGCTCTTCCTTCTTGCCTTTCATGATTCTAGATCAACGGGAAGTGCCCAATAAGTTTGGATTACCTTGTTGGCGTCAAAATATGCGGCATAAACGGCAGTGTCTTTTGATTGAGATATAGAAGTCTGATTTTTTTCTTTGCTCCAAGGGATTGCAGACCTGAGTATTTGATATTATTTCCAACTTGATACCTTCACGTGTTGCTGAGAAAAAGAAAAAGTCTTGACAGACAGACGGACAACCAAGTGATCCTATAAGAGTTCCGTTTATTCTTTTGAGGTACGGAGCCCTAAAAGCAGGATTAAAATTACCAAGTCGCAACCAAATTATGGACAAACGACCAACGATCATACACATGTATGTATAAGAAAAGATACGACATTATAAACGGCCAGTGGAAATCTACTTAGAATTTGAAAAGTTGCCAGTATCCTTCTGCAACGACTTACTCCGAGATGGCACCGCGAGCCGACACAGCGGCGACGCGGCCAATAAATCGCATGATCCTATGCCAATAACCACAGACAAGACCGTAAGGAATGGTGTGTTCGCCGCGTGGGCGACGCGTCGCGCTTCAACGCCTGTGAAAAGATTATTCACTGGTAGCGATGCTTTGCAGATTCATGTAAATGGATTCTGATGCTTTATGCCTGTGAGCTGTGCAGTACGTTTCAATATCATTCCCTGTATTTTCCTTGTAATATTTTAACATTTGCTGTAGCGATGGGTAAATGTGGTATCTATAATGTTGCATTGTTGTATAACATCGACTCGTTATAACATCGACACTGTACGATCCATGGATCGAAATCACGGCAAAACATAAAAAAAAATTTAGTCTATCGGTCTAAAATATACATCTCGTGATAACTGGTACCTACAGTAAAACGAGTAACATGTTCATAACTTGGTCAAAATATTGATGTATTGTATGAAATATAGTATCTATCATAGTACCTAAATATGTAAATTCACAACAGTCCAAGTGTAACAACTAATACTATGAAAATTTACCCAATTTAAATTTCATTGACAGCGGGAAGAAAACCGTAATGTAGAGTTTCGCTACAAAAGACATCAACGAGTTTCAACTATCATCGTTGCCCTCTTCTCTATTACTATTTATTCTAAAGATAATTAAAATTATAATTATAATTATTAAACTGGTACATGGAAGATATTAAAATAAAACAATTCGTTGTACTATTAGGAGAACGTTTTAACGCAATAGGTCGCAAAAAATGGTTACTTCTTAGATTGTTTATCTGTTTTTCGACTTGTCAGTTTATGCGTTTGTTGGTTTAGGCGTCATCAGTAATCAGAAACGACCACTGACAAGTTAGCAAAACGGCCAAAATGAGTTCGATTGCACTTATGCACTGTAGTAATGTTAATTTAAGATTAAGTGTTGGTTTTATTTCACGAATAAAAAAGATATGTCACGTTAAAAATCCCCTCTAAACATTTTTCCGGTGTGGGTACTTACTAAGCTCAGTTCACATAACCGAAGCAAGGCCAGTCTCTAGTTTGAAATATATGAGCAGTTCGCTGATTTTAATAAAAGCCTTTGTGTTTGTGGTGGCATTACAGTAACTTAGGATGTGTATTGTTTACAGTCGCTTTGTATCGCGTTCGTTAAAACAGAAAAGTGAACATAAACAAAACAGAGCTCATACTCGTGTCGACTCGTGTCTCGGACGAACGTAATGAATGATCATTATTGTACGTATCCAAACTATGCGGCTCATTAATGCTTGTAGACAAATATGTTTTGTTTACGTATTTTATTCATCGGTTATATCCGAAGTGCAAATTATTCGTATTAGTGCAGTAATAGGAAACTGACTCAAAAAGCTTTTCGAAATCATCTAGAACTTTAACGAACTTAAGCAGCGCAAATATTAGCTAAAGTAAAAAATGTTGTTCTCAAACTAAATACACAGAACTTAACATATCCATCGAAGAATAGTTTAGGGTTTGATTACACATAATTATGTATTTTGAATTCTTGAGTTGTTCCGGTGTGATCCACCAAACTGATTCACTATAAGCATTGTATAAAATATATAAAAAATATACATAAATATGTAACAACAAACGAGAAAGGAGTTTATTCAAACATCTGTTTTAAAGTATGAGGCGAGAAGTGCTTGTGAAAAGGAAGTGAAACTTCATAAGCGGCTTGATATGATTTTAGTGCGCGCATTGTTACCCAGCGGAGCGAGAGGGCGCGGGCGTTAATACAATAATCCCGGCTCGATACAAAAATTAACCGGTGTGTAACGGTACCGCGCGTAGGAGGCGCTCGTGTGCCCCGACCCTCACCTCCGACCGACTCACCGATTGCCCACCGCGAATTGTTACCACATTATAAATAACGACTTCACACATTGACTTTTCATCATGATAGCCTTTCAAACTGTTTCACCGATCGTTGTTCGTTTAAAGTTTATTGATCCTAACGCATTGTTGTTTGAATCGCGCTGGTGACAGTCACTACGATTCCAAATATTCCATTCGTAATGATGATTGAATTTATGTGAAACTTAAACATAATAAAGTCGTTACGGAGCCGCCCGAAGTATTTAACGTGCGTTTATTACAAGAAAGTTCAACATTAATGTTAAAATTTCGTTTTACTTTCTTTTTATATTGTGTATCAGGAAAAGTATTAAAAACTTAATAATATCAATTAAATCGCCACCAGTAAGGATGTAATCGTTACGCGTGTTTATAAGGAGAAATCAGCACGAACACGTACTCTCATCATTAAGAGTCATTCGTTAAAACCTACGGACAGTAAAATCTGTAACAACCAACGTAATAAACGCAATAACAATGAATAAAATGGCAATAATAGCAGGTGAAATCGCGACAGGTCCGGGTACAGGTCGTCGTCCGTAATTATAAATAAAATACAGCGACCGGCGACCGCGCGCCGCGCCGCCCCCGCCTAACCTGCGCGCGCGCACGCTCCGCAAGCAACCTTCCGCGAGCCGACGTGTTTTATATGCTATCATTGCTGCCATTCTCGTAAACTCATATATCCCCATTAGAACTATGCAGACGGCATACCTACGCACCTAACCAACAGTCATTACGAACGAAAGGTTTAAGTATGAAAGGTACGCAATAAATTGACGTTTTATGACATGCTTCGAACGCGTATGACATAACAACCCGTAAATAGGCACGATCCATTGGAATTAAATAAATATCTCATTCAAATTTGGTTATACACGCGTTGCCATGCGTATTCGGTTTTTTGGATGTATCTGAAATACTACTTTTAAATACGAATACATCGCAAACAAAATAAGCTTCCAAAAAATGATATTACATTGTTCTATTTAATTATCCACTGATTATGAGGCAATGTGCTGAAGTTATGGGCTTGATAAATTAATTTCGAGCTCATTTACATTTGTAAAAATTGAAGATCCCATCTACGTTTTAAATAGGGACAATATTGTTGAATTTAATCGTCTTATCTGGTTAGGAACCAACTGCTGTGCACATGACGGTTAGTCGTGTGTTAGAATAATGTAACAGCGGTAATAACTCGGCGATAGGGGTAGAGGGTGTGGTGCGCCGGAGCGTGGCGGGCGCTGGCCGACTGCCCTGCGCACGCGCCGATGTACCCGGACACGCGCCGGACATTAATAATTTACAAGCAAATGACGTGTACAAGTCCGCATCGTACACGAGTGGATATCCTAAAATGTGCCTTACGTAATCTCTTGCGGTCGCTGATAACCTTTGCCTGCACGCAGCGTAGGCGATCTAGTTGTTTGTTCGCCGTGGCCACCCAGCGGGCTGATATTATCCTCAATATTTTTATATCTCCCAATGGGCTTATATGTAGCATTTAAAATGTAATATTTGTCTATTCTGATTCTACCAAATCGTAAATTAAGGCAATAACAGAAATCGCCTTTACAATGTTACGTGGATTTTATGATCTTTTTTAACATAAGAGTATAATTGAGAATAATTCTCAAACATACCGTAACGCGTAATATTTCACAAAATATGCAGACGATTCCAAGCATGAACAATTCTTTAAGCATTAACATTTCGTTTTATCACAAACACGTGTTTCTAGGGTATTTACAGATTAACAATTAGCTAATTACTTATGTTCTGAATATTTGTTAAAAACAGCAACATGTTGAAATTAACAATTATCTAAGTGCGTTAAAATAATAAATGTCTATTAAAAACTTTTCTGATAGCCAGAAATTTTAATTTAGCAACCACACAATACCTGTAGATTTAGATCGGTCGTTAATACCTGTATTCAGCGCAATAATGATATATAGACTCAACGGTAGATTTACATTAATTAAACAATAGTGGCTGATAAGTTACCGATGTAAATACAAATATCTTCCTTTCATTAGGGCCTTGTACCGTCTAGAAACACAATGACATTTTATGGTAGGGGAGCCCGTGGTGCTAAATGGGGATTTACTCGAGCGTCACAGAGACCTATTGGGTTGCAAAGCTTAGATGATAAGAAGAAAAAAATGTTATATGATATATACCTTTTCATCGGTGGGGGAAGCGGCTATAGATTTTTAAATATGTAAAAAAAAACTGATGCATGGACATCCTCGAGCGCGTCAGATATTGATAGCATCAATGCCCTACGTATTTTTAATAATGTACGTATGTTAATCTGACCGTTTGCATGGTGGGGGTGGTTGTATGTAAGGGTTGAAAATGAAAAAAAAAAAAATTTAATCGAGCGCGTCAGATTTTCTAAGGGAGTGTTAAGTGCACCAAAAATAAGCTCTCATTCACTAATCTGACGATTTCGATGGGACGCAAACTCGTGGCCATTCTCATAATATGCAAAAAAAATTCGCCATTTTGACATACTCAAGCGCGTCAGATTAAGATATATATGGTTCATCTTTATGTTCTAAACGTACTGTCTCATAATCTGACGATTATCTAGAGGGATTCGCCTAATCTGACAAAAAAACGGTTCACCCTAAAGGCCATCCCTGCAATTTCCCGCTAATTCCATTCCTGGGCGCTTAAAATTGTACTTATGACATTTATTTTGAGCTCGCAGAGTTCAAAGAAATAATATTTCTATGCATTTGAGCTCTCCCAGCTCAAAAGTCTGATAGAAGTTTCATAGAACACTATTTTTGGAATTTTCAAACCGCAATAACTTTTGAATGGATCAACCAATTTTCACGCGGTTGGCGGCATTCGACGCAGTTTTATCATCCTCATAAGTAATTTAAAAGTTTTAATTGATCGAACCAAAAATTTCGGAGTAATCCCGAAAAAACACTTTTTCGGGTTTCTTTCGTTCACGATATCTCTCGAACGAATCAACCGATTTTGACCAACTTGGTGGCGATCGACGTGGTTTTTCAAGCTCAAGGGCGGATTAGTTTTTGAAGTTGATCGATAAAGCCGTTTAAAAGTTATTCCAAAAAAACCCCTTTCAAAAAATTTTTTGCTGGAATATGGTGATGGCGTCATGACAGCAGAAACTAGAGTGGGGACGGAGTGAGAGAGTAATAGATAGAGAAAGAGTGAGAGAGGAATAGAAACGCGGAGAAGGAAATATAGGCATCACGCAGCTGCACGCATTTAACTTTATCGACGATTTTTTTGTTGTTTCGGCTTGCGGAAATCGTCAGATTATATATTTTTCGTTATTCTTGAATTATTTCCTTCAAAATAAAAAAAAAATTAACTACGCTCGAGAATGTCAAGATGACGTTTTTTTTTTACAACTTTGCTGCCCTCCCCTTTCTTTACGTGACTCTCAAATTGTCAGATTAGTGGAATATACACTTTTTAGGAGGTAATTAACTCACCCTACCTTAATCTGACGCGCTCGAGAATGTCTGATGATCAATTTTTTTTTACTAATCTGATCCTGTATCCTTCACGGGCGGCCATATATATGGGGCTCATATTTGGTGGTGGTACTTAACCGGGTACAAGGTATCTCCCTGTATATTAATCTGCCGCGCTTCAGTAAATCCAGAAATCCCCTCTTGGGCTCCCCTACCATTAAGTCACCAATAACACGGTGACATTAGTACACGCACGACGATTTATTGCCGTTTATTGTATGAAATGCCTCCATACCTTGATAAATAAATTTGATGTTCAGCTATTCAGGCAGATTCCCACAATCGTGCTATCATCAATGTTTATTAACAAGAAATTCTCGAGGATTACAAAGTTGTTTCATTTGAAATATGTAAACCAAATTGGATAAACAACATTGGATCAAAATTTTATAGGTGCTTTAATTTTAATCTTAGTTTTTGTAATTAGTTAACTAATTGTAGAGTATCTAATATATTAATATTTGGACAATGTTTAAATTGTTCTAACATTCTGAAATTGGCGTATACATATCTGTACAGTATATTTTATTATGCATCGATCGTAAAAGACACATGGTACATTCATTGTCGCTATTATGTAAGTACATTTTACAAACGTCTCGTAAGTTTTGGTTGTATGAAGAATACAACAATACCTTATTGCCGTGAAGCAATATTATAGTAACTAGTTATGTTTGCGGTTGAATACAGATGTCGATGAGTTGCGGTGACCAATTAACATCGGATTCAGTGTGTGCTTGCTACTCGTAAAAACCATTACCTAAGCGTTGAATAATTCAGAGTTATCTCTTATAGGACTGTTATATGGTATAAATTCCTATGTAATTACATAATACTTACACTTTTATCAGGCGTCTTATAGATGTTTTATGTTTACATATAACTAATCCTTCCTTATCAATCACTCTATCTATTGGTAAAAAGTGCATAAAAATCCGTGCTGAGGTTTGTGAGGTTATTATTATATATTATTATAGCATTACCTACTAGTGCTAATTACCAAGCATGGCATGAGGTCGCGATGGCAACGCGTACGGCACGCGCGGCGTCAGGTGTGCGCCCGTATCCACGGTCGGTGGTTCCGGCAGCAAGTGCGCTGGCCACGGTTGAGCGTGCTCGGCGGTTGGTGCGCGCGCCGGCACGCGACAGGTGGACGTCACGCGCCGTTACATCGCGCAGACGTCGTGCGGCCCTAGAAACTAGCCAGGAGATACCTGTGTATTGCGCAAGTATCCAGCTTACACGTCTCCAAAGTTCTACTGGGTACACAATGACAAAACGCATTTAGGCTCATTGATATCAATGACCTGACTGTTAGCGCTGCCGACAGCAGAATAATCTCTTGACTTAGGGCAGGTACAAAAGCATATTGCTTCATCCATTGTTCAGCAACACCAATAGGGTGCACCATAGGAAGAATGGGGGTCATTGTAAAAACATGCTCAGTTAAAAATAAAATAAATTCAAAAGTAGCAGGGTTAATACCTATTGTTTCCAAGCAATCCTTCGTAATTGTTCCACTATAGACCTTTTATAAGTAATAGCTTAATATACTTAATCCCCACGCTAGCCTTCGATTTTACCATATCCACTTACATTTACGAGTAATAAGTCTAATGAAAGCGTAATAACTACGGTTCGCAAAAGTGCCGCTGACATAGACATTAAACCACATCAAAAATAATCCAAATAACAAAAAATAATTTATCTATCACATTTATAAATATTTGTCCCGACAGAGAGACCATTTTCTAAGAGCTTTCGGTTGTATTAGACTATTAAGTACGTGGTAATTTCTGTTTTCATACTACACACACATATTACCTATGGACTTGCGGAATCGGAATGCGAATGCGGAATCGGACGTTGAACTGTAAAATATAGTTTAACGAAATTACAATAAATACATTTTTAGTTTAAATTCGTACACGGACCTTGACAAAACACAACCAAAATGAAACAAACTATTGCATCGTTAAATCAGCTAAGATCGAAAAGCTAACGTCGTGCAAGCACGTTATTGCACTCGAAGCGGACCCACTGCGAGCTTATTCCGATACGTTTATTATCATGGGTCAAACCACAGATCTGATCGCTAGATAAAGGACTTGCGAAAGGAAGGTGGTGCGTGTTCACGGTAAATCCAGAACCCATATTGGTCACTGGCTCTTAAGTATACCAATATTTTGTTTGGTACCAGGTTTAGTTGTTAAACCCAGAAATAACTAAATTTGTCTTAAAATTGTATGGTACACGCATTGCACCCACACCATACTTGGTATACAGAAGCATCCAATTCAATTAAAGATCCCAGACACCGGAGTAGACACAGGAGGAGACAGATCAGTAACAGAAAACGCATTGCCGAAAATAAATTCCTGAAGCTGCTCATTACTAACTCTCTGATACTGCAAACGAAACACGTAAATAACGTTTCACGACTGATGGTCTGATTAACATTGCCGGGATATATATGTAGGTGGCGTTTGTTTGGTGTTTGGGAGGAAGTACAGAGAGCTCCAATTGGGACCTGCCGTAAAAGTTCTTTCCGTTGTTCAGCAAGTTGCAAAACGAATAGAGAAGGTTGGCTTAAGCTCGAGGATTGACGGAGCTTTCTACACTCCAAACCCAAGTGGCCGTAGTTATTACTAGCAACTGATCTCGCTTCGCTTCGCGAAACGTATGCTTCAAATCTGCGCTTATTACCCATACTTTAAAAGATGTTTAGGATTGTTTAGATTGAAATTCGTTTTTTAATTCTGAACCAATTGACATAATTTAAGTTACCGAAATCTTATATTACAATTAATCGGTTAACATCGCAAGCTGCTTCTGAGATTATCGAGAACAAACGTACAAATTGACAAATCAACAAGCTGACAATAATGTTTTATTATGTCTATTGCGTTAATAAGTGTCCTTAATAATAGTTTTTTTTTCAAATGTATTCCATGTACAGACATCGATCAGAACCAGTTAAAAAACTGTTGTTTACAAGTGTTTTAGATTATTATTATTTATGACAACAAGAATGGTACAAACAAGTAATAAATCAAAACTTCCAAATTAACTGTTGGTTAAGAGGGTAACAAATATTTCAACGCTGTTAGATAGCTGAGAAAGCTGATGGATTAACAAATATTACACTGCACTTAAAACTGGCATGAATAATGTAGGCGAAGATATATTCGAAGTGGACATAACAACAGACGTATTATTTGGTATGCCTTATTCCATATTGTTTCCCGTAAAATTGTTACGATATTTTAAACGACCCAAAAAAAAATTGTAGGTGTTATGTAAAGGTTTAACATGCTAAAACTTGATTCTTAAATCATAAACGATAACCATTAAAGGCGTTACCGCTATAACAAGTAAACACTGCACTTAAAGGCAAGCAATATGAATGGCCAGGTCGATCGTGAATTCTCTTGACAAGTGCATTTGTGTTTCGGTGATTTGATGGCAGACGTTATCAATCAAACGGCGCTGGACGAGCGGCTCCCGGGGTCCGCCGGCGAGTGCTTCGACCTCACGCATATGCAATTTACAGCTTTATCGCCGTTATTATTCTTAATAACATGCCGTACCGCGACAACGCATTAACCTCATCAAAATTCGCAAGCTTTTTTTTAATTATGCTGCCATTTTACATGGGGAAAATTGAACACTCAATAAATGATTTTAAAACGTCCCTGCGCATACAAGTAGTTAAATGTATTTTTTATCGCGATGAATTTCAGAAGGAACATAAATCATTTAACACGGAAAAGTACTGTGCATCTTTAATCTTTAGATTAAGATCATGGCTGTTTGCAGAGATTTTGAATTCCTTGGAACCAAAAGGCTTTTAAAACTCATTACTTCGTCGATATGGATCGATAAGAGCGTGAAATTTTGGTAATTGGTAATATTATGGTACGCATCCCAAATTCTTGGCAATTATTAATATGAAAATTTGTACATGGTAACCTACAGATATTTAAGTTCGGGAACAGTTATTCAGTACGACATTCATTTTGTTATGAACAACGTCTCCCTAATTTACATCGAATGATTCTAATTCAGATTTTACATAGGCCCTTGCTGTGTCATTCGCGTTTGTGATGATATATTTCTTTAATTTCGTATCTCTTAGTAAGCTATCTCGCTAAATATTAAGTTATGTGATAAATCGGTAATGATAAAATAATTATTAATCCGATTTGACACCCTACTTGACTGCATGCCAATTTTATGCTATTATAAAATTCAGAAAAAATGTTTCTTTAAAATATATTTGAACTATTTGTATGTAGGTATATTATGTAGTTATGTTATAATTATGTCATATAGTACCGCTCATCGTGTATTTATGTTTAGCCCAATGGTTAGCTGGTAGATAATGCAATTATCATTAAGCTCGCCATTTGTACCGCAATATTTTATATTGTGGGCAATAAAGCTTAAATAAATAAATATTCTAAAATATAATATATCAGACGTCGATCGATAAATGCGTTTAAATATCACTACAATGTCGCATTGGTAGTTCGAGTAAATCGCTGCCAAGTGTCAGTGTCCATTACGCAGTAATCAATCATCGGACACGTTCTGGTTTCAATCTGCGCTTGCGTCGCTTTTGGCCGGCGAGGCTTTCGACACGGGCGCAATCAATATGGAAGATAAGTACGATAACATCCGTAGGTGCCTTGCCGTCATCTCTTTAGGGTTGCCGAAAACCGGCCATCGTCCAGTTATATTTATTGTTAGTGGATAGAAAATTAAAGTTTGAATTGTGGGTGTTAAGCTTACACTGAAGCTATTCTCGCCAGCGAAAGTATGCCAACAGTCGTAGCCTAGCAACCGATAACAGGCAGATATGAATAACCTTTTTTTCATCTGCACATTCATGAACTTATTGAAAAGACCATGCCAGTGTAAAATTACATTCTTTTCCATCGATATTTCCTGTTCTATTCGACATTACTTAGATACTTGAGGTAGGTACTTTGTATATTATTTTAATCAAATATTGTGAATTTATATTTTTTCTCGACTTTGTATTCATTGTATGTATGAATTTGCGTTTATGGTCGAAGTTAGTCAAATTTTAAGTTGAAAACACAAAGATTTATAATTTTGACAGCGCCAAAATTTTGATCACCCTAATATCAGTCTGTTTACGTAGTTACTTTTGCGAGTGTGGCGCAAGTGTAGTGCATTATGCATTTTTTTTGGGTTTAGGTATATGCGGTATTTTTGTTGGGCTAGTTGATTTTATATTTTATGAATAATATGTAGGTACTATTAAATGTAAGTACAGAAAACTATCCTTTTGCTCAAAATAAAGGTTTTGTTCTTTTATGCAAATATCATTAATAACAATAGATTACTTATTAACAACGACGGTAATGTATCGACATGTATAAAATAATAAAAGATAATGTTGTGTGAAGTACGCGCCCTACGCCAGACGTCCCCTCAACGCGGCGCACACGCACACGGCGCACACTGCGCCCGCGGCCAGCTATCCTGCAATGACGTCTTCATCTCCCCGCGCTTTAAACACTTTCAGAGCCTTTACAAATCACAATCAAATTTTAATTATCAATACTGCTTATATCTCAACTAAATATCTCGAGAACAAAATTAAATCATGACAATCCCTGACAATAAATGTGTACATACAAGGAAAATATAAATATAAACATAATACAAAACAGAATTCCAATATCGTGTACTGGCAGTATAATGTGAAGGGCTCTTAACAAGTCAAGTGTATCAAGATACATAAGTGAAATTTTTATTATTTTATTACTTAATGGAATTTCATTTATGTACTTATTACTTTTAATGTTCTCGTAGATACAGGCAATGGGCTTTTAGCGAAAACGCAGTGTGTTTCGTTAAAAATATCAAAACATAAGGAGGTTTTTAGTATAGTATCTATATATCTTAGTAAATAAAAGAGTGCTCATCTGTAATTGAATATCTAAACATTTCGTACGTACATTGATTAAAATTCTTACCTACTGAGGTACGTAAAAAGTTAGGTACATTTGCTAGTGACTTTGTCTGTCGAAAAAAGGTTTTAGTGTTCGATTCCCGGAGTTACAGAGATTCATACGTCTGATAAATATTTTTACTTTGGCTTAATTTTTCATTGTTCGTTGTGCTCGGATATATGAGAGGGATCCTTTTTCTCGGAATTTTATGTATTTGTCATGAATTCTTTCTTTTCTTCCTCTTTCTTATTTCTTGGCCAACAACACATTGGTCATACCTTTGGTGTTACAGATGCCCATGGGCGACGGTGACCACTTACCTCTCCAAATCTTGCAGCTAGATCGTAATTTTATTATAATAGAAAACAACTACAAAAATAAATTACTTAGTAAGTATAATAATATGGGTATTTATTTTTACTTTAACACGTTCGCTGCGGAACATGTATTCATCAGCTTTTTTCCATAGAAAATTACGATCGTGAATTTGTTAAAGATTTATATGTAATGTATAAACACATGTAAGAATCAAATTAATGATCAAAATAAAACAGTGTAATTTAGAACCTCCAAAATTAATTTATTTATTACACTTCATCGGTAAAACTAATAACACGCCTACTGAATTCTATTGACCTTGATCCATACATGATAACATCGACGTGTATGTAGGTAGGTATATATCATGAGATTGAGGTGGTTAGAGCGCGTGCTTCTTACTGTGTTAAGATATATCTATATGTGTAAAATAATATCTATATAGATCTCTTTCAATAATGTAATTAAAAATATTTATTTAGAATTATATCCGCCTGTAGGTAGGTTTTTTTATGGAGTTAAGTTTGCAAACGAGCACCACCTTCCGCTGACGCCCATAAAAACTCTGTCCGACTTAGATTAAGACTCAAATGGGAGTCTGGGATAGTTAGTTTGTGTTAGGTAAGATAAGCTTATTTTGGGGTTCAATAAAGTAAAAAATTCACATGCTAAGTATTTTACTATTTAATTTGCTATTTAACAATCTTTCAAATCAAAAATACGAGTATGCACGTTGACTTATTCCGCGAAAATATTTACGCGTAGTACTTACCTACCTCTAACTGTAGAATTATATAAAACAAATATCAGTATTATAAAGGTAGGCGTTACTTATTTCAAAACTCGGAATTTTATCATAATGTTGTTCCGTGATTATAATCGTCAGGCCCTCATATTATTGGAATTTGTTTAACCTTCTGTTGATTATTGTCTCATTGTAGGTGATTACAAAACGTCGTTATGAAAAAAGGGGCTGGACAACACGCTGCGCTTCTCTATTTAGTTGGAAGCGGGCATGCGGGCACAGGTGCGCACGTGATACATTCGCGCAGGTACTTTAACTTCATTTGACTACACTTATGTAGTAATCCGAAGGTCTTCCACCTGTATTTCGAAGTGTTGCCTCAACAATAAAAATAAAGGACGATTTATCGATAAGTATTGATTGAGGGTCATTTATCCGATCCGAGCACTAAATATATCGTCAGCGAAAAACAATATTTTGTGGCGACGAAAACCACAAATCATTTGTTAACCTAAAAAGGAATACTTAAATTAGTTAAGACTCGAATTGCAGTCACGAGAGCTAATCTTTGGCCAAATGCGATAATTACCCTTTAAATTACAAAGTGAAATGTTGTTTGAAGTCGATTAGTAATGGAAACTATCCATTAATGAGCGACATGAGACGGCTGCTATCGTCGCCCATAAGTTACACAGGCATTAGTAAGCTGGGAACTAATTGCGGAGGCGGGCCAATTTCCCAGGTAGTGCCGAAGCAATTAATTGTCACCGCGTGATCAAATGTTGCGCGGTTTCTTCTTCATGTATTTGCTGTTAACGTGTAGCAGTTAACATGGACGGGTATCATGAATTTACCTACTCGTAAGTAGCTTAATACAATTTATTTAAATGAGATAGATTGTTGATATGAATCTATTTAAAATCATATAGGTGCAATCTAATATCAAATCTTCTTATCACACTTTCTGTAGGTACCTACCTATTAATCCATTGTTGATAAACACAAAAATCATTTCTATTGAAGTTTTCTATAATACGAAAAAAGACTCGGACCCCAAACTGTGTTTGAAAATATACTCCTTGGCAGCTTAATAGTAACGTGTAATGAAATGCTAATACAAAACAAACATAACAATAATTACCTAAATGTAAATGTAATTAAAATATAACTTACGTTTTAATTAAAACATACTTTAAATATTGACGCCGTTATCTGTTACTTAATTACATGTGAGCATGTACTTAAAAATGGATTTATTTATAAATCGTATACCTACACTTAAGATTATAAACGTAATCTTTATTAAAAATCAAATTATTACACAACGAAAGCGCTCATACAGATAAGCTTACGAAAATATAATTCGTAACAATAAAAGGTAAAAGAACGGAGATGAACTAAGGTGATGAGATGACTTGACACATTATTTAAATTTAAAACAGGTTGTTACGTCCGTTTTTTCCTGCTTGTTGTTTGATTGTTTTGTCGGCTTAACATTTTCAACTTGTTTTTGCAATATAAAAACGGTGCACCATATGGGGTCATAGCTTTTGAAAGGGACCGTTTTAATGAGAATGTAACGAAAACATATGGCCAATTAATTTTCGCTAGCTCTGCTAAATGAGCAAGCACAGTTGGATCTATTTCAAAAGGTGTGATAAAATATTGCCGGAACAGGCGTTAAGGCGGTTTCTTCTTATTGGAAGAGTGACTTTTAAAAATGCGTTATTTTTATTTTACTAATAATTCAAAACTAAGTTATTTTTATAGTCTAATTATAATATTCACATGTGCATTTTTGTTATCGAAATAGCCGACAAACTTGCAAACGAGCCGCCTGAATGTAAGTGGTCGGAGCGGTCACCACCGCCCACAGTCGTCAGCTACACCAAAGGCATTACCAATGCCTTGCACTCTAAGAAAGATGGAAAGGGAAAGAACAAGAGAATTCCTACTGACTCTCAAACTCCTAACTGGAACACGACAAATCGTTTGGCGGCTAACTCTAGCAAGGGGGTGGTAGCCAGCCAGACGAGCAGCATCGTTAAGTCCCAGCAGGATCAGACCAGGATCCGACTCTATGTCGCCTTTTACGATACCATAAGGTCTGTCGGCACGTGACTCAATCACATTCAGCTCGTCAGCATTCTAGGCCGCCCAAATACGGCCAATACTTTAGGCAACTGTAAAATTAACTAAATCCTACAATGTTCAAGTAAAACTAACAATTTTGGCTGACCCGAGTAATAATTATAATGAAAATGAAATGATCACCGATAATAATATCCTTACATATGCCAACCATTCAATCTTAAGTCAAAAGTCACTGGGCCACTAGAACATTGTATTACCATATTCACAATGAAACAGATACTTACTCGTACATCCTTTTCGATTAAGAGAAAAGAGACAGAGCTTTGATTTAATTATATCAATGTCATATTACGTATAGGTACTTATAAGTTATTGATCTCCTCTGACGATGCTGAATAATAAAACGTGAAAAGCAATAGCAACTCTCAGACCCATAATTACAACCAATAAGTATGGTATCGTTTAGTTAATGCGAATATGTGCGCTATTTATATGTAGATAGTACACGTAATCCTATTTCCAGCGCTATTATGGTTTTATGTGCGCTACGTTCTACATCCTTTGATAGTATTATTACTTGGCATTCTTTAATCAGATTTGTTATTCAATTTTCCCCGCATTCATAAGTGCAAATGAATATGCGTGGTAAGTCACAACCTGCTCAAAGCGAGTTTCTCGGCGCGTCGGGGCGACCATCTGGTGGGCGAGAGCTTTTTTTATTTTCCAAACGTGTCGTCTTGGATTCTTGTTTTTTGCATTGGCTGGCGCTCGCTTCTTTTCTTTTTTTACTGTGCCGAGTTGCAGTTAACAGGTGGCTGGCTGTGTGCAGGTGAGACCCGAGATTTTAACTTAAATCGAGTTAACCGCAGTGTGAAATGTCACGCGTGCTACCTACGTGATCAAAATTACTCAATTAGAAAATGTTATAAATAACATAGTTTTACAACTTTTACTTCCTTCGCTTTGTTATCTATGTGTTAGGGTGTCGGCGTTTTTTTATTTATTTATAGATAGTTGACAGTAATAATGACGTATGAAAATAACGTGATATGGTGCAAAATAGTTTTTCGCAAAAGTAATTATTTATATCTATTGTTCCGTGTTATTATGTCACGTAAAAACCAATTACGTAGTTGGAATTTGATTTAAATTCATAAAATTAAAATCTTAGTAGACAATTATATAGACTGTACCTACCTCTATACGTAAACAAGTTTAATCGATATCACTATTCCAATGGAATCCATTTCGAATTGTCAATTATGATTCGACTGACTGATCTCATTAACAAAAAGTAAACGGCACTAATCAAGACAAGTTATCCCTCGCCTTAGTAAATACCTATTAAGCTTATGAGCGCTGAGTTCGACAGAGTTTAATTTTAATTTGAGTGTTTAAAGACACGTGTAACTGTAATAATAAAATGTTTTAGTTTGAAAGCCTTTAATTTTTTGAGAACTCACGGACTATTCGCAACTTAAGATAAATAAAGACTTAGTATTTATAAATACCACATAAAAATAACCTTTAAAATACCCTTTACTTGTACGACTTACTAATTCCATATTCAGATTGATGGGAAGATCTAAAATCTCATCTCGAATATTTTTATTACTTTATCAGTAGCTAAAATCGTCCTGCAAATATACTTGATAACCATTTTCATTACTTATATATACTATATCAAAGCGTTTATGAGAATTATCCTTTACAAATAACGCAAACTCTTTACTTGTAGAGACTGGCGAGAAAAACATGAAAAAACATCTAGCTTTTCCGGTAATTTTTTCATTATTGACTCGCACGAGTACACCAAGAAAATAGTTTAATCTGAGAAAATATTTTATTATCTACTACCTGTCCCGGCGAACTTCGTACCGCCCTATAATTAATAAATCATCATCATCATCATCATCATCGCAACCCACAATTGTCCCATTGCTGGGCACGGGTCTCCTCTCACAACGTGAGGGATACAGGCCATAGTCCACCACGCTGACCAAGTGCGGATTGGCGGACTTCACACACCTTTAACATATTATGAAGAACTCTCAGATGAGCATCGTGAGGAAGCATCGTGAGGAAACCCTCACGATGCTTTCCTTCACCGAAGCAATACACACTAATTTTTGAAAATAAGAGGTGCGCGCGGGGTTTGAACCCGGGCCTCCTAATTAATGCTGTGGTATCATTAGCTGAAACAATTGTTACTCTATCACGAATTAAAAACAAAACACTTTCACAAAAGAAAAACTAAACACTGTCTATATAATATAATAATTCGACTGAACATAATAACTCGTTGAATGTTCATAGCTATACAATATTGTGTTGCTATGAACATTCAACATTTTTTTAACTTTTCATGTTTTAATCGTTTTTAATGGGTATTATTATCTTATTCCGGACGTAGACAAATTCAAATAAATAAAAATAAATCATCAAATTTTTAACAGGAGGCCAAATAGTTCGCGGCAAAATTCAATATCGATAAAAGTAAAGATGTTAGAATTTTTCAATCGATTTACTCGCATGGGGACTTGTGGTATCTACTCATATAGCTTAAAACATACGAAACACAAACAAAGATCTAAAAAAAGTTTAGTTATCTTGAAAGAATCAGAACGGAGACAATATATCATGTGATGGATTTTGGGCTTAACAAGTATTAGTGATCTTCTGTGAAAGCTTGAAAAATTGTGACTATTACCAACAGCGCACTCAATAGGCTCGTAGACCTGCACCGTTAGACTCCAGATCACGACTCAGCGGATTATTCGAGAGCACAAAGAGAGCGAGTGCCGAGCGACGGACGGACACAATCACTCATAGCGTTGCGTTTGTCATAGAGGGCCGTGCGACAACGTCGATCACCGACCGACATGCTTTGTCACAAGCCTGCTCCGATTTGTTACCGCTGATAGCTCCATTCCAATTGACCCAGAGACAGCTACGTGTAAACACCTCGCCAGAATCAAATACCAAACGTCTTGCGGAAGTAATATAACGGCACACATGTCCTAATAAATTTTAAACTCGTGCGCTTACGTTTGTTTTGTCTAGAAGTATTAAGGCTACAAATTACATAGTCCAGTTCGATAATATTAACTGCAAAATACCATCTTCGGGCCGAGTACAAAATGTAGGTTTACTGCTCTGATTGATCATTTCGAAATAATTTCTGAAACTTTCTACACAGACGTAGTCGTTCGGTTGTCCGTGAGGCTGTAAAAATCGTTCACCCATAAAGTGAAATATAGGTTAAGACGAACTCTCTCAAAAATCATTCAAAGTACCGTAATCCCATTCTTTTATTTTGTAATTTCTTCTTACCACCAATTTTGAGCAGTCGTTTAACATTTTAGGGCTTGTTTTATGGCCTCGCGTCTGATGAACATCCTCCACTTTTATTTTGTATTACGACTGCTCTGGTACGATGACTGACAGACAGCATACCGATTTATTCACGATTTTTAGGATTCCTATTTATTATTTTTGTGTATTCTTAAAGCGTCACAAATCCTTGCAGTACAATTTGAATTTAGCACATCCCTGTGTAACTCGCACAACATTACATTCCTAAGCTAAGTTAATTAAACTATCGTAGCCGAGTGCGTTTATCTTATTAGCGTGTGCAGATAAAGCTAAAGTAGCAAATAGGCCGTACAATGGGATTGTCGATAGAGGCAGTAGAGACGCGTGAGGACGGAGCGGCGCGTATCGTCGGGGCGGCGGACAGGAGCCGCGCGCCCACGCCGCGTCGCGCGCCTTGTCCATGTCAACGGTACGACGTTCAGCCGCTTAAATATCTTACTTTCACAATTGTAATAAGCAAACGTCAAGAGCTCATCATGTTCAACAACAATAAGGCACGCGTCTCACTCGTGTACATCTACCTCTGTGTTCAATGTACTTATCATTAAAGAAATTTTAATTAGTCACGTCTTCAAGCTGACTTTTGATATCCTTCGCAGTGATTTTCTCCTTGAGCCACCTTAATAAAAGACGGTTGAAATTATGAATCCCATAAATAGTTTGCAACACGGAACATTGGGATTGCCAAAGGTCTTACGAAAACATTGAGCTATAAGTACTTCCTGGAAAGCGTAATATATGAACTGAACAATAAAACTTTACGATTTGTAGTAGGTAGGTACTTCCATTCGCTATTCATTCATGAATCAATTTAATTATCAGCAGATGAATGTTAAGGTTTACAATTACATTTATTGGAATATGAATAACAATCAAGATGTATAATAATAATAATATGCAAATAGAGAACTTTCATTTCGTGGTGGGAACAATGGCGTTGATTTCGCGACGGTATCTCTTAATACATACCTGCATACGTACATGCCTACGTAGTGAATATAGAGTATTTTTTAGTGTGAAAGTTCAGGCAAGCAGTCACGTAATGGATAAATTGGAATCGTCATGTAGATTATGCTTTTAATTTATTATATGTATTTATGATATGTAATTAAACTTGCTGCTTTTTCAAAATTGCTCATAAGTTCTAAATAACATCTTAATCGTTAACTGCTTGCTGCTTGCTTTCAGAGGTGTCTAATTATATTATATGAAATAAAATATCCAGCAAGTGAATGGGAACAGTTACTTCACTATGCTAATCTACTTCAATCAAATTAACACATTCATGTCATTCGATTGATTAATTCTTTCGCCAAAGGGAGTTAAACAATTTAGAGTATCGCTCTGAAAGCCGTGCTTCCAGAGACAATTTAATGAAATTCAAGCGTTGTACGAAACGTAATTATGCAATATGTTTTGTCACTTACCTATGTTATATCATCTGATATCTAATTTTCAAACGTGACTGCGGCGATTTATCGCCAGATTATTTATTTTGTATTTTATTGTTTAGACCGTTCTGACATAATGTAGCTTCGGATATTTTCAAACAGATTTTTCGATGATAATCGCACTACTGCAACTATTTTTATGAGTAGGAGAGTAATATTATGCATGGTGACATTGAATAACACTTAAATACATATACATAAATATAAAATAAACTTTAATGATCAGGTATTACTTTTTTAAATATATCTAATTGCATTCATGCCTCAAGTAAGTAATAAAAAACAACAACCCAAAACCTACTGAAACAAATGTTACCCTACGCCCAAAGTAAGCCTTGTTGTGTTTAGATAACTTTGGGTACCTACTAATCTGTACCAAACTTTTCAATAACCACTAATTGGTTGGTATAACTTGAAGTTGTGTCAGAAGGATCAATATAATTATATCACAAATGACTATCAACACCACACCAGTGGTACGTGGAACATGAGAGAGCATCCAGGCACGCCCGTTTCCTACGGAGAACAAGTGACTAATGAAGCA
The DNA here is from genome assembly GCA_905404295.2 of Ochlodes sylvanus. NCBI lineage: Eukaryota > Metazoa > Arthropoda > Insecta > Lepidoptera > Hesperiidae > Ochlodes > Ochlodes sylvanus. The sequence continues at coordinate 8,745,000 of FR990125.1, read as the reverse complement.
CTGCTCATCTAAATATTCATGAAGCCAGTCAGTGCGTGCTCGTTCCCAAAACTGGAAGCTCTAACGTCGACACACACACAAACTGATCCATAAAGGAGCTGCAAAGTTATTCATTCGAACCAACAAAGCTTTATACAGTAACAGCGTTCTAATTACTGTCCGTGTCGAAGTGCACGAGTATCTACTCGTTTGTCATATTGCAACATTTTTTAAAAGATAATGAATATTTATTATATCAGTTCTCTAAAGAATAGCTCTTTTCATTTATTTACACTTGTTGTAAAACTAAGGAGATCTGAGAGCAATTTTCACCAGACACAACTATACAGTGAATAAATAAATGCTACAAAATAAATGTACCTAACTTGGTTTTGGTTACTAACAAATAAATTTTGTTTATTTTATAAATAATATATATACACTGTATGCGTACACCAGGGATATACCTTCATACTTGTAAAGCAGTACAAGTTAAACATCTCGTTGTCGTACAATGTCGCCTAATCTATTCTCATACAGATCGCTTACATTGAAAGTAAAGAGAGAAGGAGTAGTGAGTGCACACGGGCACTTCACAGTCGAGATTGCAAATCAGTGCGGGGTCGCGCCGTCTCGCACCGACTTGAATGACTCATAAACACCGTGATTTACTGAACACATTCAAGATTTGTGAAGTATTAATTCCACTGCCTCTGACCAGAAAATTTTACTAAGCCGCAAAGTATCGTGATAGACGCAATTTGATTCACCATAAAAGGTCACAACTCGTAGTAAGAATCGGAACTCTCTTTATTCGCAAATTAAGTAAGAAATCTCACTCGGACGTAATCGACAACTTCACACTTGCAATGAGTTTTTATTAACTTAATGATACATAAATATTTCGACATCTCTATTTGTATACAGCGACAAAACGGATAAACTAGATGATCATAAATCATAGTTCAAGTTTCTTGGGTGGCAAGAATAGAGCTCTCTCGAATTACATAAAAACTTTATCTTTATTATCTTATTGAAAAACGCATGAGACGAGGTACTACTCGTACTTAATACGAACTATAAAGTGGTCAATATTTATGACTGTGATTTATGACAAAACACATTTTTTCGGGTCGTGTTTTATATAGCACACGATCGCCTATTTGCCGGTATTTTATAGATAGTAAAGCTGGCAAATGGGTAGAAAGGCCAATTAATAGAAAATGTTGCATGCATAGCAGCAATATTATGGAATTGCTTAGAAAATATGATACGTTTTAAATTTTATTTTGTTTTTTTTTCTACAAATTGCTGCTACTTGACATCCGTGAAACAGCCATTAAAACACGTTGAACACATTTTACGTTTGGTCTAGTCAGGCCGACGGAGAACCTTACTACTTACTACTGTACTACCTGGGATGGAAGATACTTTCATATTGTATAGGCAGGCATGGCATACGAGTACCTATCTTAAAAATGCTTTTTCCTGCTTAAACGCAAATACTTGATGTCAAAGAAAGTTTAACTTGTGTTTTACGCAATATTTTACGCCGTACTGCATTTAATTATTATTGATTATAATTTTAATCAAGAGAGTCTTATGTTAAATATCAATGGATTCATTGGCATAATTTTTCCTGAGAAGAAAAATGTATGCACATACATAATAACTCTGAATCTCTAAAGATTTCGTTATTTACGATGACAAGTAATAGGAGGTATTTTTTAAATAGTAATAAAGGATAAAAAAAAATGATTACTGATCTCCCTATTTCACTAGTGCGATTAATTAACGTTAAACGGTTAGTTAGAAGACGTTTTACCTTAAGGACTTAGTGGCGTATTAATGCAAGTAAAGTAACTACCTTCTATGTTATAGTCTGGCTTTCCAATTGATTAAAATGTATGAGTATTATTGCTTTATACATAACAAACACCGTTTTTTAATCTAATCTGCGAAAAGCATTATGTAGTATGTACCAACTCGAATTAGGAAATGGGTTTTCCGTTTCCTCTCCCTTTGATTAACAATTTCACAGAGGTACGTAGTTAATCTACGCTCATTTTTTATCTTCTTGATATTCATGTCCAAGTAATCATGCGATGAACAACCATAATCGACGGATAATTTATGTTGCGATATTTTGCATTTCTCTTGTTGAATAATACAAGGAAAACGTACGCTACAGCGCGCGCCACACCGCGGATGAATAATTGAACCTTATGCAGTTTATTGTACCAACTGTGAAGGTGCATAGACGTTAGTTATTCGTTAGTTAGTGTCGATGGTTCCATTCGATATCAGAATATTTGTTAGTTATTCAAAAATATTCGCCCTCGTTATTGACGTCGGCAGCGGCGTGAGCTATTATTGTCGTTGCTTAAGGAATTCGGGTACACTACGATCGGCATCTATTCCGCTGCTAACTTCAAACCAGTATAAATCCTATTAGTGTGAACGTGTTTCAAAAACCAGGAACTAGACACATCAGTCAGTTATCAATTATTTTAATTAAATATTATTTTATATTGAATTAAAATGTGTTTGATTTCATTGATACCTACTATTAGCTAAACTTGTTAAATTTACTTACGTATCTTCATGGAAAATTGTTGTGTTATAAATAATCACAATAAATGTTATTAATTGGATTTTATAATAGTTTAAGTGAAATTGTTTTTATGTATTTATGAAATTGTTTATATTGTGTAACGTATCTAACGCATTAGGGTCCTGTAATGTTAAATATAAGATTGTGGAAATAAATAAATGATATCCAATCATTTTAGAGATTTTCTCATCTCTCATCATTTTTTCATGTTCAACGGGCTGTGGGCATTAACTCATAATTTAACCAAAATATAGTTAGAATCATTTTTACTAAACTAATTTTGATTAACTTGAATCTATAGCTTAACTTACTAAGCGTAACATCAAACTACTCTTCATTGTTACAAAATCATCAGTTTGTAAGTTGTAAGACACTCTCCTCGTCTCATCTGGTTTCTGTCACCATCTCCTCATCTCTTCTCTCCTCACATTAACTCACCTCATCTCGCCGTACGACACCTCACCAAACCACTTACAGGTCCTTTGCTATTTTTAGCAGCATCTATGTTATTTTTAGTTTGACCATATACCTATAAATAGCTTTCTTTACTAAGTGCCCTAAAGGCTTTAAGTGATATTAACCGTGATAAATTCAATGGAAAGAACTAAAACGATCGGATTATAAATTTTTACCGGTCAGTGAACACTACTACAGAGCGTCATGTTTATCGAGCCGTAGATTCAGATCAGACTAATATCGCAATGCATGCGCTCGCATTGTCGCGCGATTCGTTCCCGAGCCACATTGCCCTTTAATAAGGTAACGACGGTTTATGTGAAAGCCTTCGACTCTTGGTACTACACTTGAAACTCTTAGATATGAAAGTATTAAGATACGCGCACTTTCATGAGTAATGAAAACCGTATGGGGCATACGCTGCATGGCGGCCATGTCTTTTTATAGTAATAACTTAGGTAATAACATTGTTTTCTTCGGAATTATTAAATTACAGTTTGTTATTCTTGTAGCTATTATATTACCTATTTACTAAATGAGATCCTAATTATTCCCTAGACGAAACCTGCTGCGTGGTCTGTATTTAATAGTTTAGGTATTTGTTTATTTTTAAATAGTCATACTATAAATGTATAAGTATTTTTTAATGGCTGGGTATCTCGAATTTTACAAAACATTTTCTTTTACATAATATCGAAATTTAAATTGAATTTTGCACTTACAAATTTTATTACCTCCACACCTATTTAAATTACCTAATAAATAATTAAATTATCTAAGAGACAAGCACAAAACAACGACAGCATTGTGAAATTTAGCACATTTTGTTAGCCAGGAACTGACCTGTGCAACAGTGGGATCATAATAATACATATAATATTGTGTTGTTGAAGCGAGGCTCGGATGTCAGCGAGAGAAAGCAGTGCATGTGGGTATGGGCGGCCGCGAACCCGACACGTGTCGATGGTTGTTTAATTAGTATAGAGTGTCGCGTCGGCGCTAGCGGGCCGGCGGCACACCGCAACTGCAACAGTTAACTGTGGCCGACGGCGACGTAGCCGGAACGTAACGCGAGAACCACCCGCTACTAGAATTGCTTACACGCCTGATAAAACCGTAGCATGCCTTCCTGAACATCTAAATGCCATTAGATCCTCATTCTATAGGCTAATGAATGTAACATGATCTGTAGAACTATCGAGACAAGTTCATACGACTTTATATGATGTGTGTAAATTTTGCAATGTATGTAGATGTTAGATATTTTAGATAGAAATGCGTAGTTTCTAGTACTTGAATTAACTAAGTCGTATTATAGGGTAATTTATCAATCATTATTAGGTAGTATGGTTATTGCATATAACATGTCAAGTACTAGAACATAGTAAATAATGCAATCATTTTATTAATTTTATAATTATAACACTGTCAAAACATTTCCTCAGTTGGAACGAATCAATAATAAGCATTTAGCATGATATTTTTCAATTAAAAACTTAATTATACTTACGGGGTTTAACTTATAAGCGGTCTACTGCCAGGCTACGGCACCCATAAATATGGGGGTTTCTTTAAACTTTCTTCACCACGCTAAGGATTGGGGATATGAAATAGTGTGACGCGCGCGGGCGTACATTTAAATAAGCTCGGGCACACACTCGCGGGTTCGTTTTTCCAAATTGTTCGAGTCTGTCACCCGTCATACGTTGTCTACTTCACAATATAGGCACACACGTACCTAAGCTTGGCAAGCTCCGTGTAACCGCGCCTATTTTTGAGTACACCCTGAATGTTGAATATTATGAATATTACTTTTTAGTTTTAGTTATTAGTAATAACTAATCAAGGTATATTTTAAACCTCAAAATACATAAACGCTATTAAAACGACTGTTCTTAACAATCATTATACAACTAAGTATAGTTATGCAAGACCATTCAAAAGCAATTCATTCTATGTTAATTTTTGTGATGCATATTTTAAAATTAATGATACGTTACTTAGTTACAAAGACCAACATTAGTTACAAAGATCTTTTGTATTAAAACCGAAATGAAGTCTGTGCCATAAGTAATAGGGTTAGCGAAGTCACGTTTCCGTTATCGGTAAAGCATCAATGTCTTGCGTAACATCTAATATGTATCTATCTATTCGTACCTACTACAACCAAATCATTTTTACAATACTGACTTATAATAATAAGGTATGTTATTTTGGAGCCAATCTTAAAACATTTTTTTTTTCTTTTTTAGTAAGTAGGTGTCTTCGGCCGGTTTTACTCCTATGGTCTTAGAAAAAAGGATAGACCCAAATACTAAATAATTAGGTACATTAAAATAAACAAGGCATGTGAATAAAAATGTAACTTACAAATAACTAACATTGATTGAAAATGTTACGAAGAATATTCTAGTAACAATATCGAAAGATCCGAGTTTCGATCCGAGTCAGACAACATAACGTATTCTCTAATTCTGTAAATTTTCTACTAAGTCTTTAACTACAAGAAATAAATTAACTCCAGAATACTTACATAATTAATATAACTAAAATGTTCATAGTTAGATAAACAAAATAAACTAGCGGCTACGACGACTAGCCGACAAACGAATACGAGCTGCGGTGTACTTTGATGAATCATTCCAGGAATATTTACACATTATTTATAAGAAACGTGATATATTACGACTTCTACTGAACCACAATTTTAATATGGTATTATTCGGCCTTGGATATTAATCATCCAATCATTTCTTTGATTAAGTTTATTTAAATATGACTATAAATTAATTTGTAAGTAGCTAATATTAAAATAAAAATTGCGTGCGCGTGCAATCGTGTACACACGTAGGTACAAACTCAAAGTCTCTATACGATTTTCGTTTACTTTCGCATTATTTACAAGCAAGCAAACAATTTTTTTTTAACTTTGTCTCTGACTCCTCATCCTCTACTCGACCCGACCCGTCTAGACTTAAACTTTACCTCCATCCCTACCTACACCTTCACCCTCACCTTTACCTTCACTCTTAGCCTCGCCATCACCTTCAACCTCAACTTACCCCTCATTTTTACCCTCTCATTCACCTGAAAGTGCAGGTTAAACCCTAACCCTCATCTGGGTTATCACCACACCAATCACCACGTTATCAAACCCAGGCAAAAATTAAAAAAATCGGTTGATAACTGAGGATGAGACGATAAAGGTACTATAGTAGCAGCACGAAACGAAGGCCCCTATGACGTTTATTTGACGTCTGTCCGCTAATCAAGTATACGTACGTATAAATTATTACATAAATTTTAAGGAGCAAATTGCTGTTCTTCAGTGTCAATAGCGATGGGCCAAGAGTCATAAAATTTATCGAATGTATAACTTAGGACCCAAAGTTAATTAATTAAATGGATATTTAAACATACATGTATATTTCAATATTATGGACTAACGCGGGACATAGTATATGGTCCCGCGAACAAATCTCTTCACGTTTTTACTAATAAAATACAGTGCCATCTTAAATAAAGTAAGTAAGTCAATTACATAAATTAATTTACTAGAAAATAAATCATCTCAACCCAACAAGGCCCACTAATGAGCTTGGGTATCTCATCAAAGCCGAGGAGACCTTAAATATTATCTAACCATTGTAATACATTACCTATCTATACATTTATATATTCTTTTAGTGAAGTTTTAATTAGTTAGGTAAGTACTACTTATTACAAATATTTATCGATGCGACTCGCACTTGACCATATTTTTTCGATACTAAATTAACATATATCACGTCACTATTTTAATGTGTCAAACGGGCCTTCATTTCGTGCCGCTACTATAAACTGTTTTGTACGAGTCGATTGCACTTATCTTGTCGAAAAAACTTGTACCAATTGAATTTCATGCCCAGGAGAAGAGTAAAGCAATCCCATGCATTTCGTGTAAGTACAGCGTGGCATGATCACCTCGGCACGATCCACGCCAGTCGACACACGCGTAGCTACAGTCGTAGCAAATAAATAAACAAGTTCTGTTCCGAGTCACAACCCAATACGATATCAGTTGCCTTCTGAACTTCTGTTGCACCTGCAAATTCGCATTATTAGGAAATCGAGCAATTCCCTAGTATGTAATACTAAGCTGGTTGGCATAGCAGCTCGTAGTCTACATAACTGTGCCAGTTGCTGGATACATTTTATCTACAACTTTGTCAATCCTACTCCCAGGTAGCTTAAAAAGTAGACAATGAAAGAATTTATACCTACTTCATTTTCAATCGAAACTACCTACATCTAAATAAAATGACATTGTATTATCAGCAATATGGTTTTCTCGGTCAACAGTTTTCGAAAATCTTCAATTTCTTCATGTCAAAATGCAAAGTGCAAAATGCAAAAAATCCTTAAATGAAATTTTCCGTCATACAATAGTGCAACATAAGTAAATAAGTGCTTAACATTACGCCACGAGTCACGTTATGAGTGTACAGTACAGTTTAAAGTGTATCCCCTTGCACCCTGCTGCCGGCGCCCTGGCATATACTCATTCCTTAGACGGGTATGCAAGACTCTCCAACAGATACCGAAACACTAACTAAACTATGGGTAAAATTATGGGTGAATTTTTTAAGTCTTCCCACCAGCTACATCTTCATTTACCGGAACTTTAAGCTCTACCTATTTAAAGTTTAACACTTTATGTAATTTGACATTTTCTGTATTACTGTGATCCAGCTTTTTTTCAATAGCTGAGCGCAAGGTAGAATTCGATGTGTATCTAGTGATATACTGTATCAAACAAGTGAGTCGTGTATAGTCGTCGTGAACCTACAGGCTGCAAGGCATGATCGTAGCCCGCACGAACGGTGCCAGCCGCGGGCGACACATTCACTAGCAGTCGTAGCAAACAACGTGTCAATATAGATAATTATAATGTATCTTTGACTCTTCAGTCAACTTTTATAACTTCTAATATATTGTGTTAGGAAATATTACTTATGCTTAATATAAAAAATATAAAAATATTTTTGCATTCTTGAAAAAGATTGCGGTGAGTTTGATGATTAATTAATGGAGATTTCAATCTAGTGGGTATCTAACATTAATTTAGGCATTCTTAAATTTGAACAAGCCCGTAGCTTAAACATTTTTAGATTGTTGTAGGTAGTAGAGTTGTAGAAACATCAATATTCCTTCTTACTCGATTAAATGAATAGTTAAATAGTACATGTTACAAAATATACACGTATTATGTAACACTAACTATTACATTTAAAAGGTATTTTGTTGAATGTATGTATATTTCGGTTTTATGAAAAATTGCAACTATAAATATTAGTTCCATTTGTTCTAAATTTTGTCACTAAACTTTTTTTTCATAACATAATTTAAAGGCAAGAATCTATCACCTAACTCAATACAAAAAGAAATTAATTTGTCTTAGATTAAACTATGTGGTCTCTATAAATAAATAATCTATGCGTGACATACGTATTTCTTTGTGTGGTTCTGTTTTATGTTTTTTTCATTGTTTTCGACCCATATTTTTTAAAAGAACACGTAGCATTTTATTAGTGAAAGCGCATTTTAACAGCCAAAAGTCGAAACGGTTTCACATTGACCTTTCCTATTGTTCGTGTTGTGAAACAAAGGAGATCGACACAGTCTCGATATAATGAACGACGCAATTAGTGATTTCTAACTTAATAATTTATGTTTTAGTATTTTAACTATCCCAAGCACGTCGCTGTTCCATTTATTTGGTCGATAAAACAATGTTTTGTGATGACATTTTTCCGCTAGTTTCTGCGAACTGATTCCAGATTTTAAACATATTATTTATGTTGACGGAAACGAATAAACAAAAGAAACGTTATTACGATACAGATTAGGCAACGGTTCTTAACTTCTCTGTTTTAGTTTAATTACGACAGTTTTAAATAGCACAACGAATACGGCGCCTAGACAAACAAGCAAAAAGAGTACAGCTTGTGATGAAATATAATTGCCTATTTCATCTAAATGTCCGTCTAAGGTGTCTGAATGTAATTACCAAAAGTCAAAATGGTCCCGCCCACGAGTGCTCTCACGAGCCGCGAGCTCTCGAACAACCTGCTCACAAAAGTAAATTATAGCGTTACTTTGTAGTTTGCTCTTTGACTATTATCTTTATTACAGGTTTGTAATGGCTTATTTTTTGGTAATAGTCATAAACGTTCAAATTACAAGAGAGGTAATCAATCATAGAAGATCTCTTTCGTGGGCCATATTGCCGTATATTTTGCTGATTTAAATGGAGCTGTTTATCTCGGAGGTCTAGCTATGACCTTTAACCGACGTATGGTTGAAGGTATAAGTAGCACAGATTCCCAGGATCAGTAAGCAAGCATAAAGCAATGTTCCGGGGAGGGAGCGCGTAACTCTGGTAGAGTGACAAGACAATAATTGCACTGAGCCGTCGTCGTCGGTGGACGCCCAGCGTATATCCTCTGAGACAAATTTACGTTTAACATGTTGAAAGGTTGAGGATATTCAAGATTTGTTCTACAACCCAATAAAACTTCATTAGCCAATTAAAGTAAAAGAAGTAAAAAAGTAAAGAAGACTTGTTTATGTTCAATAATAATAATTTTTACATTTACACTGTTAATAATACAACAGCGGATGAGCAATATGACCACATCACAATTTCATATCAAAAAAAATATTTCAGATTTTTTCAATTATTTTTCTTTATTATGGGCAAATAGAAAATATTGGTTGTAAAAAACCACAATAACAGTTATTACGTAACAAATTATACAGTAAGTATAAGTAGTTCGTTTCAATTAATCATCAGGATGATTAATGCAAAGATCAATTTACTAATAGATCGTATTAATTATTTTTGGCTTCTTAGGTCATTGTTTCTATGCCACTACGTTTTTTTGCGTAAACATAATTAATACATGAACAAATTTTGTTAATTAAAGTTGGGTTCAGTCCACCGGTCGCTCGAGTTTGCAGTCAAGTCACCTAACGTAACTTCACAAAATTTATGAAAATTACTGACAACACATTGGTTGCTGTGTTTGTCAGCAACACACTGTGTTGTTGCTTATGTCCATGAGCGCTGGTGATCTTATCATCAGGTGACCCGTTTGCCTGCCCTACGTAAGGCATAAAAAATAAATTCTCTTTTATTATAATTGTTGCCTTGAAGTAAGCAATCGCATGAAAAAATATAATGTTCGTTTTCACGTTTCCTGTGTCTATTACTTTTTTTACAACTTTATTAAAACAAAATAAAAGTAAAGAAAAAACAAAAATCAATAAGAAATTTTATTTCAAGCAATTTTCCTAGCAACGTTTAGCCTCTAAACGCAAAGTAAAGAGCCACTAATGGTATCCTAAAAAGTTTGACCATTTACTTTTTAGATCACAGCTTAAAACATCACGACATTGTCTCGGCTGTAAAGTAGATCGTATCATCGCGTCAGGCAGTGAGTGGTCGGCGTCGCGGCGTGACGAGGCGAGCTCCGTCACCCGGCAGCTACCCGCACCCGCGCCGGCGACAAGTGAGCGCAATCACTAATTGAATCAGTCGCTAGTCATTGCTACCAGCGTACTGCTTCCATAACATCACTTTCCGTTGACGAAATTATGATTTCTTTCACGTTATCGCACCTTCAGATTCTAAAGAATCTCCGATGAAATCGCGATACGGCATCGACAGCGCATCGGCTGCTCGGTTCAATTGAAATAGGAAGTACCTACTTAATAACGAAATCAGGAAGATCAAACTGGAAGCAATTGATTTTATAAATCAATTAATTATGTAATTAATTACACAGTGTAGTAACTTATTGGTAAATACATTACAGGATTAGTAGACCTGGAAAATGCTTCGTATTACTAGTGTAAATTAAATTAGACGCATCTGTAATAAAATAATAATTAATAAGAAATAAAATAAACATCGCACAGAATTGAAGTAACGTTATTTATGGCGCAACAATGAAAAATATGTAGCAGACAAGTTCTAAAGGTAACGCAGACATCTGATTATATTTTCACCTACTTACATACCGATTATTAACATAAATTTAACTGGGCGTTATCACTAACCGATATGAAAGGGAATTGTTACAAGCCGGTGATAATTATTATTGGCCGACAAATCTTCACTTAGGAAACCGTTACTCGTGATTTGTTGCAGTGAAAACATTCATTTCTTCATTTGCATACAATAGCCTGATGCCAAAAAATATTGGAGTGTAAACGCTTACCACGAAAGCATATATGAAAGTTTTTAGCTTCAATATGTCGTAGGTTGAATAATGTGCTGCTTTGAATTAACTTGCTTACTTAATTGATAACAAATAGTGAGGCCCCGTGCCCTGGAATGTTAATGCTTAAATTATTTGGTAAGCTAATGACAATTAATTGGGTATTACCATATATTATATCGGGTACTCAACACTTTGGGCATTTATAATGATGACAATTCGAAGAACTTATTTCTGAGATACAAAAATAATAGATTGCATTAATATGGAAATGGCACGACAGTCTCTGGAAGATATATGCGTATGTTGTTTTCAAATGATTGTTATTACTTCCTTTAACGGTGAAGAGAAACGCCACAAGGAATATACATACGAGTATATATCGTTTTTTTTAATAATGTCGTCAAAACGGGATAGGTAAATTTGAAAGTCCAGCGGCCCACTGCAACGCCGCATCTCTCCCCTTAATAAAAGAGGCCTGGACCTTCACCACGCTGAGCCAGTGCCGATAAGCGGAGAAAATTAAACAAGAATGGAATGCCGTAATAGAGATCACTATAAAATAATGAATAAGTTTGCACAATCTTTAATCTATTAATTTGGTGTCTATAGAAAACGTTAGCTATATCTAAACATAGAAAAGTAGACTTCCGCTCGAATCGATTGATCGCCTCGATCAAACAATGGGGAGATCGATTTTGCATGTAAAACGGCGATTTATCTTTGTTTAAAATGTTGTTAAGAAATGGAACAAACAAATATTTCACTGTTATTTCGTTATCCAGCATTGACACATATGCTGAAAATTAATAATAAATTGAAATAAAAGTAAGCAATATTGCATAATGTTTGTAACAACATTTTAAAGGATTCCAATTGCATCTCAAATCTGCATTTACTTTTTTTACATAATATAAGGTAGTGCTTGACCACTTAATAATTTGCTCACTATTTACTTCGTTAAAGCATCAGCATTACCTAAAATAACAAGAAACAGAAAAATACCATTAACAACAAGCCAAGACTTTTAACTGGATCTAGTCATGATATTGTTGCGTAGATTCATCTGTTGACAAATTACGACGTGAATGTCGGAGAGAAAATGTGCGAGCAGGATAAAAGAAATTTACAAATAAAATTTCTGGAATGTTCTCTTGTTTAAATGGATTGTTAAAGATTAGAGGGTGGTTTATAAGGCGATTTGAAGGATGGACGGAGAGTTCAGTTCCGGAAGCGAGTCCAGGAGGAGGTCAAGATAGAAAAGAAGAAGAAGAAAAATATGGAAGAGCAGTAAAGTGAAGTAGTGAACAGTATCGAGTTGCTGTATCAGTGTCGCCAGTGTTACCTTGTGGTTTCAATAAAACTCCATCTACTGAAGCCGGCCTTATTCCTTTCCTACCCCTTACCCACTGCTGTGACAATATTAGGCTTTCATCCTACCACCTTTCTACAAGTGGCATATTCAGATGTAAACAACGGCTACCGTTCAGACTGGAACCCGCATGAGCATTGTCTCCTACATATCGAGTACCTACTATTTAATGCAGGCCTCTAAGTTAGCTAAATTTAATTAAAGTATAATGCTAAGATATTTTGTTTGCGAATGTCATTAAAACTTGACAGTCAGAAATACTATAGTGTTCTTGGTTTGTTGATTCTGCAGTAATACATACGAGTACGTCGCATTTCAAGCATCTTTAATGCTTCCGTCGGTGAAATATTACCTCACTTTAAGACAATTCTGTATTTCTAAACGATCGGTATTGAGTTTGCTTCTCCTTAGGAATCATACATACCTTCATATATAGCCGTCCGCCGTTTCCTTATTTTTCAGCCCTTCACATACAAAAAAAAAATGTCTGTAAGTTTTCGCCTATATACAATTACTAATGGATATACTTCCGTTTAGAACATACCTCCGATCGATCTGAAATTTGGTATACTTATGTATTTTGACGTGCTGATCAAGAATATCATAGTCAAAATACCCGCAAATTTGATGTTCAAGGTCAAAAGGGCAAACAATTTTTCGACATTTTTCGCATGTATTGCCGTAAATATATATTTTAGAGAAAAATGTTTCAAACAAAAGTTGTAGGTCATGAGAAAAACTATATTTTTTGTTCTATACATTTTTCGTGTACGACCAGTAGTTTCTGAGAAAAATTTTAAAATCATCCAAAATGGGCTTTTTGTGCGTCCTACAATATCTTTCGCGGGGAATCAAGCCGATGTTACGCAACCACTCAAGGGTGCTTTCGCGATCTCGGAAAATTGCGCTCAAGCTGAAGATATTGTACATCCGATCCATCGTTCGAAGTGCCAACAGGTCGAATGAACAAGCGAAATGACGAAAGTTGTACAGCGCACCGAAAAGATGGTTCGGATATGGGCAGTGAATTTATGCGTTAGCGACAAGAAAGTCTTGGAGCAGATCCGATGTATCTCAAGGAACAGCAAGCAGCAATATTTAATTAACCTAACCTAACCTCACCTATTTTTCACTTTGCGTGCAGTTCGGGGTACTCATCATAAAAAAAAATAACCTTGAACCTATTTTTCACTTTGCGCGCAGTTCGGGGTACTCATCATAAAAAAAAAATAACCTTGAACCTATTTTTCACTTAGCTCGCAGTTCGGGGTACTCATCATAAAAAAAAATAACCTTGAACCTATTTTTCACTTTGCGCGCAGTTCGGGGTACTCATCATAAAAAAAAATAACCTTGAACCTATTTTTCACTTTGCGCGCAGTTCGGGGTACTCATCATAAAAAAAAATAACCTTGAACCTATTTTTCACTTTGCGCGCAGTTCGGGGTACTCATCATAAAAAAAAATAACCTTGAACCTATTTTTCACTTTGCGCGCAGTTCGGGGTAATTTATCATAAAAAAAAAATAACCTTGAACCTATTTTTCACTTTGCGCGCAGTTCGGGGTACTCATCATAAAAAAAAATAACCTTGAACCTATTTTTCACTTTGCGCGCAGTTCGGGGTACTCATCATAAAAAAAAATAACCTTGAACCTATTTTTCACTTTGCGCGCAGTTCGGGGTACTCATCATAAAAAAAAATAACCTTGAACCTATTTTTCACTTTGCGCGCAGTTCGAGGTACTCATCATAAAAAAAAAATAACCTTGAACCTATTTTTCATTTTGCCCTAACCTAACCTAACCTAACCTAACCTAACCTAACCTATTTTTCACTTTGCGTGCAGTTCAGGGTACTCATCATAAAAAAAAAATAACCTGGAACCTATTTTTCACTTTGCGCGCAGTTTGGGGTACTCATCATAAAAAAAAAATTACCTTGAACCTATTTTTCACTTTGCCCTAACCTAACCTAACCTAATCTATTTTTCACTTTGCGCGCAGTTCGGGGTACTCATCATAAAAAAAAAATAACCTTGAACCTATTTTTCACTTTGTGCGCAGTTCGGGGTACTCATCATAAAAAAAAATAACCTTGAACCTATTTTTCACTTTGCGCGCAGTTCGGGGTACTGTGACCAAACCTAACCTAACCTAATGCCTATTTTTTGCCCTTTTGACCTTGAACATCAAATTTGCGGGTATTTTGACTATGATATTCTTGATCAGCACGTCAAAATACATAAGTATACATAACCTTGAACCTATTTTTCACTTTGCGCGCAGTTCGGGGTACTGTGACCAAACCTAAATTAACCTAACCTAATGCCTATTTTTTGCCCTTTTGACCTTGAACATCAAATTTGCGGGTATTTTGACTATGATATTCTTGATCAGCACGTCAAAATACATAAGTATACCAAATTTCAGATCGATCGGAGGTATGTTCTAAACGGAAGTACACCCTTACTAATAATAAATTGCGACTAACGTTCACATTCATGTGGGAATTCAATACACGCACACTACCCTGTAAGGATTATGCGATCTTCTTGGCCGTCAACGCGTTGTATGTCTTTGTTATAAAAAGTAAACCTGTACTAATCGACACATGCTTAAGGAAACATCAAGTGAGGTCAGGCCAAAGTGGCCACTAATTGTAGCACTCTATGACCGCGTCCATGCTTGAGAGGGCAAGTTAATGTTGATTGTTATGGTTATTAAATAACAGTATCTTATATAGTAGTGGACTAAAAACTTCGGATAGGTACTCGGGTTATCCAACAACAACAACAATCTAAACTAATGTACATTCCTAGTGAGAATGTACAGTAGTTCTTCTCCAAAGTGACTTAAAACCCAATTTCTTCGATGACATAATGTCAGTGTACTTATTGTAAAAAACTAAAATGTTTAGTACTTTTACCTGTTGTTGCAAAAGTAATTGGTGTCGTCAGCTATATCCATAAATAAACTTTATTTACGCTAAGTACCGCGGCTCTATATCTGCGTAAAAGACATAAATTATACTAAAGTTCGTTCTCGACCTATGATCCAGACCGTTTTTGGTGTTCATTTATAAAGTGACTAAGTTTCTGGATTCATTCCAATTACTAAAGTAGGCAAATACTGCAAGAAATAGGGAAAATCTTTTGATACGTATACTCTTTTAGCATTAAGATTTTTAATGAGTACCTAGAGACAATTAAATAATAAAAAAATATTGAAATTCATATTGATGAACTTAACATTTTTTAATTATATACTCAAACTAGAATCCTTTGCTTGCTTCGCCCGAGTGGAATTCGGTCTGTAAAAAGTATCCTATGTTACTTCTACTCGTAATACCTCCAAGAATATGGTGTACAAA
This sequence comes from Ochlodes sylvanus, assembly GCA_905404295.2. NCBI lineage: Eukaryota > Metazoa > Arthropoda > Insecta > Lepidoptera > Hesperiidae > Ochlodes > Ochlodes sylvanus. Next base: position 8,728,943 of record FR990125.1, on the reverse strand, counting down.
GTTTCATGATGATTGCCGTAGTTTTCACGTGAAAACATAACAAAAAAAATTCATCCACATTTTAATAATAGTAAGTATTTGTTAATAAGACCCGAAGAGTGAAAATTTCACATAACAAATTAATGAAAATTTTCTTACATTTGGTTTCTTGTAACGGTTTTACCGTTGTGCTTGTTGCGAAAAGTCATTGATGATAAATCTTGATTAAATCAAAAACTAAGTTAATTAAAATTTTAGCTGCTATCTTATAGTTCAAGCAAAAACGAATATTCGGATAAACGATAAACATATTTCGGTGTGGAACTTACTCTTGACGCAGATGGAGTGAACTAACGGAGCTTTTCTAAACCCAATTGTTTTAAACTATTAATTGTAGATCGTGCCACGGACAATGCACGTACTAACAATGAAACCGGAAAAATCTTTCGCATTTATGTAACACATCATGACCTCTTAACGGTGTAGTCGTTATTAATTATTTCAATCAACGGACATTTTGTAACTGTGAACTGAATGAAGTTAAATTGCATTGAAAACATTTTTAAATTGATTATCTTCATGAAAATATTAATATCATCAGTATTAACAAGCTAACTTATTGTATAATTTTCATTTATATTCCTTGAAATGTTTCGCAAATAATTTATTAAAAAGATACAAAAATTTATGTAAAATATTTTTTTACAAAAATTACTACAAAATAAATCAAATATTTCCATAAACACCGCGGTTATGACGAAAAAAGTACCTTGACACACATGATAAATATCGCAAACCCACAAGCGCAACATACAACATTTAAAAACATTTCTAGTAAATACCCACGCAGGAGTAAGTAACATATCAACAATATGTAGTCGTTACTCAAAGCTAAGAAAGCAAATCGACAGCAATTAGTTATGTTTATGAGATGAGTAAGTACTATAAGTTTAAGATTAGGAGTATGGAGCTGAATGATTTGGTTTCGCGGGCGGATACGGGCGCGCCCACGCGCAGGTCAGAGCAGTGACCCCGGAGCTCACCTCGCGCGGGCGCACGTCTACTGCTCGCAGACCTTATTGTTCCACCTTCCAAGTAATCACGGGCACAGGTAACTGAATGTCAAACAGGTTCACCGAGATTAAACGCTTATGATTTATCGTCTTCAAAATCAAAACGATTTTACGCCCCATTTAAACTCATAATGATCTAATCTTCCTAACAGCGAGAACATCATCCAAGATTGAGCACTACGACGACCACAGCAATGCTCTTCTTATCTGTAAATTTTCAAATCTGTATGACAAATAAATCACTTGCATCGTTAAAACTTGCGCGAAACAAAATGCTCAAATTAACTTTAATATTATAGACCTCAATAGGGTATAATACCCATCGCCTCACAAATTACACCTGTGTTACTAATTATTTCCGACGCGGATCTTTCTCCTCAGATGCCATTCTTTACTACATAGTAACCGTGTTAAAATTATATTTATTACCTCCATCTGTCACCTCAGTAATGACTACCGTAAGAAATATATCATCTAACCAAACTCATCATGAAATCAATTGGCCCGCACCGGTGAGAGCAAAACACAATGCAGTTTACATGTAACACGATCCAAGTTCAAAGAAAAGAAAAATAATGAAATAAACACCGTTAAAACAGATTATAATTATTTAAAAATATTTTTCCATAAGCCACTGACATAATTGTACCTAATTTGTATACTTAATTAAGGTTAAAAAAGAGTGAATACTTTCCATGTAATATGTAAAAATAAAATTCAAATTGACGCAAAAATCAAATCGGGTGTACCGTTAAAGGAGCTATAAATTTACAAACGGGTTGATAAAAAAATTGCTACGTGAACCTTGAGCCAGGTAAAGCAGAGCATTACAATCAATATTTTCGTTTAAGCTACGGTCCTGATCTTGAGTTATGGGTGCGCGGTTTAAACTTGCCGTATTATTAACAAGTTGTAAATCACTGATCGGAATTAGGAGCGCAGTGAATTGCCCGCACGAGATTTGTTATCGAACTTTTAACAATCAACGATTCAACCCGATGTATTTTTATCGTAGGACATGCGAGTAGTTCGAATCTTATTTTAACAATATCAAGTACCTATACAAGTCTACTCGTAATTCTGCTAGAGACAGCAATCATTAGATTTTATTACTGACTACTTATGTAATAAAAATATAAAATTACATTTAGTATTACTATATTTTTGAACGTGAGAAGGCGGCCTTTTTAGGTCTTTTTTAGTATTTTTACTAGCCCTAATCCCACAGTGATAGACGAGGTTGTCGCAGCAGTTGACACAAGCTGTCCCCTGTTTGGTTAGCTTCTTCTTGGTTGAGTTATCCGCTTAACCACTCGTGTTCCGGTTGGGGGCTCGACAACCAGTAGATACTTTATTTTGACGTGATAACGTCTTATAAATCAATGAACACTGGCAGCGCGCATGAAAAAGTTTCCCGTTCCGCTGACGTCAGAGCTAGCTGTAAGAATAGTGCTGCTACTGGAACGCCTTCACGCGAGCTTCTTCGAGAACTTTTACAATAAGCCCGTGGCTTCCGTCGAGGTGGACCTCGACGGAAGCCATTATTTATAACAAATTTTGACTACGCGACAACGTGGTTTCATCAATGTTTCCTTATAATGTTATCACGTTAAACTATCATCCGTAAACCGACTTAACAAACAACCGATTTTTTTTCTTCTCTTTTCCTTGTAGGCCGGCAACGCAACGCTGATAATTTGCAGTAAGAATAAGTTAACGATAAAGATTTACAAAAATCGATCAATTGGGAGTTTTCCAAGGGTTCCCTAGTCAAACAAGAACAGGACTGAAATTTTATATTTAGAATCATCATAAGAATCGTTTAATTAGCTTTATTGCATTGCAAGTTCGTTAAAATATTGATGTGGATGACAAACACAATATTTTTCATTTGAAACTAAATCAAAAGGCAATTTGATCAAAATAGATTAATTAACAGTAATATAACTAGTCTAACTGATAACAATGAAATACTAAGTATTTTATTTTTATTAAAACCAATCGAACTCCTATTAAATTAGAGTTTAAAGTTACCTAAATATTATCTTAAAAATTAAATCTGTTCCTTCACAACAAGTGAGTTATAGTTGTTTACCTACTTCCTTCAAAGTGATCATGAATTAGGTATTATGGAAACGACTACTGTGATGCCATATTTAAAGGTTACTAACTTTTTAAGTAAGGTACTTTCTTCACTTGCTAATATATAATCGAAAGAAGTAAAAATTTTAACAAGGTTAAAATTTAATATTGATTTTTTTTTGGCTTGGCTTACTCATGCCTATTAATGTCAGTTGTTCTTGCTGGATTCGTATTAACATGCAGGAATGAATACATTTGTTATTTGATCTTTTGCTCAATGTTTGTGCGCTGAAATCATCAATGTATAGGTACATATAAAACTTTGCTTTACTGACAGACAACGCATAGCCGAACGAAACTTCTGAACGTTAGAAGCTGAAATTTGGCATGTATGTTCCTTGGGGAGTGTAGGGGAACAACGAGAGAGGATTTTTGGAAATTTCAGTTTATCCCCCTAGGTTGGGATAAACTTTTTATTTCTTCAATTAATTCACTTGAAACTTTGTATACAGGTTCCGTGTCGACAGACACCGGTTCCGTGAAGACAGGAGCATATCCACCTTTTAGAAAAGTCGGTCTTAATCACAGGGTGCTGGGTTGCAGATTCATCTTCGATCAGTTTACGTGGAGGGGAACTTTGTGCTTCGGTTACAAATAAGTTGTGATGTGATTGTTTGGACTTCCTTTTCCTTCATCCATACCTCGACATATTATACTTAAAGGGGTGTGTAAAAGTATTTTTTAATTGTTGTTTTAATTTCAATATATTGACATTAATAGTAATTCCAAACAACTTATGTTTTTTTCTCTTAGCCAAGTTACAATTAGCGAGCAGTTGAAATTCACTTTTCCTCAAATGCTGTTGGTTCATAACTGCTTCCAGTATACCTTTTAGTTATATTAACATCGCTTGCTATAGTGCAAGCCCTTAGTGAGAAAATGACTGAATTCATGAAAAATTATTTCTAATGTAATCATATTATCCTAGAAATGACACAAACAACTTGTCGTTTTGCGAGCCCATTGTACTATTAATGGATCTATGTTAATCTACTACGTAGGAGGATCTGTTTACGCAATGTGTTCCTGTTGAAAGACGAAAAACAAGTGATATTTCATCTTCTTTATTGCTATTCTCAGTATTACAGTGTTATGTAGTATATATGTATATATTAATCATTATTTATTTCATGTCATTGGAAACGTCTAATTTTTGAGTTTTGTAATGCATTTAACTCCGTAGTTTTTTACATATTAATAGATTCTTAGTGTTCGTAACATTTCTCTAATGATAATAGGTTTAACAGTATACCTCAAGTGGGTAGGTATGTAGGTAGGTACCTATGCTGCCTTAAATTACATAAATTTATAGTATACCTATTAAAAGGCTTTTATTACCTACCACCAAGCAGGATCCGACTTCTGTCGCCTCTTACGATACCCAGGTGTGCAGACAAGGGACTGTGGTCCGTATTCTAGGCCGCCCCAATACGGTCAAAAATTAACATTAATATTATCAGGTCTGGTAACATTATAGATCTAGATGCAATAATATATAATCGGTATTGTTAAAACAAATGATACTCATAGCCCGGCGGCTTGCGTTGATCCTAAGCGATCGACCGTGTTAATCACATGCGGGCGCGGTCGACAGTTGGATGGGTGACCGCTAGTGACAGAATTTCATTAGCGCTTCCGTGTTTCGGAGGGTACGTAAAGGAGTTGCTCCTTATTTTGACTTTTTGGTTGTTATTTATTTATTTAGACTTATTTGTACTTACCATAAAACGGATAAGAACATTAGTGGAAGGCCTTCGAGAGGCATATAAACTTCCGACACTTAGATTGGCCACTAACCCCTCCACCTATCCGTACTGGAGCCACCACTCCACCTATCCGTATTGGAGTCTGCTCTAGATCTCTTCAGTTATAAGGAGAGAAGCTTGCCCCATAGTATGCCTCCAAGCCATTAAAACAATTAATAAGTAACCGAAACTAATAAGACAAATGAGTAACGTGCAAATAATCGATAAGTAAATTTCAAAACCTTTAATTCAAAACATGGGTTCCTAACTTACCTACCCTTATTTATTTCAAATAACTACAAATCTTAAAGTTCATCTATAAATTATTTATCAGACATAGAATCTAAGTATATTGTGACGAGAGTCTTGGCGTTTAAAGCCTGATGCAATCTTGATGAATATCAGAAAATCTTGTGGAGCACAGAATGTAGGTAATCGACAGAGTGTTGCAGGGAGTCCTAAAATCGCGAAACGCGGGAAGGCAGCGAATGCCGCGCCGCGCCGCGCGCGTACAAATGCATCACGCGCGATAATGAACCGCCTCGTGTGCACGACTGCGCTTGCGCACTCACATATAATGCACTATTCGCGCCTTGTCGAGTCGTGCTACAATCACCCGTAGCCATATAAAACATCCCTCCCCGCATGTTGCCATAACAGACTATTGTAAGGTATTTTTAGTACTTAGACATTCAAGTTGGAACAATCTATTTTTATCGTAATTCGCAACTGTAAAACTGGAGATACAAAAAGTTTTGTCGCTCTATCACTAAAAATGATAAAATATGTTAATGTTTATTAAAAAATATGTAAAATATGCAAAACACGTGATGAATCTGAATGTTAAATACATTCAAATACATTCAGATCCATCACGTGTTTTGCATCATATTTTGGAAATTTTACTTCCCGTTTAAAGAAAGCCCGCAAATTTACCTGTTCGTTAAAAATATAAACTCGATCGAGGAATCTACCTTTTACATTCAGGACAAAGTTGCAATGAAAATGGACGCCATTTGTGAACAAGACAGGATATCAGGTTTCTTAAACTGGCACCTCCCACGTGGTGTCTTATGCCCTTAACCTTTCGTGTAGCCGTATCGCGGATTATGCGCCTTGCAGTGTGATCACCATACAAGCGTATGCGGTTGCAGGGTTTGTCTTAATTTGGAGCCCAAGCTTCTACTTAAAATCATTATGGAAACGCAATTTAAAATGTAACTCAAATATTGTATTTGTGGACATATACCGACCATATACTTTACATACAAAGTGTACTACTTATTATTAGCGCTGCTGCGGAAAAATAGAATACTTACGAGACAAGTAACCTGCATACAATTTTACAATATTTCTCCTAAGAATAATAACGTCTATGCTCTCATGGATTAATATTTATCTCGTCTCAATGGATTAATATTTATATTGTATGTACATACTGATAGTAAAAAACTGAACCAGGCCAAATCTCTACATTTGTAATTATTATCTAGACATCCTAACCAACGATCCTTGTCCCGATTTGAATCTTATTCTGCATAATTCTACTTATATTATGTATATTATACATAACTAAGACACATCTCAGGTCTAAACCAAGATACAAGAAAAAGTATTTATTGCAATAACTTGATACAAAAAATAATTCAGTAGGTACCTATAATTACAAACTTTGCATACTTCTTATACTTATTACGCAGAAATAGAAAGTCATTACGATATTAAGTAATTAACCCATAATTCTATTCAGTTGTGTGACTTCCGCTTGTTGCTGATAGAAAGCCACAATTATCAAAGAATATTGAATGTACGAAACCAACACCGTTACATTTTTATTATTAGATGGCCTTTGTATTTTTAACTTTTTATTTATAATTATTACCTTTGTAGTTTAGTCATACATGGTACCTACGACAAATAATCTCAAGTCTATATTGTCAATGTTGCAGGCTTGCAGGCTTGTCGAGCGTGGCGACTGGCGAGGATCCGCAATGGACCAGGCAAACGATTTTTTTTTTACACGTCAAATAAATCTATAAAAAATTACAAGAAAAACTGTGTTTTTACTTTTTCCATATCTCAATAAATGGCTGAGATATTAACGATCAAAGTGCGTATTTACGGCCGTTGGTTTTTTTAAAAACGCAGGCGGGCGGTCACTACTCGATGACGTCATCACTCAGTAGTCGCGCGTAGTTGATAGGGATTTTTGACCGAAATGTTAATTTAAACTCAAGTAAAGCCGCGAGCAAACCTTAGTTATCAATAATAAAATAACATATATAATTCACATAATATCTACTACATCTATGCAAAATTTCAAGTCTGTATCTATAGAAATAAGAAAGTTATAGATTTTTGAACTGCATAGACCCATATTTTCTATACTTGCGCCGTATCGCGCTCGCGGCCGAGCCACGTCGTGACGTCATAGCGTAAGCGCGGAAATTCAAAAAAGGGCTTGAACTTCTCGTCTTTATAACTTCGGAAATACTGCATGTATTGAAGTGAAATAAAAAGTTATGTAATGTATATGACCTAAGCTCGGATTTTAGGTGTATTTGATAGTAATATTTTGACCCTTTTGCCTTCTCCATTCGTGCAGGTGTCCATTGTCCAACACTGCGGCGCTGACGCCGACGCACTTTCAAAAACGCTGATGTAGTTCCTTAAAGGAACATTATCCATTCAATACCTGACCTAAATATCAGGTTATCCGCTTTCCAGCGCTGAATAAACCTTGTTGAAATTAATCCCGTGCCGAATCACATCCTTGTGCCGTAATTATCATATTTAAGCTGTTATTGAAAACATCATGACTTCGTTTTACAGTATCAAGATTTCTCTTATCATTCAACAAGTAATCGGGCGTTCATTTTTATGTATTTGTAACATAACCTAAGAACCGATAATGTGTTGATTTCGCAAATACTTAAAGGATTGTACAAAAAAATAAAATTATGCATCATATGCAATGTAAGATTTATTCAGAGGAAATACTAAGTATTTTGGTATTTCCTCTGAATAAATCCACAGTAAAAACACTCCATTTTATCAACTACATTCTCTACAAGTAAAATAAAAAAAGGTAACAAATAGGTTAATTAAGGAATACCTATAATAACTCTTAAATTAGTCAAAACATTCTATTGCAAACCTTATTTGATAGAACCAAGTTTACTGAAAATTATCCAAAGTAATGGCCATTCATCATAAAAATACTTGGCTACCTGAGCGGACGCTATAAATTTTGAATGCGATAGATAGAACAAAGTTTATAGCAACAATAGGCTAACAATAGCACAGATATGGAATATTTTATTTAGCCGTGTCGAGTCTCCCACGCCATTGGATTCAATTATGGAGGAAAAGCAGATAGGTCGGCGCGCGAGTGGTCCGCTCGTGACCCGTAAATTGGAACGGTCCGTCGTTCGCCCTTGTCGCGCCTCGGCCGCCGCCGCCGCGCCGCAGCCCCGACGCAGGCCATAGCCATACCGACACGATACACACTGTAACGGAATCCAAATCGACATCTCTACAACAAACACACTATTACTTCCTCACGCACGTCCAATTAAAGACCCCGAACACTTAGTGTGAACGCTACTTTTGCGTACATGTCTCCGATGCTTTCTTTATGCCTCCAGCGATCAAAGCGTTTGAAAATTATTCCTTCATCAGAGGAACAGTAAAATATTTTTTGGTAATTTTATTTTAAAGTATTTGAAGACTTGTTTATCTTCTATTCGGAAAGCCATAAATTCATAAATAACTTGGATTTTCCGCCTCATTTCGGGTCGGCAACTCATCGGTGATACCGTTACAGACACTCGTGTCTCTGCGCGATTTTGACCACTTACCATCAAGTGGCTCATCTGATTGTCAGCTGTTGTTTGTTTTGTAGGTAACATTAAAAATTCTTTCTACTATCTGACGTCATCGTGCTGTCGAATTAGTGATATGGATAGAAATACAACAAATGCCTAAAGACGTTAATAAAATAGACACCACTACCGTTATTATCTGTAAAGAATCAAAAGCTGCAGACAATTAATTATATGCAAGCGAACCACAAGGAAACACTGGGCAGGAACTGCTTAAAATTACCCAACTAAACTTGACTTTCAAATAAACTAGTTTATCCGAAACATGATATGGCTTGGCCTAGACCAGACTCGCATAACTAAAGCGAAGTTAACCAAATATAAATTATCTTACAAGTTAATCTAAGCTTATCTATCACAGCAACCGCAGATTTGTAAACCTTTAAATGTTACCGTTATGTGGCAAACCGAATAACTGCTCAACCGATAATAAATTTATAACAATAACAAGAAAACTTTTATAACATTGCATAAATTCACATCCACACGCATTCAAATTTATATAGAAAACGAGCTGTACCCGCGACTTCGTCCGCGTAGAATTAAAAAATAAAATAAAATTAACCTAAGTTACATATGATATCATATGACATCAGCAATCTGCCAGTGAAAGTTCCGTCAAAATCGGTCCAGCCGTTCCAGAGATTAGCTCAAACAAACAGACAAACAGACAGAAAGACAGACAGACAAAAATTGTAAAAAATGTTATTTTGGTATATGCACCATGTATCCGTGTACACCCATATGGCTACAACCCATTAATGGCCCACTACTGAGCACGGGTCTCTCCTCGTACCTGAGGAGGCCTAGAGCATACTCCACCACGCTGCTCCAGTGCGGATTGGTGGAGGGGTTAGTGGCCAACCCAAGTGTCGGAAATTTTTTAAGCCGCCCGAAGGTATCCGACATGGCTTAACGACTGCTACCAAATGATAACAACCGGGACCAACGGCTTTACGTGCCCTCCGAAGCACGGAAGCGCTCAAGAAATTTTTGCCACTAGCGGTCACCCATCCAACTACCGACCGCGCCCGCTGTTGCTTAACTTTGTCGATAACTTGAGATCGACGCAAGCGGCCGGGCTATGAGCGCTTCCCATATGCATTTAGTAAAATGCGGTTATTTTAATATTACAAACAGACACTCCATTTTATTTGTTTGTATAGATATACTCGTACATAGATGTAGCACTAATTAAATGTAAATGTATACCTTTAACAATTTCTTCATAGTGACTCATAAGTATACTGATTTACTGCTACTGGTTAGCTTAGATTTTCGGCGTACTTACCAATATCCGATTAAGAGGATTAAGAGGTATCCGATTAGCAAATACTAAATATTTTTATGAATACCTGTAGGTACCTACTGATCTTAAATAATCCTCTGCGCCTCAAAGCAAAACATCTCGCTGCAGTCAGGTTATAAAGTGTTAATGTTATGCTTATCTCGACTCGTGCCCGTCATGTACACGATCTGCCATTTCTACATGTTCTTTTTCACCGATCCTACAGTCATCATTATTTTCTGAGAAAAATTATGCCAAGCATTATTTAACTGAATAGAAGAAGAGTAATCAGTAAAAAGCAAATAAAAATATTTTATTAAAAAAGTTTTTATGAAAGTAAGTGATATATGTACCTATGTATTGATGTGTCAATGCGTATTTATTGCAATACCTAAATCATAAAAAAATAAAAGTCATCTATTTTTTTATACCAACCGTATGCGTAGAATCTGAGATCGTGCAACAGAAACTGATGTACGTTAGAGAACTAATTACAAACATAATGAATTAAGCTGCCTCCTAAGTTAGCCAAGAGGCTGAGTTAGCAGGCTATCGGGCACCGCTAACAGGTGTGCGCACCATATTTGGGGCATAACGTCCAATGCACAATAGCATGGCCATCTAAACGAGCCCGCCGCGGCAGAAATTCAAATCATAACCACTCTCTAAACAAGCGAGTCTTATTTGTTAGAGTCCCTTTAAGGTTTATAAATTGTAATACAACACGCAATAATAAATGTCTGTAAATACGCTTAACACAATAGGACTGAAATATTTGCCTGGGCCATAAATCACATTAGATACGTTCACACTATTCAACATCGGATTGATTGATTTGACAATCCTTGTGTTCTTCTATAAGTCACCTTATATACGAGTAGTATTCTGAGCTAAGCCCAGCGGGATGTTGTCAAATATTTTGCTTTAAATAAGTAAGTAAGTAAGTACAATATATACTATACAGTTATTTTAAATAAGTAAGTAGGTACAAATAATTACTCAGATATTTCAAGAATATTCCTTAATTTTATTATAATGTAACATTTTTGAATTCAAACTTTGTGCTCCCGTCAATCATGTTTTATTATTTTTCCACCAAAATATTCGTTCCAAATATACCAGCCATATTCTTCACGATTTGTTGTAAAGTCAATTAAGTCTGAATTCATTCAAAATCTCGAATGTATAAGTATTGAAATATTCAATTTATTAATATTATAAAAATCCAAGTTAAGAGGGTTGAGGACCCTTATTATTCAAAGTTCTGTTAGTCGTTTGCTTATTAGTAAGTAGGCATAGCTGATATTGTTTATTGTATGAAATATTTGTTTGAATCCAAAAAAATATGTTATTGAGGTATGTAAATATAACTTCTTACGTGTACATAAGTACAAACACGGTATTTTATTTAAACATTATTTATTTCATTACATATTGCTGGTGTCATAAAACGTTAAATACCTCACATAACGATATACGTAGCAATGTATTTTCCTTTTGTTTAGAAGGTAAGTAATAAAAATCTGCAATAAAGTCTTAATATTTCACTGTCTCGGTATGTGAACAGAGAAAGGAAAGACAAAGCACCGCATTAATCCAGCTTTAGAGCGTGAATTTCTTCTTGAAGGAACTGTCTCGTAAAACTTGAGTAGCCAAGCAATCACGAGCCATGTCGTTATCATAGTAAACAACAGCTTTAGTATCTTGATAACATAAAAGTCCCAACTAAGTAACTAAACAGTACATACATGTTGTTAAATTACAATATCTAAGTTATGAAATGTTGACAAATGTTAATAAATTACCATTTTGTAAAATATTTTTTTCCACTTTGTATAGCGCGTGACTACGATTCCACCTGACCGACCGACCACGTAGTCCTAGCGCGCTGACTAAAAAAAAACTTATTTATTATTAAATCTTATTACAACTGATTTACTATTACTATTACACCCACTTTAGAATCGAACTTATACCATAATATAACATTTTATTTATAGACGCTCCGAAGCTCAATAACTATAGTAAGTTCTACTATGTAAATTCGAATGTATTTCTGAATATATTATTATGATGATGTGAAAGGATGATCTACTTACCAAAGACCTTCGAGTTAACATGCAAGTTGTAAAACATTCGCAAATGAATTAAATAGGAGTAAATCTAGAAGTAAGAATTTAACCGAATAATAAGTAATTATACATTTATTTATGAACTAATTTATGATGCGTGCAATTATTACAGGATAGATCACAATCAACAAGGATATTGAATATTGACATACGGCATTATAATATTTCTGTATATAGCTGCCATTATTGTTGTTTTGTCTGTTTGTGATCATTATGTCCAGATCGACTTGACAACTTGACTTTTTTTTATTCATTAGGCATAATCCTTGACTACATGCAATAAATTATTTTTTAAATACCTCATGAAAGTTTTTACAAAAGTTGAATGACATAATGAGGAACGATTTAGACAAAATTGTAATAGATCAGTAAAAAGACAACGACCTGAACCTACCGACTTACTGAATATAAAAGGATTTACAGAAGGTTGAAATATGTGAGAGGATGAGGATGAGGATCCTCATGAGGAGTGCAGCGAGCGTGCATCGAATCATTTCTGATAGAATACCTACAGAAAAAGATGAATATAATTCTTTAATTACATCTTTGACGAATAAAATGCAATTTTAGTTATGCATGTATATCTTTGTATGTTTATAATCTGAATCTCGGAAACGGCTCCAACCATTTTCATGAACAAACAACAAATTTAGTATGCAGTTTCGGGGGAGATAAATCGATCTAGCTAGGTTTCATTTTTAGAAAACGTCGTCTTATCTGTGTTTTCAGGTAATGATCAACTGCTACAATATCATTAGAATACGAAGGTAAATTTCGCCACCATCTACATTCTACAAGGTTATAAATATAATAGCTCAGTTGGGTAATCGGCCGGTCCCAAACCTGAAACCCCCAGTTCGACTCCAGAAGTAAAAAAATACCGAGCAAAGTTTGGTCATCCAGGTACTCACTAATGATAAAACCTATAATAATGATATTAATTTAAAAATATTAATTTAATTTAATGAGTTTGACTATTGTCAGTAATCTGGAAAGATCCGGGTAACAAACAGCGCGATCGATCCCGTCTGAGTTAGAATGAGTCGTAAGTAATTGATAGAATATAATTACTATATTCAAGCGTTTGTGAGGGCCATTACTCCATAACGTATAAACTTTAGTTTATACTGCAGCTTAATTCATGATATTATTCCTTCGCTTAACTATGCAATATACTTAATTGTTCAGCAATGCATTACCATATGCAATTTTCATTGACAAATAGGTTTTCAAAATTACCTTATGCTTAATATCCTTTACTAGGTACCTAATATATACGGAAACGTTAGGCAGTAGACGGCATTTAGTGGGGTATTTAACCGTAAGCAGACATTAAGGTTGCGTTTAAGAATTATGATTACTTTAATTACCCTCCTCGTCCAGCTCCTCAACCCGTCTGTGTGCATACTTCTAAGCTAATTACTTGGGTACGTCAGGAATGCCATATCAAAAGAATTCTAGGTTTCTGTTGTAAGAAATTGCGATGCACGTAGCAGTTAGTCCTCGCGCTATTAACGATTAACCTTACAGTTACATAGCCTAATATTTGCAAATATTTATAATTTAATGCTGTACAAATTGATTTTACTTTTTAGATTAACAGCTAGTCAATGAACCAGCTAGTACCAAGAAGTCAGCTTCGCGTTCCAGACAAAATTGCAGTGAACAGACCGTTTGCGAATTAGACCTTCAACATTGCAACCTAAACACGGAAAGATAATTATGAGAGTCATGTGGTTAATTTCAATAGGCTGCTGGATAATATTTCAAACAAATATTAGCTCTTATTTAAAATATATGTATAATTTTATGAAAATTCGTAGAGGGTACTAAGCGACCCGATTTGCACTTTTTTTTTATTTTCAGGGCTCTAGCTCTACCTCTAGCTCTACTTTTTATCAAAATCAAAAAGTCGAATATTTTGATTTTTGAGTAAATTCCGTATATACAATGACTCTTTCACGCAGTTCTCATATTTAGTGTTAGCAAATATGAATTTATTACAAGTATTATAATGCTGCGTTTCCTGGCCGGCATAAAATCCCCGATAATTTTATACTCACATACCGAAATTCACACACTGAACTTGACAACACTATTTCTAATTTATTCATCTGTTTCAATGATATTATCTTATAATCTGTTGATGTAAAAGCATTAAAAATATTCTTTCCCGTAAAAATGCGGTGTTTATTCTATATTAGAGAGCATGCTAATTAAAGTATGCTCGGATATGTCGACGGCAAAAAGTCGGCAAAGCTTGGACGCCTCGGGCAGTCGCGTGCCCGCTCGCAATTACACGGACCTCGATGCCCCCTTGCCACTCTGTTGACTAGTTGCACAAGTTACTTGTCAATTTTAATTATCACCGCCACCGCCGCGCCGCCGCGATTGCATGCGGGGTTTCACAAATGATTATGACGAGAGAAAAATAAAAAAGATTACTTTTTATTACACCTAAGTTCCTTTTTTTCTTTTTCGCTTGTTTATATTGAACACTGCTGAATAAAGGTTAAGGCAAAGGCGGCAGGTCGTTTCAGTATAAGGTCTTTGAGTTCGCAGTTCAATTCCGATGAAACCGTAACCAGTGGTGCTAAGATTCTTCGCCTGTCTCCTGGCTTATTAGCTATTTATTTTATTTTATTTATATCTATCGATAATGTATCATATCGAAATAACCTTAACTTCTAAAATAAAGAATGATGTAAAGTTACTTATAATAAAAGAGTAAACTTAAAATAATGGTGGCATTCTTAAGTATAGATGAATTTCCATAGAGCTGACTTACGTATTGGCCCTGTTCAAACATCTGACAAAACGAGTGTAATAAAAATCAAAATGTGTGCAATTCACACGTGCTAGAAGTAAAACTTCAAAAAATAGTTTGGTTAGATGTCATAACTATTGTTTTAGCGCTGCAGCGAACTTTAGTTCTAAGTCTTGCTAATTTTCCTATCTCATTTTCTCCCACGTTAAAATGTATCGGCCTTTTTCGTTTAGGTATCGTTTCATTTCACAAAATTGCAGCTTAATTAAAAAAGGGGTGTAACTTTCTTTTCTTACCCCTTTCAAAATTTCCTATCAATAGATTTATCATTATACTTATCGATATACTATGTAGCTTAAAAGTATCTAGTTAACATATTCATATCGTAACACCGAATGTCAATAGGTAAAAAACAAGCATTGTTCAACAAAGGAGTTAAAGAGTTGATCAAGATTTCTCTGAATAATAAATAAACCCGATCTGAGTTTTAATTATGTTATCATTCAATGACTAGTACAGAATGAGACGCGTTCATAAATATTTAAATAAGATAGGAAGGTACGTGTATATCGAAGCCTTCAAGTTGTTCGCGGAAAGAAGCAGGCGTGGCTGCGTGGCTACGAGAAATGAGCTTGTAACATTAGTACACAAATAACATCAGAACATTGTTCATCGACTGTCCAAGTGGCTTCGCATTTCTATATCTTTATTTAAGGGAGATAGGGATGTCCCCAAACGCTGTTAACAAAAACATGTTAAGTAGGACTTTTCTCCCGGCAATTATAAAATTATTAATTATCATTATTAATAAAGTAATATACTTCTCATTATGCAATACTATTAGAAGTTACAGAACTCTTTCTACTGTGCACTTAACTGACGAATTTGTAAAGACACAATAATAATGCGTATCACATGTATTTATGATAACATGTTCCTGATAAATAATGTACAGGTATCAAATTAATTGAAAGTAAGTATTATTCAAAAGTATTGTATAGTATTATTGTCAAATAAAGAATCATAATTTATGGAAGTCGAAGCAGAAGTAATAAATGAATCGGGCAATAAAAAATTATTCACTTCGTCGACTTTCCCTCAATGCTCACACTGCTTATTTATGCATTATTACGAAAAAATATTATTAAAATTTGCTTTTAAGTGGTTCTGAAAGGTTTATTGCAGTAATTTAATAAGCGTAGGTATGAAAACGCCTCTCGGGAGACTCGCGCCACCGCAGGAGATAAAGCTTTAATTGATGGATACTAAATGTAAAAATATTTTCTTTGATCGTGTCCAATGCAACGTTCAAATAATTGAAAATAGTAACGGTGTGATTTATGCAAATCGATAGCTTGACGTTCAATTTAAACTGTGAGGCACGTTGCGCCCGCGGCGATGTCGGCCATTAGGCGCTTCGCAGGACACGCGCTGCCTCTGCCTTATCTCGTGTATCGGACGTGTCCGGACACAGCGCGACACACCGCGACACACTCGCTATCAGCGCTGTATCGCACGCCATACACGGCCTTTTTCCACCATCACCACCTGTGACGTGCGATGCCTAACAACCACTGTCTACTGGGTCAAGGTTGTTCTGCCCTTTCTGAAAAATCATTGTATTCCGACTATATAAAAGTTAGCTACCTTTTACATAGTCTCAATACAATGATTTTTCTTGATTGATAGGTACTTGGGTAGCCCGGTATAATATATTTTAATAAAATAACATAGAAATTAGAACAAAATGATTAAGTATGGGAAATAAATATTTGTGTTCTATTTTTGTTTACATTTAACTTTTTTAGGCTACACACTCATAGCCCCACACTGGGATTCCCTGTGGATGCTATGGACAATACACAAGACAAGAACACATACACCCAGACCGGAAATAGAAATTTTAAAAAAATATTTTTCTGCCTCGCTGAGAATTGAACCCAGGATCTTAGGAACGGCGATCTGGCGACATAACTATTGCGCCATACGGGTTGTCTCGTATCGTCTGTCGTCGTCAAATTACGAAAAGAACGTCATAATGTAAACTTATCTAGAAACAATAATTATACTTCTTGGACTCAGATAACTGCGTAATATAAAATTGTAAGACTTAAATGAAGAGAACTGCGCCAAGAGAGGTCGGTCGAAGTAAAGTAGCTCTCATTTAAATTACTATGTCTATTGTCTTTCTATTACAAACCAAACATAAACAATACCGCAGCTATAGCATGAGTCATGAAGCTGGTGAAAGTTCTAATTTAATACCATAAGGTTCGATTGAAATAGCAAAATCTATTGTACTTGACAATAATCAATTCATCTTTCTTACAAAGTGCATCGCGTTCGTATTCCGTAACAGATATCCATTACACAATACTCTAGACATCATAATACTCGAGATGATAGAAGAAGGTTACACTTACCTATATCTGTCAGTTACCGAGTTTTATTATCACTGTATAGTTTGGCCAGGGTGCCTTTACGACAAAGGTCAAGTATCATCGAGTGACCATTGGGATTCTCATTTCTACGAGCGGGTGGCGCCCACGCCTAAAATAGTTGTAGTAGACACTTCAGCAATGTCTTTATAGGAGTGTTTTTACATGTTCATCATGCTGGTGGTCTTGGAAGAAATTATGAGTATGTATCTGTATTAGATATCTTTTTTCTACATGCAGTGGCCAATATTATGATTCTATTTGTATAAGTCACTAGCAAATCGCACTTAAGTATGCCATTACTTTTTTCTTTTTTACACGATGCTAAGTTAATCCTTGACAATAATCATAAACCCGAAACAATTAATACTATGTTATATCGACCATTATACTTTAGAATTTCTTCTTTTACTGTTTTAGAAGGTGTAGAAAGAATAAAACACCCTACTTACGTTTCATTTGTGCGACTTTTATACTTAACATTTTATTAACACCTAAGTAAGCGAAATTTAGCACTGACTCACTCAACTATCAAAATTCCTAGGGTACTGTCCCGAAGTCAAGAACTTGAAAGGACATTGCTCCGCGTCAATACAAACTTCACAATAACTAACAGTCATGAAATATTAATAATTGGTTAATGAATAATATCTTCTTTTTTATCATCACTAATTAAAACCAAGGACACTTCTGTTTAAAATTTTTATAAGCAAAAATAACTTATACTAACTGCGAATACTTGATAAACGTGATAAACAGCAAAAAGGAGAGTGGGCTATATATTTAGAATAAACTTACCGCTGGAAAATGTACAAAAATTAGGGCATCCTACAAAAAGAAATTCCACTGCTCACATTTTATGTAAAATAAGCCAAGACATAGTATAAGTGCTTTCACTGTTAAAAAGTGATCAGATCTCATTAAAAGCCACAAGCTCATGATTACACATGAATGACTCTACAATCCTTAACACTACATCTTGAGCAAAATGTATGGATTGGCCATTTCATAGAGCTATTGCGTGACCCGTGAGACAATTTCTTATCATAAACTCGTAATCTCTGTGTAACGACGGCCGCGAACTTCACAATTTGTGAGAGAAGCCCCTGTACAGTGGTACAGTTGTGGTCTCGATGATGATGATAGATGAACGATTGTAAGCAACAAATTACATACCTATTGATTTTATATTTAAAAATCCACATAGATTATTATTTTCAAAACTCTAGGTTCTGAAATAAGAGCATGGCATTTTCTTTATTTTCACCAAAAAGGAAACGTAGAACTCGATTTCAAACTGGCTCTCCAACACTTTAAGCGAAACCGTGTTTAGCTAAAGGTCTGAAGAGCTCTCCCCTCAAGCACGGAATCATCCCCTCCATCACCCTCATCTGCTGTTCAACAGGAGCACCGTGAGTAGAAGTGTTCAAATTGGACACTACCAGTAGAATGGCCGGAGGTCCCTTGCATCCAAAACTATTTATTTTATATACTTAGTACCTATTCGAGTAGTGCCTAGCAGTTGTTAGGGTAAAAGCATTAAATAGAACTAGGAACTAGATAAATATTATCGTTTAAAAACCACTAAATGTCTGGAAAATATAGATTTTTGTCAATAATGTTGTCGATTGGAAAATTTTAATTATCTCTCACATTTATTTATTTGACGGCGCAATCCAGAGATGTCTCTGATTTCCGGACAACTCTTATCTATTTACATAACACCGACGGGAAAAAGGAAAAGGTGTCAAGAAGAAAGGCCGTCACAAAAATAAGGCTGGCCTTACTTGTTCTGGTAGAAAGTAGGAAATTATAATTAGGAATAATTGCCATCATTATCTTAATGTGGAATATTATTAGTATTATACCATACCTATTCCTTATACTTTACAGTAGCTCTCGGCAGCTTCTTTATGTTGTTTACGCCAACCAAATAAAAAGTTATCTTTATAGGGACCGAATGATAGTTTGCTGCTTCTAAATCGTTAAAAAACGTGTTACATTATTAAGTATGTATAAACAACAGAAAAACGTAAAAAGTTCTTGACATTTCAATGCTTTCATCGACTGTATCAACAACAAATAATCAAACCTAAAAAATAGTGACTTAGCAATATTTCTGCCATGAATACCTCACTTTCAAAACATTTGACAGCAAGGTGACCTTACCGACAGCTACTTGCACGTAAATATTTGTTTATTGGGCTATTTAACACCTTGACATATTTTGTGTATGACTCAGATTACACCTCAATGACACAAATCAGAGTTCACCCATAACCTTTCGAAGTCAATGTGTAAAGAATAAAAGTGGTATTGTAGAACTTAGGTATGTTCACGTTTCTAACAATTTTATTAACTTAAGCAATAGTTTTTATTGAATTTCGAGATGGCTAAGATCTGGATGGGTTATTCATTCACTAAATGAAATTGATTCATAGAATTTAATTTCTTTTATTAGGATTAAAATATTTGCCTTAAGAACATTAGGAAATACATTAGTAGGTATATTAATTTCTTTACATCCGAAATCTTATACAAACACACAAGATGTTGAAGAAAAAAAGTTCTTGATTGTTTTATAAGGCTGTGTACCACAATGAAAATTCAAATTTCAAGCATATTACGTACCTAAAAATATGAATCGCTACATTTTAACAGCACTCAATTCTAAAGCAACAATACCTAGTTTACCTAACGGTACTAAGTACTTGATGTACCTACTTACGGTTATGTAGGACAAATGAAGTGCGACGATATAAAATTGAATCAAACCAAAGAATCGCATATTCTAGGGAATATCTATCTATCTACCTAATATACATAGGTAGGTAAACCTTCAATGAAATTAAGGTTTCATGTTTATTATTACACTCTATCAATAATAAAGTTATCTTTTTTTCAAATCATTTACTCTGAACGCATTTTAATGATGTGATATTTTACTGACATTTAAAATTATAGTGATCGATCTATGTCTAATATCCTTTATTAATAATAATTTAATCGATATTAACTGATCAGTGCGCCTTTGTGCTTTTCATTTCGTGATCATCTAGTGCAGCTAAGGTACAAGTATGAATATGAAGAGGAATAACTTATGTATGGAGCAGCTTAGACGTCTAGAAGACTGGATATGACAACTTATAGACTCAGAGAAAGCTTTAAACAAAACTGATTCAAATCTCTTTGATTTCCAATAGATAGGTACATGTGCTGTTCTTCTGATATTTAAACAATAATAACGTTTATTAATTAGTGATTATAATACATATGTGCCTATTATCACTTAGTAATGCTATCCAAAAAATGCATATCATGTAAGATCTTATTTAAATGTGCACCCATACTTTGAAAGTAATTACAGTTCTTGTCATTTAACGTGATAACGTGGACAACGTACTAGTGACAACATAAGTCTACCAATTGCACACAGAAATTCATACTAAATAGATCTACTTTGTGCCAAATAGGTAGGTACAAGACTACAAGTATAAAATCCTAAGGCTCAGGCAATAGCTCTATAATAGACGTGGTATTATGTTAGTATTGCTTATTCTCAGGGCAATGAAGCTTGATGTTTTCAATATTCGGATCAGCTACACTAGGTCAACTTTGTGGGAACTGTGAACTCAAAGGCTCACGCGCCAAATGTGTAACGATATACATACCTACGTATATCGAACCAAATTCTAAATGCCCTTCATATATTATAATTGCATACAAAACAGTCACGAAGCGACCGGTCTTCTCGCGTTGCGCTCTCAAATAGCCAAATATAGAATCACATTGCCTTATTTATGCACGCAGCATCTCACCGCGCTACGGCGCAAGGTATATGACCATAAGTCACATTTTATTCTCTTAATTACTTGTTGTCGTAATAACAAAGTAGGTACATATTAGAAGTGCAATTAGGTAAGTGTCATATATTTAAGATTTCAAGGTATAGCAAACTCCAAGGAAAATGGTCTAACAATATACCTACAGTCATGTGATCGTTGACATGAAACGATTTATCTACATACAATTATATAATACTACATAGTATTGTAACCTTCCTAGTTGTACCATATCATTTGAAACCGGATTTAAAGATATCCTCATAGATTTTTTTAACAATATCAGTGAAGCTTGTTAACTTTTAGCTGATAATATAATTGTAAAGATTGAAAGAATCGGATTATTGTTGTTGTCGATGAGAGGTTGATGATGAGATCATTAAGATGAAATATGTCTCGTTATCTGATCGAATTGCAATGGCCAAATGGTTTCTAAGGTAATGTCATGTCAAGGGGTATACATAGCATAACAGAAGAGTTCAAGTTGAGTGAGGAGCATCAGGGCCGATCAGGGGCGTCAGGGCGGGTGAGGCGGGTGAGGGAAGCGAGCAGCCGAGCAGTGCACACGCCACCCGCTCCACTGGCCACGCGGCATCGTGTCGCTCCTATCGCTTTCACGTCGCGGTTATCGCCGCGGTGATAATCTGCATAGTGCGAACCGTTATTGAAAGCCACGGTACTAGTTTGTGCGTGAAGGCTACAATAGCGGCACTTTAATCTGATATTTATTGACCGAGAGATAGAATGAGGCTACACTCGGAGGTGACCTAAATCTGCGGCTAATATGTGTAAATAATGATCTAGTGGCCCCCGCTTCTCGGAGGTAGGAAGCTTAACACCGTATAAATTTAATATGTGATATAGCTTTTACTTAAGGCACTGCAGTGTTATAAAAATAAATTGCCAATTTAAATGTACAAACATCGTGAAATTAAAAATAATCATCCATTGATGCTGGGCGTGGGTTGGTGGCTGATGGCAGACCGGTGGGACGCGCGCGCCTCCTATCAATGATCAATTTTGGTTCCGGGGAGATTATCTTTTGATCGAAGCAATTTCTCTTCGGTCTTGTTGTCGATAACATCGGAAGAACAACGGTTGGCATCGTTCTGCATAATTATAAACTCCGGATAAAACACGTTAATGCATTGTATGGTTTTCGCGTACTCGTAATACTTACATGTAATCATTTATGTAAGGATTGCTTTGATTGTGTTGTATTTAGGTAGTAAACAAATATTACAATTTGGTATGATTTTATTGGGGAATTTGAATAGTGTTATATCATTAACACCAGAGTGTAAGAATTTAAACATTTGTGATTATTATGAAATATATGTAGATAAAGCAATCAATCTCGAGAAAACAAGTGAATAATGCTCTGGGCCTCCTCAAGTTCCAGAAGATACTGGAGAAGACTAAAATTTTGTTCAAAGTCAAAATAGCAATTAAACTGCCTTTAGCTATTGTCCTGTTTCTCTCCCCAAATTTAAAGCAAAGCAGCATGAGCAAAGACTGCGAGTACCTACCATTAAATTGGATTGCAAATAAACTTTGTAATAAAAGTGAGAACGCAGATAACACAACTAAAGTAGAGAGCGAGTGTAATCAGAAACAATTTTCTATTACTATTTCTCGTTGGACATATTCCGACAACAAACACGACCGTCCCGAGAGCCGTGGGAATGCCCCAGTCGAGTAACGGACGGATGGACAAATGATGTTGGGCGATCTATTGCCTGTAATTGATGACGTCTATTGTACTACGCTTTTGAAAGAACCACGAATGTTTGTCTTCGTTCTATTACCTTCCGTTTGTACTTGCCGTTGTTAATCTGCCGATTGCTACATTATACCTAACATCGAATAAATAGTAACAGGTCCGAGTCATCAATGACATAAAAAAGTAAGTAATGATATTTTTCGAGATTTACCACCAGAGTATTTGTTAGATTTATTGGTTTTTGTGTAAGTAGCTGACAAACGAACAGACAGAACAGACGAAACACCATCAGGTCAGCAATGGAGGATGTCATGGAATTAAAATTGAAGGAGAAACTTACGTCACAAAATTAAATGACTTGAACTATGAATAACGATCAATAATTTACAGAAAAGCGTATTTACTATCATTAACTTTACTCCGTACTACTATTATGATTACCTATATAGATACATATAGGTATGTGCCCCTGGGGTCGTTATCGACCCACATAATTAATATTTCAATTGATTTCAAATTTAAACAAATATTGTATACATATATATTTGTTCCTCTAAAATACACATTCAATTTCGTTATAATTATTTTAATATTTCAAAGTTTAATAAACGTAAGTACTTACCAGCTTCTTAAATGATTTTCTTGAACTTTCAACGCAATTTAAAGTTACATACCTAACTCTTTTGAATTTACTATTCGATTCTGAGCTAACGTTGGCCAATAGTGTTATTAAATGAAATTATAACGTAAGTACTATTTGAATACTTACTTACATAGCTACTATCAGTCTTTTCCATCGCGACCACACAAATTTACTTAACGCATTAACCATTTATTATACTTACGTCCACTGGTTTGCCGCAGGAAAGTATTTCTTCCAGTGAAATTACAGATACGTTTATTCAAAAGCACAGTACGGATAGTACGCAAATGGTGATAAATATAGAAAATAGTGCTGGGCGCCAGGCGCCTACGATTGCTATCAGCGACATGAATCAGTGGCGTCGTCGCTGCCGACCACCGGGCGAGCAGCCACCGGCCAACACCCATCGCCAGGCTAGAACTGCTCAGACACCTTTATACCTTATGCTGCACCTACACTTAACTACGCCAACTTTCATTGAATTAAATGTCAGTGTGATATCTTATCACAATTAATTAGTAGCAGTTGCGACGACCTAACTACCCAAGTCCGAGTTTAATTTAAAGTAATTACCAATATTGGTAGTAATAACGTTATTGTAATCGAGATGTTTGCATTTGGATTTGACATGTTCCAATTGCCTTAATATAGTAAATTGTGAAGGATAATTCACAGAAAACTAAATTATTTTAAAAAAACCTTAGCTGCTAAAACGGTCCTCAGGTATGAGGAGAGGCGCATGTTCAGTAAATGGCTGACCATTAATGGGTCAACCAACTATACTTTGACCAAGATTGGGCTTGCATAGTCATTCCTTGTAAAGTTAGCTTAAGTTTAAGCGTTATGAGCAACTTAATGACAACAAAAATAGCCCATAGCTTGGCAACAGATTTTACATGATTTTCTAGGGGATTATCATCTGTAAAGCTACTCAAATCGATAAACGCAACTCAAGACAACTCACTTTATTTATACGAAACGGAATAACGACGCACTTGGTGTCTTCTTCTCTGGAGTGTCGCTATTGAGTAATGAGGCGAGGTGAGGTATAACTATAAAGGCGTAGTTTTTAAACAATGATTATGACTATTATATAGCGAATTAAGCAAGGTACCTGAGCTACCATCGATATACATTTTAGTTAGGTACATATCGATAGATACTTAGTAGTAGAATGATGCCGCGTCATGTTAAACTAACAACAATAAATATTACACCTTAGGTAGGTTTTATCTAACAAGGAGGAAGTCCTTTCGCCTTATATTATCCCCTATTTAAAACAAAACTAAATACAAATAGATTCCTACTACATAATTATACGTCGTATTTGAAGCGCTCATAGCCCGGCGGCTTGCGTCGATCTCAAGTGATCGACAAAGCGGGCGCGGTCGGTAGTTGGATGGGTGACCGCTAGTGGCAAAAAGTTTCTTGAAGCACGGAAGCGGTGCTTCGGAGGGCACGTAAAGCCGTCGGTCCCGGTTGTTATCATATGGTAGCAGTCGTTAAGCCATGTCGGATACATTCGGACGGCTTAAAAATTTCCGACACTTGGGTTGGCCACTAACCCCTCCATCAAACCGCACTGGAGCAGTGTGGAGAAGTATGCTCTAGGCCTCCTCAGGTATGAGGAGAGACCCGTGCTCAGTAGTGGGCCATTAATGGGTTGAAGCCAATTATACGTCACTGTTTTGGATAGGTACTGGTGTAAAATTTATTTCAAAAGAAAATATCAATTACAATTGTTCAAAAATCAAATATAATTTAACGATGCAAAAAACACATTTTATTAAGATACATCTGAATCCTATTTAAGATTTCATCTTAAAACAACTTCGAATTTATTTCAATTAGCTGTTTGATTCGTATTAACCGATACAATCTGGTTAAGACGAAAGTTATAAGCACGGAGCCTGGGGCCGCGCGGGCTTTGGTCATTAATTTCCGTCTGTAAATATTGCCTCCATATACGACTGTTTTACGATTTACCGCTTCTCCTTCGTATTCTCAGCTTTAGGGTTCTTCTTTAATCTATTCGAAACCTTTAACACATCGTTATCATGATATATACATATATCTACCTAATATCTTAGTATAGATACATAACAATATTATCCAATGAAGATTAAACTTTAAAAACTAGCAACCGAATTTTGTAAACTATTCCTTTTTTCTTATAATAAGTACTTACTGGGAAAATCTTTTATTGTACATCCTATGCTTATAATATATTATATTACAATTTTAAGCTATTATGGGCTTGATACCTACGTGTCATTAGTCTACGTAGGTAATATTTAACAACTTGTACATAGTGTGGAGTACCGAAACCTTAGCAAATAAAATCATTATTAATATCCGCAGTTACGACGTATATTACGTATAGCTATATCAATGATAGTAGGTATTTAATCAAAATCTAAGCTGGACTTAAAAATAATGGGTACCCAACTTTGTACCCATTTTGTAACTTGTTGATATTAGAAAAGTGTGAAGAGTGGTCTGAATTTTGAAAAATAATTTATTCCGTTTTTGCTCCTCTGTAAACGGTACTTCCTTTTCATTTCCTTTTTATGACCAAAGCTCACTAACATAAGGTTCAGATTCTTTATTAATAGGTAATTTGTTCTTTTAAAAGTAATATTTTCACCTTTTACTTTACAGTATTTCGTTTTAATTAATAATTAAAATTATAGTGGATCTCAGCTATATTAGTAGGAGACTTTTTCAAATTGATATTCCTACTACTTATATCGGTACTTAAATTGTTTCTTAGTAGTTAATTACTGTATTCGAAGAATTTATGCGTTTTTTCAAGTCTGTAGCTGTTGATTAAGCATAAAATTAAGATGTATTAAAAAACCGGAGGATGTGTTTTGTAGCCGAATACCACCTAACGCCGCGTGAATGTGACTCGCTTTACAGACAGATTCAGTTATAAATGTAACTAATTAAATTTTTAACATATTGCCCAAGATTCTCAGGATTAACTGTAACAGGGCATACCAATAATTCAGTTGCACATAAAGTCAGCTTTCAATGGGTCTCGACAATTTATCTGAATATCGCGGGGTATAATTACGGTAGTACGGTTAGGTAGTTACGGTGTACGGGGCTGTTACAATTCAACTAGCGGTGTTTTCGAGAAATTATAAATAAAATTGATTTAATAATCATCATTTACATTCGTCTTTCAAATAATTTGATCAAATGTTGAGTAGTTACCTACATACGAGTATATTATGTTCATACTTAAAGACAGCCTTAGCTCTAAGGCCTTCAAAGTAAATACCAACTATTGTTAGTACCTACCTACCACCACGTAATTATTTTTTATGTCAATAACCGACAAACAGAAAAATATAAGTGTCATGTAATTAAAAATAGATTCAACAATGATTAGGTATATAAATCGCAAATGTAGGTACCTGTATGTCGTACTCAAGGCAGAAGCTTTTACTTAACTAAGTATGTGTTATACAAAAAAATAAAGAAGCTTGGTGTAGGGAACAATAAGTGTATAATTTATGGAAACAATAGCCACCCGACAGGAGGGGATAATATTATCTAATCATCTCTCTTACTCTTCAATCATCGTAGTTTCATGATGGGTGTCTTTCACGTGCTTGGTAATGACAGCACTGAAAATGCCTTTCCACTTATCTACCTACTAAAGTTTCAGCCAATTCAATTGAACCGTTACTTTATCATAACGAATAAATGTTCGACGTGATCTTGTAAACCGACATAACTTTTTTATTTATGAATCGATTTAAATAAAACAAACACTACATTTTAAATGAAGCTTACTCTAATATAATAGTGCACCCAAATCAGTTAAGCTGTTTCTGATATTAGCGCGCTCAAAACTTAGCACAAACGCATAGACAAAAATGCTAACGATCTATTGCTTTGGGTTCTGTTGGCTCTATTGCGTTAATAAACTCCCCTTGTCCATGTGCAGGCAGCCATCAATTACATTTTATTATAAAAAGATCCTCTGGAAAGTTCTACTCGTGTAGGTACCTACTTACAATTACAACAGGACTGGTCAACTTGTTTTGTTAAGCGTAGGTAATAAGACTGAAACTTTGAAACGCGGACACTAAACTGACTCATAGCCATTATTCTTAGGGAAGTTAATAAAAAAAATCCAAGGAAAAGACGATTCTAATAAATATCAAGAGTGTGATCATTTCAATGGTTAGATATCGTGAATATGTAAGTACTGTGAATAAAGCGAATTTTCCGTTCGTTAGTGTTTCAGGTAACTGTACAGCGCCATCTAGGAGGCAGTGGGAAAATCTATTCAATTAATTATATTAAATAGAACACAGTAGGTGGGTTTTTTGTCCTTTCGAAATGATTCTGGCCAGTCTCCAAGCAATATGCTACTGGCCAGCGAGCAGACAATCTTTGAGAGGGCGGAGGAGAAGAGGGCTTAATGATGTCAATATTATCATGGAATCACAAACCATAAGTGGTCTGTGCATGGAATAAAGTGCATTAGAAGACGCTGCACGAGTGCCTCCTTTGTTTCCATTAAAATTAAATTGGGAATTTGTTCTTAAGAATACTTTATGATAAAACTAAATAAAAACACATAAGTATAGATAATCAGAAATAGTGTTTTATAATAATGAGTAGGTATTTTATTTTTAATCGCCATCAACCCAGTAATGGCCCACTACTGAGCACGGATCTCTTCACATTTCTAAAGGAGGCTGCTCCAGTGCGGATTGGTGGAGGAAGTATGTATAAAATACACTATTTCCCTTTACATGAGACATTAATTGCAGCCTGATCTTATTAATCGCATTATCCGCGCATATCACGGTGGGAAAGGGTTCGGCAATGCTAATTAAAAAACACATTTAAAAGAAAAATAATAAACGTAAATTTATTAATAAACGTAAAAGACAGTTTTATTAATATGAGTATTAGGTAAGGATTATAAGGATAAACATCCTTTTATTCGGAGTTTTTGCTACTACAAAATTATTATATTGTACGAATTTTCTAAGTAGTTAAGTACATAATGTAAGTAATAAATAATAACAACATTATTCCTAATATGATTAATACATGTTTAATAATACAATTATGCAGCTAGTATAGCTGGTAAAAACATCTTTGCTATATTGATAAAAATGTCTTGGTAATGGCCTTTCTTTTCACCATTGCTAAAATACGTTAGCAGAAATTATTTTATATAGTTAAACACATTATAAAATAACTTTTTTGACGAGTACTATTTCCCATTAGGTATCCTATTATTATAACATTTTGCAGAGGTTTGCGAATATTTGATTGTCTATTTTTGATGAAAAAACATCGAATTTTACGATACAGAAAATTTTCAAATAATTTATTTAAAGGATTTAGAACTTATTTTGCTTTTCTCTTCACTTAAATTTTATCAGACTTCACCGAGTAGTTGTTCTAATTCTAAATTACATAAATATATTACTTATACGAACACATTACGATGTGTCCAAATGAATCTACAACAGTCTTATTATAGTTTCACATACATAATTTTACAGACGAATACATTAGATTTTTCTGTAATAATTATACAGAAACATGTACAAAACAGTAGTTATTACATATTGGATTTAACATATTTTATACACACACATATAAATTTAACACTGCAAGATTTTATTACACTTTAAAAGTTTAAGATTTTTTTCATAACAACTACTAAGATGATCTAAAATAAGTTTGTTTACTAAGGAATCATTATAAACTAAGAATGAAATATACAACGTTAATTTTCGTATTTCCCACGTTCGGAAAAGCACCCGGAAATTACGCAATAGTGTAATCCTCGTGAATGGACTTCGATTTGTCTAGTCTAGTTACTTGTGAGTGACTTATCACGAACTAAAACGTGACAGGGAAAAATCTTCCTTATGCTATACTCATAATAAGAAGTCAAAGAGCAACTAAACGAAATACGATACTTTCGCTCATTCGAATCACTTCACTACATTCAAATAACATTCAGATTCAGAATCGCATTGAATTGCTAGTAATCTAATTTCGAGGAGATTGCTACAATTTACTTTTCTAAATGCATCAGTTTAATATTAACGTTTGTGTGTTTAATATTAAGGGTAGTGAAGAAACTATTTCGACTTTCATTTTGATCATGAATATTAACTATTATTATTGTTTGTATGCATAAAACAGGCTACGTAATTTCTGGACCGATTTTGAAAATTCTTTTGCCAATGGGTACAATGGAATCTTAGGAATAACATAGGCTATAAATTATGCCGGAAAATAAAAAGTATTTTTCCTGGTAAACGAATTTGCGAAAAAAGAGGTCGAAATTTACGAACGCTACTTCAACGGTAAGAGATACATGAAAGATTTCTATAGGAAAGTTGTAAGGCTTAAAAATGCCTACATAAAATGTGCGACCGCATATTATATCTAACTGTTATAATTATGCAACAATAACGACTTTTATGTCTTAAAAAGTAATTGGGTCCTGAACCATTGTTTCCCGAAACGAAGCGAGGGCGGATTTAGTAGCCCTTTATATATATATAGAAAAAAAATCTTTACCGCGATATTAATTGATAAAAATGTACATTATGAATTTCCGCATATCTGTCGTACCAAATAACTGAAAGCAACTTTTAAATATAAGAATGCTCAAAATATTTCAAGAGAGTAAATAAGCTTTAATAAGTTATTGCGTTAGACATCTTAGACTTCATTGCTAATTATCATCAAGTCTTACATACAAACATACACGTCTAAATAAAGTATTAATTGCATAAGTATCGATGTAAAAAATTATATTATTTGTTTGACATTTTTTTAATAATACTAAGATGTAACTACCGGGAAGCTATGAAGTTACAAACAGTTAAGTGCTAATACCAATAAATCGAAAAGACATCATCAAAATATTTCATTACTAATAAGTAAGATTGGATTTCTCTCTCTCTTTATTTATTTATTTCAATTAATACTTGTTATTATTGACAAATTCTCTAGGTATTATCCGGCCTTCAATTAAATAAATGACGACATACATAAATGACAATAAACCACAAAAATACTTATTAGTAAATACCATTAGATAGGAACCAGTACTTGTATCAAAACATAACATAACAATGCTTTGGTAAATTAAACTGTGGCATGTTTCCGGCCAGAAAAACAATAAATAATATTATTCTGCAAAACGATGCAAATACCCAAGCTGGAGATAGATAACTAAGATAAATATTATAAAAACGAAGAAAAAAGTAAAGAAAAATGTACAGAATCATATTAAAATAATACCACAACTTATGAACTAAATGAAAACATAAAAATATAAACATAACGTCGAAAGCTTCGGACAACAATTAGTAATTTTCATTCATAACAAAATTATTAAAAGAATCGTACTAATGCTGTAAGTAAAACCTGCGGTAAAGAACCACCTTACTAAATATTCGCGAGCTATATAATAGAACATAGATCCTTTTCCCAAAATGAAAAATAACCTGTACCCATGATATAAACTTCGATAATGAAAAGCCAAGTATCATCTGAATCTGTTTGTGGTCTTTGCATGATACTTGAGACAAAATTCGGAAAAATATGTTTTGACCTCTACATCGATAAAAATGAAACTATTTTTAATGTAACATGCATAATTATACATAAGTACATAATAAAAATATAATATATTATCCAATGTTCAGGATTGTGATAAGATAACTGAATAATCTTAATATTATTGTTTGTTGGCAAAAGCCGAAGTGATATAAAAAAGCATCCTAGTGTGCGTTCAACGTAATAACCACGTACAAACGCATACATGCAAAACGTATGTACATACTCGTTCATGTATGTATAATATGTACAATTGTACATGTTATAAAAAACCTTTTACTAGAATCGAAAAAGTCCATGTACAACAAAAATGAGGTAGTAATAAAAATTCCAAGTGATAAAAATTGGCATCAAAAACTGACTTGTATCAGAAATGCTAAATTAATATTCCTGACTCCGAAAAATGGGTTTTAAAATACGTAACCTAAAAGAGATAAATATTAATTAAAAGACTTGCCAAATAATTTTATCTTATTTCAACACTGAGAACATAAACAGTTCTGCTATATCTAAAATACATTTCAATACTTACAAAATATTTTTCAAAAGCTTACCAACAAGATGTGAAAAAAATATTACTATAAGTGTATTATGTAAATATCACATTATTCAATTATAACCAATATTAAAACTAGCATGTTGTCACAGCTCAATAACATTTTTTCAGGTCACATATTTGTAGGAAATGTTCAAATTTGCAACTTTATAACTTATAACTCCTCGTGAGATTTCTTTAAAATAGATGCCGCAATATAATTTTTGAAATCCGAACGCGCCCGTACGTACGCGGCACATTTTTCCACGAGCCTCAGAAATTCCGTTACATCAAAAGAATAATTCGTAAACTTAGCATGAGAAATTCCCCCTGGACCATGGCCCTGCAACAAAATATAATTTACAGATTCATAAATGAAACACCTGAAAAGTTTACAAAGATGTTGCGAAAATACATTAGGAGCCTTGAAATCGTAAAAAGGTTTTAGTGCAGGTTTTTAATTAACCAAAAAAGAAATTCTTCACAACTTTCAGTTCAATGTCTATTTTTGAGACATAATCACATTATGTAACGGAGTGGGCGTCGCGTCAGCGCTGAAGTTGCCACGTTTGCTGATTGATTTGATCAAGGGAACGTGGAGGCATTTGGAGGTTCCCCCAGGTCCAGAGCCTAGGGCAGGCCGCCCCTTTTTGTTATAAAGTTTAAGAAAAATTAATATTGACCTCGTCCTGTGCTTGTAGTTTTGTCGTATCTTCCCAAGTAACGTACTTAAGCCCACGGAGTCGCGCAAGATCAGAATAACAGTTAGGATCCTCACAATTATATCTGAAAAAAAATATTGCATTTTTTAATGTTGGGTCACATTAAAAGTAACTATCTACTATTAATTTATTTTATTAAAAGTAAGAAATACAATAAAAATGGAATGGATAAAAGCAATAAAAATTGTTCTATCTAGAATATAATAAATAGTCAATTATTTAGTGTCATGTATTTATGCGATCAGCTGGTTAGTAATATTTGTAAATATCTTCGGAAAAATTGATTGCAAACTAATATCTCACCTCATACTTTGACTTTCTTCCACAACCGATTTTTGGCGATCAAGAAAGACAGGATAAAGCCTTTTTTAACTATTTATACACCGGATGATACGGGTATAACCTGATGGTTAGTCAATTTAATAGCCGATTTTAGAAGATTATACACTAAGTACAAATATGGTTTGGATCTCTGTTAAGCCTAATTGTTAGCTGGTAGAGAATGCAACTAACATTAAGCTCGCCATTTGAACCGTAATATTTATTTTATTGTGGTCAATAAAGCTTAAATAAATAAATGAAATGCATTTGATGCCTTAAAATGCCTTACCCTACACGTCCAAAAAACATTATTAACAATTATATAAAAAATACTCACACTTCAAAAACTGCTGCCCAGTCGGGCAAAAATAACATATGAGTCATTCCAGCACCATGCATTCCAATTAAGACGTCTGAATTATGTGTGATCTCCAGTTGTTTGTTAAAAGGTATACTCTTGTCATACACCACCCTCTGTACATAGTACCCCTTAATATTTAACAAAGCCTCAACTATTTCTTGCTCGTTTATTATAGATCTGTATGTTGTCCCTCTAGATAGCAAGGTTACTCTTACTTTATCGTTATTTCGAATATGTAATTTAACATTCAAAGAATGTAAAATATGTTTTGAAAATGCGTGGAATAACCCACTTCTTTCACAACCATAGATCTGTAAATAAAAGTTATTGGATAAAGGATATTAAATCATTAATTGAATTATTAAAGGTTATCTCAAATTTTCACTGCACATTTATAGCTACTACTTACCAATGGAGTATTATAATATAAACCAAAAATCATTCTAGGCAAAAGTGGGAAAACTGCATTTTTGAAACAAGCAACTTTTCCTCGAAATTTCTTTAAATCCCATATGGGATTAACTGTAAATGCTTTAAATGCATCCTTAAATGCAGAGTCGTAAGTGAATGTTTCCCAAATCAATATGTGATTGTCCTTAGAGAATGAAGAAGGATGTGTTGAGTTCACATGCAAGGAAGCATATAAATTGAAGAAGTCACAAAAGTGGTGATACATATTTACAGCTGAAAACAAAATTTATAAAAATTTAATAATGTAGTTGGTAAAGTTTAAAAATAATTGTCTTTCCATACTGTGCTATTCATGCTTGCAAAATTTTTAAAATTTACTGTGTTTCAATAAATTCTGTCTGATAACAAAATTTGACATAGTGAATAAACAGACACATACTTGCATCTAACTTCATTATATATGTTGGTTTTTCAATAACCACATCACACATTCCATTGGCTATGGGCTTCTTAGTAGTTCTTACAAAATGAATTAACTCAGGACCCCATGACTGCAGAGCACTCAAATGTTCTGCCTCTTTTTTGAGTCTTTCTTCATAAAAATTGCAATACCCTCCTGGAAACATAACAGTGTGTCATGAAAATTATGTTATTACTTAATAATAGTGTGTCATAAAAATTATGTTATTACTTACTAATAGTTTTTTTTATGTAAATAAATAGCCTACAAACGAACAGACAGGAAATAAGCAGGGGACCCACATTACAATGTATAAACCAGATGCTATAGCCCCTTTCGTTCAGTGGTGGCGTTATGCGTAGGCGACATCATCGACCGCCGAAGGCCTCATGTTTGCGCAAGCCATCAGGTGACTCATCTGCTGGTTTGCCTGCTTAGGCCATAAAAAGCCTCACTAAACAGTTTTTCATTATCACCATGGCTGAAATTTTATCCCCAACTCATGATGGAAAGTTCCCATTAAATTGTAAATTTTACATGAACGGAATTCATGCCAGATGCATGGATTCCAGGGTTGAAATATCAGCATAAAATTTACTCAATAACTCACTACCTCCATAGTGAGTTCAATTTTATTTATAGAAGGGTATCCAGTCATGTTGTTTCTAACATTATTTAATTTTTCTTGCTAATAAAGATTGCATACATTACATAAATATTATTTGTTATAGCTTATTTAGTTAAAAAAATATCTAACCAATTTGTCCAGGACCTAAAATATCCATCTTGTAACGTAAATTATCACCGCGACCAATTAAACCAGTAAAGTTAAGTAACACATTCCTTCCACGACAAAATCTGAAATAAGAAAATATTTGTGTAAAAAAATTGTGTGACCAATTCACACAATTTCTCAATCCCATGTCCCAGCCTAGGATGTCCTACTGTCAGGTGATAGCAAGCCAAGCAAATTAATTAAGCAGGGAATTAATTGTACCACCAAAACATCTATGTACACTATCTGTATACATTTAAAGTAAATAGGTATTTAAACTACAACTATAATACCCTCTTTAACACTTTCATTTACCAACACTCGGTGGTGAATAAATGCACTCGCATTGCACACATTTTTATGGTTTGGTTTACAAATAAAAATACCTTAAATACTTGGAGCATTCCAAAGAACTATCATGTGGATAAGAGGCTTCACACATCACCATTAGGTCATCAATTTGTTCCTTTATATATCCTGGGAACAATAATAATAAAATAGCAGTTTTAGTTTTGATTTAACAAGAAAGCAGGGTATGAATAGTAGTAGAAGGGTAGAGGGTAACTGCA
This sequence comes from Ochlodes sylvanus, assembly GCA_905404295.2. NCBI lineage: Eukaryota > Metazoa > Arthropoda > Insecta > Lepidoptera > Hesperiidae > Ochlodes > Ochlodes sylvanus. The sequence continues at coordinate 8,693,510 of FR990125.1, read as the reverse complement.
TTGAGCCCTCTACTGCCTCCCCTGTACCAGATGTTTTTTTGTAATTTTATTTAGATCTCCTAACCTCAAAAGAAAATACAATAAAATACTATACTTATTCCCAGGGATGCAGTTTTTCCATGTCAATGAAAATAGTGAATCCCTAGCTTCACATTCAAATGCTCCGAACAATGTGGATTCTATGAGTAGGCATGGTAACAAATCCTTACAAGGGACCATGTTATATATAATATATACAAGCACAAGTAAGTCATAATTAATAATAATTATTATGTGAATACTGACTATGTCTCGGTTGTCGACTATACTATGGGGAGTATGGGGACCTCCTCCTTCCGGCCCCTCCCACTAGCAACTCCCAGGCGAAGAGTTACTATTCTAAACCCGACCCCAAACTGATAATATATTTCAAAAACAAAGCAGCTTTTTTATTACTTACCAAAATCAGCTTGAGTGTAGAAAGTATCATACTGAGCCTCCTTAGTCTTCACCCACCCTCTATGATCGCCCGGGCACCGAGGCCTCACATGATAAGCATTTTTTTTATCGCAGTCGGCCTCATATCCCCAACATGCTTTTTTTCCTACAAAGTTCTTATACTGACAGTTAGGATCTGCGATACATGATTCTGCTAAACTAGGAAATGAGTTGAATAAATACACCATGTGCTCAGGAGGTATATTTAACTCATTTAAATTCATGTCACTGGTATTGTATATAGGAACCAGCAACGAAAACAAATAAAGCAACGGCGCCAACCGCATCTTCATTTTTGTAAGAGACTAGAAGTAGTCAAGTAGATAAACACAGAACACTATTTAATGTTAGTGGAGGGAGTTGTTAATTAGTACGCAAAAAAATCACCGTTAATATTAACATAAAGTAAAAACTTGGCGTGTTAGAATGGCTAAACGTAAATCATTCAAAAATCACATTTACAAACAGTCTAACAAATAACAATGCAAAATATATCTTGCAAAACAACATAGCACATGGCTTATCTTTGCTTTGCCATCTTTGGCATGTAAATACAATTCAGTAATTAAATATGACAATGACATTGACAATTTGATTTGATTTGACAAATGACAATGCCACAGTGAACTGCTGAACTGCTGAACAGTGTACAGTGTACCTACCTAATTTACTAAAATTACAATGACAATATGATGACAATAGACAATTGACAATCTAATCAATTATAATCTACGCAATGACCGCAACACCACCACAGAGTACTTTGTATTTGAACACCAAAGAGTGCTACATTAGACGGTGTGAGATTAATAATAATTTAACTGTCTTTTAATAAACTACTTAAGTATACCTCTGTAATTAAGGTGCTTATTTTAAGCACATGCTTATTTTAAGCACGAAAGCGTGCTTTTAGCGACGTTCTTGCTACTTACAACCTGAAGCTAATAGGCATGCTTATTTTGAGCACGCTCAAAAATCGTGCACGCGTGCGTTTATCGAGCGTGCTACGTGTGGTGCAGGTGGAAGGAGTGTATAATCTATGGGTGGAAGGGACACAGACCAGAGTGGAAGGGGGCTTGCTTTGAGCAACGTTCCATACAAAAAATCCTACCTATACATTTTATATAGGTATACATTTTTAAACAAATATGTGATTAATAATTATTGTGTGTGACAATCATTTAAATTCCCTGGTTATCATAGACTAAAATATTCATTCATAGGAAGTGATTTTCGTGGATAAAACTATACTACTCTGTGGGGCTTGCGTTCTTGCTTTCGACAGACGTCAGTTATTTGAGTATATTTCGCGCCTTTTCCGGAACTAACTAAATCCGGAGCGGCGGGGGTTTCTGGTTTTGAGTACACGTGAACAGCGTCATCCAATCAGCTGGTAAATTTTGAGTCCAGTGCTGGCGGCTGGCGCGCTGGCTCTTCGTTGCTTGACTTCCCTAGCAAGTGCATGTAGTAGATTAGTTTTTTCGCCTTTAACTACGAATAATCAGAGTGATTTTGTAAATTGCAAAAGTGCCGGAAGATAATAATATTTAGGTGGTTTATTTTGTGGAATGTCGACCATTGCAGTTATTGACCTTTAAAACTTCTATATTTGTCCATTTTTAAAATGTGATGTCGCCATTTTGACCATTCATGTATTGCAAGTATAAATTGAAATAGTTTATTTTTGTTTATTCGTTTCATAGAGTTGGCCTAGTGAGACATGTAAATGGATGCCCTATTCAGAGAACTACGCCGAAAATGTCCCAGAAAACTAGTGTAGTAAATTTCCTAATTCATGACGCCAATGGTTAGTAAACAGTGCCGCTAGATTTTCTTAATTTTCTCATAAATTACTTACTAATAGACGAAATTATGATTATTGTTACACGTTCTTCACGTGTTTGAAGGAATCACTCTGATATCGGCGTCGATTTTTGCTGTTCCTAACACTTAAATGTAGCTAATTGTTGTGGATACAATTTTGTTTACATTTTTGTACCATAACCAAATTAAACGGGAATTGTATAACATTTACCAGCTGATCGATTTCGATATTCAATTAGTTTGAATTTGTGACGTGTTTTTGCTTGTTGTAGGACAGCCTCAGATGGTTAAAGTAGTTCAAAATAATAACAACCAATCTGTTACTCAAGTTAAATTAAAACCTAAACCTGTAAAAGTGTTTAAGGTGCCTACTTCTGTGGATATTGAGGTAAATATGGTTTTTATGTTTATATAATTTAATGGTGTATTAAGCTCAGGTGTTGAGGTGCATTCCAAATGTTTTTGTTCATGATTCACTTTTGTTAGAACTATACAACATCAATTAAATATTTCAGTTTGATATTGTACCATAATAATATGAGATGCTTTTGAATAGTATATAAATTATATTATTAGCTTAAATTGACCTTGGATTTTGTTTAAGATGATTATGCCAACTATTTATATTTGTGGGAGTTTTACTAATTTTCTAAAAGGGTCTAAGTAATTAATTTTGTTACAGTTTCATGTTAATGCTAACAGCTTTTGTGATGTCTCCTAAATTGTTATGATGATATCTGTGAATGATTATCTTCATTGCTTATAATGTTAATCTTGAAATTCTTGTTCTCATAACAAAGATATTATTAAATTGAAGGTAGCCAGTTTGTGGTAAGATAATCCAAAAAGTGAGGTGTGTTATTAGTACATTGTAACACCCATTTGTTTTGATTAATTTTGGATTTGAACTGAATAAATTTCTATTTAAATTCATGAGTTGCTGGCAAAGCTGACTCTTGTTCAAACAATATTTTATCATGTTATGAATACATGGCCACAGGCTACATGTATTCATTATGGTATAAATTACTGTATTTTTATCATTTGTTATAGATATAATTGATTACGACATAATTAATTAAACAAATAATTAATTTAAGTAGATATATATATTGTGGCATAAATAAATCACTTTAACTTAATCTTTGTTTCAATTTTAGAATCCAATAACAGCATTTTTACATTGTCACACTATCAGTTCTAAAATATCTAGTGAATCAAGTACCACCTTTGATAGTCTTGCAAGTAACTTCACTTTAATGTAATATGAAAGACAGTCTAAATACTCTCTAAACTTTACTAAATGTGTAAAACCAGTTCAATCAACTCACACTTGAACAGCATGGCATGAACGTCTTTTATTGTAATGGCTTTAGTCCAGAATGTAGTATGCATGGTGACAATGTAAGGGTCATCATAAATGCAATAACAATAATATTACAATGAATCAATGGAATCAAATTGTTCACAACTACATATTTAGCCACTTTATTTCATGTAAATATTAAGGAGCTTACACTTTTGTGTTGTGGGCATAAATTTAGGCCTTTTTTGGCCCTCAGTAAGGGTTTTGGAAGTTAAATTAATCTGAGCCTATGGTTTGATAAAGTTATTTTGTAGTACATTTGCTTAGGAACAATAGTTGTTATTATTTGTCTGTACAAGGGATGCCAGGTTGTTAAATTTTTATCTGAGCTACTAGCTGCATTAACTTAACATAATGGACATAAGTACTTTTATCAGCTAAGGCAAATATTATTATGAAAGATTTTTTTTATGTTTTATGCCGTGAAGTTTGGTTAATACAATTTGTATGAATGTCTGTGCATTTAATAACTTGAAATTAGCAGTTAATTAGATGTGATTCTGTAATAGCTTTGAATACTCCACCATGCTGTTGTAGTGTGGATTGGGATTGGTGGAGGTGTTAGTGCCCAACTCAACTGTCGAATATTTTTAAGCTGCCCGAAGGTGTCTGACATGGTTTAACACTACCAAATGGTAACAACCGACACCGACGGTTACGTTTACGTTATAACCGTAACGTAAACGTAACTGTCGGTGTCGTAGTTTACGTGCTCTTTGAAGCACGGAAGTACTCAAGAAATTTTGCCACAAGCGGTCACCCATCCAAGTACCAACCGCGCCCGCTGTTGCTTAACTTTGTCGATCATTTAGATCGACGCAAGCCGCCGGTCTATGAGCGCTTCTTAAGTATAACCTATGATAACTACATTGAGAGGTCTATAATATTGGTCTATTTTTAAATTTCAGGCACCAGTGTATCAACCAATTAAACTTGCTGGGATTAAATGCGCATCTAGTAAGTCAATACAGTATTGTATTTCTTCAAATTAATTTCTTAAAAATGCATTTGGGCTTATATTATTGGACCGAGCATTCCACTTTTTTTAATCAGTTAGTAACATAATCATGCTGTAATTTCAATGTGTGAAAGTTGCATACTATGAAGGCACTTCAGTGAATATACTGCAGCTGGTTTTTATTTTATGTCACTAAAAGTGATTTGTAAATCTTTATCGTAAATTTAGACATGGCATAAAAATATCTACTGAATATTTTTTCTAACAAATTTCACATTTGTCCCCGTTATCACTTCCACTACATAAGTACTTGACAAGCAAGCAAATTTTTTTTTCACTTTCTGTAAGGTATAACAGTTTTTCCTTCCTTAATACATAATGATATATAAGAATGAAATATTAATCACAATCTTTTCATATTTTTCAGAATTAGTCCAGGTGCCAGTTGACACTTTAACTCGTCTGCAGAAAATTACTACAAATACGCCGTCCATCAAAGTAGAAAACCAGGTATTCAAAGATATCTAATTAATAATTTAAGTATTTATTTATATAAAGTTCTACATACTGCACACTTTTGCATTATTAGTAGAAAGATATTTTTTTGATAATAATGATTAAAAAGTTAATTAAGCCATTTTAACTTAGTTAAAATTAAGGAAACAAAATTAAAACTTATTTTTTTATATTAATTTTATATACTAGCATAAAAAGTTAGTTTGGATGAGTGTATACATATACTATTAATATCACTTCCACAGTCGATGATAATATGTATATGAAACATAATATTATTACATTTAATTCTTAAACGATAATACCTTTGCTGGTATAGTTGTATCTAACAAGTGTTGGTTTTTTACAGTAACTCTTTATGGGACTATTATAAGACAGTTCTATTTTAACTACACTCCTAAGCATATTAAACTTACTTAAAATTGTATCAATTTGTCTCATCTAACTTACTTTTATGAAATATTTCCACAAATAATTACAGCAAGATCAGTTCGAGATAAATTTTGTAGATACTGTACCTGACCTAGTGCCAATCGAAGTTGACACTTTAAATACTGTTAATATAAAAACCGAACCGTCACCTACAATGTCGCACGCTTCCAGGAGAAGACATGATTCTGACAATGATCCTCCTACAGAATAGTAAGTAAATACATAATACTTTCATTCCATTAAAATACATATTTCTGCACTGATTTGTTATACATATACATATAAAAAAAGTTTGAATTTGAGGCTCTAAATTAGTCTAATAGTTTGTGATGAGTCGTATGAGTTTAGGAAACTTGGGACAGACAACTAAACTATGTACATACATATGGTACTCTCATACAGTCTCGTTTTCTCACCTCTCAGTGCTCTAGCAGCGTTTATGCTACTATTAAGAGTAAACATAATGAAAATTTCCACTTTGACATATCAGGCACTGCTTGGTGTGTAGTAAATTCACAATTAATGTTTTAGATAGTACAAAATTTAAATCATAGATGGTGCTCATTCTAATATGCATTAGCTGGATTTAAAACAGTAGATACATAATAAGACATTTATTGATAAACGTGAACCGAACCAATCACCAAAGCGTCATCGATGCATTGCCAGCCAAAAAAAGAAACGTTATTTACAGCTCTCGACACTACGACAATAACAAATGAAAAAAAAAACAGTCGAATTGAGGAGGAGAATGGGTAGATGAAAAACCCTACCCTAGCATGAGTACCGTGGGGATTAAACAGGGTGGTACAGAACCCAGCGATCACCAACAGGGTCGGTCCGCTCTTGCCTCGTCCTTTGTTTAGCAGGTTGCACTACGAGCAGATTTAGTTTAGGCTTTAAGGTAGCTCATTAAATTCCAAAGTTGTTTGACGTTACATTTCTTTTAGCTTATGTTACAACTTCAAAGACGATGGATATCGATGTGGACTCTATAAATTCTTACCGTTTATATAATTTAAAAAGTATTTTTATATTTCCAGCACGACAAAAAGGCGCAAACATGCCGACAAAGTTGGTAAGGGGTTAAGGCATTTTTCTATGAAAGTATGTGAAAAGGTGAGGAATAAAGGCTTCACGTCGTATAACGAAGTAGCCGATGAGCTGGTGCTGGAGTTTGCAGCTGGGATGCATGGTTCTGCTGACAGCCAAGTATGTATCACTGAATATCGTTTTATGTTATGGAACTAGTCTATACTTCCATAATTTACAATATTTAATTACATTATGTCATTTAATCATTATTCAGTATTTATATACCCAAAAAACGTGCACATCAATTTAAGATACGTATAGTTTTTTCTATAATTGTTAGATATAATTTATTGTCTCAATTGATTTTGACGCTACTAATATAAATATTATGACGAACTTTAATATAAACGCAATGCTTTGTAAAAATGTAATTCAGAGAAACTTAACGTTACAGCAATACGACCAAAAGAATATTCGTCGAAGAGTTTATGATGCGCTTAACGTGTTAATGGCAATGAATATTATATCAAAGGAGAAAAAAGAAATTCGATGGCTCGGTTTACCGACCAATTCAGTGCAAGAATGTACAGCCCTAGAGAAAGAAAAACAAACAAAAATTGAACAGATTCAGAAGAAGACTCAGCAATTACAAGAATTAATTTTACAGGTATGAAAATAATGATTATGATTAATGCTTATTTATTTATTTATTTTATTTTATAATTTATGTACACATATAACAAATATGTAAGAAAAACTGAAAATAGTAACTATAGTTTATGATATTGTTGTAAACAAGCTTTTTATATTTATTGTTTGATGGAAAATGAATAATGAGACTAACACGGAATTTGTCTGGTTTACAGCACATTTCATTCAAAAGTTTAATAGAGAGGAATAAAGAAGCAGAAAGTAAAGGTGTAAAACCGTCGCCGTCTTCAGCAATACATTTACCATTCATAGTCGTAAATACTAGTGATAAAGCTTTGATTGACTGTAGTATTTCCAATGACAAGTAAGTACCTATAATTGTTTAGTTGGTCTGTAAAAACATGTCGTTGATGCGTTGTTGTCTAACCCATGTCTATTTGTGGGAAATTCAGAATGACTATTGACTACTAACTGACATGTGCCCTGAGTGCTCTTTTCATGACTATTTTCATAAAAATGATATCTTTATTTACTTGTAAGCTTAACGCCCAAAAAATACACAAGACAAAAAATTTATTGCAAGAAGAAATTCTATGAAATTGTTTTCAAATGAAATTTGACATTAGCCGAAGTATAAGAAATAAACTCAACTAAAACTGAGGATTGCATGTGTGGGTTCCCTGTATGTCAAAAGTCAGCACATACAGTTATAATGAGGAGGAACAGTGGCCCGATAGCGCCTTACCAGCTTAAAAACTTTTTATATTTCCATCCGTCAATCATAATTAAACAGCACATTTTAAAGTCGTAAATCCTAGGGATTTACGCAGAATTTTAAATTATGTTCAGTAAATAAAATTGGCACAACTGTTACATCATTACTCTGATTTTCCAAGTGGTTCAGGTAAAATGTAAGTATTAAACAACTTCTTTCATTTATGCTAGTTGAGCTCAGAGGAACCTCAATGCCATTTTAATTTTATATTAAGCCGCGCCTTATACTCAACAAACTGTGTGGACAGCAAATAGACATGTTTTCTTTACAACCAATTGTGAAATCTTTACTATATACATAATTTAAAATTTAGCATATTAAATATGCTAAATTACAAATTTTGTAAAATTGTTCACAATCATTAAGATTTTTATAGCACACTGTGACCTAAACCCGCATTTATGTCACCGTTTTCCGTGCGTAAAGTAGTCGATTATAGCACGGGTTATAATGCTAACTTCATACCGTGCACAAATTGACACTTACACTGTTGACAATTACAAATTGGTAGGGGAAAAATATCAAAAGAGAAGTGGGTAGGTAGAAATACTAAGTAAGTCAAAACGAAACGGTATTAATAATTATTATCAAAGTCATAGTTGTACATTTATTATAACTTTCGCTAAAATGAATACTCCTAGTTCGGATAGTGAGTTTAGTGAAGATGGCATTGATGAAATTGTTCCAGACGCTATAAAAGAAATAGCAAAATCGGTGACCCTAAATTTGTTGCCCAGTAAATCAAAAAGGCTATATACAGCAGCGTACAATGCATTTAAGAAATGGCGCAGAGGAAACAAATCAAATTCTTTTTGTGAAGATGTCCCTTGGCATACTTTGCGCATTTGTCACAAAAGTACGCCCCACCAAGTTTATGGGCAACATTTTCGATGCTAAAATGTACTATAAGCACGTACGATAACATCGACATTGGTCGCTACGATAGATTGATAGCGTAAATGATTCCTAGCTAGATCGACGAGCTTTGCTCGGTATTTTTTTTTATAAATTGTGTTTTTTGGAAATTATATTTAAGTACGAATAATAATATTAAGAAGACACAAATAATATAAATAAACAATTGATTTTCATTTAACAACGCCATCTATTCTGCTGTTGTGTCGTCAAAGCAATTAGTATTAGTATAGTAGTATTATTATTCGCCAATAGATGTCAGGAAGAGTCATATTTTTCAGTTTAAATTGGGACTACAAAAACACGAATAAAATGACATTTTCTAAAAATGATTCCTAGCTAGATCGATTTAATTTGAAAATCGTTGGAGCCGATTCCGAGATTCCAATTATCAAGAATCAATTAACAAGAATTGCTCGTTTAAAGGTATTAGATTATATAAGAGGATAGGATTCCTATAATAATAAATAGGTACTTTAAACAATTTACATTTATTTTATACAATAAATACTTTTGAATGACGTTTGACATGTCGGTAAAGCAGACAAATTAAAATACTTTTGAATGATGTTTGACATGTCGGTAAAGCAGGCAAACTAATAATACTTTTGAATGAAGTTTGACATGTCGGTAAAGCAGACAAACTAATAATACTTTTGAATGACGTTTGACATGTCGGTAAAGCAGGCAGGCAGCAGCTTCGTAAACATTTCCTTTCTTTTATTTCCCTGTAAATAATTATATGTTTGAGTATAGGCGGGTTTATGTCACTCGTGCTATAAAATAGTATACGACACTCGTGCGTTAAGTAGCTATATTATTTGTACAGTGTTTAGCGCACTCGCTCCGCTCGTGCGCTAACTTCACACCGTGCAATAATAAGCTACTTTACGCACACGTATCGTAATGTACTATTTCAGAACAAGGTAACAGGAAAAGCATTCACTTGAACCCTGTTTTTTATTATTCTTCAAAATCTGAATACTTTTCAATACAAATATTGGCTGTTGACTACATTTTATGGAAAGTATTAACACCATGAAACTATTATTTAATTGAAATTAAAATGCAGTATTTTTGAAACCTTAATTATGTGTATATGTGTGATATGGACACTAAATATTTTGTGTATGTTTTTCACAGAACGGAATATATGTTTAACTTCAACAAAAGATTCCAAATCCATGATGATATTGACATATTGAAAAGAATGGGGCTGTTGTTTGGTAAGATATTTTTGTTTATTGCCTATCTTACTTACTTGCAAATTTATTGGATGTGTACTATCCTGGAGATACCAATATACCGTTTTTAAGAGCCTCCATAAACACACAACACAAAGAATTATAAAAAAACTAAAATATGACTGTCTCTGAAGACGTCCAATCGATGAGGGAACACATGAAACATATTCATGTGTCAGTTGCTGGTAGTTACATTGATTGTATATTAAATGTAGATACATAAATATAAAATATTCAGAAAAGACCTGTTTTCTTGCCACTTGAGTACTTGACTTGCTTAAGATACTGCCAGAATTTCAGTAAAATTGGTACGATCTGGAACACTATGCTGTCTACGCCAATAATATCATTGATCTACGCACATAGCAATATGGAGCTTTGTCAAAGGCTACAAATCAAACAGTTTTTTGGATTCTTCTCCATCAAACGTAGCACCAGATTTATTGTTTTAGTAGCTAAGGATACTTCACAATTAGCAGAGTTAGTCAGATGAAAAGTAATTTACAGAAGGATTAACCTACTTTACCATATAACAAATATGCGTGCCATGTCATGTCATCCATCAGTTCCATCGCAAGGGTACTTTAGAAAATGACTAATTTGTATTTCAGGCTTAGACAAAGGAGAGTGTTCAGAAGAAGATCTTGAAAAAGTTAAAAGTATGGTTCCGAAGTCATTGGAATATTATGTTGAACGTGAGTTATGTTAACATCTTTATGTCATTGTGTCATAGCGAGAGTTTAAAGAAATTAGAAATTATGAGTGTTAGAAACAATAAATTGGTGATGTTGAATCATTATAATATGTAATTATTGAATGTGATATTTTATAATACCAGATTATTCAATGGTCTGTTATCAATTTCAGAAATGGGTCGAGGAATCAACACTTCTCTATCTAATATACTTCAAGAAGATGATGTAGATGAAGGTGGTGATGAAGAAGAAGACACACTGGGCGAGCAGGATGCTGAAGACGATCAAGAAGCTGACCCCAATGAATATAGTGAAGACAGCAGTGATGTAGACGTCTAGTATCAAACAACGCGCTATGCTCACCTAGTGTTATATATCCTCTCTGTTAAGGGATAACCTAATAAGGCAATCTCTGGTTACAGTCCTTGTGCATAATGAATTATACACATCTCTAAGACAATACTTTAATTTCACAATAGTATATGGTGTAAAATATTATTGATTGATTAACCAGTTTGGCATCACTATGCTTCCCTAATTTTAATGCCACACAAAATTGTTACTTAAATCTTACCTACTAGACAATGAATGATAAAAGCCCTCTGTAACTTATGTTGTTGAGGCAATTTATTATAAAATAAATAATGTGTTTATATGAATCAAGTTTTCTTTCATCCATATTCTTACAACCATTGATTTTAATATCACTAAACGCTATCAGGTGTTATAGATATAAATAAAAATAAAAATCAATAAATACTAATTTTTATTACTACTAAATGACTCATGTCTATGTGGCAAAAGTATAATTGATTACTTGACTTTGAAAGTTGGCTTCTACTTCAGATCATCATCATCAAAAAGATCGTCGAAATCTGGAAAGAGGAATTTTATTACTCAATCATTCTATACTGAAAACTATGATGTTAAAACTATAATATCAGGATTCATACTATGATAATGCTAGTGTCTGCCGACTAAAGCATGCGAGTCAGAATGGGGTTAAAGTTTAAACTTTAACCCCATTCTCCCCATTGGGGTTAAAGTTTAAACTTTAACCCCATTCTGACTTGGTTAAAGTTTAAACTTTAACCCCATTCTGACTCATAACATGTTAACATAAGTCATAGAACCAGCTTTTAATTACCATTGTACTTTATTTATATGTAAATTAAAGAAGTAATAAATACTTCATTTTATTTAGTTTTTGTTGTTCCTGAAAAATATGAATTTTAACTTATAATTATACATTTTTATTTATGAATGTAATAACATCTTGAGTTTAACAAAGACAATGTGAGATTATTTTTGTCATCCCTTTTTACACAGTTATAACGGCAACATAGGAAATACACTAATAAGAATCTTAGAGGTCTTTATGAGAAAAAAAGATCCTTAATTTTAATAGTAAAAAAAATACCATTGAAGAAGTCTGCATGAACGGCCTTCTCATTTGCAGCTAAGTCCATAAGAAGATTAGATGCACCACCAGCCTGAACATAACAATATCAGATTTATAAATTACATTCAAAGAAAAGATATGCTTCGGGAAACCTCTGTCATCTTATCTCCTATATTCCAAGATGTTTCATTAAAATACTCTGACTGCCTAGCTGCCTACAGTAAAGGTTTACTTGATCCTCAATTTTGGTTGGTTCATTGAATTCAAAGCTTGTAGCTTGACAATACAATTCTTGTACAGGACGCATTTTGGAGTAGGCAAAAATTACATTACAAGACATAATTTCCCCATCTTTCTACCATCAAACAAATCTGAACTGAACATTTCTCCTATACGAAAAAAAAACGCACTCTGCTTCGTCTTTCATTATGCGTACCGCGAAGGACTGGAATAACTAGCGTGCATTCGTTATAATGCAAGTTAGTGCGCTTTACATATGACGTTGCCACACAGTTCTGTTAAACACTAACTTAAAGTACAAAAAAGTACCGACACATTAAAAAATGTACACAGGATTCCATAAATTAACTTAAAACTAAAACTGAACACAAAATGTCAAAATACTACAAAACATCAGTGAAACCCTGAAACCCCACACAAATTGGTAAAAAGATGTTTGGAAATACAATCAGATTATTTTGGCACTAAATAAAATTACCTCCTCCAAGTCCATATAAGGACCGACTCCTTCGGGAAACATTTCGTCAGCTGCAATTGTTGGCTTCATTATTTTCATTAACATGTAACGACAACGACGCTAATAAAAATTTTGCTACTTTTCTCAAACACAACACACTAATATTTTGTAAATTTGTATCATAAAATGACAGCACTGACCTGACAGCCTAACCTAACACTGTTATCTTATGTCAATGTCAACTTGACCACAGACTTGGTAATTTGACTGTTTTTGTCCATTTTGCACAGACATTACTCTGTGCGAAGACTGCGAAGTTTCTACACCACAGACCATTGATACGTGTGGAAGGCGTTTTGGGCAAAATGACAAATTAAATTGTAATCTGTAATCATGATTACATTTTGCCCATCTGTGGTCGAAAGGTATTAATTTTATTTAGTTAAACCATGGTCATCAATATTATAGAATTTTTAACTCGGGCCACGCTTCACTCCATCTACATCTTCTAGTCTAACTTTCAAATGACCACCTAATATACTCTAGTGCAGTTTTGGTTGGTTTTTGTACTACATAATTATCTAATTTGTACTACTCGCCACTAGACACCATTTTAATTTATCATCTATAAATGCTCCTTAGATTGGATTTCGTACTGAGTTCGTACGCAGAGTGGACGGCAGCCACGCGATGTCAGACTGGATCGTTTAGCTTTCGAGTTGATTATACCTAGTATTTGTACCTAATATTCATGAGTCTGTGCTTAAGCGATATAAACTGAATCTACTCTGTGTGAGTGTGAGAATGTCACGATGAGCTGACACGACATGTGTTATGAGATGACATTACATTTTGAATTTTTGACTGCTTCAATCAACTGCTTGAAGTGCTTGACCTTGACAATTGACATTTGACAATGACATTGACTGCTTTTGCTTTGACTGCTACAGAAGTACAGAAAATTACAGAATTTATTCAATTTATTTATATTTAATTGAATTGAATGAATTGAATCTTATTCATGTTAAATCAAACTAACGTTAACAATTTTAATCAATTAACAGAACAGATTTTAATGAGCCTATGAGGACTATAATACGTTTTTTAGCTTCTTGACTATACTTTCTCTCGTTTGTGATTTACGAGTATTAGAACATGAAATAAATATAATTATATTATTGTTACGGATTATGCATTATGAAGTTACCCCGTACGTTACTACGTATAATCTTGAACAATAGTCGATAATTCAGTGATAATAAATAATGTAATAATTATCGTAGGTTATTTGAAAAGTGTGACCTGATACACGTGATAATTAACAGTACTGGCGATTAACTTTTAAGCGGATTGCTATTATACTGTACATCAATTCATAATTATTTTAGCATAAACAATACAAGCAATTAGGAATATGTTAAGTTATGAAAACAAAATCATTCTTGCGCCAATGGTTCGTATTGGTACGCTACCTATGCGTCTTCTAGCCTTACAGTATGGAGCCGATATAGTGTATACGGAAGAATTAATAGATTGGAAATTTCTTCGTTCCAAACGCAGATATAATGGTAATTTTATTCAATTACAGTTTATAAACGTATTTTGATTGAAAGATTTAGCTATAAACAATATTAAAATATTATTTTTACAGATATTCTTAAAACAGTTGACTATGTTGATCAAACAGATGGTACCATAGTGTTCCGTACTTGTGATGAGGAAAGGGGAAAAGTAGTAATGCAACTTGGCACTTGTTGTGCAGAAAGAGCCCTTAAAGTGGCAAAACTTGTGTAAGTAATTATCACTGTGTATTTGAGATATTTTATTTTACAGCAGCACTGTAAAATAAAACCTAAAAAACCAAAACAAAAGCCATCAATGCAAAAATTTCTATGAAAACTATATCGAGTGCTTAAGTATGATAACTTATATTGCTTCAACCCATTAATGGCCCACTACTAAGCGGATTTGTGGAAGGGTTAGTGGCCAACCCAAGTGTCGGAATTTTTTATGACATCCAAAGGCATCCGACAAGGCTCACCTACTGCTACCAAAACCGGGACCAATGGCTTTAAGTGCACTCCGCAACACGGTGAACAAGAAATTTTGCCACTAACGGTCACCCATCCAACTACCACCCGTGCCCGCTGTTAACTTTGTCTATCTCTTAAGATCAACAAGATCGCAAGCCGTGCTGGGCTATGAGCGATTC